>WNWU01000016.1:5464271-5533830 GCA_012654045.1 Ptyas mucosa
GAGGACTGGTCACAAGTGCGAGGACCAGTCAAAAATTACTTTTTCAGTCCTCTGAGTAGTTCATATGCACAAAAGGACTACCCAGAGGGCTGAAAAAAGTGATTTCTGATAGGTCCTCGCACTTTTGACCAGCCTTTTTTTATTTTGAAATTTACCAGTAGCCGCTGCATTTCCCACCCCCGGCTTATACTCGAGTCACTAAGTTTTCCCAGTTTTCTGTGGTAAAATTGGGGGCCTCGGCTTATATTCGGGTCGGCTTATACTCGAGTATATAGGTATTTAAACATTTTGATTTAAATGACTAGTTATTTAACATATCAAATGTGCCCTTTATGCTCATATATAAATATCAATTTGATTAAATTGATGTTTCTAGGCAAACAAAATCCAATTTAATCCCACGGTTAGTCATGTAGAAAAAGATACATATGAAAGGACTGCTGACATAAGGTTATAGCTCCCATTTGGTCAATGTGTTTGACCAAAGCATCATGATCTTAATTAGCACATTTTAAATCAAATTCTATAGGTGGAAAAGAAAAACTTGAAGTAAGACCACAAAGACATGAGGAAATTAAAATGTGGGTGAAAAAAAACGAAATCACTCAAGAAATATCAGGAAAAATGAAAACTGGGTCATAAAATGCATGTGTTTTGTCTTTACTCTAATGGTTGAAGTAGAAGAAATAAATAAAACCAAGCCAAATACGATTTAATAGCAGAAACGTGGTGACAGTTATAGTATAGTAATTAAAGAATACATTTGTTCAAAGGAAACAAAAACAAAAGAAAGGGAAAAGTTATACTGAGGGTTAAAAATATCCATTCATGCTCAGAAATCCAAATGAATAAATCTGACAACACTGTACAGAGCATTCAGATTAAAACAAGAGAAAAAGGAAAAAGAAGTTCAATACTGTTGTTGAGGTCTACTATTATTTGCATAACCAAGTAGAGGAAGTGGATGAGTCCTTGCAAAAGCAAATTGCACATCTTTCAAAGATGCATGAAGTTGCAGTGATGGAAAACTTTAATTACCCTGACATCTAGTGGAGAACAACCACGGTGAAGCATAACTTTCCAGGAAATTCCAGACTTATCTTGCTGACAGTATTCTCCTTCACAGGCACCAGACAATCAGTTATTTTATGCGTGACTTAATACTAATCAATAAAGAACACTTAGTTGAGGAAGCAGGAAAAACAATAGGGTAACTCTGCAATGATGGAGTTCTTGATATAAAGGTAAACTAAAAATGAGGATAGTCATTTTATATTTTAGACTAAACTTTAGATTTTAATAAACTCAGAGCTATGCTAAGTAAGTCCCATGACAGAAAAAAAACTTATGGGCAAATGAGCTCAAGATGAGCTCAAAATGAACTATCAAAGACTTCAAAAGTTTCAATACAGAGGAAAAAAAAACCTGAAAGAGCAGAAGCGGCTAATACTTCTACCAAAATCTTAGGGAGAATCTGAAAACAAAAAATATGCAGGGCCAGGTCACAAAAGAAGTACAGACCGGAAGTTCACAACTGTGGAGATAATATTAGGAAAGCAAAATCTCAGAATGTGCTTAAGAATTTTAAGAATAAAATCACCTTTAAAAATCAAAATAAAAGGGAAAGAAGTAATATAGGGCTTCATCCAAGTTTTGATAATAACAGAACATTGAGAACGCCCCATTAAACTATGCCTCCCCAGAGAAACAATTCTTCTGGAATTCAGAGCACCCACACTTCTTTATGGGTAGAACAGAATAACTAGATTCTCACTGAAACACAGTGGATATAAAAGGCAAGCCAAAATAAAAGGAGCCTTCCTAGAAATAACCTTGAAAGGAATAAAATAGGATATGGAAGGAATTCTTCTCACCAAATATAATAGGAAGAGCAATAGTACTATTGTCCACAAATGTGTTCAAAAGACCTTTGTCTTTAATTGTATCGGTATATTAATATCTTTGATGGCATTAACAAACAGAATGATAGAACAATTAACAACTAAAGTTCCAGAGACATATTCAAATTAACTAGCATATTTTTTCCTAATATAATTACTTCAGTCAAATATCAATACATGCATATTTAGATTTAAAACATATTTAGATAGTCTATAAAAGGCAAAACTCTTTCATTGGGAGTTTATATAGTACCATAATAATAATATAAAATTTTAATACAATCTGTAAACAGTTGGCATTGTAAGCAAAGGGTTGGGGGAAAAAACAAACATTTTTTGACATAACAAAAGAGCTAACATAGGCTACTGTAGAAGAAGACTGGTGGTGTTTTTTTTTAATCAATTTAACAATCATAAAAAAAGAACAAATGAAAAAATACTTCATTCTTAAATGCAGGCAAGTTGAGGTGAATAAAAATGATATTTTAAATCACTTGGTTCCAGGACACCTGACCTGGTCTTGTTAACTACAACTATTTCCTCTAAAATCTTGAGCAAGGCTTCCATCAATCTGCTACTTAGTCCTGAAGGCATTGAGGATTAAAAGCTGTAAATGTTTAGCTAACATATTTACAGATTTTTATATCCAAATTATTCAGTAACTTTCCTTGTCTTTATAGTTAAATGGCATTTCACACATTTTGTCTAAGTTGAAAACGTAAAGGTTATAAATTGTCAGTAGAAGCACAATATGTTTAAATAGATAAGCTTATAAATAAAAAAAATGATGAAAGCATCTGATATAATATTCCATGTAATTAGGAGTATCAATAGACTGCAAGCCATATAAAATGGTGCTGAACAGATAAACTAAATAATTTTTCTAGATGAGGAAAAAAACAAAGCCAAACTGACATTTTTCAAAATTAAGCGATTAATCTTTCCTACCCAAAAGAACACTTTGATTATTAGGATTATTAGGAATTTGTCACAGTAAAATATACATTTTTACATTCAGCAATTATTTTCATAAAATAATTCTGTGTCTTTAAACATACAGAATATTCTTCTATGAAATTATTGCTAAACTAAGAAATTGGACACGGTGGGTCAGTGGCTAAGATGCTGAACTTGTCAATCGAAAGATCGGCAGTTCAGCGGTTTGAATCCCTAGTGCCGCATAATGGGGTGAGTCCCCGTTACTTGTCCCAGCTTCTGCCAACCTAGCCGTTCGAAAGCATGTAAAAATGCAAGTAGAAAAATAGGGACCACCTTTGGTGGGAAAGTAAAAGCATTCCATGCGCCTTTGGCATTTAGTCATATTGGCCACATGATCACAGAGACATCTTTGGACAGCGCTGGCTCTTCGGCTTTGAAACTGAGATAAGCACCACCCCCTAGAGTCGGGAACGACTAGCACATATGTGCGAGGGGAACCTTTACCTTTACCTTAAGAAATGGGCTTGGAATGCTGATGTACAATTGAGTATCACCTGCAGGGAGACAATACCCTACCCTGAAATAACAGATTACCTCTTCCAATACTTTCATTATATAAATGTTAAAAAAACAGGAGGGAGAGGACTGAGAGGATTCGTTACCAAGGTGAACTCTCTTTCCTCAAAAAGTGCCAAGGAAAACTATTCCTAAGAAGGAGTGAGAGCACTGTAATCCCCAACCCAGTAGATCATCCAAAAGGATATTATTCTAGTTAACCCATTCCTTTGCTACTGTCATATTTCTTTTTATTAAAAAAAAAACCCTGCAATACTAGGATATATCTTTTTACAAATGTACTGTATTGCATCATAATTATTTTTTATCCATTTTAATCTATACATCCTGGGAAAATATACTAGATGAGCCTTTGTAAGTAGACAATTACTGTCATAGATACAGTATATTCATGGAGGGACAATATAATTTAGAAAAACACAGGAAAGACATGATCACAGGTTAGGTTTAATGAGTTATGTCTAAATCAAAATGCGAAATCGACCGCCGCGCTCAACCCAATGGCTGAGGGGAGCGGGAGGGTGGCGAAATCGCCGAAAAAAGCCTCCGTCGATTGCAGCGATGACAGGCCGAGGAAGAGCACAGGCTAAGACAAAATCCAAATCCAAGGAACTAGTGAAGGAAGCGAAGAGAAACGGCTACACTGGGAAGACACGTCCGGCCAGCATAGACCGAGTCAAAACACTGGGGCCAAGAGGGCGGAGCTATTATAATTAGCAGACTCGGTCACATGCTGCATGGAACTGTCTCCCCCAGAGTGACTGCCGTTTCCCTCCTATACGGAGAATTGGTTGGGTCTGTGCAACATATTAAACTATATAACATAACTACAATGACAGGATCAAACAATGCTTTAAACTAAAACCACCAAAAAAAATTTCCCCACATACTTCAGTTTTGCCGTTTATACCAATTACTGCTTATAAGAATTTTTTTTTAATAATGTAAACTTATAACAAAAAACATATAATAGAAAGATCCATTTGGATTTTTGTGATTTCATTATCTAGACTTTTACCTTATAACCTCATTTTAAATGGCATCCTCTCCCACCTTTCTGGTTTGCTCACTTTATCTATGAAAATAATTTTGAAGAAAAGCCAAATTATTAACTGGGGAGAATATTGCACTAAGCAGAAGGTAAGTACTGAAAATTGGGATATAGTAAAGTGCTGTGTTTGAATGAGATCAGGTTTAAGTCCCTCCTCATTTACAGAACTCACTCACTTTGAGCGCGTATCTGAGCTACTTTGAGCTACTATCTCTCAGCCCAACCAACCAAATGGAACTGTTCTTGTGACTATAAAATATGCCATTTTGAAGTGTTCAGAATAAAGAAGTACAAATGTATGATATAAATAAAAATAACAGCACCATGTTATGACTTAATAAAAATTTTAAGTGACACGAGCCTATGTTGCCAACCACAAATAAAAGTGATTGGTTGCCATTACTGAAAATGCATTTTCCCCCTCTGTTCATGAAACCATTCTGGCTGTTTTTCAGTTTAAAAGTAATTGCAGTCCTATAGTATTTTTACTGACATCACATATATAATGCCCCCCAACATAAACATAGTAATAGTTTTTGTAAGAAAAGTTGTCAAGAATAATCATAAGGTTAAAAAGATGAATTACCACAACAAAGCAGACATTTCCAGCTCCAGATATAATATTAAATGTTAACTCTGTTCGAATGCATGATGTTGAGGAGTGAGAGAAAGATAGAGGCAACCTGCACTCCACATTATAGAGAATGGACGTTGCTTACCTGAACGTCCTTTCTGAGCGCGCTGCTGGAGAATCCAAGAGCGTGGGTAATTCCCTTCAGCTAGGCTGAGACTGAGAGCATATCCCTTTAAGAAAAGGAGTCGACTCCACCCCCAGGGCTCGGCTGAGGCTCAGTTCAGTTCACGAAGGAAGGCGAACACCAGATGCAAGGATCACCCGGGATGTCGGAGCAGAAACCTGCAAGGGTGGGTTGGATTCTCCAGCAGCGCGCTCAGAAAGGACGTTCAGGTAAGCAACGTCCATTCTCTAGCGCGCTGCTTGGAGAATCCAAGAGCGTGGGACATACCCAAGCAAGTGTCATTCAGGGGGGGAAGCTGTCTGCTCCCTGGTGTCCGTGGTAGAGATGACTGATTGCAGCACACGCCGTCCAAAGGACGCCTCAGCCGAGGCGAAGGAGTCGACCTTATAATGGCGTATGAAGGGCGTAAGTGAGGTCCAAGTTGCTGCGCGACAAATGTCCAGGATGGAAGCCTGCGTGGCCCAAGCTGCAGAAGTTGAAGCACTCCTGGTCGAGTGTGGCAGGATACGGCCGGGCGGTGTCTTGTTCCGAAGAGTGTAAGCCTTTGCGATACACGCTTTGAGCCAGCGACCGATGGTGACTGAAGACACCCGGCAGCCCAGTGAGGCGGGCAAGAAGGAGAGGAAGAGCGCCTCAGATTTTCGAAATGGCGCTGTCCGCTTGATATAGTATAGGAGTGCCCGTCTAACGTCAAGGGTATGCCATTGAGCCTCGAGACAATGTCGGGGTGCCGGGCAAAAATCCGGCAGAACCAGCTCTTGCGCTCGGTGGTAGGATGAATTAATCTTTGGCAAGAAGGACGGATCCATCCGAAGCACGACCCTGTTAGGGTGGAACACACAGAGGTCGGAGCGAACAGACAGGGCCGCCATTTCGGAAACCCTCCTCGCCGAGGTAACCGCAACAAGGAATGCGACCTTCAAAGTCAGAAAACGGAGGCAGATGGATGACAACGGTTCGAACGGTGGAGCCATGAGGGCCCGGAGGACCAGGGCCAGGTCCCACGTTGGAAACCGGTGGACCACAGGTGGACGGAGATTAGTGGCCCCTCGGAGGAACTTTCGAATCCTCGGGTCCTGCGACAGGGGACGATCCGAGGCACACGTTAAGACGGAAGACAAGGCAGCCACTTGGCGGCGGAGGGTGCTTGGTGCGAGGCCTTTGTCAAAGCCGACCTGAAGGAAGGTAAGAAGAGCTGGGACGGAAGCTGTTGCCGGGTCGACTACATTTGAAGAGCACCATCTGCGAAAGGCACGCCAGGTAGCATCGTATATTCGAGTGGTAGAGGCACGGTGGGAGGCCTGCATGATGTCGATAACCCGCCCTGGCAGGTTGTCCCTCCCTAGGAGGACCCTCTCAAATGCCAGACGGTCAACTGGAGCCATCCTGGCTCCGGGTGGTGGATGACCCCCTGGCTGAGAGAGATCCGGTCCTGGGGGATCCTCCAGGGCCGGGAGATGGACAGGTCCAGAAGGTCCGCGTACCACGGCTGGCGTGGCCAGTGAGGGGCGACTAGAAGGACTTCCGCCCCTTCTGAGAGGATCTTGCGTACCACATGAGGGATGAGCCGCAGGGGCGGGAAGGCATACAAGAGGCCGGACGGCCATGGACACCGGAGGGCATCCACCGCTTCTGACCCCGGGCTGGGAAACCGGGAGTAGAATCGGGGGAGTTGCGTGTTGGTAGGGCTGGCGAACAAGTCCAGAAGAGGAATTCCGAACCTCGACGAGAGCTCCCGGAAGAGAGCCGGGTCCAATCGCCACTCCGCATGGTCCAACTGGGACCGGCTCAGCCAGTCCGCCCTGGTGTTGTCCGCCCCAGAGATGTGTTGGGCTGAGATGGACCGGATGTTGTTCTCCGCCCACGAAAGAAGAGAGATGGCCTCGTCCAACAGAGGCTTGGAACGGGTGCCTCCCTCTCGGTTGACATGCGCTTTGGCCGTGGTGTTGTCGGTTAATATGAGCACATGTCTGTCCGCTACGTCCTGGTGAAAGTAGAGGAGAGCCAGATGGATCGCCCTCAGTTCCAGCCAATTTATATCGTGTAGGAGGTCAGCCGGAGACCAGCGACCCTGGGCCACCTTGTTGGACAAATGAGCTCCCCAACCCAGGAGACTGGCGTCCGTTGTCAACGTAAGCCTGTGCGGCTCCTGAAACAGGCAACCCTTCGCCAGCGCAGGAGTGGACCACCAGCTGAGGGACCGTTTGATGGAAGGTGGGATCTTGACCCTCTTTTTGGAGGCACTGCCGAGAGACTTCTGGAGCGGAAGGAGGAACCACTGAAGGGAGCGGGAATGAAGGCGAGCCCATGGGACGATGTTTATGCAGGAGATAAGCCTCCCGAGAAGTTGGGACAACTGCAAGATGGAGGCAGTCCGGGACGCCGTTATACGAGCAATTGAACCCGTAATGCTGAGCCGACGGTCCGTTGTCAGGAAGACGTGACCAGTCGCAGAGTCGATAATCGTGCCGAGATGTACGATGCGAGTGGTCGGCCGTAGGTGACTTTTGCCCAGGTTCAAGGAAAAGCCGCGTCGCTGCAAGGTGTCCCGTACCACTGCTAGATCCTGGCGGGCCGCCTCGTGGGATGTAGAGAGGATCAGGATGTCGTCGAGGTAGCAGCAGACCCTGATGGGAATGAGCCGAAGGGAAGCTGCTACCACCGCCAGGACCTTTGTAAAGGTTCGGGGGGCCGACGAGAGGCCAAAGGGCATTGCCCTGTACTGGAAGTCCCTGTTGTCGTAAGAGAATCGGAGAAAACGGCGGTGTGATGGTCTGACCGGTATGTGGAGGTAGGCCTCCTTGAGGTCGATGGAGGTCATTACGTCCGATCGCCTGATGCAGCCCAGGATCGATTGCAGGGACTGCATCTTGAATTGGTGGTAAGCGACTAATTTGTTCAATTCCTTTAAGTCCAATATCCCCCTGCAGCCCCCCGAAGCCTTTGGAACGAGGAAAAATATTGAGTAGAAGCCGGTTCCACGATGTTCGGCCGGAACCGGCTCTATGGCGCCAATGTCCATAAGATGTTGAATTTCCATGGACATCAGGCGTCTCCTGTCGGGATTGAAAGAAATTGGACATCGGAGGAATCGATGAGGAGGACAGGATGAGAATTCCAGGGTCAGACCAAGGCGAACAGTTTGTAGTACCCACGCGTCCGTCGTTGAGAGGGCCCATTGGTGGTAGAAGTGGGCGAGACGGCCGCCGATGGGGAGACAATCGATGCAGTCACTTTCCCCACCGGAAGGAGCGGGAGCCTCCTCCACGAAAGGGACGTTTGGCTGGCTGCTGGCGTCTGGTCCGGTCTCGAAAGGCCGCTCGGTCGGATGGGCGGTCATAGGAGAAGGACGACGGCCGGTAGGTAGCCGTGGCTCCGGCTCCAGATTCTGGCCGAAAGGGCTGGCGGTGGCCGTACGGGGAATATCGGCGATCAGGTCGATGGGAAGACGACGGCATGATCTTCCTTTTATCCTTATCCTCAATGAGGATTGGATCCAGAGCCTCTCCAAAGAGCCGGGAGCCTTTATACGGAGCGGATGCCAGGCGCCACTTAGATTTAGCATCCGCCCGCCAATGCCGTAGCCATAAAAGCCGCCGGGATACGACCGTAGAAGTCAATGAACGGGAGGCAAACTTGGCCGCCGCGAGGGCCGCGTCGGCAGAGTATTCAGTGGCAGCCACTAACTTATTAAGGTCCTGGTGGAGGCGCCGGTCATCAGGCGGGAGTCGCTCCTGCATCTGGCGGAGCCAGAGTAAGGAAGCTCGATTAAAAAATGAAGCAGATGTGGCTGCCCGAACAGCCCAGGAAGCAGCCTGGTGGGCTTTGCGGAATGTGAGCTCCGCCCGTTTGTCCTCTGATCGCAACCCGTCCGCAATGTCGTTGGACAGGACAGCGGAAGAAGTCAAGGCCACAATCGGTGCGTCCACTGAAGGAAGCTCGAGCAGCTCCTGGAGGCTGGGCGCCGAGCAGAACAGCTTCTTGTCGATTCCATTTGGGGCCGGAAGGATTCCGGGCTGAGACCAGGGACGTTGGACAACCTCCGAAAATAATTGGGGACAGGGGATAAATTCCTGGTCCGGTTTCGGAACCGCAAAAAGGGCCTCGTGAGGGATTGGGTCTCCCTGACGGTCAGGGAGGGCCTGCGAAGAAGTCAGCTGAGTGGTAGCAATAGCCTTACGGAGTAAGGCCTTAAACAAAGATGGCCGGAACAGTCCAGGGAAGACTGGCCTTTCAGGTAGGGTATCACCATCGTCAGAAAGTTCCATGTCACAGTCGTCATCGTAATCGAAATGTGAATCGTCGCTATGTACGGAATCCTGCAAGGAAGAATCACTGGGTTCGACCTCGACATGATGAGCCACTTGCCTAGAGGCCTCAGAATGAATGGCTGGAGGAATCCCTGAGGTGGGAAGGCCTTGAGGTGGCATCCCCTGAGGGAAGCTTGCCGCCATCATTCGAGAGAGTGTGGCCGAGATCATGGCCTGAAGATCATAGTACACTGGCTGAGCCCCCTCCGTGGGGCGGAGGCCTGCCGCTGTAGGAGTAAAAGTGGCCTCTGGCACCCGGGGAGGTGGAGGATACTGATGCAAAGGCACAGCCGCAGATGTTGAAGGCAGGGGAGCCGAATTGGATTGCTGGCCTAAGGTATCCATGTGAGGCATAAGAATAATGCCGGCAGGGGCCCCCTGCAAGGCCGCCGGTGGTGATGACGCGGGCATCGTTGCAGGGACATTGGTAGACGTAGATGGTTGCGCCTTGCTCTGAGCCTGGGCAAAACGGCGCTCAAGGGCGTCATGTCGACGCTTAGCGACCTTTTCCTCCGCCGAGGAGGATGTCCGGGATTCTGGGGCGGAAGACTTGGCAGATTTGGAAGACTTCTTGGAGCACTTCTTGGACCCTTTTCCAGAGGAGGTGTTCAAGGATTGGGCCCCAGGAGGACTATGGGCCTGCTCAAGATCCGAGGAAAGGTCGGCGTCCCCCATGACCGGAACGTTTGGCCTGTGAAGTAAGGAGCCAATGCAAATAGATACAAGAGGAATAACGTAATAGCAAACTCCTCTTTGGTCCTCTTTTTTTTTTTTTTTTTTTGTACGTGAAGTCAAGGGAGGGGTAACAACTGACCCAAAGCCAAGTCCAACTATCCTCAGGCCCTGCTCAAAAGCAGGGAACAAGGAAACCAGGGACAGTCACTAAGTGAGTGAATGGTCTCACTTAATGTCCGCCTGGATCCGGATGCCGCCTCAGAGTCGGATGTCAAGGATTGACAGGGGAGCCAGCTGGATCAAACAGTTCAAAGGTTGCCTGCTAAAAGGTACAATCCGCCGGTGGGGTGGAAACAGGAGAGACTGTGGCAGGCGGAGCACAAGTGGGCTGAAGAAACTGTCCACAAAATGGCGGCCGCGCCCAAGGACAGCGGCGTTGCTGACAAAATGGTGGCCGCGCGGGAAGAAAAAATGGCCGCCGCGGCGCTCCAGGCCTCGCTGCTATTAGCTGGTCCCTCGTCGCTCGTGGAGGCGTTACGGGCCGACCGAGGCTTAGGCGCCCGTCAGAACGGAAGCGCGGCCTCGGAGAGAAGGGAAACCCCTGCGCGCGAGCACTCAGAAGTGCTCCAGGCGCTGACAGTTACGAGCGGGGCGGAAGGAGTATGCCACGGAGCAACCGGGCAGTAAAACTCCACAGCCACTCGAAATCCGTAGGAGCAGGGCGGCGGCGGCGGCGTGGTAAGGCTGCAGAGCCGGCACGCTCGCCCGCGGCTCCTTCAAAGGCGCCTGCAGAGATGCCGATAGCAGGGCAGAGCTCTGAGGCGACGAACGGAGGCAAAAGACGAGAGCGGGAGGCCTGGATCCCCAAAGCCTGCACCGCCCTGTCAGCACAACTCACAGTTCAATTGTCCAAATGGGAGAAATAGTCCAGAAATATTCCACACAGAAAAAACAAACGAAGGAAGGGAAGGTCTGAAGTAGGGATTTCAGAATGACAGGGAAGAAATCCACGAAAAAGCTCTTGTCAGCCTGACTGAGAGAAATGAACTGAGCCTCAGCCGAGCCCTGGGGGCGGAGTCGACTCCTTTTCTTAAAGGGATATGCTCTCAGTCTCAGCCTAGCTGAAGGGAATTACCCACGCTCTTGGATTCTCCAAGCAGCGCGCTAGAGAATGTACTTTTGCGTAGCAGACACATTTCTAATTTTCTTTTGAAAGATTTAGAATGCCCAAAACTCATGAGATATCTGAATCTAAGTAATCTGAATGATACTGGCTATATTCCAAAAAGATGTAGCCACAGTATTATACTAAAAAATGCAAACATTTTCATGGTGAAATCAGAATTAGATTTTACTGTAGTCAAAATATTAGCTAATTATTTATGTTGTTCTGGGAAGCAATCTGAGCAATTCTCAAACTAGGAGAAAAATGTTCCAGGCAGTTGGCTGCATGTTAGGGTTAGGGTTTACATCTTATTTACTTAAATTCATAATCCTATATGTACTTTACTGTATCTAATCAATAGTTGTTCACATGCAAGTATGTAAAGTACTAAGGCATAAACATGATAATTCAATTCAAACTCAAATTGCCAATTCAAAGCCCTAGTTTTTAAAAAAAACTTCTAATTCTAAAGCATTCTTATCTCTAGTTAAATGTTTAGGTCAGGGGTCTGCAACCTTAAACAGAGCCATTTGGACCTGTTTCCCACAGAAAACAAAACACCAGGTGCCATAAAACCTGGGTGGGCATGGCCAATTCAACGTCACTCCCACCCAGTCACATGACACCCACCCCACACACACCTATCCAGGTTTTGTGGCTCCCAATGTTTTCTGTGGGAAATGGGTCTCTCCTTCTCCCTCCCTCTCTCTCTCTCTCGGCCTCTTCCATTTCTGTTTTTCTCTCCCTCTCTTCTTTCCTTTCCTTTCTCCTTCCCTTTCCTTTCCTTTCCTTTCCTTTCTTCTTTTCTCTTCCCCTTCTCTCTCTCATTTATTTCCTTTTTCCCTCTCTCTCATTCTCTCCCTCCAGCTCTCTCTCATTTCAGCCCTTTTTCAAAAGGCAACTGGACTTCCTTTGTTTTTTTCTTGAAGATGCTTCACTTCTCATCCAAGAAGCATCCTCAGCTCTGACTGAATGCCGGGGAATAGAATTTACATTCCTTGCAGTCATCTGGTTGTTAGCCCTTTGAAGGTGGGTCAATAGCGTTCTGAGAGTCATTGAGGCCCTTCGGAGTTTTTCTGTGTCCTCACCTGAATCAGAGTGCAAATAGGTGTGGAATCTTCTTGAAATGGACGTTGGCTTACCTGAACGTCCCTTTTCGTTGTGATGCCTGGCAATTCAAGCGTGGATTTTCTCTTGTCGGCTTGCTAGGGATTAAGTGTAGTATTTCTTTAAATCTGTTGTGACCACACCTCCCTTACTCTGCTGAGCCTCAGTTGTTTCGTGAAGGCGTCGTCGACCAACGTGTCCTACGAAGCAAACATAGACAACCCTCCCCGGGCCAAAAGACCAGGCAAGCCTGCAAGGCGGGTTGAATTGCCACGCATTGCAACGAAAAGGGATGTTCAGGTAAGCGAATGTCTATTTTCCATTGCGCTGCTTAGGCAATTCAAGTGTGGGATATACCCAAGCTCAAACTCAGTGGGAGGGAGGCTGGCTGGGCCCTGGGGTCTTAGCTGAGTGGACACTCTGTAACACTCTACGCCCAAAGGATGCCTCAGCCGAGGCATAGCTGTCCAACTTATAATGCTTCACAAACGGTGTTAACAACATCCACGTAGTCGCTCTACAAATGTCAACTACTGGTGCCTGAGCGGCCCAGGCCGCAAATGTAACCGCACTCCTTGTAGAGTGGGCCAACACCCTACCAGGTAAAGGTTTGTCCTTGCTGCTGTATGCTAATGAGATACATGCTTTAATCCAGCGAGCGATAGTTGTGGATGAAACCTTCCTCCCCATGGAAGACGGGTGAAAGGATACCAAAAGTGCATCAGTTTTTCTAAACGAAGCAGTCCTTACAATGTACCTGTGGAGACCCCTCCTGACGTCTGATGCGTGCCACTCCACTTCTAACGGATGTTTGGGTGCTGGACAAAAATCAGGCAACACTATCTCTTGGGCCTGATGAAAACTAGAATTCACCTTTGGTAGGAATGAGGGATCCATCCGCAGTACTACTGTGTTGGGATGGAATATACATAAGTCACTTCTGATGGACAAGGCAGCCAGTTCTGAAATTCTCCTTGCCGATGTAATGGCTAGGAGAAAGGCTATTTTAAATGACAAAAGGTGTAGACTAATGGAAGCCAGCAGTTAAAATGGGGAAGCCATAAGGGCTTGTAGGACTAAGGACAGATCCCACTTAGGGTAGCGATGTATAACAGGAGGCCTGAGATTGGTGGCCCCCTGAAGGAACCCCCGAATTCTTGGATGTTGTGCAAGAGAGTGGGGAACGTCCTGGGCTAGCATGGTCGACAAAGCCGCAACCTGTCGTAGGGTAGTTGGGACCAATCCCTTGTCCAGTCCTGCCTGCAAGAAGTCTAGAATGTCAGAGATGGATGCCGACGTTGGGTCAACATGACGTTGAGAACACCAAAGACAGAAAGTTCTCCACGATGCATCGTATATCCTGGTAGTGGAAGGTCACCTGGCGGCCTGGATGGTGTGTATCACCTTCCCTGAAAGATTGTCTTTCCTCAGGACAGGATCTCTCTCAGCCAGGGGGTCGTTCTTCATCCAGACCTCCAGTGGCTCCAGTTAACTGTTTGGCACTTGAGAGGATCCTCCTGAGGAATCCTCCAGGGACGGGACATGGAGAAGCTCACCAGGTCGGCATACCAGGAGCGCCTTGGCCAATGAGGGGCAACTAGAAGTAGTTCTGCCTGTTCCATTAACAGTTTCCGAATTACCCTCAGGAAGAGGGGAATGGGAGGAAAAGCATAAAGTAGGCCTGGAGGCCACGTGGATCATAGAGCGTTGCAGTCCAGAGCCCCCCAGCATGGATACTGGGAAACAAACATTGGGAGCTGAGCATTTTCCGGCTGGGCAAATAGATCCACAGTTGGCTGACCGAACCTGCGAACCAGTTTCTGAAACAGGCTGGATGAAGTCTCCATTCCGACGGATCCAGCCGCGTCCTGCTCAGCCAGTCCGTTCAGAGGTTGGATGTCCCGGAGATATGCTCTGCTTTCAATGGCAATGTGTGAGTCTCTGCCCAGCTCATCACGCTCTCTGTCTCTGTCATTAGAGAGCGAGAGTGAGTGCCCCCTTCCTGATTTATGTGGGCTTTCGTGGCCATATTGTCAGTTAAGACAAGGACATGTTGATGTAATAGGGTGGTCTGAAAGTGGCAAAGGCCAAGTGTATAGCGTAGGCATCCCAAAATTGTCCTGAGGGATTGCATCTTGAACCACTGGTATTGGATGAACCGGCTGAGGTGTTTGAGGTTCAAGATCCCCCTCCAACCCCCTGAAGACTTGGGGATCAGGAAAAGAATTGAGTACACCCCTGTTCTTTCTTGCCCTGAAGGTACCAGCTCTATGGCCTCGATGTCCAACAAATGTTGAATCTCTGCCATAAAGTGACACTTCTCCTGTTGTTGGGAAATTGGACATTGGATATAACGATCTGGAGGGCTGGAGTGGAATTCTAGGGTGAGTCCCTGCCCCCATCGTCCGAAGAACCCAAGCGTCCCATTGGCTGTGGAAATAACTTAGACAGCCGCCAATGGAAAGATGTGACAGCGAGTCACTTGCCCCGCTTAGCGGGGCTTAGCCTGGCTCCTCTATATGGTCTTTTGGAAGGGAGATTATATCTGCCTCGATCTCTAAAGGCCAGTCTATCTGAGGATCGATTGAACCCTTGGGAGTAAGATCTGTGTAAGTAGGACCCGCTGGGTCCTGCATCCTGCCGAAAGAGCTGCCGTTGGGAGTACAGTGAGTATCTATGGTCCGGCCTCCGATAGGAAAATGGCAGCACCTTCCTTTTATCTTTCACTTCCACTAAAATTGGGTCTAGGGCTGGCCCAAAAAGAGCAGATCCTTTATAAAGAGCTGAAGCCAACTTCCATTTAGACTTCATATCCACTTTCCAAGGATGCAGCCAAAGGACTCTACAGGAAGTTACAGTTGAGGCTAAAGCTTGTGACGCGAATTTGGCCGCATCTAAGGACACGTCGGCTGAATACTCAATAGCCGCCACCATCTTATTAATATCCTGTTGTGTCCTCCGCAGGAAGACGGTCCCTCAGCTGTCGCAGCCAAATTAAGATGGCGCAATTGAAAAAGGACACCGCCATCGCGGCTTTGACGACCCAAGCTGCCGCCTGTTGAGTTTTCCGAAAGGAAACCTCTGCTCGCCTATCCTCCGTCTTCAAAACTTCCACTACATCATTAGACAAAACTATGGAAGGTGAAAGGCTGACAACAGGTGGATCAACCGTTGGGAGATTGAGCAGTCCGTCTAAAACAGGATCTGCACAGTACAATTTCTTATTATGACCGCTAGGTGCTGATAAAAGCACCAGGCTGGTCCCACTGTCTCTTGATAGCTTCCAAAAATAACTCTGGGCAAGGAATGAAATCTTGATCTGGTGTAGGAATTGCAAGTAACTCCCCATGAGGCTTCAATGCTTCAGAATCCTGATATTTTGGATTAACAATAGTCCCCATATTAGTAGCCATTTTGGCTTTCCAAACTAAAGTTTTAAATACTGAAGGATGAAAAAGCATGGTGAAAGCCGGCTTATCCGGTAACACCGCTTCATCCTCTGAAAACTCAGGATCCCTGCTATCTTCCTCCAGCCAGGCCTCTTCACTGCTAATCAATTCCTGCTGGGCAGGAGACACTGGTCTGGGAATTGTTTGGATCTGAGGGTGGGATTGCTACCCAGGCACCACTGATAGCATATGACCCCCTTGATGCAGACCAGAAGCAAGAGCTTGAGCCAAAGCATTAGTAAACAAGGATTGAAAATCCAATGGCTGGGCAGGTCCCTGCCCCTCCCCCAAGCAGAGCCCCACTGCTGTTGGGGTAAATGTTGCCTCTGGAGCCAAGCGCCCTGTGGCCTGTCCCACTTGCACCTCCCCTAGGTTAACCTGGTGGAGAGCTGAAGTGGTCCCTTGAACCTCAGGTTGTGACACGTCTGCCCTGGTTTGAGGCAGGGAAACATTAGGCTGAACAGAAGGATCCAGAGCCTCTGACTGAAAAGTAGCGGGAACAGTGGTAGATTGTGCCGTTTGTTGTGCCTTAGCAAAATGTTTTTCCAAGGCGTTATGCCTCCTTTGGGCATCCTTATCATTAGTGGATGACTTTGAAGAAGGCAGAGGTGTAGCTGGTCTGTTGTTACCAGAATCCTTCCTGCACATTGGAGCAGAGCTTTTAGAATTATGTTTAGTAGCTCTTTTGACTCTGGGAGAGGGTAACAGGTTCCTCAATATCAGAGGAAATTTCTTGATCTCCCATTGTGACCTAAACCTAACAAACCTCGCTGAAATTGGTCACAAACCCCCAAGCAATAAACCCAGGCTGCAGCCAAAATGGATCAAAAGCAAGTCCCAGCTCAGCGCCAGCCATTGGAAATTGGCACAAAATTAAGTCAGCCCGATCCTCCACACAATAAAATGGCACAAGACAAAAAAACTGCCTCCCAACGCCCACACCCAAGTTAGGTGAAATGTGGCTCAGGAAGAACTTTTCTTCCTTAATTAGCCGCCTCGCAATGCAGCCTCTCAGACAAAGTTTTGGCGGGATATTCAAATCTCCTCACTGCCAGCCAGCTCGCAAACTCTTACAAAATGGCGCGAGGCCGATCTTCAAGCCTCTGAGGCACCTCAGCGGCAATTTGGCCCTTCCTGCGACTTCTGATCCTCTTTGCCACCAATGAAGCTGATTTCAGAAAGCACTGGAGCAAAATGCTCTGAAAAACGCTGTGAGGCCAGAATTTTTCACAGAGTTTGCCTCGGCATGCTGAGCAGGGACTTTGGAGCTGCCCGAAGACTTTGGGAGCAAATGGCAATGGTGGTTGTGCCAGCAGACTGGGTAACCAGCTCATCCACTGGCAGTGAAACCAAGGGCAGAAGTAGCCCCAACGGAGTTGCCCACAATGGACAAGACTCCGCTTGCTACCAATCAATCAAGGCCGTGGGCCGTCGATCTGGAGCCCCAGAAACGATCTGCCCACCCTGCAGCGACAGGAAACCAGCTGCAGCCACAAGCTAGTCCCAACAGATCCTCTTCTGCTCCCGTTTAAAACAATGTAAAATAAAATCCTGAGAAAATAAAACTAACTACACTAACTGCTAGAGCAGTTTTATACACTTCCCTATTGATAGACTGAGCAAAATAAGTGAGGCTCAGCAGAGCAAGGGAGGCGTGGTCACAACAGATTTAAAGAAATACTACACTCAGTCCCTAGCCAGTGAGAGAAAACCCACACTTGAATTGCCTAAACAGCGCAATGGAAAACTGCTGAAAGAACTATGTTATAAACAGGTGATAGGTGGTGTCGTACCCTTCCCCCTCTGTTGAGAGAAGGCTGTTCAGTTTTAACATAGATTTTTTACCCATCTTTCAAACCAGTGATCCCCTCTGCCTTTTGAAAATTCACCTTTGGGATATCAGGGGCAGGCAACTTTTAACGATCAGTGCTACCATTTCTTTTTTTAAAAGGATCACACTGTTTAAGGAACTGATACAACATCATCATACTGAACATGTGGGAGGATGTGATACTTTGAAAAAATGGTTTATTTTTTCATTTTTAAAATTACTTTTAAGAAATATATTAAATCAACCTGCGTAGCCTTTTTGAGTTTTTTGGTCAGGGGTCCCCAAACTTGGCAGCTTTAAGGCTTGTGGACTTCAACCCCCAGAATTCTCCACCCAGCATAGTCTTGAAGCTGCCAAGTTTGAAGACCTCTGTTTTTGGTCATTGAAAATCAGTAAGAACCTCTTTATTTATATATTACCTGCCAAATTGGAACAGAACAATTTCTGGAGGCTCTACGTAGTACAAAACATAGGATTTAGAGAACCACATGTAGCCTTCAGGGTTTTGCAAAGATATTTTTGCCATGCAGTTTATTCTGTGTTTCTCCCATACTGCCAATATTTTGTGATTCATTCCTGGCAATACAGTATCTACTCTGGGGCCAGATGCACACTTCTAAATTCAGAATGATTTGGGTGTTACAACGACAGATGTTTAATATCCCTTACCTTCAGATCATGTCTCATTTGCCTCTTAAAAAACCCAAAATATTTGACCACCTATGTCTGTTGGGCCTTCAACAACCCAGCCAGATCTGTGGTGGTTATGAGATAAACAAGCTGCTTCAGCCCTACTCCAAGAGAAGGTGGATTGATATTTCCCAGAACTGGATACTCCAGAGCAGGGGTGTCAAACACAAGGCCCACGGGCTAGATTCAGACCGTGATGTGGTCATATTCAGCCCGCAGGGCTGTCCTGAGAGATGTAAGGGGTCAACCTACATCACTTCAGCCCAGTCTACCCAATGCAAAGAGGAAACATGCCAGCAGTTGGGGAGTGGCATCGAGCTGGCCACACCCATTGTTGCCCACACCCCACACAGTCGGCCATGCACACTCAGCCCACTGAGGTCAATCACAACCCTGATGCGGCCCACAATGAAATTGAGTTTGACATCCCTACTCCACAGCAATCCAATAGCAGTATCAAGCAATCACACCTATATCCCAAATGGGCACTACTCTGAGAGCGGGACTCCTAGATATCAGTGATACAAACAAGGTTTGGCTCTCAACCATGAGTTGTGCATGAAGGAGGACTTCTTATAGCAACTGTCAGCCCTCCCAGGTAAACAACACAGGAAAAATGATTAGATGGGCTAATTGTATTTATTTTAAGTACAATAAACATTAATAAAATCTTACAAGTCAGAAAGTACAAATGTGCTACCACCATTTATAACTGCTAGATCAGTTAGGGCAAGTCCTTCCTAAGTTTTTTCTCTGACTGTTAGGCCACTGGAGGCTCCTGCTTCTCTTGCAGATTGCTTGCTAGGCATCTTTCCCTCATTCCCCAAATTCATCCACATATTCCACTACACCGACAAACAACAACCGGAAACCAGGTCAATTGAGGCTGGTGATCTAGTACCAGAATGAGCATCAGGGAACTTGCTGTAAGATACCAAACTTTGTTTCCCAAAAAGCAACCGGACTTCTACTGTCATCATATCTCTCACTGCTTGACCATCAGACTATTTTTTCTTACTAATTCTCAAGCCCCTATCAATCTAGTCTTCTCCAATTTTTAAAGACCCACACTTAGGTATTGCTTGAATTCACATGAACATGTCTGCACAATGCAAGGCATTGGTGAGTAGCATTTGTAACAAGCAGTAACTTGTTAATAAAATTTTATTACTTTCAAATATTGTTATCACAAAAATAGAATCTGAGTGAAAATATGGTTTGTCTCATTATTATGCACGTCTGAAGGAGCTAGTTCTACTTTAACAGAAATAGTAGCCCAGACATGAATGAAACAAAAAACAAAGAAGTTCTTTCACAATAGTTTTGTAAATATTCAAGCATACATATGTTTAAGATAAAAGACAAGAGCTGCCCAATTCCCTGGAAAAATACTGTAATAATGATTTTTGACACAGCTTTTTCACAGCTGTGCATAAGCCACTGTAACCTTCTTGCCTTCCATGCATGATTCATTAACTACTGCATCACAAAAACAAACACCTTTAAACATAGTTAATTCACTGGGCCAATCAATTTCTGTTTTACAACAAACATGCAGAATTGTTTTATTGCTAATTAGCAAATATCGAAGCTTTAGATGAACACAATATAATTTAGTCAGGTAGTTACAAGGCCAATAATGTCATTCAGGAACCTTACTCCTGGGCATCCATCTTCTACACCAAACTGATCTTTCTCAAACAGAATGGACGTTGGTCTTACCTGATACATTCTTTCTCGATCAGGAAGGAACAGCAGTCAGACTGGAGAAGGACTTCCTCTATGCAGCATGGATCGAGTCTTGCCAATTTGAATAGCTCCGTTGTCCTGGCCCCAGTGTTTCAGCGAGGGCGTAGGCACAGATTGATGTGTCTTCCTAGAACAAGAGAGAATTAATAACCACCCTCCCCCAACTGACCCTGAGGGCCGGAACCCAGGGGTGGGGCTGACTGCCGTTCCTTCCTGATCGAGAAAGGACGTATCAGGTAAGAGCAATGTCCATTCTCCGAAGGAAGGGAACGGCAGTCAGACTGGGGACATGCCAAAGCCGCATGTCCACCAGGGTGGGAACCACCAGCCCAAAAGCCTTCAGGAGGGAAGCACAGCCTGTAGGACCTGGCGACCAAAGGTAGGGTCCGCGGATGCAAAGGAATCCACGCGGTAGTGGCGAATGAACGGAGAGATAGAAGTCCACGTGGCGGCCCTGCAGACTTCTTCCAGAGGAGCTTGAGTAGCCCAAGCGGCTGAAGTGGCCGCGCTCCTGGTTGAATGCACCGTGATGTGGTGCGGAACGGGCAGCTTCAACTGTTGATAAGCAGTCGCGATAGTAGCCCTGACCCAGCACCCCAAGGTGGGCCCCGTAACGTGGGCTCCAATAGTCTCCGGTTGAAATGAGACGAACAACGCCTCCGTTTTGCGGAGGAGGGCAGTCCGGGCTAAGTAGATCCGCAGGGCCCTGCAGACATCCAGGTGATGCCAAGAACGTTCCAAATGATGAGTCGGGTGAGGACAAAAGTCCGGGAGCACTAACTCTTGCGCCCTGTGAAACAGCGTATTAAGTTTAGGCAGGAAAGCCGGGTCGAGGCGCAGGACCACCCTGTCGCTGTGAAAGATACAGAGGTCGCTGCAGATGGACAGGGCAGCCAGCTCCGATATCCTGCGAGCCGAGGTGACGGCAATGAGGAAGGAAACTTTAAATGATAAAAAGTGGAGAGAGACTTGTTGAAGCGGCTCAAAGGAGGACAAGGTTAGCGCTGTGAGGACCTTGTTCAGATCCCAGGTAGGGAAGCGATGTACAGTAGGAGGGCGGAGGTTGACCACCCTGCAGAGAAAATTAAGTATGAAGAGGTGATGGGACAAGGAGTCCGGAGAGCCACAGGAAAGGACAGAAGCTAGGGCAGCCACCTGACGACGGAGAGTGTTAGGAGCCAACCCAGCCGTGAAGCCGTCCTGGAGGAAGGAGAGGACATGGATGCCGGATGCCAAGAGAGGATCGATGGCAGAATAGTTATACCAGGATATGAAGGATCGCCAAGTAGCCCCGTAGATTCTGTTGGTAAAGGGGCGGCGAGCGGCCTGCATTGGGGCAACAACCGGAAGAGGGATGCGGTGTGCCGTTAGGAGGCACCGCTCAACCACCAAACGGTCAAATGAAGCCAGGCAGGATCCGGGTAACGTAGATGTCCCTGAGTCAGAACCACCAATGAGTCTGGAATGCGTCAGTGAGGTGCCACGGACAGGGATACGAGGTCCACATACCAAGGCTGATGCGGCCAGTACGGGGCTACTAGGATGAGGTCCGCCTTCTCCTCTAGCAACTTCCAGAGAACTCGGGGAATGAGGGGAAGGGGGGAATGCATAAAGAAGGCTGGGCGGCCATGGACTGCAGAGTGCGTTGGTAGCTTCCGCCCGAGGGTCCGGGAAGCGAGAGAAGTACCTCGGAAGGAGGTGGTTCGCTGATGAGGCAAACAGGTCGATGGTCGGAGTCCCGAACCGATGGACAACCCCTTGGAAGAGAGCGTGGGACAGGCTCCATTCCCTGTGGTCCATAGGGGAGCGGCTGAGGGTGTCCGCCTGAAGATTTGCAGACGCAGATATGTGGTCCACCCTGATGGAGGAAAGGTGAGTTTTGGCCCAGCGGCCTAGGAGGATTGTTTCCACTAGCAGGGCCTTGGAATGGCTGCCCCCCATCTTATTTATGTGCGCGATGGTCGACATATTGTCGGTTAGGACCAGAATGTCTCGGCCCTCCACTAGGAACCAGAAGCGGAGGAGGGCCAAGCGGACCGCCCGCAATTCCAGATAGTTGATGTTGTGTTGCCGATCCCAGGCGGTCCATTGGCCCTGAACCATGTGGTGGAGAAGATGGGTGCCCCAACTAGTCAAGCTGGCATCCATTGTGAGGACTAGACGAGATAGCTCCATGTAAGAGCTCCCTTTCGAAATCACCTCTGAAGACCACCACCAGAGGGAGGAGAGAACCAACGGAGGGAGGCGGAGGCGGGATAGCGAGGTGCTCTGGCCGGAATGCTGGTATGGTAGGAGGAGCCACTGCAGCTCCCTGCAGTGTAATCGAGACCAGGGAACAATTCCGAAAGTGGAGACCATCTTGCCCAGAAGGCAGGACAGTTTCAGGAGAGAGACAGCACCCTCAGCCTACACTGACTAACCAAATCCTGAAGGCTGGCCTAACGGTCCGGGGAGATGAAAACCTGAGAAGTGACAGTATCGATGAAGGCACCCAGGTGAACTATACGGGTGGAGGGCGAGAGGTGACTTTTGGCCCAGTTAACTGAAAACCCATGGGTATGGAGAAGAAAGGACAGTGGAAAGATCCTCGCGGGTGGAGGAAAGGGAGATAGACATAATTAGAATATCATCCAAATAAAATTGAAGTCTGATAGGGAGAGAGCGGATGTGCCCTATCAGGGCGGCCATGACTTTGGTGAAAACTCTCGGGGCAGAAGAAAGACCAAAGGGCAGAGCCCTGTACTGAAAATGAGACCCCATGAAATGAAAGCGGAGAAACTGGCGGTGGAAAGGGTGTATCAGGATATGGAGGTAGGCCTCCGTTACATCAATAGAAGAAAGAAACTCCCCCGGGCGAAGGCACTCCAGAATGGAGAACAGGGTGTGCATCTTGAACCGGCGATAAATTATGTACCGGTTCAGAGCTTTAAGGTCCAATATGGCCCGACATTCCCCCGATTTCTGTACAACAAAAAGGCGGGAGTAGAACCCCTTACCCTGTTGATCTGGGGGAACCCTCTGAACCGCCCGAATAGAAAGAAGATGGTCAATAGCGGAGGAAACTAAGGCCTGTTTATGCGGGTCCCGAGAAATAGGGCAGGAAATGAAAACCGGAGGGAGAAGGCTGATAAATTCTAAACCAAGGCCCGAGTGAATAGTTGACAGAACCCAGGAGTCAGAAACAGAAGATAGCCATTGGTTGTAGAAATAGGCCAAACGACCCCCTATTGGAATATCTCCCAGAGGCCTATCTGCCTCGTCTGGCAAAGCATCCCCATCCCCCCCCGAAAGGACTGCCGTGCTGGCAAACCGCCCCCCAATTTGACCTGGAAGTCAAGATGTTGGGCTCTTGGAGGGGCAGGACGCTGGAAACGAGGCTGGAATGAGCTGGAGTCAGAGCCACGAAAGGACTGGGGCCGTGGATATGGAGAGTAGTGGGAATCCGAAAGCCTATGCTGAGAAGGGAGGATCTTGCACTTGTCCCGTGTCTCAATCAAGAGAGGCTCCAGGGGAGGACCAAAGAGAGTGCCAGCGGAGTAAGGGGCCAAGGCGAGCTGCCACTTACTGCGCATATCCTCCTGCCAGCTCCGGAGCCAGAGAAGGCGGCGGGAAGCGATGGAAGAGCCTAGGGCCCTAACTGCAAACCTCGAGGCGTTGAGTGTTGCATCCACTGAATATTCCAGGGCCGCTGCAATCTTATTGAGGTCCTGATGAGCTCTGAGGTCCGAATGGGGCAAGCAGTTCTGGAGCTGCTTGAGCCAGAGGAGGGACGCACAGTTGAAAAAAGATGCTGAGAATGAGGCTCGGATGGACCAAGCAGCTGCTAGGTGCCCCTTGATGAGGGTCTTCTCAGCCTGCTTATCCTCTGGACAGAGTGAATCTTCAGATGGGCCGGGTGGGGTGGACTGGGTTAGTCAAAGCAACAATAGGAGGGTCGACGGTTGGAGGTTGGAGAAGGTCGGCCAGAGCGGAAGCCAAATTGTAGAGATGTTTGTCTAGGTTGTTGGGGCTGGGGCCCGTGCCTGGAGCACGTGCAGAAAGAGTTTGGGTGCTGGAATGGTTTCCGGTGCCACAGTAGGTTCCGCGAATAGAGCCGAAGCCAGATCGAGGGGGGTGGTAGCCGCAGCTGCCGATGGAACTTCCCCCAGACGAGTGGTGGCAATGGCCTTAAAAAGTAGAGAACGGAACATTTGTGGCTTGAAGAGGCCAATAAATGGGGACTGGTCAGGGATCAATCCCTCATTGTCTGAGAGCGCGGCATCCGGGGCTTCCTTATGCTCAGAAGCAGAAGCCAAGTCCCCTGAATAATCATAGTCTTCTGGTTCCAGGTCATAGTTCTGCTCCTCAAGACCCCGATGGTGCAGGAGTTGAGAAGGGGCCGGGGGTCCAGCCAGAAACCCGACCTGTTGCAGACAGTGGGCGAAGCCCTCTCGGATGACCCGTGTTAAAAGCACTTCAAAGGATTCGGGCAATTGTGGGGGAGCTGCAGGAGCAGGTGGGGTGACGGTAGGTGCAGGAGAAGCACTCCTTGACAAAGGGGCCTCAGACTGCGTCTGGAATAATGGCTCCTTCCCTGGAGGGGGAGCCGGTCCCGCCGAAGGGGGATGGTCCAGAGATAGCTCCCTGGAATCGTGGTCATCCGCCAGAGTAAGGTGACTTGATGCCAGTGAGACCTGAGGGGCCTGCAGAGGATCAGGTGCCCAAGGCTGATGGGCTGCCTTGGAGAATGCCTTCTCCATAGCACGATGGTGGCACTGCTCCTCTCTGGTGGGAGCGGGGGCGGTCGGGGCTGAGGTCTTGTTAGCCCTGGACCATTTACCAGGCGGGGGCTTGGCCGAGGGACCCTCCAACGGGTCACTGACAGGTGGAGCGTGGCACGCCGCCGAGCCTGTAGACGTGGCCTTGCAGGTAGAGCAATCCCCCATGTTAGCAATCTCCATCAAATAAAATGGCCGCCGGAGCAAAATCGCGCAAAAAAAATAACCGCCGAAAAACTCACTGAGACAGCAGTCAAACAATTACTCCCCGCAGGCACCAGGAAATCCGTCCAGCAGAAAGCTCGAGTAACTCGCTAGCTCAAGGCAATTACTGCGATATTAGTCACGGCGAGGCAAGCTCTAGCCAAAGTTAATGCTGCTGGGCGAAAGCCTTTGAAGCGCAGTGGCGGCTTGTTAAGCCGATCGGGAAGCGATAAGGCTGCTGAGGAGGAACCTGACGGCCATCAGGCTCCGAGCCGGCTCCCTGGCAAGTGGCTGTAGAAATCCAAGTGAACGAGCAGGGAGAATAGCAATGGTACAAACTAAACCAAACTCTAGCTGATGGAAAGGGCGAGCAGGAAGAGTCCAATTTGAGAAAAATAAGCCGAAATCTAGCTGTTAGGACTGGCTTACTGGAAGACACGTCTATCCAGCATAGATCGAGTCGAAACACTGGGGCCAGGAAGGCGGAGCTATTCAAATTGGCAAGACTTGATCCATGCTGCATAGAGGAAGTCCTTCCCCAGTCTGACTGCCGTTCTCTTCCTTCGGAGAATAGGGAGTTAAGTATTTGGAGCCAATCATTATAAAGCAGTTACTGAACAAGCACTTCTGGACAGAAAAAATAAAATTAATCCTTGAGGGATGCTAATTTTGAAATTAGCATTTAAAGATAACTATATAACTGAGCAAAGCCAACTAAACTACAATAATAAACACATATTAAGAATGAAATTACACCTTATAAAGCATAAAACTAAGATCAGAGGAATGCAGTTGTTATGATAGAACTGCAAGCACTGCTAAAGTTATTTTCTCTAAAGGGCTATCTGAAACAACTGTCCAAAAATAAAAAAGAGGAAACTTTAAGAACAAGGTTTTTCTAAGAAAAATCAACGCTTTTTACTCCGTGGAATTAGTTACTAATGTTCCCTTATGGAAGAGGGAGAAAGAACTAAAAGTGTTTTCAAAATGAAGCATTCAATCAAAATATTTGCAACTGATACTTAGCTTAAGTCCCGAGGGGGTGTGATGGCTCAGTGGTTAAAACGCTGAGCTTGTCAGCAAGAGTGCTGACAGCCTAGGTTTGAGACCAGAGCTCTATGCAATGGGGTGAGCTCTCGTTACTTGCACCAGCTCCTGTCCGCCTAACAGTTCTAAAGTATGCAAAATGCAAATAAATTAACAGGTACCACTTTGGTGGGAAGATAAGAGCATTCCATGCACCTTTGGCATATAGCCCTGATGGCCCCATGACCACGGAAATTGTCTTAGAATAACGCTGGCTCCCTCAGCCAAGGAACGGAATTGAGCATTGTGCCCTAGGGTCGGAAACAACTGACAGGGAAACTTTTATTTTACTTAGCTTAGTCATTCACAAACCCAATCATACCCAATTACTTGCCATTCTAGCTGCATCCAAACTAAATGGATCGAAGATCAGAATTTTGGAAAAACTGAATACCAAGCTATTTTATTTTGGAAATATTGATACATGATTCCTCAAACCTTACTGGTAATACTTCATGCCATCATCATTATCTTCTCCACTGGCCAAGTCTATTTTACACAAAAACACTCGATTTTTCTTCTCCTCATAGGGATCAATGTCTGCACCATGTTTCGGGAGGTACAGAGCAAGCCCAGGGAATGCGTGTAAAATCTTTTAGTTGAACTTTATAATAAATTCATCTTTCCCAAAGTTTCAGTGTATTGTTTTCATTGTTCATTTGTGTTCAATTTTGTGTTTGGATTTTTAAGGGAGATATGTACATTAAGATTATACTGAAGGGAGGTGTGATGGCAAAAGCTTTCAAAATCTTTTCTCTATTCCCTGTCTAGACTGAGCTTGATCTGTCCTTATTAAGATGTTCAGATTTCTTCTTTTCTTTGGTGGAGAAGTGAACAGAAAGTCTGAGTTTAAATTCAATTCATAATTCAAATTTCAAACTTTAAGATAAAATGTTAAATATGGTAATATCAGGAATAATTAATTTTTTTTGTAAATTGCATAGTGTCACTTTGATTGCATTGGATTATAAGAAATGAGAAACTATCTTTTTATAACTGCCTTTATTCCGACTTCTTTTATACAATAAATCGTAAACATATGATATGTACATTATTTTTCAGATGTAAAATTGCTCACATTGTTACATTATATTTACAAATGTATACTGCTTTTCCTTAAAAAAAGCAACTATTTGAAATGTATAACACTGATCCAATATAAAAATTAGTTTCCCTTAATATAAACTATTTTATAAATACAGAACTGTTTCCACAATTGCTCATTATATATTAAAGTTGAAAGAATGTTTTTAAAAGAGTAATCATCAAATCAATAATTAATTTGATAATAATAAATTATCAAATAATTGTTTTAATAATTCTATTCATTTTATTTTTAGAGTAAGATAATTTTATGCTTCTGGAGTTATTCTGTTCTGGCCTTAAAAATAATATCCACAAAGTTGTCAGCAGACATCAATCTAAAATGAATTAATCAGCCTTTTAAAGAGTTCAGAGTGAGTTCATAGTTCAGTGACAGAGCTCAAGTTCTACATTCAACATCCATTATTGCAGGTAAGGGATACTTAAGGGATACAGTCAGGAAATACTTCCATTTGGAATCTTAAGGACTAGTGCTAGAGTAGAAAATGTTGTCTAAATAGATCAGGAACTGACTCAGTATATCATTCTGCTAAATTAATGTTATTAGAGTACCAGTAAAACATTTACACTGTGGGTCAAGATCTCCCACAAGATTGCAATTCAAAGGGAATTATGAATTGTCATTAAACATTATCTGTTCAGTTTCTGAAGACAAGAAAGGAGTACTATCAAAGTTCACTCCATGCTTTCCTGCATAAGCTCACAGTAAAGCTTAAGAAGCAAGTGGTTTATTTACTTCTTGCCCTACCCTAATCCCCTCTGAAAGAATTACCTTACTTCAGGATAGGTTATTACAAGTTCATGTATCATTTTCAGGGTCAAAGTTCTCAAAGTTCAGCATTCCTAGAGTCACTTCTAGGCTAGATGGGTGACATATAATTTTAATAAATAAATTCCTGTATTGAATAACATTATTACATAGATATGGGAAAACTGTGGAACTGCTTTTTCTTTGAAATATGTATCCTGTTTTCCCCAAAATAAGACATCCCTTGATAATAAGCCCAATCGGACATTTGAGCGCATAGCAATAAGGCCAAGCACTTATTTCAGGGTTCAAAAAAATATAAGACAGGGTTTTATTTTCAGGAAAACACGGTAGTAGGCAAGAACTATGTTTTTCAGACTGAGGGACATTTTCATTATGTTGTATAATAGGAGCCCTACTCCAAAAATTAATTGGATTAGAATAAAGAAGTAGGGAGGGGCAGAGCTTAATGATTGTTCCTCTTGCATTTCTCCTTCTAAATACCACTCAGTGGCAATTTTGGAAGTCTCTTGGTATCAAAACCAAGGCTTTCTGTGGATACATGCAGCCTTTATGATCTATGCATAGTTTTTCCAATTGGACACATTAATAGGATGATTAATTCAGAATAAACATATTATTTACTCTAATCCTGAGTATATAAAATAAAATAAGTATTTGGAGACATACTTTCAACAGTTGAGGAAGGGAACATAGTGCATGTATTCTCATTACCCTTGCATCAAAATATGTTGAAATAAAAGCAGTCACTATCATGTGAATTTAATATTCTGGGAATAGAGGTAAAACCCAATGCAATGCTACTACGTAAGTGCATAAATAGCAAGACGGTATATAACAACTCATTAGATTAACAAATGTAGCTACATGCGCAACCATTTGCACTAAAAAGTGGTATGCAATCAAATTTATATGCTCTCCAATAATAATCTTATTGGATAAAATCCAGTGATTGGATACATAATCCAGACCAAAGCTTAGATGTAATAAATACAGACAGTCCTCATTTAACAACCCTAATTGGGACCAGAAACTCTGCCACTAAGCAAAGTAGTAATAATTTGACTGTGACAGAGCTTTCCAGTCAGAAAGGGACAACTTAATTTCACACTTTTGGCTTTTTAGTGCCTATTAACTACTCCCCATCCTTTGGAATGCTCAAGTGCCTGTTTACTGTTTTGAAAGTATAATCATGCTGCAGCCCTGGCCTGGGAGTCATGGATATGCCAAACATCTTATTCTCTTGAAATCCCTTTGTCTCCAATCTCTCCACTCTGTATGGGGGTGCAGAGCTGTTCTATATACAATCTTTCCTTTGCCTGATTTTTTTCCCTCTGCTAGCAAGGAAGGGTCAGGCAAAAGAGAGATTGCCTACAGAAATCACTTACTTTTTTTCTTCCCCTAGCCTCAAGAGAAGAGAGAAATTGCAGAGAAAGAGATTTCAAGAGGGTAAACTGTTTGCTTTTTTACACATCAAGAGCAATGTGACTTTACCAGCAACAGGAAAAAGTCAGGACAGAATAAGAGAGATTGGAGCGAAAGAGATTTCAAAAGAATACTGTAAAAACCCTGTCCAAGGCAAGAGTCCGTATACCATCCTAGACAAATGCATGAAAACCAGATATGAAGACAAGATGGAAAATAAACACGAGCAATATCAAAATTGTCTAGATCTGCAGATGAGGCTAAAAGACTAGAGCAGGAGTGTCAAACTGGATCTGGCCCGTGGGGTGCTTAGATCTGGCCTATGGGGTCACCTGGAAACAGCAAAGGACTGGCCTGCGGTGCCTGTGCCAGCGAAAATGGAGCTCGGGACAGCTGCCTGCCTCCTGAGCTCTGTCTTCGCTGGCAGAGGGTTACAGGAGGCCATCGCAGCTGAAAACGGAGCTCAGGAACCCATTGGCAGAGTGCTCAGGCCACCACAGGTGCCCCCGACACGAGTGATGTCGAGCTGGCCATGCCCACCCTGGCCATGTCCACCCCAGCCCAACATCAAACACAACCCTGATGCAGCCCTCAATGAAACTGAGTTTGACAGCCCTGGACTAGAGTAAAAGAAAGAAGAGATATTTTATACAAAATATACAATAATATATAAAACAGAAACTTCAATTTAATAAAACCCCAAATATAATGCACAGAATCCTAAAAGCCCTGTAGAAAATCTCTGTTCTCAGCTTTTTCCAGAAAGCAAGCAAATTCACAGACAGATAAAATCTCCAGAAGGAGCTCCAGTCGCTCCATCAAAAATAATGCTTCTGGAAAATTTAAATAGAATTCTATTTAAGATATCCAAGGCATAGATTCCAACAACTATTCTGTTTACAGAATTTATCTTTTCTGTCTGTTCAATTATTAACAGCTTTTTTCATATCTTTTCAAATTCATTCTCAAAAACTAAAAACTTTCTGAAAGATAAATATTTTTAAAACAATAAATAGGGTACAGCAGAAAAGAAATACTTTCCTTTCTACAATATGATGCGCACTTACTTTGGACAATATTACCTAAGGAATGAAATATGAGTTTAGATTGAGAATGGAAGGAAGATAGTATGGCAACAGGTTTATGGAAAAAAAGAGACAGAAGTCATAAGTCCATACACAAAGTTAGCGCAAATTTAAATCTTACCAAAAGAAAGAAATATCCATCTTATTTTTAGACATTACTTTTTTGTAGTTCTTTGTAATTAATTCAGATTGTATGTATATTAAAGCAAAAAGGGTTTTTTTTGTCTCCAATTAGAAATGTTACATTTTTATTAGTTTTTGAAAAAGTGTTTTAAGTAAATGGAAAATTGGAAAAATGTAATATTTTTAGTATCTACATGATATATAAAAACATCTTACAATCATGCTAATCCATAAGCAAACATTCTGATTATTTATTTAAAGTAAATATGTTGTTCAAACATAGTAAGCAAACTACAAGCATTCAGATATAACCAGAGTATGCAACAATGGCTTATTTTAAATTTTGTTTTGGCCACCTCTGGAACAAAAATGCTTATCTCTAGTCTAAACAAACTGAATGGATGTTTGGCTAGTCGTATCACCCAGGTGACATTCAAAACAATCATAACTTGCTGCATTTTTGCTAATTAAGTTTTATGGCTTAGTGTAACTTGAACATAGATTCAAAATGTTTTTATATAACTTATTACACTTTTGTATATAATTATATCATGCTTGAAGATTAAATTTAAATGTTTGGTTGATTCAAACATTTAAAACTGTGAATTAATTAGTAATTTTGTCACAAAATATAAGATTGAATTTTTATCCATCATAGCTTAATTACATAGATTAATCAGTTTCCTTAGTTAAATAGAGATTTAATACCATTAATTCAGAAATGCAATTTTCCATGAAGTAGCCTGCAGTGCTTATTTTCAGCCACTCTGGCCTTTTTATGGATTTGACAAGCAGAATCACAAGACCAAGAGGGGTTCCCTCCAACTCCAAAACTTCTAGCCAGCAGATCAATCAATTCCATGTTTCCAATTTAGTCTCTATAGCAATACATGAAATGCTGCCCAGACTATTTATTTATCACAATAAACAAGAGAGCACACAAGCTAAGAAAGCATCAATGACTTTTCCTTATATTGTGAAAATGGGAAGACCTTCTCTCCAACCCACATGTTTAAGGGAGTAATAAATGCTGCTCTTATAAAATGCTCTCTTTAGTTTAGAAGTCATAGCAATCTCATTAAGAAAAATCTTCCTCTTGCACAGTTTTATAGATCATTTTGAAGGAGTAAATTATTAACATTTACATCATATATAATTTAAATTAACAATATGTAATATATTGTTACCATGCCATGAGCATTTTAAATTCATGTATTTCATAAATCTTTAGTATTTTTCCAAATTATTTGGTGAAAAAAACATAATAAAAGACTAAGAAGAAAACAAGGAAAAAAATAACCCCCCAAAATCCCTCACATTCTTCCTTGATTTTTCTTGTGTTGTCTTCTACTCATAAAACCAATACTAACTTGAAAGTCATATTTAATATAATGCTAGACTAGATGACTCATTAGGTCAGCTTTTCAGAGATATTTCCTTATCAGATTTCTCAATGCTTTCAACCATGGCAGAGTTTCTAATGAACTGCCTTCACTGGAACTGTTCTTAAAAAATTGTGGAACTATTTAGAGGTGTGTCTGCCTTAAAAGTAGACCATGTTGAATTAAAATAAAATAAAAAGGGAATAAAACAAGCCTGTGTAAAATATTTTTTTTAAAGGTAGCTACTCTCCAGATACTACCAAGAACTCAAAATGCAAGAAAGATAGTACCATTGATTATTTTCATAGTTAATATTTTAATTCAATATTGTAATTTAACAATTTAACTAATTTTTTAAGATCTACTCCTTCTATACTGACTATAATAAAGAAGCTTACACTATTTCAATAACGTTAATAAGAAGTCACTGTGGGATGATACACTGATACCCAGCTTTACGTCTACTCCAGTAGTGAAATCCAATTTTTTATACTACCGGTTCTGTGGGCGTGGCTTGATGGGCATGGCAGGGGAAGGATACTGCAAAATCCCCATTCTCACCCCACTCTGGGACCAGCCAGAGGTGGTATTTGCCGGTTCTCCAAACTACTCAAAATTTCCACTATCGGTTCTCCGAACTGCTCAAAATTTCTGCTACCAGTTCTCCATAACCTGTCAGAACCTGCTGGATTTCACCCCGATCTCCTCCCCTGCATGTTACCCCCCTGTGATTTGCACTGGTTGCTAGTATCCTTTCAGGTTCAATTCAAGATCCCAGAAATGACCTATAAAACACTACAAGGCACGGGACCACGAAAGCTGAGGGACTAGTTTTCCCCAGCTACATCTTCCCATCTCATCAGGTGTAGCAGGAAAGTCATGTTAAAGATCCCACCCTCCAAAGAATGTCATCTGGAGGGATACAGGAAGAGAACTTTTTCTGCTGTGTGACCATTAAAATATTATTACCCCCAAACTTAGACTGACCCTGATGGCCCTTTAGGAAGGCCCTGAAGACATGGCTTTGCCAATGAGCTCTCCTCTAGAGATAGAGGAGTTTATTATTATGAACATATTTTATTATGAAAATATTGAATGCGATGCAGTTATGGGCTTTGCTGCTGATTTTGGTTAGTTTCTGTTACAATATGGTTTATTAATGGATTTATGTCTGTATATGTGAACCAGCCAAAGTCACTCAGGTGAGATAGGTATACAAATCAAATCAATAAATAATGGTCCTACTATGTTAGTATTTTAACACAGTACTATAATATTTATTCAAAAATATGGATATATTCACCCACCTCATTTTGCTAAAACTGTGTCTTCCATTTTCTATTTTCTCCCAAATTATTCTTCATATTGGGAAGCAGGAAGGGAGAGTGGTGACACAAGAAGTAAGATTGTGATTTCTGACAACTACTAAACTGTATATTCCAGTCTCACAACAATGTAACTCTTCTCAGACAGAGTAGAACTTGTTTTACAACATTTTTTCCTATCCTCTCCTTGACCTTATTTTTTTACTGGCATTCCTAGTGAGCTGCAAAGGTACATGTGCAGTCACCAGACTTCTTTAAAAAATATAACTTGGAACAGCAGCAACACTTCATATCTGTAATGGCAATACTCACATGTTTACATATAAAATACATAGAACCCTTCAAGCATCATTTTCTTGTTAGTGTTCTACAATGTACTAAACTGTAGCACTTCATTTTGTTCTAACACAGCAGACATTATGTTGTACTCATCGACAAGTGCCATATTATATAACAACTTTTAGAGTGCCAACATCACAAGGATTGGATGGCATAAACATTACCTTTAAAAAATTCTACCATGGCAAATGTCCTACTCCACCAATAAAAGATCAACTAACATAATACATGAAAAAGATTGTCATTCAACACCATCAGCTAGGTATCATGCCTCAAAGGCCTACTTACAAAAGAATGTTTAAGTGTTTCTTTGAATGCCAAGAGTAAAGAGGCCAAGCGTATTTCTGGAGGCAGCAGAATGTCTAGGCAGTAATGTCCTCTGGCTTAAGTGTGCCTTACTTCTTGCTGAGTTGGAACTTTGAGCAAGTCGTCTGCAGGTGACTAGATAGGATGAACAAATTCATCCTGAACAAGTCAGGTCTAATGTAGTCTCACACCATGCCAAGTAGGCTCGCACCATGCCAAATAAAGTCTCAAAGGTGCTTTTTCATTTCATTTTCAAGTAAAGCTTCATAAATGAAAACCAGCAATAACCTGTACCCATAAACCTACTGATAACAGCAACCCTAAAACTGGGAATATTCTACAGCAGAGGGTGTTGTCTGCTAGTTACTCTGTACCAATTGTAGTTTCTGGGTCATCTTCAAAGACAACCCTATGTAGAAAGGTTCTTTGCCACAAAGAAGAGGGAGTCAAGCCATTCTCCAAAGCACTTGAGGGCAGGACAAGAAGCAGTGGATGGAAACTAATCAAGGAAAGAAGCAACCTAGAATTAAGAAGACATTTTCTACAACACACTGCACATCAATCATGTGGTAATATAGGCATAATCATTGTTGCCAAGACCTCCAGATTCAGACAGAACTGTATCTACATATCAACCAAAGCTAAGCAATCCTCGCACCCACCACCCCATTATGGCCTCCACTTGCTGTTCACACAGAAATCACAATGCCAGGAGGCCCCAATGACACAGACCTGTTCTTTTGGGGAGCATGACAGCCCCTAGAGCAGCAATCCCCAACCTTTGCGGCTTGGTGGCCTGGCGGGGGAGGGAGGGAGAGGGGAGCTGGGCTGTGCAAGCAGTGGGCTGCTGTGCACACACGCTCAACTTGCACTAGCGGCAAGCCGGCACACGTGTGTGCAGCTCCACTTGCATAAGTCAAGCTGTGCACACATGCATGCACGCCAACCCACCAGTTGCATGGCCCAATTCCAAATAGGCCACAGCCCAGTAGTGGACTCGGGGGTTGGGGACTCCTGACCTAGACCTAATACCAAAACTGATATTTCTGGGTTTCAATATGAACAGCAACTTTTTCTTTCTTGGGTTTAATCAGAGCTCAGCTTGTTTTCCACTAACCCCAACATTTAAAAATCAGGCATAGCTATGCCTTTGCAAAATTAGAAGCTTCAGTATAGCTACTACCAAAAACCTAGAAGAATTTTAAGTGCAAAGCAGCAAGACCGCAGAAGGCTCACATTTATTTGAAAGACAAGATATCCTGAACTGCTTGTTGATAATTGTTTTATACAAGTATGTCTCAGTGAAATTACTTGCAGAAATAATATTTGCAATGTGAATTCAACTGAGTTTAGAAGTCACAATGGTATTTAATAGCTTCATTATTAACACATCAGGAAAGAACTAGCAAAGAAGAAACACATAGTTTACACTTTCCCCAAAAAAACACAAACATCCATATTTAAAGATTATGTTCATGCATCAGTATATTTGACATCCTTTGCTAAATCATTAGCAGAACATCTCTCAATAGCACACTGTTAACAGAAACTCCCTGTAGTTGACGCAAATTCTCAAAGAGCCCAAGGCAATATCTGATTATGTCACTGTTGATATTTTCTTCTTCTTCCAATACCAACTGGCACTGTTCAAACTAAGATCTACATACAATAAATACAGTATCATAAGGATTACTGCCTTTTTAAAAGGTCAATCTTCTAATTTACTTATATTGCCAATTATTTTCTTAATCATGGTATTTCTACTTAGGAAACAACAGCAGTTCTGCAACTACAGTGGCTTAATCACATTTTGACAGTAGCATATTTGTACATTGTAGGGGCTGACCAACAAAAACAGGAACAGAACATGTATCTGACAGTTTACAGCAACAGCAGTTATGACAGAAATGAAAAATTAAGACTCAGGTCTTCAATGAATGTGGCACAAATGGTCAAAAGGATATTTTCTTAATTGGGGCAACTATTCAAATTGATAAACAAGAAATTCACATATCAGTTGACAGAATGTAGTGTCATAAAGGTGACACTAGATAAAGTACTAAAGCAAAGACTCTCACAGATCAAATTCATCTCCTGTGACTTTCGTGACAATTCAGCTGGTCCAGAATGCAGATGTGTAGGCAAAGATGGGCATGCCTCAATATGCCCATGTAACACCTCTGTTTCACAAGCTGCACTAATTGTCAGTTTGTGTCTGAGTGCAATTCAAGGTGTTGGCCACTACCTCTAAACCTCTACATGGTGTAAGTCTTAGTTATTTGTGAGACCACCTCTCTTCCATAGTATCCCCCCAACTGGTTCAATCAGGCAGGATTGGCATACTCCAGGTTCCATTGATTAAGCAATTCCACCTCCCAGGACCCTGGAAGTGTGCCTTAACTGTAGTAGTACCTGCCCTATGGATTGACACTACTCCTGAAATTTGAACAGCTTCCACCCTAAGGGATTTCAAAGGGCCTTAAAGACTTTTTCAGTCATCCGGAGAGGATGATTTCTTTCTTCCTTTTTTCTCCCCTCTGCATTTTGTTCCTTTGTCTTATGCTTTCAGTATTGTTTTGTTCATTAAATGTTTCAACAATTGTAAACAGCCCAGAATTTCTGGGAGTTGGGCTGCATATACATTTAATAAATTACTATTTATACTACTACTATTATATTGTTATGATTATTACAAAAATTGTTTGCTATTGTTTCTTCCAAGTTGTTTTTTCAAATTCTCACCTAGCCTATAGCTGTCGGATGAAGTCCAGGGAATCTCTTATCCAGGAATTAATCAAATTCAGCCATGCTGTTTTTCTCAAGATTATCCACAGTAACCTAGATGCTTCAACTATAGGCTTAAAAGGAGTCAAAAATATTAATAACATGTTCAGGGTTAGATCACTGTGTAACAGATGCTTCCAATCTGCAACAAGCATATCTTTCGTCATCACAAAACATGTTGTGAAATTAAATTGATGTTTTGTTTGAATTCATAATTTCTTAACTTTCAAAAACATTTCCTTACACTTTAGCTATATATTCAGAATATAATGAGTTACAAAAATATTTCAAACCTTATTATGAAATCATACTTTTTAAATTAATTTCACCTGGAATTAGTAAACAGTGAAGCATATTAAAACTTTAACTATTATTTAATTGCACCGAATTGCTTTAGCATCACTTCAACTAATCCAATTAATTATTTCAATTTATAGGATCGCCTATCTCAAATACATGTTTTATAAGAATTAAAAATTATATAAAAGACCAGAAAGCAATATTGTAGATAACACACTAAAAACATATAGCAGAATCAACAGCCAAGATATAAGAAATCAATAGCAATCAATTAACACTCTACAAACTCCACCATACATCTACAGAATCATATCTTATGAAAAGACTGGAGTATTGGATCCAATCTAATCTCTGGGGAGATAATGTTTCAAAGGAGAGTGCTGTGACAGAAAAGACTCTCATCCTGGGCTCCACAGGGTGATATTTCCTGACAAGTACCAGTATGCCTCTTTTGTCAGGCCTAAAGGGACAGAGATGAGGTTCCCTCAAATAGATCAATCCCATGGATAAATTTGCTCTGCCACAATAGCAGTTGCCAAGAACTAGCATGGAACATACCTATTTAGTTACCCAAAATGAAATTCAAATTAGAAAAGACTTGATTTTATTTACGTTTTTATTACTTAATATATTTCTATCTCCTTAAATAATATCAGAAGATTAATTCATATGAAAAAGTAGCATAAATAGTTTGGATTGCCAAAATGCATTTCAAGCTCATCCATAAGTGGAGTAGCTATTATGGAGTAGCTAATATTTGTAACTATTACAAATATTTCATATGAATGTCTCCTAACTAAAGGAAACTTCCTTCATTGCTTCCTCTCCAGTAAAGATTCTGTAAAGTTAAGGTGTGTGCTATGAAATAAATCTAGACATATCTTTAGTAATATATTTCTAGCTGAAGTTATCTTAACATACAATTTCTGTTTGTTTTTAATATTTATAATCTAGAGACTGTAAATTCCATGCTCATGGGTTTCATTCATTAGACAATATGAGAAAAATTATAATATACCATATATCCATATAGCAACTGATCATGTTCTCATTCAGTTATGAAGAAGATGCCAGCATTTCTATTCACACAATACTTAAGTGTTGCAGCAGTAGTTTTACACTGAATATGGGATCAACAGAGAGAAAGAAAAGAACATGTTGTTCTACTGTTTTACTAATCTTCTCAATTTTATACATCACTAAATTAAAACGTTTAGTTCCACATATTTTTAAATTTTAAGAAAACTATTATTTTTCATGGAATGTTGACAATATTATTTTAGTGTTTGGAAATATATCTCGGCAAAGAAAATGGCACATATGTACCATAATGAAGGTCTCTTAACACAAAACTAAAACAATCCAACAGACTTATTAGGCCTTAGTCTTTAACAATTTTCCTTCATCATCTATACAAAAATTTGACATGTCTGGAATGTGTGGAACACATTATTAATCAGGAAATAATGAACAATTTTGTTAATACCTTTAACTAAAATATTTAGCAGATATTGGTAAAATATGCAGTTGAAGTATTCATGTGTTTTCAGACACATGAAAACATCAAACTTTCAACATAATGAAGGTATTTTAAACATATTAGTACAAATCAATTACTGTAGTTTCATAATAGAGAAATAATTTATTTACAGGTGGTCCACGTTTAATGATTGTTCAGCAATCATTGCAACTTACAATGACATTGAATAAATGATAGTTACAACTGGTTCCTTGGAATTCTGGCCATTATAGTGTCCGCATGTTCACAATCTGGATATTTGGTTCATGATTACAACATCACAGTGAACCATGGTCACATGATCATAATTTCAGTCGTTATCTGCTGACTTCCCATAGCCAACAGCAAAGCTGGCAGGAAATCAGAAGTAGCAAAGTTGTTGTGAGGTCTTTGTATAATGATAGCAATCAGGAGTGCCAGAACTATCATCAGAAAGCAATGCACACGATGACACATTTTACTACCACATAGCTCCAGTCCCAATTGCTGTCATAAACTGAGGACTACCTATTATCACTCCATCCCTATTTATTGCACTTTGAATGCAATATAAAGTATAAATATATACTTTATAAATATAAATACAAAATTTAAAAAATCCACTGCATCTGAAGAAATTTAGATAAATATAACAAAATAATGTACTTTTAAATGCTTTATGTGTCATATGTCAATTTATGTTATCATTTACATAATAGCATTATTAAATATTAAATGACTGGAAATGCTTTACTTGCGGATTTAATTGAGATTTGTGAATAGTAGTACCCCTCATCTATTTTGTTACGACAAAATGTTATTCTAAACAAGTAAGGTGGGTTGGGCTACTAGTCTTAACAGCCCTGGTTCTAAGTTCTTCAATAGCTTCCAGTTCCATGATATCATGGTGATTATATGTTGGCATTAACATACCACACTTTACTCCAATGCTCCTAACAAGATTAATATTCAAGTCTCATATACGAACTGGAAAACTAAAAAAGTACAACTGCTGTTTTGCAAAATGTATTCAGTAAGCAAACTTCGTTAATGTAAGAAAACCAGTAACATTTTATAGAACTAGTTTTTTAATATAGTAAGTTTTAGAATATACGTTTTTGAGTATAAGTCCCACAAAATTAAATACAGAAACTAGACCCAAATAAATACAATTCTTGGAAGCAATTGGCTTAAGAACCAAATGTTTCAGTAAGAACTTCTATTAAGGTTTTTTAAAATAATTTAAATTACATTGGGCAATGAATATTAATTCCAAATATGTCTGGACAATTCCTAAGCATTCCATACTTTATACTGGTAATTTTAAAAACCAGTTATGTGCACTGCTATATAGTTGCAAATATATATGGGCACTTTATATAAAGCCCATCCTGGATGCTCAGATATAACAAAGGAAAAGATAATGAAGAAGAATAAATTTCTAATATGTTTTAATAAAGGTTCATTAAAAGTGAAACACTTCTAAGTTCTACATTTCAATTATAACACTTAGGAACATGGAAAAACATGTACAATTTCATGTATAGAACAGCTGATTTTGGCTGGCTTATACCCAATATAAAACATGTGTTTTTGGTCTGGATATGGAATGAAGCAGGGTCATTTTGTTCCAAATACAGAGTAAAGTGCTGTTTGTTCCAGACTGTAGAGTTTCAGTGGAAGAAATGTGGAGGAAAATGCCAAAGCTGAAGATTTTATTTAGTGATGGCAACTGAGAGAGGGCAGGAGAGGAAAAGATACCAGAAATGATAAGAGTGAGCAGGCAGGCCTATGGGAACTGAGACCATTTGGAAGTGGGTGCATAGGCCATCTGGAGAAAAAAAGAGACACACAAGGTATCCTTGTTTCCGAAGGAGGGGAGAAAGAAACAAGTGGACAACAGCTTTGCCATATCCACCCTACAAAAATCATTCTGAGATTGCTGTAGGACTGGTTTCAGCTGCAGCACAAATCAAAAACATTCAAAGTTGTTTCTGCCAACAGCAACCAATCCATAATGGTTCATCAAAATATCCAGAATATGAGGGCTGTGCTTTAGGTTTGAAACAAAACACATTTTACATTCTATGCACAGTCCTAAGACATTCTATAGAAGGATATGATTTAATTATCCATCCTACTAAATGGTGCTTCTCATACAATAATTGACATCCATTCAGAATTAAATTCTAGCAAAATACAATGTCAAAAATACCAAATGGATAACGTTGAGAGTTTGCTGCAGTATATTTTATTATCTTAATATAGGGGGTATTTTTCAAAACCATCACACACTTTCAAGAAGCACTGTTAGAAAAATGTATATTATAATGAAAGACAAGATGCCACAGTGTTGCAAAGAAAATCAAATAAAAACAATTGAAAGTTAAAATCAACATGATTTTCTGTCCTTTTTTTCTAATATTTTGCTCAGCTACTTTAAGCAAGTTTGAAGCTGTGGTACAATCTTTAATATAGTAGTAACTTGGTCACAAATTACTGTTTTCCTGCTATGGAAAGCCAAAAACAATCTCCTACCAAGCATTAACTGAAGTTTTAAAAGCTGAGATTTGTATGCATATACATAGCACATACAGAATACTAATGCTCCAAAGCAATTACCATTTATTTTTTTAACAGAATCACATAAGTAGTAAAAAAAAAATTACTGTATGTTTTAAATATGAAAACCAAAAATATTTCTTTAGTGCCAAAAAGGAATCGAGTTAATTATATATCAAAGTTTAGAAATAATTCAGTTTCAGACATGTTTATTCATTAGAATACCTGTAGGTGGTACTCTCTAAAGTATATAATTTTGCTTCCTTTTGTCCAGACTTTAAAATATACTCTGATCATTAATTCAGCACTTTATTAGCATAACATCTAATATTACCTCAGGAAGACATGGCTCAAGAGAAGAGTTTCTAGAATGTTTTGTTGCAACCAATACACTGTATTAAATTATAGCCTTCCACACCACTTGAGGTTATTAAATATTGTAATTGGATTCAAATAATAAAACTATAACAGGAAAAAAGGTACCAAAATGTTGATTAATTCAAATAAAATAACCCTAATGAAAATATAATTTTGTTTCATTTATACTTGTGCTCAAGTTAAATGTCAAATGTATATAAAAAGTTAAATAATAAAAGAAAGCAAATGATTAATTCTACTATTCTGTAAGTAGGGTGCTTCTTCCTTTCAGATCTGTTAGGAAGAACCAGTGTGGTACAGTACAGAACCGGGGAGACCCAGATTCAAGTTCACCCTCTCAAAGGAAATTGGGTAACTCTGGGCCAATTACTCATTCACAACTCAACCTATTTCACAGGATCATTTATTTGCTGTAAAAATAAATGAAAATGAAATGAAGGGAAACCCCTGTGTAAGCTATCTAGAACTCCTGGAGAAAAGGCTGTGAATAAACATAATAAATACTAAGTGGATTCTACCCACAAAAGCTTATACTATAATAATCTGGCCTTCCATATACAAAAACACTTCTTGCTGCAACACAAATCAATTTTCTGAAAATCAGTTCTTTGTATTTCTGGAAATAAAGTCAAATCCAAACTTACCATATCAGATGGAACACTGCTAGACATCTTGATAACTACGCTGCCGGTTTCAAGAGACAAAGAAGGAGTGGGGGGAAATGTAAAAGCCAGCCAAAACAACACAGGTACAGTAAAAAGATCTTCCAGCTAACCAATCTTTGGTTTTGTTCCTGGTTAAGTTGTGCGCGTTTTGCTTCCTTCAATAAAAGCACCTGACCCGCAGCAAGGAAACTGACAAAAAGACTCCAATTGGTATTAAAAAGGCTGGATCAGAGAGGAAACCACAGGGAAACCAGAGATTCTTGTCAACAGCAGCACGAACGCCAGTTGTGCCAGACAGACCAGGCAAAAACATACAACAACAACAACATGAATTGTGTAGGAGCGCTTTTTCTTCCTCTCTTGCTCTTCCTCTCCAGCCTAGACCAATAATGAATGACGAAGATGATTCAGAGGATAGTTCTGTATCCGAGTCACCTTCTCATTAAAAAGGAAAAAAAAAATAAGCGACAGGCACTCAATGAAGTAAATAAAGCAGCGACCGTCCTTCTTTCCCTGAGGCCAAAGTTCTTGGGGGGGCGGTGGGGGGGGGCTCTCGTCCGATCCTCAGTAAGTGAAAGTGGGGGGGGGCGCTTCTCTTCCTTGGAAAGGCGTGCTTCCTACAGCATTTACCAGGCTGAGTTCAAGATATACGTATTAAAATAAGCCGGGGAAGAGGGAAGGGACAAAGAAATGTTACCCTCCCCCCTCAAACTGCAGCAGCAGCAGCTCAAGGGGGGATTTAAACTGCAGTTGCCTCTCGCAGCAGGAGCAGCAGCAGCCCTCGCCGCCCCCTCCGCCTCAAGTCTCGGCTTTCATCGCCCCCGCCGGTTCCTTTCTCCACAGTCCGCCTCTTCTTCCTCCTCCTCCTCCTTCTCCGGGGTCTCCCTCAGCAGCAGACGGTTAACGGAAGCCCCCCGCAGCCGAGGCGGAGGAGCGGCTCCTTCTCTTCTCGCCAGCCAGAGAGCCCGTTGGACGAAGAAGGGCCGAGGGTACGGCTTTCTTCGGCGCACTTTCTGCTCCTCGGTACCCTTCACCGCCTGCCGCCGCCGCCGCCGCCGCCGCTAGTCCCGCAGCCGCCTCTTGTCATCTTCCCTTCCAGCCAACATGGCGTCTACGCCGAGCGGAGAAAAGGGGACACAGCAGGGGAAAGACGGACCCGACGCCCCCATCCCCCCCCCACACCACCACCGCCACACTCGGCTTTGGCTCCGCCTCCAGATCGCTATTCGGTGACCGCGTCAAGTGCGGCCCCGCCCACTCATTATGGACGTGAGCGGCGGAGGCCGCTCGCACGGCATCCTAGGAAGTGTAGTTCTGAAGCGTCGGAAGCGTTAAGAAACCTCGGCCGCCTTTTCATCGTGATGCAACTTTGGCTTTGGCCGCTGTTTGCTGTGGTGGCAGCTCCGCCTTCGACAGCCGTCGCTTAAAGCGATCTTGGAAATTCCCTGCTTAGAGTCAAAAGTGCATTATGTGATCGGGGTGAGATTCGATTTGACTGGTTTCAGTCAAACACATTTCGTTTCTCCCCTATCGGAATCTGACACATACGTGCAAAACGAGATTTAGAGACAGATTAACAGAGTTGAAAGGGACCTTGTAGGAGGTCATCTAGTCCAACCCCCGCCCAAGCAGGAGAAAAATAAACCTTTCATTGACGCCCAGGATCAAGGAGCTACAAACCGAGGCGATAACCGTTTCAGGCAACCGGAAAAATCAAAACATTCGGGATTGATACCCAAATTCAGTGTCAGTTCAAAGGAGGGGACTCCCAAACTTTGTGGGCAGAAGGTCATAAAAGTGAGAGATTCGTGATTATCCAACCCAGTCCGCCCTAGGAGAAGGTTGAAGGTTCGTCGAATCCCAATTAGTTGGCGAAGTATGCGGTGAGAGTAAATAGCCATGCAAATATAGATAGCTTATCTTCTTTTGTTTGCTTTTGGGAAAGGACCTTTGAGGGCATTTAAAACTTCCGAGCTGTTAAGATCGACCAGATCCAAGCATTCTGATTTTAGTTTACTCTCTGGAAACTAAGAAGACCCCTTCTGAAATGCTTCCCATTCTTCACCCTCTACCTCTGTGGACTGAGAAATCCTTTACATGACAGTTGTTCAGTCTGTGGTTCTTCCCTCTGTCTCCCAAGGCCATTCGCGCATACCATTACCCAGTGGTGAAATCCAAATTTTTTTAAAACCAGTTCTGTGGGCGTAGCTTGGTGGGTGTAGCAGGGGAAGGATACTGCAAAATCCCCATTCCCTCCCCACTCTGGGGCCAGCCAGAGATGGTACTTGCCGGTTCTCCGAACTGCTCAAAATTTCCGCTACCGGTTCTCCAGAATCTGTCAGAACCTGCTGGATTTCACCCCTGGAGTGCACCCTCCTGCCTTGGTTGTGAAATACTGTATATGCACCCAACATGACATGGCTGAAGAAACCTTAACCCTCAAGAAATAGATATCAAAATCTAAAAAAAAATAAAAATGTACAGACCTTAATTAAAAATATTTTATTATTAAAAATGCTAATCTTCTGAACCTTCAGCGAGTCATATTCTTTTTGCTGATGGAGGGTCTTGTAAAACAGCGTAATATCTGTGAAGCACGATTAAATGATGCACAATAAAACAAGATATGCCTGTAGATGTCTACCGGTAATTGCCTATCTATAACTAGGGCTGATTTCACATATTTCCCATAAGCACTTCCTAAATGAAGACAATCCTGTTGTTTAATTGGCCCAAGGGATCATATGATACATGGTTTCCATTTTCTGTTGTCAGAGAAAGATTCTTTCCAACTGTTTAGCCTACATGTAGCAGAACAATTGTTTAGTGTTCTCCGGGAAATAGGAACACTGGAGTTTTCATTCTTTTTACATTTATTATGATAGATACCAGGCACAAATAACAAAGACTTCCCAAAGATGAATGATGTTACTATATGAAATAATGAATATGCCCTTTTTTGCTTTTTTGAATGCGCTTTTTTTTAAAAGAAGGGACAAAAGTGAAGAATAGAGAAATTCTATAATGATATATAAAGAAAAGCCACGTCAATATACATTAGTTTGTGAAAAGTACTAATGTTATATTTTATAGTGGTAGATAAGATATAAATCATAACTGTTTTAAAATATAAATAATAAAGTGTGTTTTGCAACTGTGCATATATAGCTTTAATTGTATAAGCTAACACATGTATATAAAAATAAACAAAAGGGAAACATTCTGGTTGCTTTAAAATCAGCAGGGCAGTTCCTAGAGAATTATCTTTCTGGATTTGTTTTAGTTTTTTAATTATACTATTTAACTTCCTATGAAATCTAGTAGAGCTTTTAATAATAGCAGCCAGTCTAATTTATTTTTAAAGTTTAATTAGGGGCTATGTTAATTCAAACTTAAAAGAAAAATATTGTCTGCAGAAACACAGCATGCTGGCTGATGAATTCTGGGAGTTGAAGTCCACATAACGTTGCCAAGGTTGAAAAACACCTAGCTTGGATTCTCTTTTATTATTAGCCTGCACATGTTTTCTTCAATGAAAGCAAGATGTTTTAAGTTTGCAGTCTTATATGTATGGTCCTTTGAGTTACAATATATTGCCACCCTGAGTCATATTTTATGAAACAGGCAGCTACATACAGTAAATGCGATTGATTCAATCAATATTGTTTACCTCTATGTGCCAACAGTACAGCCCTGTCACAAAATGCACACAATGTGAGAAAAATCTTCCAAATGAGAACTGCTACAAGTGACAAACTAAGTAAAAGTTGTTCACAAATATTCACTAAACTGATACAACTAAGTGTGAGCCAAGACACACTTTGATACTTTCTGTGAGATCTCCATATAGCAGGGGTGTCAAACTGACAGCTCACGTACAGGCCACGCCCATCCCAGATCCGTGAATGGAGATAACATTGTGAAACGTCATGTGACGGCAATGTGACACCTTGAGTTTGACACCTGTGCCATAGGGTTCAAAGGGGCATATGGTGAAATGAGTGCCACACAGGGGTGAAATTCATTTACTTTTGCCACCGGTTCACAAATGTGAGAACGCGTGCCTCCTTCACGCATGCACAGAGTCTTCTGCACATGCGCAGAGGGTCAAAAACGTGACGTGATGACGTCTGGGCAGGTTCGCCCAAGCCGGATAGAACCGGCTGAATTTCACCACTGGTGCCACACCATAAAAATGAAAACCCTGCTCCTTTTGTACATACTTTGTGACAGATGGGGAAGAGATTGCAGATTGCACAGATGGAAAAGAGGGTGGAGAAACAACCTTCCTTGTACCACACAACCTATGGGCTGGCTTCTGGAAAGTGTAATCGAAAGGCATAGTGGAACAACCACAACTTTTCCAAATTTCATTCACAAATGAGTCATGGATCCTGGCATCCTCTAGATTAGCTCTATTTGAGTTACCTTGGTTCAATAATTGTTGCCTTTCCAATTTTGCTCAATTGAAGGTTACAAACAATCAAATAGACATGAGAGTTCTATATTAATATTTTATACATATTTATATATGCTCCCTTTTTATGACCCTATAATCCCTTAATTCAGGGTAGAATTGGGATGAACGAGTTGCCAAGCATCTGAATTTTGATCACATGATCCTGGGGTTGCTATGAAGGTCCTAAGTGTGAAAAATTGTCATAAGTCTCTTTTTTCAGTGCCGTTGTAACTTTGAATGGTCACTAAATGAACTGTTGTAAGTTGAGGACTACCTGTATTGAAAAGAATAGTTGTTCATTTTACTAGTCTTTCTCAACAGTTATTCTCCTCCAGTCATCTGGCATTTCACCAGTACCCCAAAATACCTCAGAAATAATCGTTTGGACCAGTGGTGGGTTGCCCCCGATTTGCACCAGTTCTATAGAACCGGTAGTAAAACCAGCAGGAGACTCCGCCCACTGACCCTAACGTCATCAAAATGCTTCTGCGCTTGTGCACGGCCCTGTTACAAACCGGTAGTAAAGATAAATAGAACCCACCCCAGGTTTGGACAGACCATCAACACCCTAGGATGCACTTCCTTAAATATCAGACAGGCCTGATATTTCACTTAATTAAAAGACGTATACTCTGACCATGTTTCTATTACATTGTTCAGCCTTGCCTCTTTTCATAATTACCTGGCAAGACACATTTTTTTTATTGTTAGAGAAAACTGAAGAGGAATTGAATAGCTCTGTATTCCCTTTGTTCCTTGTTAGCATGTTGCCATCTTTACTGAGCAACTAATATACTAATTCTTCCCTTTTAATTTCCCATTTAAAAGAAGCCCCTTTTATTTTCTTAGCATCCTTCACTAATTAGCTTATTCTGAGATTTCATTTAATGTCATGCTTATATTTCTGGGCTACCTAGCTGTCTTTTGTGACCTAGTCCTCATTCCATTTCCTGTATATCTTTTGCTTCTAGAACTACGGTAAGTTTTTGGGTAGCCATAACAGCTTCTTTTGTTGCTCCCATTTTTTTCTCCTCATAGAAATTGTTTGCAATTACGATTTTAGTAGCTTCTTCTTTAGGAATTCCAATTCATTTTGAACTCATTATCTCATTAGTTTTCCTGACATGGGACCTTATTTAACCTTCTTCTGCATTAATTAAAATCCACATGTTTTAACTCCTTGCGTTTAGTTTCCCTTAAAAATCAGAATCCCAGCATTATAGAGTTACTCTCCCCAGCAATCTTGCTACTTGCACTTGTACTTTTTGAACTTCCTGTTGAGCCTTCTTCCATTTTCTGAAAGAGAAAGCAGCATTCTTATCAGATATGGGTCAATTTTGCTTTGCCAAACTGAAAACTTCATTCAGAAGGTGAATTACAATAGGCATGTCTTTTTCTGTTGAGAAAGATCATGAATTATTGTTTGATTCTTCTAGAAATTGTTTTTAAACAAGTAAAGTATGTAGTAGTGATTTCTTTTTTCCATAAAAGATACCTGCTTACTTTAGATTTTCCGTTTGCAATTACCAAGCAATCTATAAAATTGACCAGACATATGGGTATGTTTCTCTTTCTCTAGACTAAACTGTGAATGTTTAAATACATTACAGACTAAATATTTGTTTTCAACACCTAACTGTTCTTATTCCCTCTTTTCAAATGTTGTGTTTGGATTTGAGAACAACAATCTGGAATTTTAGATAAGCTGTTTACTGTAGCAGGTAAGACTTCTGAGTTTAGCATCTCCTCAATGGATCAAGACTTTATTTTTCTGTCATGACAGAGGGGTTAATTCTGATTTGCTTCATTTTAAGAAATGACAATGACAGGCTTCATCTTTTCATTTTGTAACTTCAACATAACATAAGAGCCAAGGTGGCACAGAGGTTAGAGTGCAGCACTGCAGACTACTTCAGCGGGCTGCTAGCTGCAGTTCAGCAGTTCAAATCTCACCAACTCAGCCTTCCATCCTTCTGAGGTGAGTAAAATGAGGACCTAGATTGTTGGAGCAATATGCTGACATTTGCAAACTGCTTAGAAAGGGCTGTAAAAAGCACTATGAAGCGGTCTAAGTGTTATTGCTATTGCTATAATGTAAATAATGCTTTGTTCTATACTCCCTCCACATCTGTCCCCTCATCAACAAACTCATCTTTCTTCCCACCCACATTTCTTCCTCCTCCAGCATCTGACCCCTTCATCTGCAACAGCCATCTTCTTCATTATTTTCTTTGTTCCTGTTTTTGCCTTTGGAGATCCTTCCACAGTACCCCAAATTCTACAGTTCAACTGCCACAGATTCTTTCCCATGATCAATAACCTATCTTCTTCCTCTGGCACACAAGCTCTTTCCTTTTCTCAATTACAGTACAATTTATTAAAGTCTCCTCATGGCATTGCCAACCAACGAATGTTTAAAAGAAGGGCCCCCAGATAAAATAGGCGCTTACACAAGCCAATTCAAGGAAACCCTGACAATAAATAGATAGAATTAAACTGATCATGAAAAACTTGATGACACAAAATTAACTTAACCCTTATAAATATAAAAGCTTTAAAGGGTGTTTGAATTTAAAAATTTTCCTCTTCTCCTCATAGCAGGGGTGAAATTCAGCAGGTTCTGACAGGCTCTGGAGAACCGGTAGCGGAAATTTTGAGTAGTTCAGAGAACTGGCAAATACCACCTCTGGCTGGTCCCAGAGTGGGGAGGGAATGGGGATTTTGCAATATCCTTCTCCTGCCATGCCCACCAAGCTACGCCCACCAAGCCATGCCCACAGAACCGGTAGTAAAAAAATTGAATTCCACCTCTGCCTCATAGTTACCTTTAGTTTTATTGTAACATTTATGATGAGGGATTATAAGAAATACTCCCACACATAGAGAGGCAGGCAGGCAGGCAGGCAGACTGACAGACACACACACACACACATTTTTGTCCCTCCTTCCCTTCTCTTTTGCTTAGATTTTATTGGTCACTGTAGTCTAGCATTATTGATGATACTTTCCTTTTTCTAAAAACCCATTAGCAGATGTTTATTTCATTGCCTGGGGTTTTAGACAACCATTTAAACAGAATCCACATTATGGCTTGAACTTCCTCCTCTTATCAAGAAGATTAATGCTCTCACAGTTCAGATTAAAGCAACTAAACTGCAGCTAGCTTCATAATTCATGCACATATTTTGGAAGTTACTTCCAAGGTTCCCAACAAGCAGTGCTTTGTCTCAGATAATATTTTATGTATCCATGCTAATATATAGACAAGGAGAATAATAAGAGCCATTTTTTTTAAAAAAGGGTTCTGTAGAGTAAGAAAGGAAACTATAGGCAAATTTGCTTGACATCTGTTCTGTGGAAAATGGTTAAAAATATGATGTGAAAATAAGAAAGTACTTAGAAGAATGGGCCTCACTGAAAAAAAATAACAAAATCCATGTCTAGACTTTTGGGGGGTTATTAATAAGCATATAGACTATGGTGACCCCAAAAAATGACAAGTAGGACAAAGTCAGCTCCTCTTGAACAAGCAGCTCCTCTTGCTTCCTGTTTTGCCCGGCCAGTGTTGATGTAGTGTTGGCTTTCTTCTTGGTAACTCGTTAATTAGGATATTGTTTTCTGCTTCATTGTTTGTCTGGTGTTAATTCCTGCTTATCTGGGTATTGGCATTGGGGGGGGCATGTATTCTGGTCTTTTGTTTCCTTCTTAGCTTTTTCTTGTCTCTTTTGAATGGTGTGTAAATATGGTTTATTTCTGTGTCTATTGTCTATGTACTGTATGTGTGTGTCAACCTGAGCTACATATATTTTCTTTTATTGTAATCTTTATATAAATGATTTAGAGTTACGACAGAGCAGTAGGTTCTTATGTTTGCAGATGATCCCAAACGGTTGATTTTGGTAAAATTAAAAAAACATTGCAAAAAGCTCCAAGTGGATCTCTCCAAACCAGATAAAATGGCTTTAAAGTGGTAAATAGATTAATTCCGCTGGAGAGCAAAGGAGAGCCATCATAATTGTGCTGGAGTTAATCTATTCGCTGGACTTCGCTGGAAATAAATTGTACTTCCCAAAAATCTAAGCATCAATTATATTTGATAAGATCTGAACCAGCAGCAACTGATAAGGAAAAAGATCTTGGAGTCTGAATAGAACAGCAAAATAGAAGTGTCAGCTCAATATGCAGTTGCTGTCAGAAAAAGAAAAGGTTCATCGCCTCTTTGGAATCCTTAGGAACAAGAGCAGAGAACAGAACTGCTGATGTGAAAATGTCCTTTAACAAATATATAATGGGACAATGTTTGGAATATTGGATAGCCTTAAAGAAGGTACACAAGCACAATATCCTTAAGAGGGATATTACAAGGATAGAAAAGATGCAAAATGGGGGTGGGAACCAACATTACAGTGGAGTAGTTCCTCGTGTTGAAAGCTATAGCAGCTGAACTCTTTAGTTTGGAACAAAAGAGAGCTTATAATCATGCATGATACAGACAACATGCAAGGAGAAGAATCTTCTTCCTCTCTGACAGTGTTAACTACACAGAAGGACAAGATTTAACCAAAGAATTCTTTCCTCCGTGATTAAATGTACAGTATGGAATTTACTGGCAACCAATTTAGCTTTTTTTTTTTAAAGGACAAGATCATGGAAGATCAAGTTGTGAGGGGTTACTATTATTTATGGATGTGTTCTGCCAATTGAATTGTAGGCTACTTGCTTTGACTACTGATTGCTGCAAGATGACACAGAGACAGAGCTACTGTCCTCAGATCCATTCTTATGAGTTTCCCAAATGCAGCCAACCAACAGTGGGTGAGAGCAGAGGTGGGCTGCTGGGGGTTCGCATGGGTTTGGGAGAACCTCTAGTTAAGATACTGTGCAGTTCGGAGAACCTCCAAATCCCACTTCTGGCTGGCCCCGCCCACCCCGCCCCTCCCAGGAGTCCCCATGCGGCCCATTTTGGATGCAGGTAAGTGCAGGGTGTGCACAGAGGCTTGGGGAGGGCAAAAAACAGGCCTACCAGAAGTCCAGGAAGGCTAAAAACAGGCCTGTTTCCGGCCTCCAGAGGGCCTCCAGAGCCTGGGAGGTCATTTTTGCCCTCCCGGAGGCTCAAAAAAAGCCTCCAGTGCCCAGGGAGGGCAAAAACACCCCACCCTTGCCATGGTGCAGGATGTCAACTAGGCCACGCCCACCATGGCCACACCCATCCAGCAACCGCGCAGAGAACCCCTTGCTAAAATTTTTGAAGCCTACCCCTGAGTGAGAGACAGTGCTGGCTGAGATACACTTATGGCCTGATCCAAGAGAACAATCCTCATGACCCTTTTTAAGAAGGTCACTTGGATAAAATGCCCTAGCGTAGGCTCCAGACATGCATCAAGGCCCATGCAAAGACTGTTTTGTTATGACTGGCAATATCAACATTTATAAATTAGATCAGTAAAATGAATCACCAGTTATGTCATATGATTTACTGTTATTTCAGCCACTTCTGTTTGGGAGGTATTAAATTTAATGAACAAAAACAATTAATAAAAATTGACATTGCATAGAATTCAGTGAGAAGAATATTTTGCTGCTGTTCACTTGAAGTGTCACAACATCCATAATGGATTTCAATTCCTTAGTAAAAAAAAGGAGTTTGGATATAGTTTATTTATTTCGTTTTGGTTTTTGACAATGTTGCCCCACCCACTCCCATATAATAATTTATGCCATTGTTTTCTACATGTTTTCTACAATAGAAGGTTTTTCGGGAACCAATCATGTATGAAATTAATTGCTAATTGCCTGTACTGTTATTTTATCTGCTACTAACCATTAAACCTGCACTGTTTATGTCACTCATAATTTGAGATGTTAATTGGTCTGTCAGCTGTTCCTCTGGCCTCTCAAATTCAAGTAGAGATAGTGCAATGAACAGCAATCGACTATTTTGAAAGCATTCAAACGAATTGTTGCCAGCCCTTCAAATTAGGCTAGTGGAAGAAACAAGCATGACAGGAATTCCAGAAAGGTTCTATCTTGTAGGGTAAAATAGTGGAATCTTGAAAGGCTATCTCTCTATCCCATCTTATATCAAACAAAAATCAAGAGGGGGATATTTCTTACATTTTCTTTCAGAACAATTTTTCCCCCTGAAAGTTCCCCTTTAGCAGTTTCCTTCCCATTCCTAAAAGTAGGTCTGTTCCATCACAAATATAAATCAATGTGCTGTTCCTGGATTAACTTTGATAAAAATTTCCATTATACAGCCAGAGAACCTGCAAGTTACTCCATGTAAATAATTAGGCAATAAATCTTAAAACCAAATTGTTTTTCTCATTACGTGTCTCTTTTCCACTATACATGTATACTAAAATCGTTCAGCCCTGAAACCGATCAGCATAGATAGCTACAAGGAAGGAGGTTGACCGCATATATGATTTACCAAAGTCTTCACTTACTCAGAGAGTAATGTGCCTAGTCAGCACAAAGAATAATGGAATGTGAGGTTCACTGGAGATTCACTCATGCTCTCTGCAACCTTGTCACCTGATTTGAAATGCACAGAATAACATTTAATTCTCTGTCTTCCATTACTAATTTCTTTATTTACGATGGTTTCTGTGATACTTAATTCCTGCAGGCTCTGAGCAGCTCATCCCACCTCCTTACAAGTACTAACAAAAGTCAGACAAAATTAGTATTGTATCAAAGGCTGGCCCTGCCCTTGGTTTTATAAGTATAATTCTTGTTGAAGACATTTTAGCAAGATAAAAGCAATACAAATATTAGAAAAAGAAAAAGGAAAGGAAAGAAGAAATGTGAATATTTATGAAAGAAAATAGAAGAAGAAGAAGAAAAGGTTATAAAGAAGCGGCTTCCAATCTTTTTTGGCAGTGGTTATAAATGCATTTATATGTAACTGTAGGGAAAGGAGTGGTAGAATATGAAGTAGAGTTAAAAGAGGGATCAGCTTAAAATTCGTACATGGCCACAAGCAGACTAAGTCCACATGTCCCCTTGTGTTCCATTATCCCTTATCTAACTCTAGAAGATGTTAACTAGTAGTTCAGAATATTTCTGTGCATAGGAATGAGTAGCAATAAATCAATTTAATGGAACGTTTATATGTGGACCTGGTCTTTCACACCTGATATTAATCTTTTCACCTGCCTTATCCTCTGAATGACCTCCCCCCAATATATGATAGGTCTAACTCTGTTTGCCATTAGAAAAACAATTAAGACCTAGTTTTCCTTCCAAGTGTATTTAGTTAAGTCCCCTTTTGGTTGTTTAACTATCGTGTTCAATCACCACTTTATATTTTATATATTGGATAGCTTTTTTAATGTTGGATGTGCTTAGGCAATTTATGGCTTATTTTGATTATTTATTGGTTTCTTGCTTGCATTGGGTGGCCCCATAAATCCATTAAATAAATAGCTGTACCACCATCCAGGACAAGGTGGCTCCTCTTCTTCTCAATCCCATTCTCATTAAAGAAGCCACACCTTGAATATGCTGTACAAATCAAATTGGTTTCTTAAATTAGAATTGCTTTATAACAAGCTTTTTAAGTTGACCAATCAGTAGCTTTTTTTAACCCCTCCCCATGTGACATTTTTATCTTTCTAAAGGATATGCAAGAATTATAATTTTCCATTTGAAAATTTAACATTAATACTGTATTAAAACAGCATTTTTTTAGAAAGGCACAAATAAGAAAACCAAGAAGCAACTAATCTGCAAAAGTAGCACACTTCAACATAATGTCACTTCCTTCTCCTGTCTGTGGGCTTAAGCAACACATGACTTTCATCAGAATAGTGTCCTCCCTTCTGATTCTGCCAGCAAAAAGAGAAAAGTTGTAATCTAGCAAGCTTCATGTCTCACCTGATTTCTATTTTATTTTAAATAGGAAAGCACAATTCAAAACAAAGTACCTTCTTCAAACACAGTCTTTTATTTTTGAGAATGCACCTAGGCAACATATATATCCTAGAGCTCTTTTGGGGGTGAGTTAGGGGATTACTATTTTTGAAATTCACTCTTCTTAGAAGAATTACTTGATCTCTTTTTCTGGTTTTTCAGCAGTAGGTTAAGATTGTTTTAAAGGCAAAGGGAGACAACCCTTTGAATATTTTTCTTTTTTGAGTTGCTTGTCTAAAATGGTCCCCCCCCCCCCCCTTGTTAAGTTGTACCAACAATTGATCAAAGTTCTGGGAGCAGAATTATGTGCAGCATCATTTTTAACTTTCCATGTTTCAGACTTATTCACCCAGTTGCACTCAAGATAAACACCATCTTAGATTCTTTTAGCTGAATGTTGCAACAAATAACACATTTCAGGAATGACATCCTCTTAAAGAGATTCAAGATGATGTTTGCTATGAAAAAGAACAATACCAAGAATCTGAAAATTCTGGACTTCTGGGGGAGACAGGGTCAGCTGAACCAAAAATGATGAACGCAACAAAGACTGAAGAACCAGTCAATAGACCTTTGGAACCTCTCCAGACAAGGAGATCACTCACATGTGTCTTGGTCAGCTGCACCTCACAAGGAGGCTGCACGATAGCAGTCTTCCACAGGTTTGAGCACAAAGAGATTGTCAGATATTGCCTACGTATGATGCCCCAGGGACCAGAAGGGGTTAAGTCTTCTAAGTCTACAGACATCCCATGTGACTGTATAAACCAATGAACTCCCTTATTGGAGTCTTACCCACAAATCAATTGGATATCTTCCCTAATTCTTCCCATCTATCTCAGCAAGACAACAGTGAACTTCTCTTCCTCTCAACATCTGAGTCACACAGTTAGGGTAACAAATGCAACAGGACACCCTGTTCATTATTGTATATTTGTAAATAATAAAATAACTTTTTGAACCTGAAGCTGTATGGCCTAAATAACCTCCTCATAGACTGAATGAGCACGACAATCAGTATATATCTGACAAATGGTAGCAGACGATGGAGAATTATTGCTCAGGTCTATGAATTTTTGTAATTTTTTTTAAAATCATAGAACGTTTTACCTAACATGGAATCCTTGAACCTGAACGAATTATCTTTACAAGAGATTGATGCATTAACCGTATCCTTAACAAAACAGCACCAATCATTAACCAAAAGACTAAAAAAACTTTCTATTGAAGCTACACAGCAAGTACAAACCTCTTTACAAAAGGATCCAACTTTTTCTGACAGAGATTAGCCATCTTGTTCATAACTGCAGCAGAGTCTTTTAAAGGACACCAAGTTTGCAAGCCTCATTTTCTAATCCTATTCAGAAATTGCCCATTAATCATAATAAAACTACTAGGGACTTGGGAATAAGTTTGAAAAGTCACTAAGTGAGTTTACCTTCACCTCTGAACAAAAGAAAATTTAATTATAAGCACAAGAATTTAAAGAATTTTAAAAAGACAGCAAAAAGCTAAATACAGTAATATTTTGATCTAAGAAAACTATAAACGGATTAAGGGTCCAGTTAAATTTGGGATATTGATTTTTATTATAAAATATTGGAATTAACTATAAAAAATAGCTTCTTTTTTTTAGCTGTCCTGGGATATTGTAAGTCATAACAAAGATGACTTTATAATTTAAAAATGGAATATTAGAAGGTACTAAAGATTCTAAGTAGAAGAAAAAAATGCAAGATCGCTTTTGGTGTCAGTTAGAACTGGGATTTAGAAAATTATTAAAGGAGATCTTCGAAGAATGGAGCCAGAAATTTGTGGCTACAATATCAATATGTCTGACTGCAATATCAAAAATGATGTCTGACTCTATGGATAGATTATATCTAAAATATGTTAATGAGGGAATGACAAATGTGGAGCAAATTTTGTCTGACAAGACAGAAAAAGTACTAAGAATGGAACTACAAATGCAGGCCTGTCTGCAAAAGTTTGGCAGAACAACCATGGAGACCTCAGGAAGAACAAGGGAAAGCTGCTCAGAATCATTTGTGATCTGCACTCCTGTAATGGCAGGGGTGAAATCCAGCAGGTTCTGACAGGTTCTGGAGAACCAGTAGCGGAAATTTTGAGTAGTTCGGTGAACCAGCAAATGCCACCTCTGGCTGGCCCCAGAGTGGGGTAGGAATGGAGATTTTGCAATATCCTTCCCCTAGGAGTGGGGAGGGAATGGGGATTTTGCAGTATCCTTCCCCCTGCCACACCCACCAAGCCACGCCCACAGAACCGGTAATAAAAAAAAATTGGATTTCACCACTGGGTAATGGTATGCGTGAATGGCCTTGGGAGACAGAAGGAAGAACCACAGACTGGACAACAGTCATGTAAAGGATTTCTCAGTCCACAGAGGTAGAAGGTGAGGAATGGGAAGCATTTCAGAAGGGATCCTTCTTAGTTTCCAGAGAGTAAAAAGAAAGAAGGTAAGAGATAATTTCAATCTTTCAAGAGTCTGTTAAAGTAACCTTACAATAGAGTTGATACCCACAGATGTGCTTTTGGTCATTGTGTTTAAGAGATTGACAAAGCCACAAGTAGTCCATTGCAGTAATAATGGGACATGATGCAGACATTGTAGTGAAACACTTAAAACCAAACCTTGAGCTTATGTTGTGATCCTTACACTATATCACTCTAACAGCTCCAGAAAGTAACAGAAGCTGTAACTCTGATGTCATGACTTAAGCTGTACGAACATGCCAAAGACTGCAAGGAGTATTTCAGTTGCTACAGCATCCTTTCTTAATTTTAAAAACATGCTCTAGTCAGAAAGGTTACTATAGAGATTCCCACATGAAATATGGGATGTGCAGAGATTCAGACTCATAGGGGAAGAGGTGATATGCAGGTAGACAAATACATAACACCAGATGGCACATCCTTAAATCAAATGCATTTTCCCCCTGAGAGTTTCAATCAATGGCTTCCACAAGGCCAGAAGAGATACAGCTTCTTTTTGCAAGAGGTGTCAAGAGAGGCCATGTGCATATCCATAAATCCTCTGAATCACGTTTCCCTTCAGATCCAGATCTCTGGCTTTTCCTTTCCTACCGCACAATTGTGCTTCTTTCAGATAACTGAGTTTAACATCAAAGGAGCAGTGATGATTGTCACTGTAGCTTTAGGGCTTTTTCAGACAATCATCCCTTTCAAGTAATCAATCTTCCAGTTTCTTTGGACATTTCAGAATCCAGTTTAGAAACAGAGAGAGTGGGAGAGAACATTGAAAATAATGAAAATAAACCTCTATAAAGAAAGATTTGTAGAATAGAATAGATCTGGAAGGGATCTTAGAGGTCTTCTATTCCATCCCCCTGCTCAAGCAGGAGACCCTGTACCATTTCAGACAAATGGCTGTCCAGTCTCTTCTGTGAACATGGGCACATTCATGTTTGGGCATCTAGGATGAAAGAAAACCCGCAGCCAATTAGCATTTGCACTTTCTGGCCAGCAGTTGATAGCATAAAACTGTCAGCCAATCAGATTTTGCTTTTTGACTAATCACAGTGCCTTAACCTACCCCCTTAGGTCAGTACATAACCACCTAACTCCTCCCCTTTTTCACATCAGTAAAAAGAATAAATTGCTAGAGTTTCTCCATGTTTTTAACTTTGATAAATAAAATGTTTCTCCATTCAATGCAGTGGCAAAGCTTTGTTGCCTTTCAAATTCTGCATTTAGACCTCCTTTGCTAATCATGCAGTCTGCTACTATAATGGAATCCCAGGAGGTAGGATGTTAGCAAGCTAAAAATTCCTTCCTGTGAAAGCACAGAGTGTGCCTTCAAGCTCAGGATAACAATATGTTGCCATTTCTGAAACAGCATGTCAGTCATAAAACAGTGTTTCTCAGTCCAGGGATAAAATGCACCTTACCCCGGGCTATCAAAGTCCCTCACAATTGCAAGCCCGTAGTTGTGACATTACAACTCCCAAAATTCCTAGGCAGCATAAATTTGGGGAATCTTTGGAAAAACATGTGGTTGGGGAATATAATCTTAGATTTGAATTTATTCAATTTAAATGTTTGCTAGGCTAAAAGATCTGGGCTGTAAAAATCCACATCCTTACTGGAGGGCAGCAAAGAGACAAGAAAAATCTCTAATTTTTCCTGTTGTGGTCCAGAATTTTACAACAGATATGGCAGATTAAATGTAGTAATAAGTGGGGTTTTTTTAAAATTTGATTTATATGCCGCCCTTCTCTGGAGATTCAGGGCGGCTTACAATGCGCTAAGCAATAGCCTTCATACTTTTGTATATTTATACAAAGTCAGCTTATTGCCCCCACAAACTGGGTCTTCAATTTACCTACCTTAGAAAGGATGGAAGGCTGAGTCAACCTTGAGCCTGGTGAGATTCGAACCTGCAATAATTGCAGGCAGCTGGTGTTAATAACAGGGTGCTTTAGACCACTGTACTATCCAAGGCTCTTTTTAAGACCTGCAATAAACCACAGGACTCCTTTAAGGTTAAAAGCATCTCATTAAATCATGTTGCTGAACCTTATAGTTCAAAAATATTACGTCAGTGACCTTCAACCTGAGATATCCCCAAAATAGTTGGGACCCAGTTCCCTAAATTCATGCTGGTCAGGAATTCTGGAAGTTGTGATTCCAACGTTTTTGAAAACCCCAATGCATTTGAACCACAGAACGGCCTTTCCCAACAAAATTACTTTAGAAGTTACAGTCCCAGTAAATCTAGAAGCACCATATTGAGGAAAGTTGCCTCAGACAAAATGATCCTGTTGAGGCAGATAATGAGGAGTTAATCTGTTTTATGCCTTTTTTTCCTATCTATTGATGCATAGAACAAACTGCCTTCGTAAGCTACTCAGCAACAGCTGCCTGAGCTGAGCTGTTCCCTCAGGAGTAGCTCTAAGCTTACCATAGATTTTGTTTTGCCTTCAAGTCAGGTTCTACCCAGGGAATTCTTGTGACTTCCACCAGCAACATGCCATGATCCAGCCTGACAGTGCTTCTGATAAACAAATCTCAGGGCCAGTCTTTCGGTGCAAACTGTGTGTGCATCTTGAAGCTTAACCATGATACTTAGCACAACTTAGAGGTATGGATGGAGCCATGTAGGAGATGGAGGGTTGAAGTTAATTAGCCCTTCAACTGTCAGATCTGATTATTTCCAGCTGGCACTGACATTTCTAGGATTAATTAGGGAGTAAGCTGTCATATTTCACAGAGACCACCATTATATAAGCAATGTCTACCTACTTGCTTCAAAATTCATCCCGAAAATAATTGTGGATCCACAGAAGGAAAAATACCAATGGTTGGCTGCTTACTGAAGAAAGTGCCATATTTCCCTCCCCATAATTCTATACATGTTTATCCTGTCTGGCTTCCAGATAAGTACAAGGAGATGTGCAGCCTTATACACTGAGCCTTGACCTTTGAAGTTTCCTGCAGCTTCAAAAATGGTTGATGGGCTTCATTTCAATTCCCTTGTAAGAGCAGCTATTCATTCTGATGGCTGAAGTTTTATAAAGGGAAACAATATGAATAGAACATTTCACTGCAGGTTGAGTTAGCTCAATGAATGCAGTCAGAGAAAGATCAGAAGAAAGGAGCTTGAGAAAAAGAGTTAATAATACAGCAGCCTTCCCCAAGCTGCCACTCTTTAAATTTGTTGAGATGATAACTCCCATGAATTCTCCAATCATCTCAAGGATGCCAAATTCCAAAAGGTTGATTGAAGCTTTTCAGTTATTACACTCAGTAAAATGAATTGCACCCAAGTTTCTAACAGAACGGTATATAATATTTCATTAGTTCATGATGCAGCTGGAGTGAACATTCGCTTGCCCTTAATATTTTGCAAACCTGCAGGAAGCACGTTTGACCAATTTCAATCTTTTTCATTCTGGGAATCATCATTCCAACACATCTGGAATGTCTTGCTGTGACAGAACTGCAATAAGACATCAAAATAGATTAGTATAATCCACAAGTATAGCCAGGGGTAATTGGAATTGGAATTGTAGTCCAACCCAACCGGAGTGGGAAAGGCTGGCCTGCAAAGCCTTCTCACTCTCTGAAACCCTGAATGAAGATATGAGCTGCACAGTCCATTCTCACCGAGGAACAACTGAGAAAATATTCTAATAATTATGTGTTCTTGAGAAATAACTTGTTTTTCAGCTGTTGTGGACAGAAAATAAACTTTTGGTGAATAAAATGTGTGCCGTCTGTACTTGGAAATTACATATATAGCTCATCTTTGTAAGCCTCTTAAATGGACAAAAGAGTGCCTGATTAATGAATGCTAGACATTGTTTAGTTGACTGCATGGTGGTATCAGTCTAAAAGGAAAAAATAAATGTGGTGCATCAATATTGTTTACCTCCCACAGATTTATTCCAGCACTGATTAACTAATATACCTGCATTTTATTTCTTTTCCATGCATCAATATCACTCCCAGTTATCTGAATGTTTTAATTATCCTACATGTTTCACTGGAGAGTGGGAGGTTATATTCAGCAGCTCAGAAACATTTCTGAGGTAGATATATTAGCTCATAATTTCATTAAGTTACCATTAAGGTTCTTCAGCAACATTAGAACCCATTCACTGAGATGAACAGTCCAAAGATAGCATTTTAGCCTGGAAAATTCCTTCCCCTCTTCCCCTCCAGTCATGTCCTTATTTTGTGCCTCACAGCCAGTGGTGGAATTCAAGTAATTTAACAATCGGTTCTTTGCCCTAATGATTTCTTCCAACGACCAGTTTGCCAAACTGCTCAAAAAGTTAACAACCGGTTCTCCCGAAGTGGTGCGAACTGGCTGAATCCCACCACTGCTCACAGCAATACATTTGCATACCTGTTTCAGGTATAAGAGAACTCTTTTACTTTGTTCCCAAAATTGACAACACTTTTGGATGCACACTGCCCTTTTCCAGGCTAGTAGCGACTCAGATTTATATTTGCTCAGCTTTGGTGTATTCTAGTTGAAGCACAAATATAGTACACAGAGAACAGTTTTGCCAACAGTGTTTATATCAGGAATATAGCTGGTCAGTTATAGAGCAGAAATACAGCCTCCAGGATTGTTCTGCCCTTAAACTTTGCCCAGATAGCCACAAGGGACTCAGATGATTAGATTGTGGTTAATGCTGATTTACATATTTTTCCTAAAAAATTACCAATTAATCTGAAACTCTTCCAGGTTCTATCATATCTATAGCATATGGTTTAAGCATCTTGGGTGAAACTAAAAATGTATGTAAACATGTTAACAGATATTTCTCTTTCCTATTGTGTGTTTTGTAAATAAGGAGGGGAAAAATCTGTTTCTTTACTAAACCATCATTAACTGGGTTTTCAGTAGTAAAATAAATTGAAATGTGTTTACATAATGTGTTAAAATAAAATATGTCTAGGTACATAATATGTACCTAGAAAGTTGTCATCTCTTTTTTTGTTTGTTTTTAATTAAAATATTTATAAATGTATACAGCATTCTAATATGAAAGCAAACATGAAAAATCAATACACTAGAAGTCAATATATTCCAACAAATGAACTAAAATAATTGTAGAACACGTTTTCACATATTTAAACTTAAATTGGTGGCTCAGTGGCTAAGACGCTGAGCTTGTCGATCGAAAGGTTGACAGTTCAGCGGTTCGAATCCCTAGTGCCGCATAATGGGGTGAGCTCCCATTACTTGTCCCAGCTTCTGCCAACCTAGCAGTTTGAAAGCATGTAAAAAATGCAAGTAGAAAAATAGGGACCACCTTTGGTAGGAAGATAACAGCGTTCCATGCGCCTTTGGCATTTAGTCATGCCGGCCACATGACCACGGAGACGTCTTCGGACAGCGCTGGCTCTTCAGCTTTGAAACGGAGATGAGCACCACTCCCTAGAGTCAGGAACGACTAGCACATATGTGCAAGAGGAACCTTTACCTTTACCTTATGCACAATATCTGTAAGCTTGAAAATACAACAATGAAACATTCTTTTGAGTGTTTGTGGATAAACACTCCATAGTGTTAGATAGAATTAGTTTTTACCTACACAAAGTAGTTATTTGGGGCCTCAATTAGATTTTGAAATTCAACAAGTTGCTAAGTTGTCATGCCAGCAATGTGTATTGTAAGAGGGGATGGACTTCACATTGTGAGTTTCATTTTGACTTCTGTTAGAACATGGAAATAAACTAGTTTGAGCCAGTTAAACCAGAATTAATCTCAAAATATCTTCCACAAAAAAAATGTAGTTTTCCCCAAAACATCTTTTAAAATATAAAATTAAATTCAGAAGGAAGCATTTTCATTGCTGTAATTTCAAGACAAATGAAAATCATGTAATGCAATTTATTTAAAAAATTACAATAAATCTTACTACTATATGTCTACTAAGATGTATTGAGTGAAATGCAACACAGAATGGCTGACAGAAAAGTAAGCCTTACCTAAATTATTATTTTATTGGCATTTTTATATAAGTTATGATACAACTAATGTTGTAATGTAGTGTAACACATTACATAATTTTCTCTCAGTTTGATAACGTTTGTTTATGGTTAAATTCTAAGAGCTGATATTTTGCATTGGTTTCAAATCAGCAGTATAAATCTAATTAACTATGTAATTATCAATTATTTTAATACAAATGGTTATGGTTGTTGACTTTCCACATATACCATGGTGTGCTGTTTGTATATTTGCATAAATGTGTGTTAAATTTAACTCAGCTATCTGACTGATGACTCAGAACCTTATAGGACAATATCTATTAATCTATAATGTAAAATTTGCTAGCAAATTCTTCCTTTTTAAAAGACCTCTTTACAATCTTCATTTCGTAATATGTGTAAATTAAACTCCTCTTTGAGAAGAATGCAATTTAGCATTCAAAAGTTCTAAATTATAGAATTTAGAAAACTCTATTGTTCAACCTCTGGTTAATCTTCCTCTGCTCAGGAAATGCATCAGTCAAAATTTGTCTATTCCTATCTGACCACATAAATTAAGAAGAATTGGGGCAGTGGTGAAATCCTCCGAGGTCTGCTACTGGTTCACTGAGCGACCACATGCATGATGTGCCCAAACGTGTGCTTTGCATGCATGTGCACCACAGGCGCTACCATGCAGCACTGAAAAAGAAACCTTAAGAAGCCTTTTCTAAGGTAAGTAGAACAGCGAGGGGGTAATAGCTGTGCCGCGTGATTTAGATTCGCTAGAAAGTAGGATTTCCTGTTTTCTAGTGAATATAAATTGCACGGCACACCTGATTGTCGGAAATACTGGTTCATCCGAACCGGTAACATATTTTTACTACCGGTTCACTCAAACCGGTAGCTTTTATTACTACCAGTTTGCCCGAACAGGTCCGAACCAGTAGCATTTCCCCCCTGAATTGGGGTGAGACCAAATATGGAATGTGTGTATTATGTGGATGTTTTGGGTTACCACTTCTGCTTGGTGAGTGAATAATTAACTTGAGTGTATCATTGCACCTTACTCTATTGTAATATATTAAGCCTGCCCCTCTGAGGTTGAGTTCATAAATATCCTTGCCCAAAAAATGGGCAAGGATATTATGTGTGAACCTATCAACATAGTTTAACAAGCCCAGTTATTAACTGATCATTCAGTAAGTTGTGGTTTAAACTAATATATGAAGCTAAGCTGAAATTCTCCATCTGTTTTGCCCAACGTTCAGTATGTTAGATCACAATTCCATCATGTTCTGCTAACCCAGTGCTTCTCAAATAGTGGGGCGTGCCCCCCGGGGGGGGCGCGAGGCTCCATAAAAGGGGGTGCGTTTGACCTCGGCATCTGATTGGCTGTCCAAAACCCTTGTGACACGAGCCTGTTGGAGCCATCTTTAGTGTGGGACGTCCGTCCACACTTACTTTGTTGCCTAACGGATGTGCGCCCAATTGATGCTCAAATGACTGACAATGACCTTCTCCTGTGAAACATAACGCTGCCCCAATTAATCAAACTTGCTAAAGAAATCGGGCTACCGTTGCTGACATTTGCATCGATAGTGAGCATTAAGCCAATACATGTGACTGCGCATGCTCCTCCCTTTCAAGGAGAACAGACCTTTTTCTAATAATGATACTATTTACAGTCGCACGGGGGGGCGCGAAAAGTGTTTTCTTCTTCCTAGGGGGGCATGACAGAAAATAATTGAGAAGCACTGTGCTAACCAAAGCTGATTAGGGAATTTAGGAATTGTAAAGCTTTAAATCTAGATGATATCAAATCAGGGAAGTATCTTTAGAAGTTCTACAAATATCTGATTCATGGGAATCAGGATCTAATTAAAAAAGAACAAAAATAGAAATTCTCATATATCCAGTTTTTATTTAGTAATAGTGTATACAGCTTAATTATTGGGGTGGAAATGGTATTACAATTCTGGAACATTTCAACTGTTTGCATCAAAAATTAATTAAATATCGTTTGTTTTATATATGCCTTTTTATTCCCTTTAATTAACATAAAATCTCCAAGGTCAAAACAAAATGAAAGCAAATTATTGTATTCAGAAGCAATATGCCTAGGCTGGTTATTATTCTCTACAGTTCTACAAATTGCTATTACACTATAATTTTAACTTCTGAGTATCATTAGAAGTCCCTCTCATTTCAGTCATTTAGAATTAGGATTGAACTACAAATTATACTTTTAAGAAAAATAGCCTCATAAGAGATTGCTTATAGAACATTATTAGTACATCAGCATCTGGATTCCCTTGTTGTAATGTAATAAGTAATAAAATAATAGTTTTGCTCAGTGACATATGTTACAAGGTATGATTGATAGTTAGAATACTTCTACTTGAAAGTCTACCTAACATCTTGTTCTGATGTGGTTATTCATTGATAGGATCAGGGAGTAAATATTATTGCCCGCAATGGCAGAGTGAAATACCTGTTCAACATTGTGCTACTAAAATCTAGAAGACTTGTGTTGGTTCAAAGGCAAGGTGATCTTTATTTACTGAAAATAACAATACATAGCGAGAAGTAAAAATTAATTTTTAAAATATAATGAACTGACTTTTCTATTGAAACATGTCATAAACATAGTAGTTACAAATCTAAACCATCAAAACGCTCCTCTCTTCATTGACATCTGTAAAATTTTGCTACATGGATGTGACATCATAACATATATATAAATAGCAATGGCACTTAGACTTAAGTACCACTTCACAGTGCTTTACAGCCCTCTCTAAGCGAGTTACAGAGTTAGCATATTGCCCCCAACAATCTGGGTCCTCAGTTTACTGACTTCGGAAGGATGGAAGGTTGATTCAACTTTGAGCCGATGAGACTCGAACTGTCCAACTGCTGGCAATCAGCAGTTAACAGAATTAGCCTGCAATACTGCATGCTAACCAGTGCACCACCATGGCTCTTAAAGGCAGGGTTTAATAATATAACACTGCTGCTTTCTTGATTCTTCCTGTGGACACTTTTGCATTTGTATACAGAATACCAGAGTTGGAAGGGATCTTGGAGGTCTTATAGTCCAACCCCTTACTCAGGCAGGAAACCCTATACCCGTGATGGCGAACCTATGGCACGGGTGCCACAGGTGGCACGCGGAGCCATATCAGTGGGCACGCAAGCTCAGCTCTGGCACATATGCGTATACCAGCCAGCTGATTTTCAGGCCTTCTGGGCCCACCAGAAGTCAGAAAACGGACTGTTACCGGCCTCCAGAGGGCCTCTGATGGGGTGGGGAAGGCCGTTTTTGCCCTCCCCAGACTCCTAGAAAGGCTCTGGAGCCTGGGGAGAGCAAAAAACGGGCCCACCGTGCCATCGCGTGCCAAAAGCAGGGGGGGTGGCAGGGCACATAGAATTATGGATGTGGGCACATGTGCGTGTGACCCCACCACGCTCCCCCCCGCTTTTGGCACGCGATGGCAAAAAGGTTAGCCATCACTGCCCTATACCATTTCAGACAATTTCTTCTTAAAGACTTCCAATTTCCACCACAACTTCTGGAGGCAAGTCGTTCCACTGATTAATTGTTCTCACTGTGGGGAAATTTCTCCTTAGTTCTAGATTGTTTCTCTCCTTGATTAGTTTCCACCCATTGTCTCTTGTCCTGCCTTCAGGTGCTTTGGAGAACAGGCTGACTCCCTCTGCTTTATGACAGAAGATTGTTTCAAATCAGAACAACGTTAAATCTTTCAGAGGAAAAGAAAAAGAAAGGAGCAAAGTTTCAATATAATATGGAAACTTAGCATTTTTATGGGGCTATGTAATTTTTAAAAAAAATTTGATTTATATGCCGCCCTTCTCCGGAGACTCAGGGCAGCTTACAATGCATTAAGCAATAGCCTTCATACTTTTGTATATTTTATACAAAGTCAGCTTATTGCCCCCATAATCTGGGTCCTCATTTTACCTACCTTAGAAAGGATGGAAGGTTGAGTCAACCTTGAGCCTGGTGGGATTTGAACTTGCAATAATTGCAAGCAGCTGATGTAAGTGGATGTTAATAACTGCCTTAGTCTATTGAGCCACCAGAGCTCTTTATGTTTATATATTTATATATTTATGAATATATATATAATTTGTATATATTTTATCCTGCAATCATCATTCCAGCAATTTGCAGCCTCCTTGGATCCCTACATTTAGGTGAAATCCCAGGGGAAACATCAGTCTTTTTTCATTTTTCATTTGGGAAATATGTGTAATGAGGAAGTTCTCCAAGTAAAGTTGAATAGAAAATAACAATACCAGCAGCAGCAACCTTGCCACACAGACACTACCAAGATAAACTGAGGAATTCTCAAGCAGCCTGAATACAGTTATTGTTCCTCAGTCCAATATCAGGTACATATTTGATAGTTTCCAACTTTTTAAAAATTTCGTTGTAGTGGATGTTTGTTCATTTGTTAGATGGTTTGCTGTATTGTTGCTGCTTTTCATATTTTTTCCCCTTTGTTTTTTATTTTTTTCTGTAGAGTTTATTAAGACAAATAAAAAATATTTAATTTTCCTACCTAGCTCTATAAAGACTGCTTTTGTATTTGCTCATCAGTCTTCTCCATATTAAACCTATGTCCTTCCCCCCCCCCCATTTCTGTTAATCTCATTTAATTTTGGATCTTGAACCATCTTTATTTTCTAGTGCAAGAATTTCATGTGTCATTTATGTTACATTAAGCTGTCACAGTACACAGAAAGTCTATACTCAAAAAATTAGTTTCCAGGATTCTTGATGATTGCAACCGAGTCATATGGAATCCATGATCATGGACTAAAATCAGCATCAACTAAATTTTAAAATTTGACTGCAAAGTTTCATTTTAAACAATTGTGATGGGCTGCTGAAACTCAGCCATGTGCTGAAAATTAGACACTATGGGTTGAGGCAAGTCTTTACTTCAAAGTTTGCACGTACCAATTGAATCTGTAAAACGTTGACAGACATATTCATACATTCTGAATAAAACAGTTTTATCAAAGTAAATTTGGTGAAAGCAGATTGCACTGCATTAGTCGGGAAGAGAGAGAATTAATAAAAATGATATGGATAAGTACATTTCTAAGAACCTTAGAGAAGTAACTAAATTCATGTCTTGTCCTTTGCCAATCATCATTGGCTAGGTTCACATATTATCCTAGCCAGCAGCAGAACTTTGGGGATAGATAAATACTTGACCTTTGAATGGCAGACAGGATCATTATTCTAAATAGGGAATGGTAGGGCCAGGAGAAAGAAATGAGTTGGTTCATTCCAAAAATTAAATTAAAATTTAATTACTGTATATACTCGAGTATAAGCCTAGTTTTTCAGCACATTTTTAATGCTGAAAAAAGCCCTCTCGGCCTATTCGAGTGAGGAAAAATGCCTTTTTTCCTGCAACCTGTTTTGGCTTCCAGGGGTTGCAGGGAGGCTTGCTAAGGCCAAAAAGAAAGAGAGAGAAGAAAGAAAGAAAGAGACAAAGAAAGAAAGAAAGAAAGAAAGAGGAAAAAAAGAAAGGGAGAGAGAGAGAGAGAGAATGCAGGTATCTCTTAACAGAGGCTTGAATTTACCTGAAATTAGATCAAGCCCTACATCACTTAACCCAATGTATCAGATTAAATTGTTATTGAATTATTTTTTTTATATATACTACATTCTCTTGTATAATTTAGTTACAGTGTTTACACTATGTACTTACAGAGCTAGTTTACTGTTTTTCTTTGAAATAAATATTCAAAAACATTTAACCTACTGATGCCTCAATTAATGTAATTTTATTGGTATCTATTTTTATTTTGAAATTTACCAGTAGCTGTTGCATTTCCCACCCTAGGCTTATACTTGAGTCAAAAAGTTTTCTCAGTTTTTTGTGGCAAAATTAGGTTCCTCGGCTTATATTCGGGTCGGCTTATACTCAAGTATATATGGTATTTAAATAAATACTGTTGATGTTACTACCTGTATAATTAATGTTTTTAAATTATGTTCTGTTAAAAATATCAATTTAGTGGAAGCTTTTACAAAATCCTGGAAAACTGCATCCAAGGCTTTGGGGATATGAAAAGTTATGATTTACAAATCCAAATTAGCTGGATTCATGCACTAAACCAGGGGTCTGCAACCTTAAATACTCAAAGAGCCATTTGGACCAGTTTCCCACAGAAAAGAAAAGAACCGGAAGCCACAAAACCTGGGTAGGCGTGGCCAACTCAATGTCACTCACTCCCACCAAGTCACATGACACACACCCTAGCCACACCTACCCAGGTTCTGTTGTTCCCAGTGCTTTCTTTTCTGTAGGAAACAGGTATTTCTATCTGTCTGTTTGTCTCCCTCTCTCTCTCTCTCTCTCTCTCTCTCTCTCTCTCT
>WNWU01000016.1:5534230-5547429 GCA_012654045.1 Ptyas mucosa
ATATATAGTTTTTCTATTGAAGCATCTGGTCTACCCCAATATGGGAGGGACCATACTGCTTTCCTTTCGCCTTTCAGCTCCAATCCAGGAACCCTCAAGCAGCCGCAAAAGAGTCAGTGGCGTCTGACTATATATAATCAGCAAGTACAGGGGCGCTTCACTCCCACTCTGGAATATGGAGCAAATCTCCATCCCCGGCTGTCACCCTTGCCTTCTTGGGCCAGATGAGGAGTGACTGGGAGGGGAGGGTGAGGGGTGGGGCCAGCCAGTGGTGGTTCAGCCAACAGGGAGCCACAGCAGGGGGACGAAAGAGCCACGTGCGGCTCCAGAACCGCAGGTTGCTGACCCCTGCACTAAACCAAAACTCAATACCACACGTTCCATCTTAGTCCAATATATTAATTAACCCAGGCAATGTACTATATTTTAACTTCAGCATATCTAGAGAATAATTAATATGGCCCAAAATTGGGTAGAGAAGACTACTATGAAATGGAATGTTAACTTTACATATCCTGTATAGCTGATTTCAGTTGTTCATACTACAGTTTGTTTGCTTTAGGGTAGCAAAAAAAACCCTGCATTTTTTTTTTGTCGCCGATCGAGCAAGATACCTTCCAGACTGAGGAAGACAAGGAAACTAAGGGGGCACGTCAGTCATGGCCATGGATGTATTGGCAAACACAGGAAACATCCAGGAGGCCATGGAAATGCTGGCGGTATGCACCACCACAGAATTAACTTTGACAAATACCACCCTGGTTATTTTGGAAAGGTTGGTATGAGACATTACCACTTGAAAAAGAACCTACACTTCTGCCCGACAGTGAATCTGGATAAGCTCTGGATGCTTGTTAGTGAGCAGACAAGGCTGAATTATGCGAAAAAATCCAGCAGGACTAGCTCCAGTTATTGATGTTGTACGCTCTGGGTATTACAAAGTCCTGGGCAAAGGAAAGCTTACCCAAGCAGCCTGTCATTGTGAAAGCAAAATTCTTCAGCCAAAGAGCAGAAGAGAAAATCAAGGAAGTTGGAGGAGCCTGTGTTCTAGTGGCATAAAAGTTTCTATATGTATGCAAACTCAAATCACAGGCATGAATAAACTATTTCAAACGTTAAAAAAACAAAAAAAACACCTCTGCATTTAGACCTTAGATAGGATTAATTCAAATTCTCTTTGAAGATCCCAGATAGTTTACTAATAAATGGCCTAACCAACCTGAAAACTTCCAATGCATAGGAAATGAGCTAAGAGCACCTGGTGGATAGTATTTTTTTAATGAAACAACTTGGGTGAGATTTCAGGAGTAATATTTGATAAGTCAATTGACAATTAACTTAGCAATTAATTGCTAATTGCTACAAGTGGCCTGATTCCAAATAGTTTTAACTTTCCCCTACAACCAATTCCACAATTAGCCTTTTATTGCCACATACCATACTTCTGAGCTGTTGTTGTTTTATGTCTAAACAACTTTATATTACCTAAGGTAACAATGAACTGGTTTTCTGAATTTTAAATAAGGCTTTAGAATATTGTTGCTATTGTCAAAGAAAACGGAAATGAAAAGCTAAGAAAATAGCCCTACATCCAGAACCAGATGCAGAAATCACAAAGTTGCTCTTCCATTTAATTGGCTGTGTTTTTTTCCTTTGATATGTTTGTCAAACAAAAACTTCCTTTATCTTGAATTCCTCACCATGAGCTGTTACTTAAATCTATTGCAGCCTGAGAACTCAGACTGTATTTCAAAATACAGTCAACCATTGCCTTTCCTGTCCCACTTTCAGATCACTAAACACACAGTTTCTCCTGACCCAAGGATCAGAAAACATAAATCAAACCTTGCAACTTGGTCTAACCTTGAGAGGAGCCTCATTGTGATTTGTTGATTTGTTAGTGTCAGCTAGATCAGTTTTTCCCAGGATTATTTAAAAAATAATAGGAAGGAAGTGGTTGAAAACAATTATTTTCACACAGTTCTGTAGAATCGTGCAGTGCTTCCCCTTTTTCACTATGAAAATCCAAATTAATACAACTTTGTCAGATAGCTGTCCAGCCTGTCAGGGTTCCAAGTAACAGCCCCAACGAAAGAAGACTCTGAGGCTTGAAGTTCCTCAAAGTTCCATTTTATTAGAGATGTCATATTGGCACATCTGGGAAAACCCGAATCTGAAAGCTTCTAGGTCTTTCCCACCCAGAGGAAAGTCCAAGTCCCTGCCCAGCACCCACATGTCCATCACATAGTCCAATCAAAGCACTGTCCCAACTGGAGATGCCTCCCAGTCACACCCCTCCAAGTGCAAGGCGAGATGTCCTTGACTGTCTGAGAAAGGAATGTTATTATGACTCTATATCACCCCTGCTCCATACAATCCCCCCTCCCAGTTTCCCACAGTACTAAATAATGCCCAATGTAAAAGATGGCTTCCAGGCCTGACACAGCCTATACTTCAACATCCAGGAAGGAAACATCCTTAGCTAATTGGTTCCACTGTTAAAATACCTTTATGGCTGGAATTTTTTTTAAAGATTCAACTGGAAATGTTATTTCTGTACTTTGGGATTAATTAGTTAGGAGTTTAATAATTTATGTAGCCAACCATCTCACAACAATAACACTGGGAGGAGTGTAAAGATTAAAAACCAAAAGTTACAAACAAGAACCCCAAATGCCCAAGGTAAGCAATCGTTAAACTATATCAACAATAGAGCTCGCCTAGACTCCTGGTCCAAATGCTGTAAGACATAGCCAGGTCTTCAGAGTTTTACAAAAGGTTAACAAGGTTGGAACCATCTGCAGTTCCACAAGACAGGGCTATGACTTCGGGATCCAACAAGGTAACATTGTTTAATATAGGGGACCCAGAGACTGCCCTCTTTGGTGCATCAAATAAGGCAAATAGAAACTGTGGGAGAGGAGCAATCCTGTAGCCTAGCTATGCCATTTACAGTACGAATGACAACCAGCACTTCGAATTGCACCTACTGGGAATCAGTGCAAGTAGCAGTTGGGTGGTGATATCATGAGAAAGGTAGAAAATTGCTCAAAATCCTGCATTTTGGGTCAGCTGCAACTTCCAAATGATCCTCAAGGATGTGTAGAGTGAGAAGTCATTCATGATTTTCCTGTTCAGTAACCGTTGGGAGTTACTGTGATGGTAGTGCGTGTCAATTTTTTCAGCTTTCAATTTCCATATATTAGGGGTGCTCAAAAGTTTGGACATGCCTTGGGGATTGTAAAGATATTTTGGTGACTTTAATATAATTGAGATGTGCTTGGTAAGTAACTATATAAATATCATAACTTTTAAAGATTTTGTTTGTTTCAGATGGCCTCCTCGGATGCTTCTCCAGATGCCTCTCCGGATGCCAGTTTGGAGGAGGATGAGCCAGTCCCAGGCACATCAGGGGAGAAGTGATCAGATGAGCAGCCTAGCTGAGCATGGATCAGTTGAGGCACAGCTGCAGCAGAACATGAAATTGCTGGTCCCATTTTGTGGTTGTTAATCAAGGACTAAAAGGTAAAGGTTCCCTCGCACATATGTGCTAGTCATTTCTGACTCTAGGGGGCGGTGCTTATTTCCGTTCCAAACCGAAGAGCCAGCACTGTCCAAAGATATCTCTGTGGTCATGTGACTGGGATGACTAAACGCCAAAGGCGCACAGAACGCTGTTAGCTTCCCACCAAAGGTGGACCTATTTTTCTACTTGCATTTTTTTTTACGTGCTTTCAAACTGCTAGATTGGCAGAAGCAGGGACAAGTAATGGGAGCTCACCCCATTACGTGGCACTAGGGAATCAGACTGCTGAACTGCCGACCTTTCGATTGACAAGCTCAGCGTCTTAGCCACTGAGCCACTGCATCCCTATCAAGGTAATCAAGGACTACCTATTATAAGGACTACCTAATTACAAGGTGACGAAAGCATGAATCATCATGTATGAAACCTCCTGGCCCAGAAATGGATGTGATTGTTGCACAGGATGAACTTCTGCAAAGGCCTTATTAACCACAGCTGCCACTTGCTTTTTGAGGAGTGGTCAGTCCAAAGGTCTTCCAAACCATGCAGCAACTCTGACTAGAGAAGTGCACCCCCAGGTATCCCACATCAGGGGTGGGTTCTACTTACCTTTCCTACCGGTTCGCAGCGGGGTCGCTGCGCGCATGCGCAGAAGCATTTTGATGATGTCGGGGTCAGTGGGCGGAGCCTCCTGCCAGTTTTACTACTGATTCTATAGAACTGGTGCAAACCCGGGGCAACCCACCACTGCCCCACATGATCCTAATTTCCAACAGCTTGTCACAAGCAAAGTCAATGGGGAAGCTGGTTAGTTGATGCTAACCATGCATTTGTTCTATCTACAAAATCTTTAATTTGCCCTATATGTAAGCTTCATTTTCAAGTTGATGGTCTTTCAAATTTCTCCATCCAATTTATAAGCAGAGAAACTTCACCCCAACAGGAGGAATACTCTTGCAACTTCTGAAGGAAAATCCCTCTGTGGCTGTAAAAATAGAAAAAAGTTTTCTCAAGATGTCTTCCTTTGCAATTTAATAGCTATATGCCTGAAGCCTGAAAGGCTGTAGACCTTTGAAAGGATGATTGTAGGAAAAAAAGGTAGGACATTCACACCTTTTCCTTAACCAGAAATGTAAGGGAACTAAATTCTCTGTCATTAAAATAAATGGGAACAGGTAAGGAAAAGAGCAGAATATCTCTGCCTACGTCTATTTAATTTTAACGTAGCATCCTACTTCACATCAGCAAAACTTTCATCTGTGCATGAATAGTGCAAACAGATTCTACGGCCTTTATGCAGGTGTCAAAAATAGCTCTCTTTAGCTCTAGTTCTAGCTAAAACTTTTCTCAGATGTATACTCAAATGTATTGCATTATATGTAAACTCAAAGGTATTAAATACATATCTTAATAACAATCATAATCATAAAGTCAATGGTATCTATGATATATTTTTAAATGTTCAGTTGACTGAGTTGCTTGTTTAATGACTAAAAGATATAATAATAATAACAAGAAGAAAAAGAAGACTAACAACTAGAACAACTTGAAAAAGATACAATACCATTAAACAATTACATCCTGTTGTATATTATAGGATAAAAATCCCAGCTGTAGTAATGAATCATGTAAAACATTTTTAAAAAAATATTAATTTTCCAATATACCAGAAGCCAACCAAGATAGATACCAAATAATAGCCCTAGATATTTAATTCAAGAAGATAGGTGTCACCACACAGAAAGACCTGTTCCCTATAATCAATACTCTGCAGGGAATAATCTTTAGGGAACTATTGTGTGCAGAGAAGAGACTTGTAACAGAAGTTAGTTCCTGTAGAATCCTGTCCATTTTATTTAGAGTTTCAAGCAAATAAACTGGAACTGAACTTTTGTATTCAACAGTGTATTAAGAGCCCACAGGGTTTTTTTAGAATGTATCCTGGAAGATACAATGAAGAGACATAAATTCAGATTGCTGAACACAGTGGTTAGTCACTGAGTGACACGGATTGCTAGACTAAGTGTATTTAGCCTGTTGTAGCAGAACTTTTCAAAGAAGCATATAATAGCAGTGATGGAGAGTTTAATTACTTTTATATTCTTTGAGAGACAAACTCTGACATGTATGATCCTTTCAGGAAATTCCAAACTTCTTTTTGCTGATAATATTCTCCTTTAAAGAGTAGAAGCTTCTCAACTTGTTGCTAATCTTTAGAGAAGACTTAGTCAACTAACAGGAGGAATGTTGGGGGAAAGTGATGCTGCAGTTCTTGATACTTGGTACTAAAAGAAGTTGCTGATGGCCGGAATAAATTTTATGTATAATATTTAAGAAATCCTATAGAAAGAATGTCTTTGGACAGCGCTGGCTTTTCGGCTTTGAAACAGAGATGAGCACCGCCCCCTAGAGTCGGGAACGACTAGCACATATGTGCTAGCACCCTTTACCTTTATAGAAAGAATGAAGTTTCAGATTATTGGAGGAAGGTAAATATTGTCCCTTCAAAAAAGGAAGGAAAAGAGCAATCAGGGAACTAAGAACAATTCTTACCATAATAATCTTGCCTCAATTTTTAATTGGTTAGCTTCCTTAATGAATTGTGGAAATACTGCAGATGCAGAATATCTTGATTTCAGCCAAGCTTTTGACAAAGTTCTTAAGATACTCTGATTAGCAAACAAGTGAACTGAAAGCTGGAGGAAATGATAATTAAGTGGATACATAGCTAGCTCAAAGTCATATTGAATGACTGGTTTTCAATAGTTCCTTGGACTGACGATATCAGTGAGGGGTTTGAGACTGGTTCTATACTCAAGGACTAGGATGACCAGGGACTGGAAATGAAGTCCTATGTTGCAACTGGGAAAGTTTAATCTGGAGAAAAGAAGATTTGCACGTTCTAGCCCTTTGCTGGTACCTCAAAAGAGATTACACAAAAGTCAAGATCTCTTCTGTAATCTCAAAGGGTAGAACAAAAAATAAGGTAAAATTACATTACAGTATCTAAATTTTAAGTAAAATATCTGATTAAATCCTGTTTAAATATTGGTAAGAATATCTTAATAGTTTGATACTAGAACCAGTAATCCGGGAATCATTTACTGGCTGAGTTAAAGTAAACAGTAGACATTTATCTATTAGAAATGCTTTAATTCTGATTCCTTCATTGAGGAAGGGATTAAAGTAGGATCTAAATGCTCCCTTCTCTTTACTATTCAAATAGAAGGGGACAAATTATTATGCAAATGTAATAAGATGGGCATGCATTTCTTTGTTCATAAAATGAGATTCCCTACTAATTCCCTACTAGTACAGTAAGACTCATGCCTTAAAAGACTGATTATACTAATTTAATGGCCACATTTCTAGGGAGCTGTAATTCAGACTGAACTACGGCCTTCTCCTTTGTCTCCTCCAGCCAATCCATAATTAAGTTCTACATATGAAGAATGGTTGCAGGAATTTATCTAGTCTAGGTTTGTCTAGTCTAGTGAAAAGAAGGACTGGGGTGACATGATAGCAGTGTTCCAATATTTGAGGAACTGCCACAAAAAGAGGAGGGTCAACTTATTTTCCAAAGCACCAAAATATAGGACAAAAAATGGATGGAAACTAATCAAGGAGAGAAGCAACCTAGAACTAGGTTGGGATGGGGGGGGTGATTTTATTACATTAATTTATTTGATTTTTTAAAATTAGTTTTACTGTTTTTAAATGTGGTTTTTATATTCTGTAAGCCACCTTGAGTTGCCATGTGCGAATAGGCGGCAATATAAATTCAATAAATAAACTGAGGAGAAATTTCCTAACAGTGAAAACAGTCAACTAGTGGAACGGCTTGCCTTCAGAAGCTGTGGGTTCTCCATCACTAGAGGCTTTAAAGAAGAGATTGCACAGCCATTTGTCTGGAATAGCATAGGGTAGGGGTCGGCAACCTTAAAAACTCAACAGCCACAAAGGTCTTAACCGGAAGCCCTCCGTTGAATTCTGGAGCCAACCAGAAGTCCGATTCCCCACACCATAGAGTCTCCTCCGAGCGCGGCATCCTTTTTCCTCTACCTGTTCTAACTGAAAGCCTTATCAATTGTGATTGGAAAACCTGCTCTTTGCCATAGAGTCTCTTCCTAGTGCGCCTTGCTTTTCCTCCCCATAACCGGAAGCTCCTCTCAAAACAGGGAGCCGCAGCAGAGGGATGAAAGAGCCACATGCGGCTCCATAGCCACAGGTTGCTGACTCCTGGCATAGGGTCTCCTGCTTGAGCAGGGGGTTGGACTAGAAGACCTCCAAGGTCTCTTCCAACTCTGTTATTTTAAAATGGTAATGCTGCATTTTAAGATAACATATGTTATCCTATTTTTATGAGTCCCAAATTATGTGCCAGTTTCTTTTGATTACTTCCTCATCAAAATGAAAAATAGCAAGATGATCAGGGCGTCTTTTCCTAGGCAAGCTAAAACAAATACTAATTTACTGTGGCTTGAAAAAAAATTTAGTTACCATCATCTAAGGCACAGGAAATGTTTCTGTAATAGACAGATTACTGATGTGATGAGGGGTGACAGAAATACGGTACCCTCCATTTCTCCACAACTATTGGATCTGTCCAGTGAAGCAGGAGAGCCTGTCCTGCCTTAGCAGAAAGCATCTGCCACTCATGAACCATTAGCAAGTTCAGCACCTGATCTGCAGTATTGAAGGCTGTCAATAAATCAGGACAGACTTTTCTGTCTGACAACTTATGCCCACATATCCTTCGTAGCCATTGTCTTAGTAGACTTGACCTTAGACTTATCCCATGTTCAATATTTCATTTTTATATCTTTCTTAGTATAGGTCTTTGTATTAGGTTTTTTTCATCTTTATTTTTGTAAACTCTAATAAAATCATAGCAAAAAATAATAATATGGTAGATGTTTTCCCCAAGTGGATGATATTTTTTAGAAAGAAAGTGAGGAAAGCTGAGGGAATGCACTTGCCTCAGAAGGTCTATTAAATCAAAATTCTGTTGAAAACTTCAGAGGGAGATACCTTTCAATAGAATCTTGATTTAATAGATCTTCTGAGGGAAGTGCATTCCCTCAGCTTTCAGGTTTTAGATCTCACCAAGTAAATAAAAGTAACCCTGTAGGGCCCAGAAAACAGACCTTTTCTGTGTCAGTGCCAGCCCTCTAATACACCTGATTATCTGAAATCAGATTGATCCTATCCTGCTTGCCTTCTAGAATTTGCCCAGACAAGTTAGTCGGCAAGTTTAGTGAAAATTAGTATTTTATTATAATGTATTACTTTTTACTCTTAGCAGACATTTTAGTTTTGAATTTCATGTTTAGCATTGTATGGTCTGATCTATTATAATTTCCATTTAAAATCTGTTGACTACTCAGTTGTGTGGTGAGGGGGTGGCCAATCAATCAATCAATCAATCACTCAATCAATAAAATTATATGCCACACCTGACATCATTTGCAATATACTCTCAATGGAACAAACCAATCTTGGTTTAATGGTCAGTGGTCTTTTAAAAGAAGGTGGAGTTGGAACAAAATGTCCAAAATATCTAAAATCCATTAAATTGAGCTTTCGCTGTAACGTAACTTCCTACTTATAATTTCAGAGGCGTTCTGGGAGCTTTATTCAAAGTGTTTGATGATTACATGCATACCTGGAGCAAAGAATTGTGTTTCATTGTGGATGGGCTCAGTGTTATGTGAGGATAAGCCTTAATGGTTGAATTCAAGAACCAAGATTATAGATAGCCATGGTTAGTCCAATGTTTGAGTGTCTGTGTGGAGGAGACGGCACAACAATGGTAAGAAAAGACAACTAACAATATATGGTGTCCCTCTAAAGTGAGCTTTTGTTAGGAAATATGACATCATGCAGCAAAAAGTCTGTTCAAATGTTGTATGACTTTGGTTAAAATAATAATTACATTTTTTAAAAAAAAAGGAATCAACCAAGATTTTTGAAGGTTAGATTTAAATATCAAGTAGTCTGTATGCTGCCCCAGTGCATAATTTCACACTTGCCTCAATCTTACAATGGTCGGTTTGGGGGTTATTTCCCTTAGCATAAAACTTGCATATAGTGTATCTAAACTCATTCAGTTAAACACTTGTATTTACTGAAAGACAAATGAGGAAAGCTAAATGGTGCACAAAGCTGTGGAAAAAGCTGGTTCAGCTTAAATGCAGCAGAAATGGACAGACCATTAATGATGCAAGGTATAGAGAAAGATGGGACAATATCCACAGGCAGTCACAGGAGACATTGTACTATTCTGAGGGGAAAAAATGTTTTCAAAGAACTATATTAAGTGAAAGCAGGGCAAATTATTTGGCTTCCTCTCAGTTGCCCCCAAATGTGTTTTCCCCCCTTGCAAGTATCAGTATTGCTATAGGTATTATCCCTTATTAAAAAAAAAAAGGTAAGCACAACGGCTACTTAGTTCAAGGTGTTGGTCATCACCTTTAAATTCCTGCATAGTATGGGCCCAGTCTACTTGAGGAACTATCTCACACAGATGGGACTGGCCTGCCCCATCTACCCCAGCAGAGGGGGCTTACTGTGGATCCCATCAGCCAAGAAATTTCAGCTGGCGGGATCCGAGCCTTCTCTACAGTGGCATCTGCTCTCTGGAACATTTTATCTCCTCAGGTGAGATTGGCTCCCATCCTCTGGACATTTCGAAAGAGCCGTAAGATCTGGCTCTGCCAAATGGTTTGGAGACCCAATAGGGGAGCATCATACTGGAGGTGATGGACTAATTAAAACTTAATCGCATCTTCCACCACACCACCCCCAGTATGTCTGGCTTCTTTCTTTGGCATCTTGTTTCCATGATTTTATCTGTTAATGTTTTTCATCTGCTGTGTTTTTTCACAAAGGAGGATTTTAATGTTTTTAATGTTGTATACTGCCCAGAGTCATTGGATACGAGAGGGGAGGACTAAATGAATGAATAAATGAATGAATGAATACTGTGTTTCCCCGAAAATAAGACCCAATCAGAAAATAAGCCCTAGCATAATTTTTCAGGATGCTCGTAATATAAGCCCTACCCCCAAAATAAGACCAGTTAAGATCATCAACCAGATGGACACATTTAGTACTGTATTTCCCTGAAAATAAGACCTAAATGGAAAATAAGTCCTAATGCGTCTATACCCCTGGGTCTTTTTAGGTGCAGCACAAAATCATAATTGAAGTAATAAACAGGAATGAAAGGTGATCAGTTACAAAAGGCTTTGAAGACTTTGTATGATTTTGCTTGTGTGATAAATGAGTACAATCTCTCTCTCCTCATGCCTCCTCAATCCAAACTTACTGTACTCTTAAATTAACAGGCATTGTTTTTAACAAATAGTGAAAATAAAATAAAATAAATGTTTAATGTTTAAATGACAATCATTCTCGTCCCTCCAGCCAGCATATTCGGGTAGTCAAATGTTGTCATTCAATATATTTAGCAATTATAGATGGGAATGCTGTATTTTAAACTCACATACAGTATATCAAAACAGGTTTCCTGTGCCACTCCAATAGTTCTTCAAAAATTCAATTTAGCTGAAAAACTACATTCATCAGTCTGGTTAGAACTGGCTAGGGGACAAAGAAAGTGTCAAAAACTAGAAAGAAATCTCTCTTCTTTGGTAACTATTTCTAAGACATTTTAAATTACACAAAAGTGTTGAGAGTTTTGAATATTTATTATCCCAACATACCTGCTGGTTAAAGTCAGACATACACATCATATCAAAATGCATAGTTGATTACTGAGTAGTTATGCTATTTTTGTAAGGCATAAAATAAAAAAAAAACATGGCAGCAATTCCATGGAGGAGATCAACATTATTCTCTTAGAGAAAATATATTTTTTTTTAAATGTTCATTCCGAAGCTGCTGTTTGATACTTAAGAGAAGCTGTCAGAAGGCTGAGATAGTGTGACTTCCCTAAAACTGTTTCTTCTCAAAATATGCAAAGAGGGAAGTGTCTGCCAAATTAAGTTCTTAGGAAGAAAAGGAAGGATGCCCCGTGCATATGAATGCTCTTGGCCAAAAAGCCATAATGAGGCAATCATGTCCTATTCCAAGGGAGCAAAACAGAGCAATTACTATACATATCATATACAGATAGTTCTCAACTTACAACCACAACCGGGTCCAGAATTTCTGTTGTTAAATGTGTCATGCCCGATTTTATGACATTTTTGCTACAGCTTTTAACCAAATCATTGCTGTTGTTAAGCAAAACATGAAGTCATTTGGCAGTTCAATCCTCACCGGTTCAAGGTTGACTCAGCCTTCCATCCTTCTGAGGTCGGTAAAATGAGGATCCAGATTCTTGGGGGCAATATGCTGACTCTGTAAACGGCTTAGAGAGGGCTGTAAAGCATTGTGAAGTGGTATATAAATCTAAGTGCTATTGCTATTAAGAGAATCTGGCTTCCCCCATTGAATTTGCTTGTCAGAAGCAAGCTGGTGTCACCATTCCGAGTAAAGCACCCACCAAAAGCCGAGCTCCATGGCAGGTAGATTCCTCAAAGAACATGTTTATTGGATACATCGTATTGGCACAGCCAGTGAAAACCAACTCTAAAAGTTCCAGCTGTTTTCACCTAATTAAAAGAGCAAAAGTTCCCCCTCCCAGACGTTATCGGTCACATTGTCCAATGAAAGAAGCTGGCAGGCTGCTTGGTCACACTTCTCCTTTTTCAATTGCCACCAGTTGGGATGACCTTGGTTCCCACAAGAAAACTTTTCATTTTGACTGTTAGCCAGTCTATTTACTTCCCCCTTCCCTTCCCCCTCTCAGGGTTCATAGCAACTATGAGGCAGCAAAATATGGTTTCAGCCAGGTTTGCTTCAGAGTTGACAGTTGGAAGGTACATGACAATCACATGGCCCTGGGACACTGTAACCCTTGTAAACACAGGCCAGTTTCCAAGTGCCTAAATTTTGATCACTTAACCCTGGGGATGCTGCAATAGTCACAAGTGTGAGGTCTTAAGTCACTTTTTTCAGTACCACTCTAAATTAGAACGGTTGCTAAATAAATGGTTAAAAGTTGAGGACTATCTATGATAAAAATACAACATTTTACTGAATCAGACCATCTAGTTCCGTGATGGCGAACCTATGGCATGCATGCCACAGGTGGCACGCGGACCCATTTTGGTGGGCATGTGAACTCAGCTCTGGCACACATGCGTGCGCTGATTTTTGGGCCTTCTGGTCCCACTGGAAGTCAGCAAATGGGCTGTTTCCAACTTCCGGAGGGCCTTTGGGGCGGGAGGCTGATTTTGCCCTTCCCAGACTCCTAGAAAGCCTCTGGAGCCTGAGAAGAGCGAAAAACGGGCCTACTGGGCCAACGGTGCCATTGCATGCCAAAAGCAGGAGGAGCACGGGGGGGGGGGGTCACGTGGGCATGTGCGGGGGGGCAGGGCGCATAGAATTAGGGGTGTGGGCACATGCACATGCGACCCTCCTGCGCTCCCTCCGCTTTTGGCACGCGATAGAAAAAAGGTTAGCCATCACTGATCTAGTTCAACATCCTGTTTCTCTTAGTGGCCAGGCAAAGGCTCAGAGAACTGTCCAAGTTGTGGTCAAGACAAAGCTCTCCTCATAGTGTTCTGTATTGTTAGGTATTCATTAATATCATCTCTGACTA
>WNWU01000016.1:5547829-5617035 GCA_012654045.1 Ptyas mucosa
CCCCTGCTCTATAGGGTGTTCTGAGTGATACTGATTTAAAAGTTCCCTGTTCTTGAGATATAATGTAATATTCAAAACCATCTTCTGATTGGCAAAGAAAAAGGCTGCCAGGGTAGAAAAATGTTTGATCAGGAGAGGAAAAGAGCTAGAGAAGGGGCATTTGAGGTCTTTGCTATCAGAATCATGGGGCAGCATTTTGATACAACTACCAAAAAAAGACCCATTGCTTGTTATCACCATTGCTTCAAGCATTATACAACAAGATAGAACCTGATATGAAGAAAGGTGAGGGTTCAGGAATCCTAGTTACTTCCTTTTTGTCAGGTGTGTAATCCTCTAAACAGCTAGAGAACTTGGCAAGCTTTTGACAGGCAGAAAGTATTTAGGAACCACAGAGGGAATAATGGTAATGTTATGATAGAAATGTTTAGAATCCAATTTTTCAGTATTTAAAAAAAATACTTCCCCCCCTAATTTTCTGTGACTTATAGAGGGCTTTTTTTTGTTTGTTTGTTTGTAGCCACAGCAGGCTACAAACAAGGGTTTGGGGAATCATATATGGTCCTAAAACAGAATGGATTGAAAATAGTCTCCTATCAATGGTGAAAACTAGCACTTTGTACAAAAGAACAGCATGAATGGTTACAAAGACATTTCATGGGATGTCCTTCCTAAATTGCAAATAGGGCTAATCTAGAATATTAGAAATATTACAAAATGTACAGTATTTAGTCATGTACATACACTGAGTCCTGACCGATGCACAATAGATGGTACATTTCTCTTAACTTCTATTAAGAAAAACGTGAGAAAATCTTCATTTTTGCCACAGCTTTTGCAATTGAACACAATGCAGCACAGTGAATGGCTTGGCATTTCTCTCTCTAGACTAAATATAACTCTAATCTTCCAGGGAAGCCTTTGGTGCTACATATTTTGCCTCCTGGCACATGCATCAACCATCAACCAGACACAGGTCAAATTAAAGGCCAAGAGCAGAAAGTAAATACAGTTAAATTGCAGCTTGCTGAACTGGCTTCATTAGACCTGAGAATAACAGGAGAAGGAAATGAGTCAAAGCAAGAAATTGTCAGTGGTCAGAAGAAAAAAGCCGAGATCATATGGTGGTTTATTGTTTTTAAACAATTGCTTAAAGTGGCCTTCCTCTTCCATTAAAGATTCCTGCTATGTATGAATGCATTTTTCTAGCATTGGATGACACATCACTGTTTTATTGTCTTCTTCCAGGCTCAAAAGCACATCCAGCCTTATTTAGAAAAGAGGGCAAGCAAGTTGGTCCAGCAATTTCCTGTAGCAGCACCCCCTGTCTGAAATTATAAGATACGGGATCCTCCAAGGCTCTTGTTATCTCCCTGCTCCTCTTGTTATCTTCCACGGGGAAAAAAAAACCCCTCCAAGGTCTGCTTGTTGTTAAAACAATATAAACAGGCATAAAAATAAAGTATATTTTTATATGTAAAATCTTATATCTAAATTTTTATTTATTTTATTAAACTTTATTATTTATCCATCTATCATTTTAATATGTAAAATTGTATCTGTAAAGTATACTGCTTCGTATGCAGTAGTGGTTAAAATCCTGGTTTAGAAATAAGAAGTTTCTAATCCCCCCATCTCCTTAGGCATGAAAGCCAGCTGGGAGACTTTGGACCAGTCACTCTCTCTCAGCCCAACCCACCTCACAGGGTGGTTGTTGTGAGGAAAATAGGTGGAGAAGGAGTATTAGGTTATTTCACTACCTTGAGTAATTTATAAAGTAATAAAGGCAGGATAAAACCTGTAAATAAGTACAGAGTTAAAGATATAAAAAGAAGATAGAAAGAAACATTTTGTGCTTCTTTATTTGCAATTATTTATATCCTACTTTTCAGAATAACCATTTTCCCAAAGTGGATTTCAAGTAATTAAGTAATTGAAAATAAAAATAATGTAGTATAAATAGTATATAAAAACATCCTAGGACACAGGTGTCAAATTCGCCGTATCACGTTGCCGTCACGTGACGTATCGCGAGGTTTTTTTCCCTTCGCGGAGCTGGGGTGGGTGTGGCCTGTGTGTGACACATCCAGCTCATGGGCCACCAGTTTGACACCCCTGTTGAGGGAAGACAATTCAGATGGAACAGAGTTTTGGAACTTCCGTTTGTGGAAAACAAGAATCATAAATCAAAGCATAGGTGCTACATTGAAGAGGTGGACAATGTTATTCCACAGGCAGAATACAGTCTTCCCCCAATTTTTGTTTGTCTGCCCCATCCCTACAAGCTTTGCCTTGCTGTAATCCAGTGCCCTTTGTGTGTATTTTTACCATGCGTTCAAATAGCCAGCCTTCCAACACAGAGAAATAAAATGGAACTGTAACCCCTTTGACATGCCCTTTATAGCCTTAGGAGTCTTTTATTTTTAGGAAAGCCTGGGCCCTTGGCTACAAAAACTGACGTTGGCATTGGCAATAGGAAAAGTGCTGGGAATTATGGGAATTGAAGTCCACACAACTTAAGGTTACCAAATTCGAAAAACACTGTTGTAAATAATCCTAAAATCCTCTGATAGGCTCCATTTCAACAATAGCCCATTAACTAATTGTTCTGGTTAATGCCAGAGCCTTTCCTAACATTCTTAACCTAGGTTAAATTCCTGGTTCCTTCCCTGGGTAGACATTTATCTTCTGCCCACCTTGGCATTTTTGCCCTGTGGAATTCAGAGATGCAGCATTCTTAAAGGCATCACATACTGACTCCATATTTTACAGTGTGTAAAGTTATTCAGGGCTTTATGCGAATCAGAAAAATGCCTGCAAGATTTTATCTTTAAAAAATAACAGCACCTGGTTCCTACCATTTCTGTTTTATAGGTGAGAGTTGAGGCACAAAGCAGAAAGTTATTCACTTCACCCTAGAACTATAATACAGAATATGTTAACATCCAATATTCTCTCTCCAATCATACTGACTTGCTGTATACAAGAAGACTGGAGTACCCTAATCTATAATTGGTATTTGATGTGCCAAGATGAAGCTGGAAGTCAAGGAAGCAAAGCTTGAACTTCACATGATCCCAAAACCTTCCAGTGAATTAGTTGTGATGGACTGCCATATGAAGGGAGACACTATTATAAATGTTAGAAAATTATAAAGAAAGAATTTCCAGATTAACCACCAGGTTCCTAACTGCTTTTTAATGACACCACATAAAAATGCAACTTTGCAGATTTTTAGAACTGGGAAGAAATACACTGGTTTTGCAGCTAAATATTTTATATTGTATACAGCTTTTCCATTGTCCTTTAAATTCATCAGTTTGATAAAGTTTGAACAGTTTTGAGGTAGAACCATGTTGAATTCCATTATGTAATGGTTGTGAGGCACAGCAATGATCACCCTCAGTAACAGGCAACCCTCTTTTTAGGAAATGATACTCACATGGTGCTTCCAATCTCTATCCAAATGGTTAGCAAACATCCTATTACAGATCATCATTCACAGTTATGACCGTGATGCAAAATAACTTAATGACCAATCCTTCCTTTTACAACCTTCACATGTCTACAAAACAAAGGAAAGTTGAAGTAAACACAGTGGGAATTTCACTTAACAACCATTTCACTTAAGAACCATGTTGCCAATCCTAAGTGTAGTCACTAAATAAGGACTACCTATATTGACATCGGCTGAAAAGTTTTCTTAAAGATAGCTGGATAGGTTCTGGGATGTGCTCCTACAGTTTTTCCCAAGTCTCCTCCAGACTGGGCTTCTATTTCAATCTCTCAGGATGCTTAGAATTTATTTCACTGTGTTTTTGAGCTTACTTTATTGTTGCAGACTGACAGAGTGTGACATTGTGCATTAATATAATCTCCATCATTCTTCAGCTTCTAGGCTGCCCCTGCTTTCCAGTCTGACTCCATGGAGCTCCCACACAGAATTTCTCTCTCAGATGGAACTCAATCATAACAAATCAGCGAAACTGCAGAGCTGTGCGGAAATGTTTGCATAGTGAATGATATGACACGAATGTGCAGCCTATGGGAATCTTAACCTATACCCTTCCTATCAGAATTTTACTTAAATCTTCCTTTGGGTGGGGAAAAAAACCCTTCCTTATCAGGTTAAATCGGTGAGAAAGAAAAAAAATGCAGATAATATTCAGAATAATTTAATTTAATTAATTTAATTTAATTAATTTAATTTATATGCCGCCCCTCTCCGAAGACTCAGGGCGGCTATCAGGATGCTATGCCATTTGATCACTGTTCTTAGTGTTGCAACTTGCAGGAATAAATACCATATTTTTCGGAGTATAAGATGCAACGGAGTATAAGACGCACCTTAGTTTTTGGGGAGGAAAATGGGGGGGGGGAATTCTGCCTATCAGGTATTCATCTGGCTAGCGTCCTTAGCTTGGGCAACTTCAGCACATTACTTCGCTCACTGGTTTTAAGGTTGGGGCTGGTTGGGGCTGAAAAACAGTTTCAAAAGCACAGCTGATCGTCGGAGGGAACTCCAGGGACTAAAGCAGGCGAAGCACGGAAGGCATAAGAGAAGCAACAGCTGTTCTGGGTAGCCATTTTGTGCACCACGCATTGCATTTTCAGCCTCCAAATGCATCATGTTTTTGGGTGGCGATTGGCGGCGATGTGCTTTGGCAATCCCCGCAGCCTTGAAGGGCTCTCAAACGGAGCATTTGGAAGCTGAAAACGCGACACACGTAGCCAAAAAACACAAGTCATTGTCGGTGGCAATCTCTGCAGCCAGGAAGAGGATGCACGGAGGCTGAAGGGTGTGGGCTGGCGGGTGGGCAGGGTTACATTTGGAGTATAAGACGCACCCAAATTTTCAGCCTCTTTTGGGAGGGAAAAAAGTGTGTCTTATGCTCGGAAAAATACGGTAACTATCAAGTGAAATCATTTTCACCAATTCGTGAACTGGCCCTGACTGGAATTCAGAGCATGTTCCAGATCTGTGTCCTGTGCAACTGCTTTTGTTTTAAAAATATTGCTATTGTATGTTCTGTTTCAGGATACACAAATAACAATAACCCAGAGCAGTGTTTTTCAACCTGAGCATGTAAACTCCAACTCCAGGAGGCTGGCTGGGGAATTGTGGGAGTTACTCATCTGAAAGCTGCCAAATTTGAGAAACAAGGACTTAGAGTTTAGCTTTTAGACAGCCAGTCTAGCCAGATGCCACTACTCTGTAATCTCCGAAGCTGCTGAGAGATATAGAAGAATTATCAGGGTTTTATTCACCCTATCTTCCTCCCAAATTCATCCATCATGGTAAACAGTGTCATTCAGTGCCAAATCTAGGCTGGAATCCTGCTTAAGAAAGATTAAGAAAATCAGCATGATCTAAAGGGATAAATGCAATGCAGAAAAGGATGAACACAACACATTTCCTTCCCCCGCATGAAAGGAAGAAATTTTGTGTGTGTATGATTAATTTAGTCAGGAGTGTGGCTACACTGTTCTTCAAATATCATGCTATTCTTAACCGCAGTGGATTAAGAAGTACAAGTTCGGATGCTCAAGTGTGTGGAATGACACATGCCCTGGGTGGTTTGAGTATCATGTTAAGACACACCTCCTTGGAGCATACCAACAGCGTAAGCAAGATAAACCTGTGACACCTAATTGTAGTTCAAGTGTTTTCCAAAGAGGATGTTTGCCGAAATGTAATTAGCTAGTGGCTGTGTGATTAGGCTGATGGCTCACATGTTTTTGTTCCTTTAGCACCTGCTGGTTTGCATACATCATATAAATTGGCTAGGTTCCATCCATCTGAAAGCAACTTCCTCACAAGAAGCTATTTTTGAAGGTTACCCTGATCTTTCTTTGTTATTGTGTATAGAAACAGAGCCAAAAGAATGCTAAAATAATGGAAATGGTCCAACTTTCTTGAGTGAAGAAGCTGGATGGTATTAACTGCTGATGTAATGTAAGAGCCTCAGAAAGATTGAGTTCCTATATTAAGCAAAATGCTAACAGTTTCCTTTACAGAACACATCTTGGTTAAGTTAGAACAAGGGTCATATGAAGAGTACAGTTAGAGTAACCTAAAGACCCAACCACTGCAACCTTTCCCCATCCTTCCAGGTGCCTACTCCCATAATTCAGAAATTCAGATTCTTTGCCATTCTGCCCATTTAGAGAAGATGCTACATGAGGCATGTAGGTTGCCTACCAACCTACCAACATGTAGGTTGGTAGGGAAAGTAGTGACAAAGATAGGAGAAAGAAAAGGAGGGTTGTGTGCACTGACCATGCAGCAAGAGAAGAGAGTGGAAAGACAGAATAAGGATGGGCTGTAACTGTCCTTTTCCAGGTTTCACACTATGATCTAAGAGTCATAGTCACACTTCTCTGAATCAAAAGCAGCAGAGTAGACAGAGATGGGATCAAGATTCAGTCCATGGTTCAAGAAAAAGTTTTCCTCTAGGCAAAGCAAGTTCAGAGATCTGTAGAAACTGAGTCATCCAAGTAGTCAAAGCAAGGATTAGATTTAAGGAAGAGAACAGCCTTGGTCAATTGTCACATACAGTGTTACAATATTTGAATGATTCTGGGCAAAAAAAAATATTGCAAAAGTTCCTGGTCTCCTCCCAAGGCTAGCTATTTACACAATACTAAGTGAATTGCAATTGCTGGGTTACTTGGCAACAACAGTCTAATTAGACTAGGTAGACTGTTACTTCTAATATACTTCTAATATATACTTCCTAGTAACATAGTATTTGTCTTCCAGCTTTTGCCTGGAAGTATTATTATAATTTTGATAACTGTGAATTTCCCTAAAATCTAAATGCTTTAGAATCAGAAAGTGAAAGGCAATTCTGCCAAAGACGCAACAATGACTAAACAATCAGTACATGTAGTAATGGCCAAGTAAAAGCAAATTTTCAGAGATTAGAATCATAGGGCTGGAAGGGATGTTAGAGATCTTCTAGTCCACTGCCCAAGACAGAAGTTCTTATTCCACCCCAGACAAATGAAATTTGTCAAATTGTCAAATGACAATTTTTTCTAGAAAATGTCCAGCAATGGAACACCTACAACTCCAGGAAGCAAGCTGTTCCATTGATTAATTGTTCTCACAGGCAGGCACTATTGACAGGCAGGAAAGAAAAAGAGACGGATGCAGTGGTGGGTTCCTCCCGGTTCGGCCGAGCTGGTAGCGGTAACGATATGATGTCACTGAACTGGTTCTGGCCCCCCGCCCCCATCCCCCGTGTTATTCTTACCTTTTATTTGGCCTCACCCCCAATCTATTGCTGCCTCCTGAGTCCCAGCTGATGGCTATAGGGAAAAAAACTGTTTAAACTCTTGCCGCAGGGCTTCAAAGGGCCACCCTGCAGCTGATCAGTGTTAAAAGAGAACAAATGAGTAGACCGGTGCCTGCAAAAATACATGAGTAGATCAGTGCCTGCAAAAATAAATGGGTAGATCGGTACAGCCTGGTAGACTAGTACCTCTGCTACATCCTAAATAATTGTCACATGACCATCAAGCCACACCCCAAAATAAGCTACGCCCACAGAACCACTGGAAAATTTTTTAGAACCCACCCCTGGACGGATGGGCATAGGAATGGTGTGCAAACAATCATGAGGCAATCCAGAAGGAAAGAGGAGGTAGGAAAAAAGATACATATAGCCTGGAAAAGGACCCAGGAAAGAAGACGAATGGAGTAAACAAGTATAAGGAGGTAGCAGAAAACGAAAATCAGGGGTTTTTGTATGTGTCTTAAGATGGCAGCAGACCTTGGGGGGGGGGTGCAAAGAAAGTAAGCATAATACAGTGGTTCATAGACTTTAGTGGGTGTGGAAATAGATATGAAGGATATAGAGAGGATGAGAGAAAAGTGTGGATTAAGGAAGAAGAAGCTGAAAAAAATATTGGAATAGATGGATTTGATCTAGACCAGGGATGTCAAACTCATGGCTGGATGCGTCACGTGCTGGCCCTGCCCCCACCCGGTTTAGCGAAGGGGGGAGAAAGTACCAATACGTCACGTGATGACACCGTGATGACATGAGTTTGACACCCCTGATCTAGACCAATTTTATGAGGCAAGGTATCTGTGGATGTGATTGGGATGTTGAAGGCAACACAGATTTCAGGATTAGAGTGGTAAAAGGGACCTTCCAGTTGCCTGAATTGGTGACAGCTGGGATATTGGATCTAGTCTCATGACAATCACCATAAGAGCTGATGAATGTAAAGCGAAAGTAGAGATCAGCAACTATAAGAGCAAACCTGATCTGTCTGCTGTGAGATATTCCTGAAAGACTGTTTTGGCCAGAGCTCTATCAGCTCCTGGACCATGAGGCTAGTAGCAAACATACTAGAAGAGCAGAAGTGTTGAGAGGACAGCCTTGGTGTCTATTGGATTGCTACTTGGAGAAAGGCAAAACTCAGGTTATAGAGAAGGCTGGAGTGGAGTTGCTGGTGCAGAGCTGCAGTGTCTGATCAATGTTAGCTAGAGTCAGAATATGAGAGTTATGGGGGGAATTGATTACAATCTGAGTCTTTGGTGGGATGGCCCAAGGGAAGGGGGGGGAAGGTATTTAGCAAATTTGTTGTATGGGTTGGGGAAGTGCACCATGAAAAACAGTGGGGATGATCTTGTCCCTAATTCTATGGTCCTCTTAAAGTGGGGGAATGGGAACATAGGTTGCTATACATCAGGCCTATCAAACTGCTGGCCTGCAGGCTGGATACGTCACGCACAGGCTACATCCACCCTGGCTCTGCAAAGGCAAAAAACCTCGCAAAATGTCACAATCCAGCCTATGACGCGATCGAGTTTGACACCTGTGATATAGATGGTATTGTATGTCAGATGACCTATGATATAATATGTGAGCCACATAGGCTTTAAGTACCATGAAAAGCATTTTCTCCAACTACTGTTGACTACTCAAAATGCTTATCCTAGGAGAAAATTATAATGTCTGTTTTGGGGAGATGGGGGAATTTGTTGTAGCCCTCTTCCTGTGGAATATTTTCCTGCTGGAAATCTGCCAGTCTCCATATTTTACCGGTCTTCCAGAATCAAGTTAAAAGTGAATTATTCCAGATGCATTTTGAGGAATTAATGGGGATGTTGTCTATCAAACTGCATGGATTGCAGTTTTATCCTTACTTTAACTCACCAGCTCCCAACTTTTTGGGCACCAGGGACCGGTACCATAGAAGGCAATTCTTCCATGGATCAGGGGTGTGTGGTTTTGCATGGTGCCTGGATTACATGCATGGGGCTTCAACTTGCTTGCATGGCCTGGTTCCTAGCAGGCCGCAGATCAGTGCCGGTCTGCGGCCCAGGAGTTGGGGACCCTTGCTTTAATTGATTCTGGTTTAATTTGTATTGAGGTATTATGCATGTTGTAATTAATGCATTGTGGTTTTTATACACTCCCTGCAATTGAAATACATGGTACAGAAATTTAATTAAAAAAACAAGGAATACCTGATATTGCCACCAAAGGCAGCACAAAGTCCTTGGGGGAACTTATGGGCTACACTTAAAGTTTTGGGCTGTGGTTTTAAAGACCTTTTTTCTAAGCATCTATTCCCATCAACATATCCAGTGGTGGGATTCAAATAATTTAACAACCGGTTCTCTGCCCTAATGATTTCTTCCAACAACCAGTTCACCAAACTGCTCAGAAAGTTAACAACTGGTTAACTCCCGAAGTGGTGCAAACTGGCTGAATCCCACCACTGAACATATCTATATCTGGGGGAAAAAGCATTGCTCTTTGAATTGCCTGCCATGTTAAAGTCACAGAGTTTTAATCAAGAAGAGAAAATATAAATGTAAATAGAAATGGTTAAATTTCATCAAAGGAATTTGAAGGGCTAGGCGAGAGAAGTATGAAAAGCATCTATCACAATACGCTGCAAAACCAGCACAAATCATTCATTGTGTAACAAATCTGCTAGAATCTTAGTTAGGGTTGTGGCAAATTAGGAAATAATCATAGCAGAAAAGCCATCATAACAAAACTGTACTGAATTACTTTCCAGTTTCTTAATTACCTGGTGATGTCATTGACTAAGACTGTAATAGCCTGAAATATTAAAGACATTCCATGTAATTATGAGAGCTTTTGAGGCTCAAATATAACATTTGGCCCATTTTGCAATTATGCTATCTTTTATGATGGAGTTTTTGTTAACAGTCAAGTGAAATAATTAAGAATTTGTTTGCCCTGATGAATAAATAATTACTAAAATTTTGATTGATATGATTGATAATGCCTTATAAATATTGACTCGGGATCTAAACAATCCATATATGTGGTTTAGATCCACAAATAAAATGTATCATCAATATCTTAAAATGATTAATAGCAAGAATTTTCCTTTCTGCTTCTACTATTGCCACCTAATAAAGTATTAGTGTCTTTTGTTCTGTTATATTTTCAAATGTCATCCATAAAGGGTCTCCAAATACCCCTAAGTTACTAGGGATAATGAAAATTTTTATAATTTTCTAAGTGGATTTCATTCATACACCTCAAACTAATGTGCAGAATATGATACAATCATCTTTCAGAATACATACTTTTCCTAAATTTTGCACTGCTGTTGTCAGCTGTAAAAAATGTTTGTCTCAAGGGCAAAGGCACATAAAAATTTAATAGTGGAAGAAAATGTATACAAAAGTGCAGGTCTAGGGAAAAATGCATGCAATATAAATGCAAAGTTTTGTTGCTTGACTGAGCTTATGAAAACTGACATGGACTGCATAGAGATAGATCTGTCCATATCTAGTAAATTCTATGATGAATGAGGCACCACACATTTGTACTTATTAAATATATCCCCTCTGGGCTGCAAAAGCCCAAATTTGGAAGCAAAGCAATATAGAGAAACTATCTCCTTGCAACCAACTAGTGGCCATCTGGATTTCAGTAGGTCAGATCTGTTAGTCACAGTTTATGGTGATTTAAAATAGACAGGCGAATCCCTCCAAGTACTCCCATCCGGAATGGGACTTTTTGGCTCGAACCCTTGGCTCTACCTGTTTCTCCTCCACGGTTTCGCCTCCGCATTATTACGCCCCGGCACTTTGGGCCCCGGCCTCTCCGTCCCTGTCCCTTCACTGCAGCCTCGGGAGGCTCCAAACTGACAGGTGAGGGGCTTGTGGCTGGGGTGGGGGGATTCAGAGCCCCAAGCGCTACTAACTAGGGCAGCCCCAGTTAGGGTAGAAATACCTTTGCCCCCTCCCAGGCCCCTTTTCCACAGGGAGAGGCCCTGGGAACCCTACCTGATGGATCCCTCACCCTCTCCAGTCCCCCTCCCCCCATTTTTTGTGGCTGGATCCCTCCCCCACGCTGCTCTCGGCCACCTCGGGACACTCCGAACTGACAGAGCCTCACTCTGAACTGCAGCTCCCGCTCTACTCCCCAAGCCCCCGAGCCCCTGCACCGATTGGCTGGCTGCAAATTGTCCTGGGTGCCCAAAAGCCCAACGCGAACTGTACTTCAACGAATGGGCCACGGCGAAGGGACTGGGACAGAGGGGCCGTGGCCCAAAGTGCCGTGGCGTAATAACGCGGAGATGAAACCCTGGAGGAGAAACAGGCAGAGCCAAGTGTTCGAGCCAAAAAGTCCTAGACCCCTCCCCATCTCCCTCTTAGTTTTTTGTCCCAGCCACACCTTCCTTCTTGAAAACCAATGGTTTCCTTTAATAGTTTTTAGAGATAGATTATGCTCATTTTAAATATTACACTGTTTTAAATTTAAAACATTGATAGTGTAGCAGAGAAAACAAACCAAGAAAGAAAATGGAGATTTCACCCTTTTTCCTCCCTGTCCTTTGGCCATCACCAGAGTCAAGCCCAGTTCATCTCTTTGCCTAAGTTCTCCAGATCTAAATTGATCCTTCCTGTTCCAATCAAAGCCCTCTCCCATCCTGCCTAAAACAAAGCATACTATAGAACAGGGGCCTCCAACCTTGGCAACTTTAAGACTTGTGAACTTCAACTCCCAGAATTCCTCAGCCAGCAATACTTGAAGTCCACAAGTCTTAAAGTTGCCAAGGTTGGAGATCCCTGCTATAGAATCCTCCCCAGTAAAATAGTACAAGGGCAGCTCTTACAAGGAATTGCAGCCTAGAGAAACCCCAAACTTTCATCCTCCTCCATCAGCTGATACCTCAACATTCCCTCTTTAAAAAAAAAAAAAAGGACTTCCCCAGCTCTGCTGCCCTCCTGAAGGCTTTTTTGCCTATCTTAGAATAACTCCAGGTACCCAGGACAAAGATCTGCTTAGCCTCCTGAAACTGGCTCAGCAATCTAGGTTTATTCTATCTTGTAGCCTTCAGTTTCTATAAAATCTTTCCTTTTCCGTTGCTCATGGTTCAACTTTCTTGTAAAGCAGGCACCCAATAGATATTTGCAATAAACATGGTTCTTCTACTCGGCATTGTACTGTTCACTCACTTCAGTCCCTCATGTTCATTCAGTGCCCATTCATTATAAACCTATCTCTCTCCTTCTTTTACTATACACACTTAGGTATCCCGGTCTCATTGGTTTTTCAAACTGTGTGAGCAACTTAAATCTGCAAAAAATTATCTATGCCAAAGAATACATCAATCCAGGAATGACATTTTTCAAGGCTACAAGGCACTCATGTTTTAAAAATTTGTCCTTGCAAAACTGTCAAACAATAAAGCTTTTCATGAAATATGTCCCCCCATGAATGCGCATCATTCTTTCACTGCCAGATACAAGGAAGCTAGAATTATTTTTTAGATTATTTGCTCCTCCGTGTATCATTTGAGAAGAGAGAAGCAACACATAGTATCTAACAGTGAGCAGGATAATTTTCTTTATAAACATCTAAACTCAATGAAATTAGAAGAGGAACAATGGGTGGAAACTAATCAAAGAGAGAAGCAACCTAGAACTAAGGAGAAATTAGTTTTCAGAACAAATTAATCAGTGGAATGACTTGCCCTCAGAAGTTCTAAATGCTCCAACACTGGGGGTTGTTAAAAAGAGTTTGGACATCCATTTGTTTGAAATGGTATAGGGCAGTGTTGGCGAAACTTTTCAGCACCAAGTGCCAAAACGGGAGCACGCATGCGTGTGCCGGAAACCAGAAGAGTAGCCGCCCAGTATGCATGCACATGCCAGGAAGATGATCTTTTGGTTTCCGGCACGTGTATGCACATCGGCCAGTTGGTCTTTGACATACATACATGCCAGAAACCAAAAGACCAGGTAGCTGCTGTGCATGAGCATGCCAGAAACTGGAAGATCATCTTCCTGGCACATGCATGCGCACCGGGCAGCTGCTCTTTCAGTTTCTGGTGCTCCCCTGTGCATGAAGACCAGCTGGCCAGTGCGCTGTAACCCGGAAGAGCAATGGGTGATGGCTTGTATGCCCGGAGAAATGGCTCTGTGTGCCACTTCTGGCACACATGCCATAGGTTCGCCATCACAGCAATGGTGGGTTGCCCCCGATTCGGATTGGTTCTATAGAACCGGTAGTAAAACCAGCAGGAGGTTCCGCCCACTGACCCTGATGTCATGAGAAGTGATGTGCACATGCGCAGAAGCTTCTGCACAGAAGCAAGGCATGCGCATGAGCAAAGCGAGAGCGCATGCACAATCCCGTTGCGAACCGGTAGTTAAGGTAAGTAGAACCCTGCCCCCTGCATCATGGGTATAGGGTTTTCTGCTTGAGCAAAGGGTTGGACTAGAAGATCTCACGGGTCCCTTCCAACTCTGTTATTCTGTTAGTTATTGATTAGTTTCAAGAAATTTGAGGAATCAAGCGCAGATGATGGCTATTAATTGATTTAATGAACTTTGAGCACATCTGAAAAAACATGGACTTCTTCAGTCAATAGCAAAGAGATGTTGTACTTATGTGAAGTCCAAAGCACTTCTCCTAAATTCTTTTCAAAATGTACACAACTGTAATATTTAATTTAGAATGGTCTGTTTCCTGCATGAAGGAGGATAACTATGTGGGTTAAAATAAGTCATTTAATATAGTAAAATGAAGAAGTAGTGACCAATTGACGTTATAGCTTGGGAAGTAGAATGTCCTAGATTGGCCTAAAATTAGGAATGATCCCATATCCTCCAGCAATATAAAATAGGGATAGGATCAGATTGTAGGTTATCAATAGCTCTGGGTATATTTGGACAGTAATTCTTTCCTGCCTGAAATGTTTTAGCATGTGGACGGTTGAAGGGTATTTGCCAAGTAGAGTTGTCATATTTAAGAACCTGAGAAGGGCAAGAACAGCCGTGCCATCTCTTATTAGCAAAATTAGCTTTATTAATCAAGCCAGACAGTAAACGAAGCTCCGTGCTCCCTCCGTTCGGAATCTGGAAAGTGAACAAAGTTTATATGTTCTGTAATGAAATTGTATCTAGTAAGCGCACATGAGAGAGCAGTTCAAAGGCTGGATGAACATATGGTACAGCTCCGCAGATGGGAAAAATCATTGCTGGAAAGAGGCATAAATGCTTCTTTCATTAAGAGATCATTCATTGTGGAATAGGAAATACACAGCAAGTAGCAATCATTTATTCTGGGTAAAACAGGTCTGGCTAGCTTCCCACACATACACACACACCATACACATACACACACAGAAATACACACAGAAATACGGCTAACCTTAGCTGATCTGATTTAACAGTCTGCAGATTAATGTTTTGGATAGAAAGCTCAACTATGAAATCCAGTCAGTTTATGTAATCAGATTGAGTTAAACTGCAGAGAACTGGATGAAACTACCTGATTCATACTTATTTTATTCACATTTACCAAATCCCAGGTCTGAACTGGAGTTAATAGCATTTAGCTGTTCAACTTTGCACTCGGCAGGATAAAAATGAAGAGGGGGAGTACATAATTAGTGGAAAATATTCAGAAAAATGCCTGCATTCAGCTGCCATGATAACATGTATAAAATACATTGTAAATGAGGAAAATCGCTTTCTTCCCCCACCCCCATCCTCCGAAAAAATCTGTCTGGTATTAAATGCATAAATAAAGGTTTGCGGAACAAGTGGCAGCTGTGGATAAGAAGGCCTGTGCAGAAGTCCATATTGAGCACCAATTGTGCCCTTACTGGACCAGAAGTCCCTTCAGATGCTTATTCATGCTCTGGTTTCCTGGACTATTGCATTGCCCTGTACATAGGTTGTCCTTGAAAACTACTTGGAAGCTCCAGCTGAGCAGAATGTAGCATGTTGCCCCATGAGCACTGCTGGTTACCAGTCAGCTCCTGGATATAATTCAAGGTCCTATGTCAGTGTTGGAAGCCATATTAGGCCGGAAGCTTCCATGCTGTCACCTTCTCATGTGTGGGAAAGTAGGAGGGGGGGATTTAGTAGAGTGGTTGTCTGTAGACATAATAGCATTCTTCCTGTCGGTCAAGGTCAGGGCAATCCTGAATCTGGAGATGGAGTGGTTGGAATGATATCTTGAGATGGGATGGATGGTGATTGGAGCATGTGATCAACTGAGGAGTGAGGGGATGGTTTGGGGGGTTTTTGATTTACTGAGGGAAAACCCGGACCTCTCAGATTCAGGTTTTCCCAGATGTACCAGTTTACCTATTCTAGTAAATAGAACTTTGAAAAATGCTTGCTTCCGCGTCTTTACTTGGAGTTGGGTTTTTTTCTGAAATGCTGACATTAACCCGAATCTCTCTTAAAGCATAATGGCACCCCGAAGGGGGGCTGTCGGGGGTGCTGAGCCCCAGCATCTACCTGAACCTTGGGTGGTGCAAAGACTCAGTGCAAATGGAGGAGAAAGGAGAGATCGCAGAGGGGGCCGTGGGGACGGATACTCAAGGATTTACCGACACCCTGCTTTCTCCTTCTGAAGAAATGGTGTGAGCCATTGAGGCTGCAGAGGAAGTCCGAAGGCTAGGCCCTTGGCCCAAGGAGTCGGATTCCTGGAACAGTTGCCACTCTGACCCAACTCCAGAAAGGGGACCAGAGGAAGACATTAGTTATCATCTATAAAGCCCTTCATGGCATCAAGACTGATAATTTAAAGAACTATCACAACTTTCAGCATCTTTGATTATTGACCACACAGGTTGGAAATTGTTCAGTTACATTTGAGGGGATCAGAGCTTCTGAATTAAAACTAAAATTCAAAAACACGTTGTGTAATTCTTATGTTCCCACATATATATTGAAGGAATAACTCTGCTTTTTAACAGAAAACCATGCCATACAATTAAGGAATGTGCAGGAACCCACAGATCATTATATTCTGATTTGCATGTCAGTGCTGTGAACATAAATTAATTCTGTTCAAAATGGATTATACTGAACAAAACATTTTTTTCTCGTCTATAGAAACAAATCGGGGAGGCTTCTTTTAAACCTGACAAGGTTCACTTTTTCTGTTTCTTATAAGTTTAATTCAGGGAAGTTATAGTATAAAATGATTTCAGTGCAACCTACTCCTTTCTCTGCCTCCTCCCACAATTTCCACCTGCTTTAAATATCATATAGATATGTTGATAGTCTTCTTATAACTCCTAACCTCCACTGAACAGAGTTTCAATAGAAATCAGCAACATAATATAAATAAGGGCATTCTGGTATGGATATTGATCAGAAAAAGGATGTAGAATTAATGTAAACAGCACTTCAACTAGCTGTGTTACCTGCTAAAAAAATCTTTCTTTTGTATCAAATCCCAGGTGAAATCATTGGGTGGTACTCTATTCCCAAATTTTCTTATGGGAAACTATGGAAAAAGTCTTAAAATCTACAGTTAAAAATAAGTTGTGTAGGAAATAGATATAAAGGTCTATAGGCCAAAGCAAAGAATGGCAATGTAGTAGAGCATTAGCTAGAGTTTCAAAATGGAATTAATGATGATGATCATCAGATGAACATTGCCAAGATTATGGAAATCTTATATAAGAACCCAGAAATGCCCACTGAACTTCTATAAGATCTCACAAGGTTCTGGAAATCTGGCAGCAGATTGAGAGATCTTTAAATCTTTATGAGCTTTGGTGACAGTGTCATTATTTGAGCTAATTTGATGAGGCAGTTTTTTACATTCTTAGGGGAGAAAAAAAATAATAGCAAGTAAGATCTGAATGAACATCATTCACTCTGTGTGTATATTTTCAGTTTTAAATGTGTAGCCTATCTCATTTAAATATGTTTAAAACCAATTCTCGAATACAGCTTGTCAGCCTGGATATCGGAAATTAATACAATCGAGCGAGTCCAGAGGTATTTCACGAGAAGAGTCCTCCATTCTTCTGCTCACAACAGAATACTTTATGCCACCAGGCTTGAAATTTTAGGCTTGGACAACCTAGAATTACGCCGCCTACGATCTGACCTAAGCGTAGTATACAAAATTATCTGCTACAACCTGTCCTACCGCAATAATACATGAGCACACAATAGATACAAACTCAGGGTAAATGGCTCCAAACTCGATTGCAGAAAATATGACTTCAGCAACAGAGTGGTCAATGCCTGGAATGCACTAGTCAACTCTGTTGTTACATCCTCAAACCCCCCCTAACTTTAACCTTAGACTGTCTACTGTTGACCTCACCCCATTCCTAAGAGGTCTGTAAGGGGCGTGCATAAGCACAGCAGCGTGCCTACCGTCCCTGTCCTACTGTCCCCATTTATTCATACCTATTTCCTGTGTTCATATTCATGTTTATACTTATACCTGTTATCTCGTACATGTTTGACAAACAAAATAAATAAATAAATAAAATAAATGTACTTTAAACTTCTGAAAAATTAGAAAACTGGGTTTTTGCTCTTAAAAATCCTAACTTTTGTTTTGCTTGACACATACTTTTAAGGTAAAATCTCAGAATTTACTAACCAACTGTAGGTTTTATATTTAACTACAGATGATTTTATATTCTGAGAATCAACAACCTCCACTGTCTCATAGTTCTCATGACCCATGTCCAGTTCTTGATCCAAAGGAAGGAAAAGAGTGGCGTAGGTTATTTGCTTTCCCTTATCTATCTTCTTTTCATAAAATGGAAACTAATTGTAGGTTCCTAATAATACACATGAGAAATCTTGCTCATCTTCTTCCAGAGCAAACGAAATGGCTGTGCCACAAAGGTTCTCCGTTAATGTGTACATTAAAAGACTGACAGCTACCAGATTTGCCTGTCACAGATTTCCATGGTAACTCTACATCGTTAAAGAAGGACATCTGCAAAGACACTTCCCTGAAGCCTTGTTGTCAGCAGGTTTACCCATACTGGTGGTTCTCATATTTCAAGCTTATTCTGCACAGGAAACACACACACAAAAATCCATATTCTGGAACACAAAGAACAATTTGCCTCTTTTCTTTTGGAAACATCATGTTGATAAACCGTAAATACACAGTAGCATTGTGTTATTACTACAGGCTTTGTGGTTGTGAATCACAGAGTCCACAGAGTCACACAGACCCTAATTAAGCAAGGGAACACAATGCATCCGAAGGTGATTAGCAAACAGCACCATGGAAATAAGACCTTAATGCTTCTAGTTTACAGTTGGGATGAAAAGTAAAGAAACCTGAAGGCAAAAGAACCAGACGTCACTCTCCATGCAGTCTTGCCTGCCCCTTAAAAAGAAATGGAATTATTTTCTTCTCTCTTCATAGCATTCTGACAGTTGCATCTCTATAATAGTATATGCTTACTCTCCCGAGGATCCCTATTATTGGCTTATGCAACTTCTTCTGACAGTGAGCCAGGAATTCAACCCAGAGCTGATGCTAATGCCTAATATCAGTTCTAAGGCTGCACATGCCATCAACAGTATTATAAGAGTCACTTCACTCCAGCTACTTCCTGTAGTATCCACGTAATGTGAGAAGCTTCAGGCAATGAGGGAGGAGTGTGACCTGTGACTCTACAGCAGGTCAAGAGATCCAGCCACTTGAGACAGAAGAAGGATCTCTCACATGAGGTAGGATGTGGATCGGCCTTTGATGATAGTCATCTCACAATGCATAGCTATCTCCCTACTAGGCAGATCTGTGGGATACTAGGGATTAAAAGTTCATACATTTGGAGGGTGTCCAGATTGGGGAAGGCTACTATATTGCAGTTGGTAGGGTTGCAAGGTACTTCAAATTGGGAAGCCAGTGGGTGGATGCTTGACCTTAATTCACCACTTTTGTCCCAGTAGGCCTGATATGACTCGTTCGAGATTAATATGTCCCATGTAGATGTTGAGTAAAGGTGTGGTTGATTGGTCCTTGTATAGGTTCTTCTAATTTTACCCTAATTCAGAAACACACAAGGACTGAGTATTCCGATGATTTCTACAGCAGTAAAATTCTACAACATATGGAGGCTCCAGGTTTTGCAAACTTGTTCTGCAAGATGCGTAATATAGTATTGTGTCAGCATTAATGAATTCTTATAGCTTACTATGCTTACAGCCTTCTGTAGCTTGGCTCCCTGCCTTTGATCTCATCACTCTGGTTGCAGAACAGAACCACAATGTTCTGCATTATACCATGAAATTTTAATCACAAATACTATATTTTGACACCCTTTAAAAATTCGAAGTTTTATTCCTTCATTTCTGTAATAGGTAAATATGTTCTTTCAGGGTCCCTTAGCATTTTTTTTCTCCTAATTGGACAGGCTGCTCTTCATGGCTTTTCTCCTGGCCTCCTAGTTCAAGCTTTTCCCAACCAAGCTTGAATATAAATTGTTGAACAAAGCTGTGCTAGCAACCATCCAATATTCACAAAATGCATAATACTTCACTAGCAAACAGATTGACTTTCATGAAGCAAGGAAATTATGTTTGGTTTTTAGTATTTCTTATAAATCCCCAAACAGATACCATAGTATCTTTCCAGGTACTATGTCAACAGTTTCTCCCTATGCTTTGCAAACCCACAAGAAATGCAACTAATACATGGATACACGTGCATGAATTATGGAGCGAGGAGAGATGCTTGAAATCTTTTTACCTCTATAATCTTTTGCTTCTCTTTTTGCTCTACATGGAGAACTGGAACCAGCGGGCTCCAGGGATGCCATATCTGGATTGAAAAAGTTTGGATGTCTATTAGAAGGCAGTCATGAAATACGGCAAGAAAGCTGACTATGATAAAACCTGGGATTAGGAAATGGCATATTAGACTGGGGGAAAGGTGCCTTGATTGCCCAATATTCATAGGGAGATTGGGCTGGTGTTCTCTGCACTCAACTACTATGATTTGCTGGAGGCACTTTCAAGCTTCAGGTTTGACAAAAATACTAAATATGCAGTCCAATGGCTCAGCAGTTAAGACGTTGAGTTTGTCAGCTGGAAAGTCGACAACCCGAGTTCAAGACCTGAGCATCACGTGACAAAGTGGGCTCCCATTACTTGCCACAGCTCCTGCCAACCTGGCAGTTTGAAAGCATGCAAATGCAACAGGGGTGGTATGCACTTACCTTCGCTACCGGTTTGCAAATGTGAGCACGCACGCACACTCGCTTCCCTCAAATGTGCCACCTCTGCGCATGCGCAGGGCCTTCCGGCATGTGCAGAACATCAAAAATGGGATGTGATGACATCCGGGCGGGTGGGCAGAGCCTACCAATTCACCCGAACCAGATCGAACCAGCTGAATACCACCACTGAAATGCAAGTAGATAAATAGGTACCACTTTGGTGGGAAGGTTAACACATTCCATATTTTCATGCTGGTCACACGATGACAGAAAAGCCCCTCAGACAACGCAGGCTCCCTTGCCTGAGAATCAAAGATGAGCACCCCTTGAGTCAGTCACAACTGGACAGGGAAAATCTTTAAACTAAATATGCCTGGAAACTGCCTTAGACAGAGACAACAATGGGTACGGTTTTTAGGAGCTCAGAGGAAAAAGGGAGCAGCAAGAGGAAAAGAGAAATGATGACACACAGAAAGATGAAAGTGCTGGGGGAGTCAAAAAGAAATAAGCAAAAGGAAAAGGAAGCAAACAGAGCAACCATGAATGGGGGCCTAGAAAAGTGGAGAGGATGTTTGGGGGGTAGAGATATACAGCAAGCAGGGTGGTCCCAAATTACTTCTGATTCTACACACAGCCAAATTTAAGGGTCATTGCAAAATGCAACCCCTGATACTTTTTTTAAAATGCACCTTTGTTTTAAAAGTGCAGCCTTAACTTAGTGAGGAAATTCCATTTCAGGTCCAGTAGTTAATGATATGACTGTGCTCTTCCTGCACCATGTCTGGGAGATGAAGAATTTCCAGGATTTTGCACACCCATCTAAACCAGATCATTGATATTTTCCACATCCAGTTCTGGACTTTTTCTGGGAGAGAGAATTCCTGCCTGTTATTCTACCTATGTCAAGAGCTACAGAGAACTGTAGAGATGGGGCAACAAAAATGTGTGTTAAAGCAGGGGTCTCCATCCTTGGCAACTTTAAGCCTGGAGGACTTCAACTCCCAGATTTCCCCAGCCAGCAAAGCAAAGTCGGCTGGGGAATTCTGGGAGTTGAAGTCCACCAGGCTTAAAGTTGCCAAGGTTGGAGACCCCTGAGTTAAAGGAAAAGAATTGGGAAGGGAAAGGTGAAAATACCAGACTGCGTGCTGCGCTATATCCCTGTCCCACGTATATAAGTACATACTTTAATTAATTCATGTTTAGATTTCAGATGGTGTGTGTGAATAGTTTTCCAGGTATGATTCTCAATTCCTATATAGGGAAACCTTAGCCAGATTTGGCTGGATCAGAATTGAGTGGACCACACAGAGAGCCAGAGTATCTTAGCCCACGGAAGTGGAACTCCCTTCTGAAACAAAAGAAGCAGGATTAAAGATTAATGCAAGGAATACCACAGTTAGCAAATAATAACACAGGAACATTTGGAGGAGTATTGGAGATGATTTCTTGAGACTGTAAAGAAGCTATCTGAATACCAGTGGGATTTTTAGCTGTAATATAAGTATGTTTTGCATACCCACAAATATGCACACATGGCATAGCATTGTCGATATAGTTATGTTTCCTGTCATTTTAATCTGTTTAGGAATAGCAATAGCAATAGCAATAGCACTTAGACTTATATATCGCTTTACCGTGCTTTACAGCCCTCTCTAAGCGGTTTTACAAAGTCAGCTTATTGCCCCCAACAATCTGGGTCCACCTCAGAAGGATGGAAGGCTGAGTCAACCTTGAGCCTGGTGGGATTTGAACTGCCAAATTGCAGGCAGCCGGTAGTCAGCAGAAGTAGCCTGCAGTACTGCACTCTAACCACTGCACCACCGAGGCTCTATTTTGTTTACTAAAATATGGACATGAAAATTACAAAAAGGCAGATTCTGACTCAGTGGTAGGCAAAAAAAGAATTAGAATAAAAGCAGTTCAGCAGTGGAAACCATGAACTTGCCCTTCGAGGAGAGAGACAGCCTTCCATCATGGATGCATTAATTTGGATACCTACATGGAGCACAGTGAGCTAAATGGCTTTTTCCAACTTTGAGAACCTAAACTAAATGCAATCAATTAGATATTTAAACCATTTAAACTGTGTACATGCTTTTATGTTTGTGCATTTTTAATGCACTTGAACCAGTTAAATATTAACATTTAGACATTTGGAATCTTGAGTTCATAGCCATGGGAACGGTAACAAAAGTCATGTGTTCTTCTGTTTATTATAATGTTGTATTTGAGATCATCTTTGGACCTAAAAAGAGCTTAGTAGATATAGCATGTGGAAAGCTTCACTGAATAAATGAATAAGATTGGCAAATAAGCAGACTATACGAAAAGCTTTAGCTCCTTTATACTTCAAGTGCTCCCTACTGCATCACAGAGAGAGAGAGATAAAAGCCAAGGTCAATTTTCCAATCCATTGAATAAATGCCACTAAAGGTTCTTCTTGTTGAATAGTCTAAAACCCAATGCTTTCAAAAGCTTCCCTGAAAATTAATCATCTTTTTATGATTCAGCAATGATGGACAAATAAAGCCTTTAAGGGGGCCCAATATCCATATGATAATCTGTCTTTCATTCTTGAGCTCTTATTTCACATCCTCCTGAGTCTGGAGTCATAATTTTTTAATCAACTTCTCTGCTTCCTGTTGACTTGCTTGTTATTGCTCAAGGATCAATTCAGGAAGTTTATTATGACAGGTATAACAAGTTCCTGAACTGAGAGCTACCTGCCGATTAGCAGCAGTGCTTCAGTGGCTCATTATTATAATGAATACCCATGAAAGCTTGAGAAATGAAACTGAGGAAGGAGCCCAGAAATTAACAAGTACCCAATTCCCATAAAATAGGTTTTTTATTTGCTTAGTTCAATCCACAGGCTAACAAATCACCCTGCTATGGTTATAACATTACCAACATAATTATACAGCCTGAGTACAAACATTTAAAGAGAAGCTGCCTTCTTATTTTCGTGACTTGAATGCTTTACTGGCCATCAACATGATTCTCTTTCTATCTGATATATAGCATGATGCAGTCATCATGTAATGTTTTATTGAGGGGAAATCTCACTAGAGCAGAGGTGTCAAACTCAAGGACTGGGAGCCGGAGCTGGCCCGCGGGGTGTTTAGATCTTGGTCTGTTTGCAGGGCCACCCTGGAAACAGTGAAGGGCTGGTCTGTGATGCATTTGTCAGCAAAAACGGAATTTGGGATGGCCGTGTGCATTTTCGCTGGCAGAGGGTTGCAGGAGGCCATCGCAACCAAAAACAGAGCTTGGGAGCCAGTTTTCAGTGGCAGAGCGCTCGAGCCACCACAGGCGCCCCCGACATGAGTGACGTTGAGCTGGCCATCCTGGCCATGCCCACTCAGGCCCCCCAAGGTCAAACACAACCCTGATGCGGCCCTCAATGAAATTGAGTTTGACATCCCTGCTCTAGAGAATTTAACCATCTTTATTTTTTAAAAAAATCACAGTGGACCACAGATTTAATGACTGGAAAGAACCTGTATAGACATAAAAAATTAATAATAAGGTATGAATTATGAGGAAAAAACCCATGATAAGTCATTCTGTCTTCTTTCAAGCCATGATGAAAGAGAAAGAGAACACAATTTGAGTCACTATTGTGTTGGCTGCTGTTACATCATATCAGTTTTGCTTCAGTTCATCATGTTATCTATTCTCCTTCCTCTGAAGGATGTGATGTGTTCTCCAATAGATAAATAACGGCACTTGCTTTGTGTGAGTTCTGGCAAACTTATTAGATTTCAGAGTACACCATAGAAAAGAAAACCTCATTCAGAGGCACTAGATTTGTCTGATACCTCTAATGCAGGGGTGTCAAATTGGCAGCCCACAGGCCAGATATGTCACATGCAGGCCACGCCCACCGCAGCTCTGCAAAGGCAAAAAAAGTTGCAATATACCATATGTCACGTGATGCGGTTGAGTTTGACACCCGTGTTCTAATTTCCTTATTTAAGGGGGGAAATACAGACAGAAAATCTTCTCCATCACTTACACTTCTACTTACAAGTCAGGAGGAAAGATGGGCTTTAGACAGATTGATTGATTGATTGATTGATTGATTGATTGATTGACTGATTGAATTTATATAGCTACCCACCCATCTTACTTTCCTGTGACTCTGGGTGGTGTACACAATTAAAAAACCCTAAACAATCAATACAATCTATCCATTAAAACAGCTAAAATAATTTAAAAAGTCTAATAACAAAATAAGGAAGAATGCAATCAAACTTTTATCAGCTATTGAATGGGCTCCACACTTTCATGGGATTCCCAGGCCCATTGACAAAACCACGGGTTTTTAAAAAACAAAAATAACAGTAAGCCCAGCATTGTTCTCTCCTGAATATGACTGCAGTGTCCACTAAATAAGGCAGAAATATATAGAACGGTGTCCAGGGTAAGGTAAAAGTAGCTAAAGTACCGGATTTAGATCAAGAAGAGCCAGGCCTGTGGTCCTCCTTCACCCTGGACCATAGTGGGTCATTTAGAGCTAGTTATTCTCACTCTCATTCTTAGCCCAATTTACCTCACAGGATTGTTTATTCATTTATGAATCAAATTTATACCACCTACCTCACGAAAAGTGACTGTGGGACATACAACACGGGTGTCAAACTCATAATGTCACATTGCTGTCCCATGATGTTTTGTGATGTTCTTTCCCTTTGTGGAGCTGGGGTGGGCGTGGCCTATGCATCAGGGGTGAGTTCTACTTATCTTTACTACCAGTTCACAGCGGGGCGCATGCACAGAAGCGTTTTGATGACGTCGGGGTCGGTGGGTGGAGCCTACCGCTGGTTTTACTACCGGTTCTACAGAACTGGTGTGAACCGGGGGCAACCCACTACTGCTGTGCATGATGCATGTGGCCTGTGGGCCGCTAGTTTGACACCCCTGATATCACAATCAAGTTGTTATAGAAAACATATTAGGATACTATACACTCCCGTAGATGGAACATTAAACTATCAAAGGAAAATATGAGAGGTACCATCAGTAAAAGATACAAATTAAAATTTACTCTATGATTTTTATTACTTATTTTTGCAATGGAAAAATAATGCTTGTGGGTAGCCCTCAGCATGCTCTTATCTTTAGGTGAAGGGAAATGGCTGCATCAGGCAATTATTTGTGGTGTTGCAGAAGATCAGCAGATTCCTATTTAATTTATTATTGTTATAGTTCCCTTCTTGGGGAAAAATGCCTGCTGATGCTTTTTTTTTTGCAAAGCTGCATAATAGACAGGTCTGCAACCAAACGCTCTATATAAACTGATGTTTAAAAAAGTACATATTGGTTTTTGAGGAGGTGAAATAGCATTTTAGTTAGTGCTGCAGCTTGGCCCTGTTGAAGGCAAGGCTAAATTCCAATGCAAAATGGTTTGGTTTGGGTTTACTAAGCTGTGCCAACTCAGCAAATTATAGGTTGCTGCAGTGTATGAAGCTGGTCACTCTCTGCAGCCCATCTGCATTTCATAGTCATTCGACTATGAACTTGATTTCCCCGAATAGTTTTCACTGTTGTGGAAGCCCAGCTCCAACCTGATCAAGGTTAGCTTGAGAATGGGGAAATGAATATTGCTTCTGTGGGCAGAGAGGACCCTAACATGGGATAAAGTTTCTGAAAAAACTGCTTTCTTTACTGGTCCTTCAGGTGGTGACAGAACGTACTTATCAGCTATGCCTGTAATTGGAACTAAATAAACTCTCTAGAGAGAAACAATGGAGAGTGAGGGGGATGAATGCAAAGATGTGCTTCAGAAGCTCTCTTGTTCTCGCTCTGTCTCCTTAAAGCAGCTTCCCTCACATTTTTATCCTCTGAAGGGCCAATTAAAGCATCATCTACAGTGAGTTGTCAACCCACTAGAAGGAATGGCCTACTTATGAAATAATGGGCCAAATGTGGGTGTCCCAGCAAGCAGAACTGCAGAATGTCTAGCAAGGAAATCTGCATAGTGCTCCAGAAGTGAGTAATCACTTCAGTTCTGTTCCTAAAAACAATACCTCAAGAAAGTCCTCAGCACTCTCCTATCACCATACAGGATACCAACCATATTGCTGTGCACTTCCCTGGTAAAATATTCTGGGATCATTTATTTATTTTTTTTTACAATGTTGTCTTTTGGGGAACAGTTGTCTTTAGGATCAGGCTAAAATTCTTGTAACGGATGCAAGGCAGGTCAGAAGTTATGAATGCTAATGCTCCTTTCATTATAAGGTCAGAGTAACACACTCTTGCAAATCTGAAGGCACCACCACCCCTCCCTGCCTTTACATTCAAGAGAACTAGGGAGGGTCAAGTCTGAGACGCTTTCTCTTACTACATTCCTGGTTTGGACTCAGTGTTCTCTTCTCTGATCATTGCCTTAGTTGCAGCATTTCTTGGTGTTTCTCAAAGTGATTCTCACAGCCCATTACAGATATGAACTTTTATGCCATCAAGATTCATGATGAGCTGGGTGGCTTATAAATATGTTAAATATAAGCACCAGGGATGAAATGCTCCCAGTTCAGACCAGATCGTCTGATCCGGTAGCGATGGCGGCAGGTGGTTCGGAGAACCGGTAGCAAAAATCCCTGCCCCCCCCATGCCCAGCTGAGTGGCGTGATCATCAGAGGTTTTTTAAAAAAAAAATTAAAGCATTTTTTTACAACCTCTTCAGCCAAAGAGGTTGCAGAAAAAATGGTTTTAAAAGCAAAAAAAAAAAAATTGGCCACACCCATTCAGTCACATTACTCCCACCACCATCAAGCCACGCCCACATGTAACACATTTTACATTTCACCACTGATAAGTACCTTTTATTGAGAGGGGATGACAAATCTAAGTTTGGTTTTTAAAAACTCCCCACATCGTACAGACCACAGGTGTCAAACTCATAGCGTCACATTGCCATCATGTGACATATCATGACATTTTTTTCCTTTGCAGAGCTGGAGTGGGCATGGCCTGCGCATGATGCATCTGGCACGTGGGCCGCCAGTTTGACACCCTGGTATAGACAGAGTTGCTTTCACCCTATCCGAGGATCATTGATGAGGAAGGAAAATGATCCGTCAGGAAAATGAAGACACTTCAAGGTAAGACCACATTTACACAGGATTTTTTCAAAATGGAGTCCTAGTGGACAAATGGAGTCCTAGTGGGCAATCACTTAAATATGAGGCAGCAGCGTGCTGCAGCTGCCAAAAGAGCCAACACAGTTCTAGGCTGCATTAATAGAGGGATGGAATCAAGATCACATGAAGTGTTGATACCACTTTATAATGCCTTGGTAAAGCCACACTTGGAATACTCCAGTTTTGGTCACCATGATGTAACAAAAATGTTGAGACTCTAGCAAGAGTGCAGAGAAGAACAACAAAGATGATTAGGGGACTGGAGGCTAAAACATATAAAGAATGGTTCCTGGACTTGGGTATGTCTAGTTTAATGAAAAGAAGGACTAGGGGTGACATGATAGCAGTGTTCCGATATCTCAGGGGTTGCCACAAAGAAGAGGGAATCAACCTATTCTCCAAAGCACCTGAGGGCAGGACAAGAAGCAATGGGTGGAAACTAATCAAGGAGAGAAGCAACCTAGAACTAAGGAGGAATTTCCTGACCGAACAATTGATCAGTGGAACAACTTGCTTCCAGAAGTTGTGAATGCTCCAACAGTGGAAGTTTTTAAGAAGAGTTTGGACAGTCATTTGTCTGAAATTTATTTATTTATTCATTTATTTATTTATTTATTCATTCGTTTGTTTGTTTGTTTGTTTGTTTGTTGGGACTTGTATGCCACCCTATCTCCACAGGACTCAGGGCAGCTCACAACAATTAAAACAGAACAGACAAACCATTAAAACAGAAGTCAAAGTTAAAATTAAGAAATTCAATAAAACCCAGATTAAAACCCCCATCAGTCCAAGGTGGCCAGGTGAAATAGCCAGATTTTCAGCCCACAGCGGAAAGAGCGAAGGTCGGGAGCCACCCGGAGCTCCAGAGGGAGTTGATTCCAAAGGGTGGGTGCGCCCACAGAGAAAGCTCTCTCCCTGGGGGTCGCCAGCTGACATTGTCTGGCCGACGGCACCCTGAGTAGGCCCTCTCTGTGGGAGTGTACCGGGCGATGGGAAGCTGTTGCTGGCTGCAGATGGTCCACCAAATATCCTGGGCCTAGGCCTAGGAAATGGTATAGGGTTTCCAGCTGAGCAGGGGTTGGACTAGAAGACCTCCAAGGTCCCTTCCAACTCTGTTATTCTGTTTCTCTGTTAAATGTTTACACAACTGCTTGTTGATTACCCTATGGCAATGACACAGAGCAAGCTTTATCTGTAACAGAACTTGTCCTTGCAATGCTTTTGTCTGAGATCCCACACTAATATATTTTATGTGGGTGTTTTTAAAGTTGGTCTTCCCCAGCTGTTAACACTTCTCCCATATTTGTGTTTTTTATACATTTTTTTATTCTGTTTCGGCTTCCTTTTTAATCTAAACATTTGCAATAGCTGACCTCACACAGGAAGAAAACCCCCACAACGTTATGGGTCAATATTTCAAATGCATATGTGGATCAATACTTTTAATTTATTCAAGGCATTCAGACACATCAATTGCAATGTAATTATTTCAATATTTGCTCTCTAAAAGTCTTTAAGTGGAGTCATTGATGTTAGTGGACCAAAAAAATATGAAAGAAAAAAGATACATTGATACAGGGTCCAGTGGAAGACAGTATGAGAGGCAGACGGGCCCAAATGTATATTGTTCAACTCAGGGGTGGGTTCTACTTACCTTTACTACCGGTTTGCAACGGGTTCGCGTGCGCACACTTGCTTCGCTCACTCGCGCGCACATTCTTCTGCACATGCGCAGAAGTGTTCTGATGATGTCGGGATTGGTGGGCGGAGCCTCCCTCCGGTTTTACTACCGGTTCTATAGAACCGGTCCGAACCAGGGGCAACCCATCACTGGTTCAGCTGTGAAAATATCTACAGACCCTTCACATCCTGGACATATATTGTTTCAACTTCTACCCTCAAAACGACGCTATTGGGCACTGCACACCAGAACAACTAGACACAAGGACAGTTTTTCCCCCAATGTCATCACTCTGCTAAACAACTAATTCCCACAACACTGTCAAACTATTTACTAAGACTGTATTACTATTATTCTTCTCATCCTTCCTAGTACCTATCTCTTCCTACTTATGGCTATAACCATGTTGCTTGTATCTTTACGATTGTATTGTTTTATTTGTTTGCTTATTTAGTAACCTATGACTATCACTAAGTGTTGTATCTTATGATTCTTGGTGAGTGTATTTTTTTCTTTTCATGTACACTGAAAGCATATGCACCAAAGATAAATTCCTGGTGTGTCCAATCACACTTGGCCAATAAAGAATTCTATTCTATTCTATTCTATTCTATTCTATTCTATTCTATTCTATTCTATTCTATTCTATTCTATTCTATTCTATTCTATTCTATTCTACTCTACTCTACTCTACTCTACTCTATTCTATTCTATTCTATTCTATTCAAATAACACTGGTTAACAGTGTTAATGCTAGAAGTATTTGTGAGCCACATCTTCAGAAGACCCATGCAAGCTCAAGCATGATGCAGAACAAATGTTTCAGATTTGGGGAAGAAGAGCATCTTCAAGCCATTAATGAAGATGCCTAACTTTTATCAAATTTCCCTGGGAAACTGAAAAAAGTGCCACTGTACTATGGAATCTACTTATTAAAGGCAATACATCTTTTAAATTGGCAGTGCACTAGTTCGCACTCCCATGCTGGTCAGCTAGAAGGTTTTTTTTCCTCTTCTCATCCACTGAAGCTTCAGAGAAGACCTTTGAATCATGAAAGTGCAGCAGATGTTAACCGGAATGAAGTTGTATGATGCAGATACAAAAGAAACTGAATTGGAGACAGTTTGGACCTGCAGAGTAGCAAGGACTACATCCGGTCATGTATTCAGGAAAGAATCGAGACAAAACATCTGCTAGGATCAAGGTCACAGCTGTCATTGTTGCCCTGGGGATATTTACACCGGGGGGGGGGGGGGGAACAGTCACTTCAAATTGCCTTTTAACTGCAGCTGAAGTGTCTCCTGATCCAATCTTCCCAATCTGAATATTCTCTTTTGAATATGTGGACTTCAACCTTTATGATTTCCAGGTTGTGTGAGCAGGAATTATGGAAAATCCAACATATCGAGAGGACATCAGGTTGGGAAAATCTATTTTAGCTACTTAAACTTTGTTGAAATAGTCTTCTATGGATATGTCACAGAAGGAGGTACGTAAGTAAATGGCAGATCTGATTCCAACCTTGTGCTTGTAATACAGATGAGAACTATCTGATAGACCCGTGATGGTGAACCTATGGCACGTGTGCCACAGGTGGCACGCGGAGCCATATTAGTGGGCACGCCAGCTCAGCTCTGGGGCGCATGCGCCCGCCGGCCAGCTGATTTTTGGGCCTTCTGGGCCCACCAGAAGTAGGGAAACAGGCTGTTTCCTGCCTCTGGAGGGACTGGGGTGGGTGGGGAAGGCCCGTTTTTCTTTCATACCTGGCTCCAGATCCTGTCTATTTATCTGGGAAAAGCAAAAACAGCCTTTCACACTCCCTTGGAGGCCCTACAGAGGCTGAAAGGGCCCATTTCCTGACTTCCGGTGGGACAGGAAGTGACGTTTTTTGCTGTCCCCGGCCTCCAAAGGCTCCTAGAGAGGCTCCTAGAGATTCCTGGAGAGGCTCCTAGAGACTCCTAGAGAGGTTCTGGAGGCTGGGGACAGCAAAAAATGTCACTTCCTGTCCCACTTTCAGCCTCCGTAGGGCCTCCAAGGGAGTGGGAAAGGCTGTTTTCGCCCTTCCCAGATAAATAGACAGGATCTGGAGCCAGGTAAGAAAGAAAAACGGGCCTACCAGGCCATCATGTGCCAGGAGGGGGGGAGGGGGGTTGCGCGCACATGCGTGTGGGCACGTGCGCGCACGACCCTCCCCCGCCCCCCCCCTCCTGGAGCGCGATAGCAAAAAGATTAGCCATCACTGTGATAGACAATCCTGGCAGACTATATAATACAACGGCACCTAAGATTCAGACTGTGAATTAGAACTAAGGTAGTAATTACTAACTAGGCTACAAAAAAAGGGTTGGCCACTAGAGGACATCAAAGAGACTTCACTATCCCCTTCTGCCATCTAGTGGCCATATGGAATTTTGCAACCCAATCACATAAGTAGTTGTTTTCTACATTTCCACACTTCGTTTCTACTAATCCTGTTAGTTTCCACAAAATGCTTGTGACTGCTGAGTCTAGCTGAAACAAATATTACTAGTACAAAACTTGCTATCTAATAAAATAAATGTTGTCCCAAATAGTTTTGATATTTGAGAAATATTTAATATCCTTTATATTTGGGAAGAAATTCAGTGGTATATCATAGACCACAGGTGTCAAATTTACCGCGTCATGTTGCCATCAGGTGACATTTCGTGATGTTTTTCCCATATGCAGAGTTGGGGTGGGTGTGGCCTGCACGTGACGCATTTGGCCCGCGGGCCGCCAATTTGAGACACCCCTGTCATAGACAGTTGCAAAATTAAACCAGCCTGGTATTGTATATAACTTATAGTGTTCCAAACCTGCCCTTATACTTTCACATCATGATTTTTTTTCCATGCCAGAGATGCAAAACACAATAGTCTTTGAATCTGGGACAAATAATTCTGTGTCAACCTAACTCATCTTGGAAGATCTTGGTGGATTTTGTTGTGATTTTCTAAGCAGAAATGAGAACCTGGGCAATATAGAGAGGAGCAGATTAGAAGAAGGCTTGTTGATGAAGGTAAGAGAGCAAATTACGAGAGAACATGGGGAATGGTGTGTGTGAGAGAGAGAGACAGAGAGACAGAGAGACGGGAGGGAGGGAGAGAGAGAGGGAGGGAGGGAGGGAGGGAGGGAGAGAGAGAGAGAGAAGACCACTTTTCCATTTGTATTCACCAGAGCTAATATTTCCAGATATAGTCCTTCTAAATAACTTGTTTTCCCCAAAATAAGACATCCCTTGATAATAAGCCCAATTGGGCTTTTGAGCGCATGGCAGTAAGGCCAAGCGCTTATTTCAGGGTTCAAAAACAATATAAGACAGGGTCTTATTTTTGGGGAAACACGGTAAGTTTAGTGATTAAAGTCACAGCAGCAAGCCATTTCAGCAATTCTGCATCTATGTGGTGATTACTGCAGTTACCAATAGGGCCTGCAGTTTCCAGGCCCAATTTAGAGTATAAGTACTCTATGCATAGGCATATTCAGAGGTGGACTGCTGCAGGTATGGACCAGTTTGGGCGAGCCAGTAGTTCCGACCAGTGGCTGGGCCCGCCCACCTACCCTAGTGCTATCTTGTCCTATATAATTGCCATTTTTTTTATGCTGCGCGCATGTTCACATTTTCAGTTCTGGGCGAACCAGTTGTTACAGTATGTGATGCCCACCTCTGGGCATAGTCCTTATTTAGTGACCACCTTGTTTAGAAATCATTCACAGTTATGATGGTGACAAAAAAAAGTAGCTTTGTAACCAGTCCTCGCATTTACGGTTTTTTCCAGGTCTATAAAGGAAAACTGAAGTAAGATCATACATGTAATTGCAGTTTCGCTTAGTGATTCCTTTTCTTAATAACCAAGTTGCTGGTCGGGATAACATATTCAATAGTTTAACTATATGCTGTGCAAAGAAGTCTTATCTAGCTTCATTGGATGATCCTGAGTTCTAATATTATAACAGAAGGAGAAAAAATTTTTTACGACTAAGCTACAAAACCAAAGAGATAACCATTCCTCAGATGGAAAAGTTGCTATCTGTTTGAAAAGTCCTATTTGTAAGTAACATCACTAGCTGATCTAGAACTTGCTGAACATCATGAAGCTACAAGTGGTTCAAATTGCAGTGGTGCAAGCAACAACAGGCACTTCTCACTGTGGTCATGAGTCACCACTGCGGTGCCAGCTACAGGAGTGGCCAGTTGGCTTCTAAGCAGGGGTGGGTTCTACTTACCTTTACTACTGGTTCTTATCGTGCCTGTGCGCTCTTCTGCTCATGCACAGATCAACTTTGATGACATCCGGGTCAGTGGGCGGAGCCTCCCGCCGGTTTTACTGCCAGTTCTTGCGAACCGGTCCGAACTGGGGGCAACCCACCACTGCTTCTAAGTATAATTCAAATTGCTGATGATCATTTATAAAGCCCTCCATGACATAGGACCTGGTTACCTGAAGAACCACCATCAAAACTGACTTCAGCTAAAGCATAGAAAAACTCGAAGAAGAAGTAGTACAAAATTGAAAGGTATGGAGAGACCTGCCCCATAGAATTGCCAAGGGTCAGACACAAGTGAATAGATATCATCATCTTCTTCTTCATCATCTGAAGAACTGTCTGCCTCCAATAGTTTCTGTCACTCTTCTTAGGAAAAATGGATGTGCTACATTGCCACTCAATTAAACTTTAATATCTTGATATCGTGCCTTCCTTGTCACTGCCCCCACCCTCTGGAACAGTATCACTCCAGAGTTATGGATGGTGCCCACTTTCGTCTGGAAAGCCCTTAGGATTTGGTTGTCAGCCCTGGAAGCAGGGGTGAAATGCTTCCGGTTCAGACCGGATCGCCCGATCCAGTAGCGATGGTGGCAGGTGGTTCGGAGAACCGGTAGCAAAAATCCCTGCCCCCCCCCCATGCTCAGCTGAGCTGCACGATCATCAGAGGCTTTTTTTTTTTACTTTTAAAATCATTTTTTCTACAACCTCTTCCAATGAAAAAAATGCTTTTAAAAGTTAAAAAAAAAAGCTTCTGATGATCACGTGGCTCAGCTGGGATCCTCAGAGGCTTTTCAAAGCAATTTTTTTCTGCAACCTCTTGGCCAAAGAGGTGGTTTAAAAAATGCTTTAAAAAGTCTCTGACGATCCCAGCTGAGTTGCCTGATCAGCAGAGAGGCTTTTCAAAGCATTTTTTAAAAAGCCTCTCTGACGATCCCAGCTGAGTTGCCTGATCGCCAGAGGCTTTTCAAAGCATTAGAAAAAATGCTTTGAAAAGTTAAAAAAAAAAGTTGACCATGCCCACCCAGTCACATTACCCCCTCCCCACCAAGCCACGCCCACAGAACCAGTAGTAACACATTTTACATTTCACCCCTGCCTGGAGGCCATCTTTTACTCTGGATTTTCAGGGCTGCCACTCTTGGTGGATGGGCATGCTGTGGGAAACAGGAGAGGTGGGGGTGGATGGAGACAGGATGAGAGGGATAGCCATAACAACATTCTTTTTCCTGGGAGTCAAGGACGTTTAGCCTGCACCTGGAAAGGAGTGACTGGGAAGCAACTCCAGTTGGGACAGGGATGTGATGGACATGTGGGTACAGGGGAAAGTACTTTGATTTTCATTTAGGTGGGAAAAACCCGGGGACTTTTCAGATTCAGGTTTTCCCAAATGTGCCAATATGACAACTCTAATAAAATGGAACTCTGAGGAAAATGCCTGCCTTGAAGTCTATGTTTTTATTGTTATGGTTCTTTTTAGTCTGGGCTATCATTTTCTGCTTTATGTGTTTAACTGGAAGGAAGGGAAGGAGGGAGGGAGGGAATCTAGTTAATATTTGGGGGGGATATATCTTAGAGCTGTGCTCTAGACTGAAATTCAACAATTACATCTTGGAAGAAGGTGGTAGCGAATCACTTCCACTTTTTTGTCAAAGTAAAAGAAAAATCAACTTGAGGGAGTCTTTACTTTTTAACTGCAAGCATAAGCATGCCTGGCTTTGTATAAAAGTGACAAACTCATTCCTTTTATAACACAGTTTTGAAACTTTGTGTTATACCAATTGAACCTTAATCGGTCTTCAATCGATGGTTTATTGGTAAAGAAAAGAGCCTTGGATAGCCTTGGATAGTACAGTGGTCTAAAGCCCTGTTATTAACATCAGCTGCCTGCAATTATTGCGGGTTCGAATCTCACCAAGGCTCAAGGTTGACTCAGCCTTCCATCCTTTCTAAGGTAGGTAAATTGAGGACCCAGTTTGTGGGGGCAATAAGCTGACTTTGTGACTTTTATGAAGGCTATTGCTTAACACCTTGTAAGCCGCCCTGAGTCTCCGGAGAAGGGCGGCATATAAATCAAATTTTTAAAAAAAAAAGTGAAAGGAGTAAATAAGTATTTTTCTTCTTTCACAGGATGGGGCAACGGGAAGGTAGCCTGAGAGAGCCTGTTTCAAGAATCCCAACAAGTATTTGAGGCACTTCAAGAGTTAAGGCTGTGTTAGGAAAAGCAAGATGAGTCACTCCTTATCAGCCAATGGCACATCCTCTTTGCTATCTGAATATATATTTTGCTTAACTGGGAGAGATAATATCTCTACAGCTAATCAGTCCAAGTTATTTACATAGCTAGCCGAAAGAGAGCTATACCAGCTTGCTGGCTTTGAAGTTCAATATCTTTTTAAGACTGGCTCAGAGATGGAATGCAGATGGATTTACCACCCAAAACCAAGAAAACCTAGATCACATTTTTTGCGCATGGACAGACTGTCCCCTCCCCCTGGGAGCTTTAGTACTCCTTGTATAATGGTTTAACAGCTACAGTGCTTTCTGAGAGCTGAAAGAATGCACAGATCCAAGATGTATGTCGTTTGTAAAAGTCTTCTGGAAAAATAACTTTGGCAGAAATGATGAAGGGAACCTGAGAATTCCTAGTCCCTCTCGAGCCACCAAATATATTCCATAGAGATGTTTCGAACATTAATTAACAAAGCAAGTATTATCCTGCGTCAGCATTGCCACAATAGGGGATTGCCTTAACTCCATGTAAGTGAAATGTATCCAAGGGTTTTGTGTGCAAATGCATCATCAGTGGCAGCTTGCTAAATTTGAGTTGGGTTATAGACCATGAAAGAGTCCAGATGGCAGTTAACTCACTAAAAACCTCCAGGGTAAGAAATAGGTCTTGGACCATCTGTTTACTAAACAGAACTCCACATCTAAGCAATACTTCTCCAACCTCTTCCTGCTGCTCCTCAAACTCCTCTCTTTAACTCTCTCCCCTTCCTCAAATCTAGCCTGCTTCCATTCTTGTATTTTTAACATCTATGTCTCAAGAGCTACACAAATATTATTTAGATGGAGGAGGAGGATAAAAAGTTACTACATCTGTCAATGGTTTTTTGTTTGTTTGTTTGTTCAATTGTTTCTGAAGGTTTAATGCTAGGAAAACTTGCTATCTATAACCCTGGATGCCATTCAAGGTGCTGGTTGTCACCTTTACAGCCCTTCATGGTTCAAGAGTGAAGAGAAGGACCAGGGGAGACAGGATAGCAATGTTCCAAACATTCCTGGGTTTTAAAAGCAAGTAGAATCTGTGAGACCAGTGGTGAAATCCAATTTTTTTTTACTACCGGTTCTGTGGGCGTGGCTTGGTGGGCATGGTGTAGCTTGGTGGGCGTGACAGGGGAAAGATACTGCAAAATCTCCATTCCCTCCCCACTTCTCAGGGAAGGATATTGCAAAATCTCCATTCCCACCCCACTCTGGGGCCAGCCAGAGGTGGTGTTTGCCGGTTCTCCAAACTACTCAAAATTTCCATTACTGCTCAAAAGTTCTGCTACCGGTTCTCTAGAACCTGTCAGAACCTGCTGGATTTCACCCCTGTGTGAGACCCTCCAGATAGAATTGCAGTTGCAGGATAGGCAGAAGCTTAAAATCCTTTATGCTCCTCAGAACAATTTTAAGCCAGATTTAGGTTCTTTATGACTGCTCTTTACTTTTAAAAAAGCAGAAACAAGTTCTACAAGATGTCACCAACTGCTGGGCAGAAGGACCTGGATAGCTCCTGAAGTTAATCCTAAACAAAGGTAAAGGTAAAGGTTTCCCTTGTTCAGTTGTTTCCGATTCTAGGGCACAAGGCTTATCTCCATGTCTTGGCCGAGAGACCCAGCATTGTCTGAAGAAAATTTCCGTCATCATGTGGCCAGCATGGTTATACGCCAAAGGCTCAAAGAACACTGTTAACTTCCCATTATTTATCTATACCTATTTATCTACTTGCATTTGCATGCTTTTGTACTGCTAGGAGGGCAGGACTGGGGCAATAACAGGAGCTCATCCAGTTGCATGGAGCTGGGGTCTTGAACCTAGGCTGTCAGCTCTCCAGCTGACAAGCTCAGCATCTTTAACAGCAGAGCCATCTGTACCCCCTCCCCCCACCAGACTAAAATAAGATTGAATTTCTTTTTGCAGTGTTGATCTCCCCCCCCCCCCAACACTATCTTTTCTAAAGCATCTGCCTGAATCTAAATCACACTGTATCTTTCAAATGTCATGCTGCAGCTTTTATCTGCTTTCATGATAGACTGGTCTTTCGGGGATTTTTCATGTCTTAATGATACTGAATGCTGCTCCCACATTCCTGGCCCATGGAATTGTATAGTTTCCCATGGCAACTAAAGTATGATGGAGTTTGTTTTTTTAAGTGAATAGACAATTGAAAATTAAGATTCAGTAGAAATATAATGTGTATAGGACAAGAAATACAGCTGTCTGACATACGGAGTGACATAGTTTTCTGACCAGGATAGCAATAGGAACTGAGTGTAGACTGAAACAATTGGGTTTTATTTATTTATTAAATTTTTATACCGCCCTTCTCCCGAAGGACTCAGGGCGGTGTACAGCCAAGATAAAAACCAACAATATAAAAGTTAAAAACAATTTAAAATTATTAAATGGTTTGGCCAATCATCTAAAATTAAATAACCCATTAAAATATTTTAGGCCAGCCCTGCTTGATGGAATAATAGCGTTTTAAGGGCGCAGCGAAAGGTACGGAGTAGCTCTTCAGTAGCATTTGGAAAAAGGAGAGGGAGAGATAAGCATAAATGATCCAGGCAGAATTCAAAATGCAACCAGTCTGATACAGGCTATTTTGACTGTTTTCAGATTCTTATAGCATGTCCAGATATGCAGTAGCCCAGGCATAAGGGCAAGGATGAAATTGACAAGAGTGCTACACCTTGCTTTGTGTGGAGGAGGGGAGTTGGATGGATTGTCTTGAACTAGAGTAGCTTGTTTGAATTCATGAAATGTGAGAATTCCCCCTAATAAGCAAATGGATTGGGACCATGCAGATCTTCAAAGAAGTACTCCACTGAGACTTCAGTCAAGTGCACCTTTGAAGTGAAGGCATAAAACTAAGGATTTTCTTCATCGAAGTGAACTAGCATCAGCATTTTGGTGGAAAAAGTGGCTTCTACAATGTGCTGTTGAGTTTTTGTTGAGGTAGACATTTCACAGCATCAAGGAGAATGAAGCAATGCAACTTCATTAGGCAAGGAACCTCACTTCAGAGATCACAAGTGATTTTTCACACTTTGAAAACGAACTACTCAAAGCATCTGAGTTGCCAAAGAAAAGTCTGGCTTTTCTTTAATTTCAAATTAAGCTGTGCAGAACCAAATTGTCATCATCACCATCACTGTCATCCTTGATTCTTGAAATGAGCCAATGTCATATGATCAGAAGGGGCATAAGTTCCTTGTCTAAAGATGGTACTGGACAAGGAAAAGATCAGCAGAAAAGATGGGATAAGGGATTGAGCGATACAAGAAACTAGCAAAACCTGTAAGCACTTAGCATAACAGGCATAGAAGAGCATTTGTTTTTGATAGCTCCTACTGGAACAATAACTGCCATCTGGCAACATATATTTTTTGTCATTTGAAAGATACAATTCTTTAAATTATCTGCAGGCAATTCCATCATATTGAGCCTGTGGGAGGTAGAAGGCAAAGAGGGATATGACAATTCTCCAAAATTCCCTCTTCAATGTATCCCCTAGCACCCACCCTCTCCTAGAAGAATGAAATATTTTGAGAAATATTTTTTTTGAATCAAGTTTCATTAGTTTTCCCCTCCTCAACACACACCCACATATTTTATGAGACAGAGTATTGACCATATCATATCATATCATATACAACTTGTCATATCCAAATATATTTTACTTAGTTACAATTTCTGCCAAGGTGTTCTTTTTCCATATTTTTTAATAAAATCTTAATATTTCTATTTTTATTTCTATAAATAGTATCTTCTTTCTGTTTTCTCAATTTTTAATCATATATATTCTGTTTTAATTTTTAATAATTTATTCTGTATCCTAATATATTTAAACATGTTCGGGGATGCCGGTCTTCCATTTCATCTTTTTTGTTTTACAGCAATCTTTCTTCTCTTCCTCTTCCTCTCCCTCCCTTCTTTTATCCTTCCTACCTTCTTCTTCCCTCCTCTTCTACTCCTTCTCTACTTCCCCTTCCTTTCTCCCACCCATCCTTTCTTCCGCCCTATCTAACCTTCTCTCCTAATCTTATTTCCCTTTCCTTTCTTCCTCTACTATTCCCTTTCTTCTATTCCTCTCTCTCCTCCCTTCTTTCAATCTCCCTACTCTTTCTTCCATCTCTCTCTATTGCTGTATTCATTTTCAATTCAGTGTTTTTTTTTCCTATGGTGTCCAGACATCCCCGATTTATATTTTGAGAAATATTAAAAAGGCAGAATATTACATTTCCCTAAAGGAGAAACATGCTCTTGGAAAACAGCTGCCATCTTTCTTAATAGCCCCAGCAGAACTGGGCTAGCCTATCTACAAGACAAAAGACCTCCAGCTCCAGGGTGATGGGATTAAGACATGAATGTCCAGGACATAATAGGATTAGCCCATCTAGCAGCAATGCTCACCACATGGCACAATCACCTAGGCTAGGGACATTGTATCACCCAGCAAACTTCAACCAAACCTGGGACTCAGACAACCTACAAAGTTAATTATGATCCCTACAACAGCCAATAGAATACATGTTCTTGAACAGGAACAGGAAGCTCAAGTGCAAAGCCCAAGAGAAGGTATATGGGTCTGGTCACTATTAAACCCTCTTTCCAATCAGCCTCCATGTTTCCGTGTCTTTATCCCAGTTTGGAACTGAACAAGATGGATACTTCTTCCAATACTGTGCTCCTATTCAGACCTAATATAAAAGCAGAAACTCAGTTTTCAAGAATGTTTATCAATATACCTGTCTCAGGCTTTTGTTCTTATTGGCTGTTTTTAGAAGTTGGTTCGTTTTTGTTTTAAACTTCTCACCCCATATACTTCCTTCTTAAAAAGTCTGGTATAATTTAAGAATTATTCCGGTTATTCATAGGTAGCCAACATTGCCACAACACAGTCAGCTAGCCAGTTAGCGTGCTTATATTTCTTCATATCAGGACATGATGCAAGACAAAATACTCCACTTAGTTCATCTAAAATAAGGAAGGGGAGAGAGTTAACCTTTTTTTTATTTTGGACTAATCTCAACTTTCTAAAAATTGGGGGAATGGAAAGTTGCTCAGTAGTTATATTTAAACTCTACGCATAATCTCTTGTGTTGCAAGGCAAATGACAAACTGCAAGTTCCTCTGTGAAGATTTTCTTCAATCTGTGGCTGCACTACATACTGTACTAAGCCAAAATGTGACTTGCTTGCATATGACTTAGCCTTGCTGTGTGAATTTGGTCGGTGGTTGGGACCCTGGCTTATAGCTTAGCATGCTGTATGAACCCCTCCAATTGTGATTTATTGCATAAATATGGTTTGCTACAGCATGTGCTTTTAATTCTAGAACAGGGGTGTCAAACTCAATTTCTTTGACAGCCGCATCAGGGTTGTGTTTGACCTCGCTGGGCCGAGATGGGCATGGCCAGCTCAATGTCACTTGTGTCGGGGCCTGTGGTGGGCCAAGCGCCCTGCCAGCAAAAACGGGCTCCTGAGCTCCATTTCCACTGGCAGAGGGTGGAATGAGGCCTTCGCAGCTGAAAACGGAGCTCGGGAACTTGTTTTCGCTGGCAGAGGCACCACAGGCCGGTCCTTCACTGTTTCTACCCGCAGGCCTTGAGTTTGACACCCCTGTTCTAGAATAAAGATCTAAACCAGGGGTGAAATCCAGCAGGTTCTGACAGGTTTTGGAGAACCGGTAGTGGAAATTTTGAGCAGTTTGGAGAACCAGCAAATACCACCTCTGGCTGGCACCAGAGTGGGGTGGGAACAGAGATTTTGCAATATCCTTCCCCCAGGAGTGGGGTGGGAATGGGGATTTGCAGTATCCTTCCCTTGCCACACCCACCAAGCCATGCCCACCAAGCCACACCACGCCCACCAAGCCACGCCCACAGAACCGGTAGTAAAAAAATTTGGATTTCACCACTGATCTAAACTAAATATTTGTAGTTTCCAAAATTTAGAACAAGAAGCCCATTTAAGGAAATGAGCCCTTCAGGTGTCAGGTTGCCCACTTGACTTCAATTGAACCCTTTAAAAGTCAAGATAATTTGCTTTATGTCTCACATTTCTCATATAAAAGAGAAGGAAAACCAAACATACTGTAACTTAGCTTCTCTACGGTGTCTGACTGCAGCTCCCTTCCAGATTGTGTTTTAGTCCTTTAATCCCTCATTCACATTCAGTTCTGTCCTTGATAGAAGAGGCAGACGTCATTCAACATGTGGTATAGCTTTGGAACATACAATCTACCATTTTTTAAGCAAGTCTTTGATCCTGCTATTCATGCTGAATTCCAAAAATATTCATGACTTGTCTATCAACCCTTGGCACTTTTTTACAAGTAGGTCCTGAGATTCTAATGAGACTCATCCGTTAAAACCACAAGTTAAGAAATATAGAGCTTTTTTTTTTACACCAGATGAAATTTATTTTATAAACATTACTTTATTCTTGCTGTTCTGGAAAGGAAATTTTCCATTTAATATCCATCAGAATCTTTTTATAGCATCCATCAGAAAACTGTTGCTACAGCTGTAGAAAAAACTGAGTATAATGAAATCCACATAAATGCCCGTGCAGCTGCTATGAACAAAGCAATATTTTCTTTTGTAACGCCATCTGATAAGAACAAAATTTGCAACTGAGCTTTGCTGATAGATGTTTGTTTCTGGTTATCTCAGGAAAAGAAAAATTGTATGCATGTAACCACAATTAAATTCGATGGCTGTTTCACAGAAATACCTCACTATTACTGTAAATTGCAACATTCATTAATTAAAATAAAAGATATTTAGAAGTAGAAGTGTTTTGGAGGAAGAAATCCAGTTCAAGGTAGACTTCCTGAGCAAGGTCCTTGTCCTCTGTCTTCCTTCTACAAAAGAACCATAAATAAAGTCTTTTCTGCTTTCATTGTCTTGGCAATTCCATTGTTTTCTCATAAGATCCTCCTTTTAAACTGGAAGAATTGGAGTAACAATTCTACATGTTTCTCAAGCTGATTTAGAATTAGAATAGAATAGAGCTGGAAGGGACCTTGGAGGTCTTCTAGTCCAGCCCCCTGCTCAAGCAGGAGAACCTATACTATTTCAGGTAAGCAACTGTCTAGTTTCTTCTTTAAAACACCCAGTGATGGAGCGCCCAAGATTTCTGAAGGCAAGCTATTCCATTGGTTAATTGTCCTCACTGTTAGGAAGTTTCTCCTTAATTCCAGGTTGCTTCTCTCTCTGATTAGTTTCCAACCATTGTTTCTTGTCCTGCTCTCTGGTGCTTTGTAGAATAATCTGACCTCTTCTTTGTGGCAGCCCCTCAAGTAATGGAATACTGCTATCATGTCGCCCCTAAATCTTCTTTTGTTTAGACTAGCCAAACCCAAATCCTGCAGCCTTTCTTCATATATTTTAGTCACCAGGCCTTTATCTCCAACTTAGGCAAGTAATACACTTTCTAGATATCAAGCTCAGTAAAATTATCGAGTCCAGATTCTAGAAGAATTTAACTGTATCGTTGTGACTACATTTTCTTGTTTCTATCGAGTTTTAATGCTTTAGAATAGCTTGACCTATACATCATTTAGCCTAGCATTATCTAATCTCCAACATACTCTAACCAGTCTGGTGCTGCCAAGAGGCACTGAACCACAATTCTCATCTCTGATAGACAGTATGACCATTGGCCATTGAGGAAGCTCCTCTTACTGACAGCAGCTGTCCAGGATCTCAAGCAAATCTCCTCACCTTCTCCTGCCATTTGATGCCTCTGATGGGAGAAATAAGAGCCCTGCCTGAATCAAGTCAGGACTAAGGACAAATCAATCCCAGAGCAAGCAGTATTGAGCAAACAGATACTACCTTCAGGGCACACGAACACAGGGAGACGAAGGAGAGGAGTGATCATGCCTTTCTTTTCCTAAGAGCAGATATTTAAAGAATACTATTTGTGAACAAGTAGGCAATAAAGAGCTGTTAGAACGAATAGCTAGTATCTCAATCTTCCATGAATTTGTCCAATCCTCTTTTGAAGTCATGCTTAAATCGAGTGTTTAAAGCAATGGGCTAGGACAGGGGTCTCCAACCTTGGCAACTTTAAGCCTGGCGGACTTCAACTTATAGAATCCCCCAGCCAGCAAAGCAAAGCTGGCTGGGGAATTCTGAGAGTTGAAGTCCGCCAGGCTTAAAGTTGCCAAGGTTGGAGACCCTTGGCCTAGGAAGAGAGAGAGAACTCTTCTTTCAGCTTTGAAATCTCACTGCGTGGTTTTTTGCTACTCTCTTTCCCCCAATCTCCTTTTCAAGTTTTTTTATCATTGGAGAAGAAATTGGAGTAAGAAATGCAGATAGTTATTTGACTTATGACTGTGATTTCAGTAGTAAATGATGATAGTCGTAAAATGGATCCCCATGTGATTGTGCCCAATTTTAGCTTTTTTTTGTGGCAGTCGTTCAGCATTACCTGGTGTAATGCCTGGTGTAATGCAAACACCAGGGTTGTTAAGTGAACATTAAATAAACCAGGGGTGAAATCCAGCAGGTTCTGACAGGTTTTGGAGAACTGGTAGTGGACATTTTGAGCAGTTCGGAGGACTGGTAGCAGAAATTTTGAGTAGTTTGGAGAACCAGCAAATACCATGTCTGGCTGGCCCCAGAGGGAATTTTGCAGTATCCTTCCCCTGGAGAGGGATGGGAATGGAGATTTTGCAGTATCTTTCCCCTGCCACGCCCACCAAGCCACACCCACCAAGCCATACTATGCCCACCAAGCCACGCCCACAGAACTGGTAGTAAAAAAATTTGGATTTCACCACTGAAATAAACCTATTGTTTGCTATGGGTTTGGGGTTTTTTTTGCAGGAAACTGGAAATAAACATTGGTTTCCAGCAATATATCTTAAATCACAGTCATGTGACTTCAGGATGCTGCAAATGGCCATCAGTGCAGGCTGGTTGTTGAGCGCTGAAAATGTGGTAATGTGACATGGGGTGTAGATGGCAGAATGTCAAATCCAAGTCAGAAGTAGGTTTTTTGGGTTCGATCATACTAAGCAACTGGTCCCAAGTCTAGGAATACCTATACTACATGCCACACCTGGTAGAAAGCTGGGCATAATTCAAATAAGCTCATTATGTAACTTTATCTACTTGATGGCCATTATTAAATTTGATGGCAGAAAATTTGACAGTTTAATAGTGCATTAGCTGTACTTGGCATCTCCTACGTACAATTAGGTAGCTTAAAACCGAGCTGCAGTTCCTCCCCACAGTGTCATGGCAAATCAACATAGTTGTAAAGACTTTTCTTAACTAGATTTAACAATTTCTTTAGAGCATCTCAGAAAAAAAGGTAGCAAAATACATTTTAAAAACTTTTGGGTGCGTTTTACATAATATCTTTATGTGTAAACTTGATGTGTAAAACAAGTTACTGAATTAACTTGTTTTCCAGCTGGCAAAATTTACTGAATGGGCTTGGTTCACACAACAGGAAAATCTAACAAGGTTAATAACTTCAGCTCAGCTTAGCAGGCTGTCCAAATGCAACTGCTAGGGTTTTACTCTAACCTGGTACAGCCTCTTGCATTCTTGTCCATGTGGTTTTGCAAAACAAACTGATGAAAGACTTTGAAACCCTTCAAAATAGGGGAGAATTGAATTATCATAGACATGCGACGCTGTAAAAAGTTAATGGGAAAATCTTTCAGGGCCACCTTATGGTTACCTTTTTACTAGTTACGGCATTTAAAAGCTGAAGTGGCCCCAAATGTGGTTCCCCAGTTCCTTACCTATTTGTCACTCGGCTCAGCATGGTGGCCGAAAGTACCCCGCGAATGTATGAATGTCTTCTAGTCCAATCTGTGCAATGTGATTAATGTTTCTCTTGCCGAATTGCTGTCTGCGTTGAAAGCAATGTGTCTATAACATAAGCATCTATCAGAAAGCCAGTGGGGAATCAATCTTAAGTACCAGGCTGTCACCAAGTTGAGGAAGAGGCAGGAAACAGAGGTGCCGTGGTGCCGTGCTTTTCAAGCTATTCGGGCTGGTTTATCACAGCAGGAAAGGCTATTTATAAATTATGGGCAATAACTCCTTGAGCAGGTCTCTCCTTGCCCAGGCTAATCAGAGATAAATCACTGCTCCTCTTTTTCATAATAGGTACACCCTTTGCAAACAATAATGTACAACAGCAGAGACTTGGTATTGAGTTTCCAGCTATGCTGACAAGAGGGAGAAGCTAAAGAGAAACTGAGTTGGGCCAACAGGGAATATCTGTTTTCCAGGGCCAAATTAATCACAGCAATAAGCCTATCAACTGATCTATGCTTTGCTATGAACATTCCTCTGAAACTCCTTCCAAGGTTGTATTTTTGCTGAAGTAACAGTATACAGACAGCTGGAGGGGGAGGGAGGGAGGGAAGGAGTGGGGGAGAGAAAGGGAGGGAGGGAGGGAGAGAGAGAGAGAGAGAGAGAGAGAGAGATGGTTTCAAACTGCTATGTAAATGAATGGTAATAATGATAATTAATAATGTTTGGGAGAGGGAGATGCCCAGTTACTACTAATAAATGTATATATTAAAAAGTTTGTTACATGTTCCAAGTCATTTTACTTGCATCTGAAAAATTATTTCCAGCATCGTATCAACAGTGAGCAAGAACGGAGACAGAAATGTTCCTTATCTATAATGTGAACCTGGCCTTGCAAATGGATGGATGGATGGATGGAATGTGTTCAGAGTCCTGTCTTGTTTGTGTTTCTAATGGCTGCTGCACTTTCCCAATGTTTATGCAGATTTAGATTTCTTCTTTAGCTTGCCAACTTTTTTGCAAAATTAATTTTGAAGATCTCTCAGATTCATACCTTTAATAGAGATAGGAAGCTACATTCCATTTAATAATTGTACTCTTCTCCTTTCATACCGAAGTATTTATTTAATAAAACCTGTAATTCATTAAATACCAGCGAGGCATTGGAAGTCCTGGTCACATGACTGAGATCAAAGAAGAGGCTTTCTTGGAGCCTGGGGAGGGTGAAAACAGCCTTCCCCACCCCCCGGGACTCTGGAAACGGCCCGTTTGCTGACTTCCAGTGAGCCCGGAAAGCCCAAAAATCAGCTGGCCGACGTGCACATGCGCACCGGAGCTGAGCTAGGGCAACCCTCGCATGCCCACCGATATGGCTCCACATGCCACCTATGCCATCACAGCTATATAGTAAATAGAATCAGAAGTTATGCCTCTTGGTAGAAAAAGGTTTTGTCAGGACAGGAATCTATGTACTTTATTCAGGACTCATGGATTAGCGACTAAGAGTTTTTGTGTCTTCCGAGCATTTTTCCCAAATGCTCAGTAGAACCTGACAATAATTAACATTTAGCATTGTATGTTACATTCCATCTATATAATCCATTCTGGAATTGATTTTAAAATGCAGAATTTACAATTGAAAATCTTGGTCTGCATTTGGACTATTATGATTCTTCTCACTTTCTACTTTTCAAAAATGTATTTTAAAAGTTTTGAAATCTTGCTTACATTTTATGCCATTTTGGCTGATCTTCCAGTAATGACGTTACCCAGTTCTGATTTTTATTTTTCCCCTCTGTGGTCAACATGAGTATGATAGCGTTGTATGTCTTTCGATAGAAAACTATGCTTTCCTTATATGCACCTCTATTAAGCCTAGTTAAGGACAGTATCATTTTCGTGTGTGTAAATCACAATGGAAAAATATTGAACAGGATATTTTCTTGCAGTATGTGCTTGCAGTTAAGTATTTATTAGTTCTATTAGTCTTGATGTTCTTGTATTATTGCAGCATGTTCTACCTTTCCTTAATATATTTTCTGCAGTAAGAAAAAGAGAGAAGAAATAATGGAGAAACAGACCAGAAGGACAAAAAGAGCCTGGTGGTGCAGTAGACTAAAGCAGTGTTATTAACATTCAACTGCCTGCAATTACTGCAAGTTCTAATCTCACCAGGCTCAAGGTTGACTCAGCCTTCCATCCTTTCTAAGGTAGGTAAAATGAGGACCCAGATTGTGGGGGCAATAAGCTGATTTTGTATAAAATATACAAAAGTATGAAGGCTTATTGCTTAACACATTGTAAGCCACCCTGAGTCTCCAGAGAAGGGCGGCATATAAATCAATTAAAAAAAAAAAAAACTTAAACCCTCAGGTACCCCATATAATTCTTGTCTGGAAGAATAATAAAAATATTGCTCTAGAACTTGCTGATCATATGAAATATATGCGATCAAACCCTCTCCCTTTTTAAATATATAGTCCATTACAAAGAAATTGTTTATTTATTTATTTATTGGTTTGATTTATATGCCACCTTTTTCTGAAGACTCAGGGCGTCTTACATTGTGTTAAGCAATAGCCTTCATACTTTTGTATATATCTGCTTAGTAGGGCTTTTGGCCCACCCCTAAGCGGTGTTCTTTTTTATACAAAGTCAGTTTATTGCCCCCACAATCTGGGTCTTCATTTTACCTACCTCGAAAGGATGGAAGGCTGAGTCAACCTTGAGCCTGGTGAGATTTGAACTTGCAGAAATTGCAAGCAGCTGGTGCTACTTAACAGCACTTTAGTCTGCTGTGCCACCAAGGCTCTTTGATCACTAGGCTAGCCTTATTATGGGAACACAAAGTATCATTTATACAACATATGATTTTCTGGTTTAATTTATTGTTTACTGTAATCACATCCATAGAAGACAGAAGAATGTGGGAATAAAGGGAAGCAAATCCTGTCACCTTTTTGATATTTTCAATTTCAACCTTAGTTCTGATTCATTTAAACTTTTATATACTGGCAATTTTTACCCCATTCTTGAAGAAACAGAAACATAGAATCATTAGGCTGGAAGGAATCTTAGAAGTCTTCTAGCCCAACCCTCTGCCCATGGCAGGTGGTCTTATACCATCTCAGACAAATGGATATCCAATCTTTCCTTGAAAACTGATTTTACCTTGAAGTAGACACTAACTCAAGATTCTTTCAAGAGAGTCTGGCTCCTTCCAGAATAGGATTAAGACTGTGTAGTACTGCTCTGCATTATCACTGATCTCTTTTAAATGAAGGTGGGCAGCCTGGGAGAAAATTTTGCAGTTCCCTCAATGTGTGTCCATTCTTTTTTCTTCAACGAAAGTAAAAACACAATGCATCGTTCAGATGAGTTGACTGATTGTTTTCACTTGGTTCAGTGGTGGGATTCAGCCAGTTCGCACCACTTGGGGAGAACCGGTTGTTAACTTTCTGAGCAGTTTGATGAATTGGTTATTGGAAGAAATAATTCGGGCAGAGAACCGGTTGTTAAATTATTTGAATCCCACCACTGACTTAGTTGATTAGTTAACGAGAAGCACGTGACTAGTTCATAGAGACCATGAGGTGCTATGAATCAGTGTTGGATGGTTTGGGAGTGAAAACTGTGTGGATGTGACTTTATTTTACTCAGGCACAATGGATGATCAGTCAGGCTCTTCTGTTGGCAAAGTGCCACTATGACTAGGGTAATTAAATGTTTAAGGCACAAGGTATTTGGGTCAATTTGCCAGCACATCATAATGTCTTCTCAGAAACAGAACTCGGTAAGACCAATTTCCAAGTGTTGATCTGCCCCCTAATAATTCAGCCCTATTTGTACCTAATTACCTATGAAGATGAAGGTTCAGTAGGGTCAATGGAACTTACTTCCCGTATTACGGGGGGGGGGCATCCCCAAATTAGGCATAATACTGACCTGAAAATGACTTTGTTGTTGATTTGCTTGTTTACTGCGATTGAAGCTTTGCTTCTCACCCAAAGTTCTACTTTCGTTGCAAAAAGGACCCGTTGACATGTTTGCAAACTGGACTAAAAAGACAAACCTCTAAGAATGTTCTGATTAAATGTTTAATTAGGGAAGGGTGGATAGTTTTCCAGTGCCTTCAGACTGAAATGCAAATGAGCAGTTCAAATGGCACTTTTCCCTTTGTGGAAGTGAATATGAAATAAGATATGGAGAAAAGAGGAAGACTGTGAATATGATCTATAGATTTGGTTTCAGTTCTTCTCATTATTGATACCTGGCTTTGACCAATTACCTTAGAACAGGGTTGTCAAACTCAATTTCATTGAGGGCCACATCAGTGTGATGTTTGACCTTGGGAAGGCAGGGTTGTGTGGCCAGCTTGGGCGTGGCCAGCTTGACGTCACTCGTGTCGGAGCGCCTGTGGCCTGAGCACTCCCAGGCTCTGTTTTCGGGCGGGATGGCCTCCTGCAACCCTCTGCCAGTGAAAATGGAGCTTGGGAGGGCCATGCACAGCCCTCGCAAGCTCAGTTTTCAGCTGCGATGGCCTCCTGCAACCCTCTGCCAGCTAAAACAGCACGCGGCCCTCCCAACCTTAGTTTTCGCTGGCAGAGACACCGCGGGCCAGTCCTTCACTGTTTCCAGGGCAGCCCCCAAGCCAGATCTAAGCACCCCACAAGCTGGATCTGACCCGCGGGCCTTGAGTTTGAGACCCCTGACTTAGAAGGAATGGAGCACACAGTAAAAGAGAATTCCCTGCCCCTGATTAAAGAGTAAATGACAATACAAAAAAAAAAAGTTCAGCCTAAAGAACTTTGGTCGCTCCATCCAGAGAGGCTCTTTCTGTTTAAATAATCACAGAACAAATCCTACATTTAATATGCTTTATCAAAATAATAAAGACATTGCAAAAGAAAAAAGAAAAAAAAAGAACCACTCACCCTTTCCTTCTCATATTATCTTTGGCAACTATATGGTCTCAATAATAGAGAGTTGTGATTAAAAATGCATAAACGTTTTCAGAAGTAAATGTTTCATTGGGAAATAGATGCCTGGACAATATGATAGTGGTGAAAGAAAACAGATATTTATATAGGTGGCAGCATCCTGCATGTTTTATATTTATCTTGCAGAATAACAACTGCACTGCTAAATTGATCTAAAGATGGAACATGTCCAGTGATGTCTATTCTGAAAGCTAGCAAAGGTCTAGGGTTTCAGGTAAGGTCTCATGAATTATCTGAGATTCTTCCACTTGTAAATGCCAAGGCTGAGGACATTCCAGATACCAAATATCTAGTTTACAGCTCACGTTGAGTCTTTTCTTGTGTACTTTGAAATCAAATGGAAAGTTCACAAATGGAACGATATGGAGGAAGCCCTTACTTGTTGCTCATTGCAGCATTTGATTACAGGTATTCTTCTGGTGAAGAAAACTAGGCTAGAAAATTATGGGGAAATGATAAAAATATAGCACCAACATAATTTACCTCATCAGAATCTCAGCATCAATACCAAAACAGGGATGGTAGAAATTTGAAAGAAATTCAAAGGCATCTTGAGAAGGAGTTTGAAAAGCAGAAGCCGTCTTTTCGGTGATAGCAAACATTTGAAACTTGAGGGCAGATTTAAAAGCAGTATGCAGTATCAACAAATCTGTTTTTAAACGCAAAAGATCAAAAAGAGACTACCAACTGTTATAGTTCTGTGGATACTTTCTTTCATGGAACATATAAAGAGATTGGATAGTGGTTTTTTGCTCTTTCTTGTAAAGTCAGAATGAGGAACTATTAAATTCAAACTGAGGGCCTTTATTAGATCAGCTGAAAGCATATAAAATAATTGCAAGTTTTTGAGTTTCCATAATGCTGGAGCAGGCAAAATATTTCATGAGCCTAATACAAAGGTGGAGCGGGGGCGATGGGAGCAAAATAGCTAGCAATGAGGTTACATCTTCAGCCATTTACAATTCTAGATGAATTGTGGGATTAATTTGGTCCCAATCATTTCATCTCTATCATCTAGCAAAGATAGTTCCCCCCATTTTAACAACCTAGTTGTTAAAGTCAACATTATTTCCATGTTATTTAATTGGAACATCAGAGAGGTTACAATGCATTTCAATGTATTTTTACTTCTTCTCTATGGTCCAATCTTTATTTATAGTAATAATTTTCTGGATATGCATATATTTATTCCAGTCTTTTATAGTAAAATGGAAAAGATGAGTCCCATGTGTTTATATGTGTTCAAGTCTTATTTGTTGCACAAGTAGTCTTTGACTTACTAATCATTTGTTTAGCAACCTTGCAAAGTTATAACACTGAAAAAATGACAACCGGTGTCTCATACTTATGACCATCATAGCATTCCAGGGTGGCGCAGTGGTTAGAATACAGTACTGCAGGCTACTTCTGCTGACTGCTGGCTGACTGCAATTTGGCACTTCAAATCTCACCAGGCTCAAGGTTGACTCAGCCTTTCATCCTTCCAAGGTGGGCAAAATGAGGACCCAGATTGTTGAGGGCAGTATACTGACTCTGTAAACCATTTAGAGAGGGCTGGAAAGCACTGTGAAGTGGTATATAAGTCTAAGTGCTATTGCTATTCCCACTGTCACATGATCAAAATTTGGGCACTTGGCAACCAGTATGTATTTACAATATTTGCAGCATCCCAGGGTCATGTGGTCGCCATTTGTGACCTTCCCAGCAGGCTTCTGACAAACAGAGTCAATGGGGGAAGCCAGATTTGCTTAATGACTACATGATTCACATAACAACTGCAGTGAGTCGCCTAACAATCATGGCAAAAAGGTTGTAAAATTGGGTGTGAATTGCTTAACAACTGCCTTGCTTAGCAATGGAAAGTCTACTCTCAATTGTTAAGTCAAGATCTACCTGTATGTATGTAGCTGAGTGTGTCTTACACTGGAAAGACCAGAAAAATAAAACTCTTCTGGTGATATATTTTTGAAGGGAAGGAAGAAGGGTTGCTGTGAGTAATGTCTGATGTAAAATGGGTGAGGTCGTAATACACATATAGATAATTGGGTTTTCAGTTTGGGGAAGGGCAGCTTTTAATTCTTTTTATTTCTCTTTTGGAGCTTCAGTTTTCATGTGTTTCCCTCTCAAAATGATATGAAACTTTCCGAAGTTGTCATCACATAACCTGCTCAGAAAGCTCTGGGGTCCTAAAAGGGGGCAGCTCTAAAACTAAAGGACCTTTCTTTGCTTTAAGTCAGTCTGTTTGCAAAATGTTTATAAAACTTTAAACTTTTAAAAAGTTACAGATTAGTCCGCCATTCTGTAATAGTCCTCCAAAACCTACCGATTGATTAAAAAAAATATAAGAAAAATGGAATTACATAGAAGGCATTAATTGCTCTGATACAACATCACTAAAAATAAAATGCTAGGAAAATGCTTCAGCAAACTCTTCAGCTCAAGATGAAATTGATTCAGTAGCAAAAACAAAAAAGCCAGGAAGCAACGAAATTAGATAAATTAGAAAGTAATGTTGGTTTGCTTACCTGTTCTAAAAAGCTACTTTCAATTTTCTAAAAATAACACTGTCTGATTCTCCAAAAATAGCTAGATTTTGTTTACCGTTTTATTTTACATGTATTTTCCCAAGAAGCCCAGAGCAGTATTATAGTACACAAGAGCCCCATGTAGGTGGGTTACCCAGCAAATTACATCAATACAAATTTCCCCATGGCTGTGCCTACCAGCACTGTCAGGGCTCCGTGGAAGCTAGCAGAATGGTGGGTTCTGGAAAGAACAGTAGGCATGAAGGCAGTGTAAACAGTCAACCATCATCAACAAATGAAACTTGGGGGCAGCAGAAGAGGAAGGTTTCTGTGCATAGACACAAGAAAATCATGTATAGCAGTGATGGCTAACCTTTTTTTCCTCAGGTGCCAAAAGCATGTGTGTTCATGCGACCGCACAACCGCATGCCGACACCCATAATCCCCTCTGCGCGACCCTGCGCATGTGCGTATGATCTCCCCCCACACCCCATTTTGGGCCTAGCAGCCCTCCCTGAAGCCTCCTGGGACCAAAAATAGGCCATGGGGTGGGGGGGTACTGCACCCCACCATGCCCCGTTTTGGGCCTAGCAGGCCTCCCTGAAGCCTCTTGGAACCGAAAACGGGGCATGGGGGGGCGTGCTGCATACATGCACGACTCCCATGCCCTCCCACGCATGCACGAGTTTCCCGCATGCATGGCAAAGACCCAAAAATCAGCTGGCCAGCATGAGGCGTGCACACATGCACAGTGGAGCTGACCTAGGGTGACGGCTCACATGCCCACAGAGATGGCTCTGTGTGCCACCTGTGGCACGTGTGCCATAGGTTCACCATCACGGATGTATAGGGTTTGAAGTAGAACAGATATAAACTCTGTATTATCTTCCTACTGTAGGAAGTTATCACCCACCCCTCTCCTAGGAAAATGAGATATTTTAGGAAATATTAAAAGGGCAGAATATTTCCCCTAAAAGGGAGGCAGAAACTTACCCCCCTCCCCATTTGTCAATGGGCCATTAAGGTCTGCTATTCTACATAACAAAGATCTTCCCCCTTCAGGCAGAGCCATAGTAGGAATTGCCCAAAGCCCTTTCATTACATCATCACACAGCAAGAGTCAACCAAGCCTGGGACTCAAAAGACAACCTACAAAGTTACCCCTGCATGGCCACATGAGAGTCTGACAACCAATCAGAACACAAGCTCAAATTCAAAGCCCAACAGAGGGCATAAAACCCAGGCACTCTCAGCATCTCTGCCCATTTTTCACCTAAGATCTCCAAGGCATGTGATCCTGTTCATCAATAAACCTTCTTTCCAAGCAACTTCCATGAATCCAATGTCTTTTTCCCCACTTGGAACTGAACCCAGAAGGATATTTCTTCCAACACTACCCATTCAGAGATTGTCAGCTGTTTAAAATTGCTAACATTCCAAAATCAGAACAGTAATTTGGTTCAATGTCTATGGAGATTCTCAATCATCCAAGTCATAGTTGTCCCAAAAGTGTTTTTTTTAAAGGCAACTTGGACTTCGATTTTTCCTTGATGACATTTCGCTTTTCATCCCAGAAGTTTCTTCAGTTCAGAGAACTGAATTTCAGAGAATTGAAGAAGCTTCTAGAATGGGAAGTGAAACATCTTCAAGGAAAAAACCAAGTCCAGTTGCCTTTTGAAAAAGCACCTTTGGGACAATGATTTAGTTCATACTTACATGAATCCAAATCCCTAGGTAGTTACATCCTAGGCAGAGGTGGGTTTCAGCAGGTTCTGACCAGTTCTGGAGAGCCGGTAGCGGAAATTTTGAGTAGTTTGGAGAACCAGTAGTAAAAATGCTGACTGGCCCCGCCCCCATCTGTTCTCTGCCACCCAAGTCCCAGCTGATCAGGAGGAAATGTGGATTTTGCAGTAACCTTTCCCTAGATTGGGAATGGAATGGAGATTTTACAGTATCCTTCCCTTGCCACGGCCACCAAGCCATGCCCACCAAGCCATGCCACACCCACAGAACCAGTAGTTAAAAAATTTGAAACCCACCACTGATCCTAGAGTCAGGGAAATCTCTGCGTTTTACAGAGATTTGTAAAACTTTGTCTCTTTGAGAAACAAGAGTGCCAATGCCCACAACAGTCACATCTGGGTCTGGCCCATTTAAGCACAGTCAGCTTTGCACTGGGAACAACGCATCAATGTCGGATCTGTGTTTCTCTGTCTTTACTTCCTGCTCTGCTTCCTGACTTTCAGCTCTTCGACTTGGAGCAGCTGATTAATCTGCTTGTCATTTGACTCTAGGACAGTCACGGGCTAAATTGCTTCATGGAACCTACGCTCCATCTGACTGTCTGAATTCTCCGCCAAGACTTTGCTCTTTTCCAGAGCATGTATGCTCATGCACAGTGACTCTGCCTGCCTGTTAGACTACTTCCTACTCACAAGTAAACCTTTTGTAAATCTATCTGGGTCTATGTGTACTAACACTGAAACAGTACTGGGGGAGGGGTGTTTTTATAAAATTGAGATGGTGCCTGTCTGATCAAAGCCCTGACATATTTTTAAGTGCATGTATTTATTCATCGAATTTAGATCCCACCCATCTCGCTCCTTGTGACATCCTTGTAGATGCTCCTGGTTCATTCTATTTTGTTTTTTCCTCCAACAAAAATAATATCAACGTTCTGTGGCTTTGGGGATGGAATATGGAGTATTGGAGATTATTATTATTTTTTACCTTTAGGTAGGGCAGCAGCCCCAACCTTTATGGTTTGGCGGTCTGGCAGGGGTGAGGAGAGGTGAACAGGCATTAAGTGGTGTGCATGTGCCGGCTAGCCATTTGCACAGCCCAGTCCCAAACAGGTCACGGGCCAGTAGTGGACCATGGGCTTAGGCAGTGGTGGGTTGCTCCCGGTTCTGCCCGGTTCTTTAGAACCGGTAGTAAAAGCAGCGGGAGGCTCCGCCCACCTGCCCGGATGTCATAATTGATAATCTGCGTATGCGCAGAAGCTTCGCGTGCGCTCCCGTTGCGAACCAGTAGTAAAGGTAAGTAGAACCCATCCCAGGGGTAGGGGGTTGGAGACCCCTGCTTTAGGGGGAAAAGATTTTATGTGCTTCATAATCATGGGTTACCTTTAATGTTCATATAATTTTTTATTTTTTTTTAATTTGATTTATATGCCGCCCTTCTCCGGAGACTCAGGGCGGCTTACAATGCGCTAAGCAATAGCCTTCATACTTTTGTATATTTATACAAAGTCAGCTTATTGCCCCCACAAACTGGGTCCTCAATTTACCTACCTTAGAAAGGATGGAATTGCTCTTGAATGTTGCTAGTACTGATTTGACTACATAAGAAACAGACATTGCATTAAACATTACTAGAAAAGGAATGAATGAAGCTTCTAATAATATCTTATTTTGGTTCAGAATCATAATTTAACTAGCAATGTCCTCATATAATTATTTCTATCCTTCCTGGAGCTTAAATGCTGCTGTAATCCAGCAGGACTTTGAGTGGCTTACATTCTCTTCTTACAGTATTAGGGTTAAACTAAAAAACATTATGTAACATAAAGTAATCAAACCACCAGTAGGGTGTAATGGTAATGATGTGATATGGTATAGTGTAGTAATTTAGTATAGAGCCAGTTTGATGTAGCGGTTAAGGCACAAAGCTAGTAACTGAGAGACTAGTTCCAACCCCTAGGGCAAGGGTCAGCAACCTGTGGCTCTGGAGCCGTGTGTGGCTCTTTAACCCCTCTGCTGTGGCTCCCTGTCACTCAAAATATGCATCACAACCGCCAATGTGCAACACCCGCTGGCACGATTTATTGAGCTTTTCAACCCCTGGTAGGCCAACCATGGATAAATCCAAGAAAAGAAAAGTTTCAGAAGAAAACAGAACGTTTAATTCAACTACATATGCTAGTTTTGTGGCCGCTCAAGAAATAGTCAGGCACAGAAGGGTTTTGTGGCTCCCGGTGTTTTCTTTTCTGTGGGAAACGGGCCCAAATGGCTCTTTGAGTGTTTAAGGTTGCAGATCCCTGCCCTAGGGGCAGTAACTACCTTGGGTGATCTTGGTCCAGTCACTCTTTCTCAGCTTACTGCAATGTTTGCTTAACAGGCCCGACATTGGACTGAAAAGGATTCAGACAATGCTCGTCTTCCATAATAATCCATTCTGTTCCTCTCTGCCACTTTTTTCTGGTTTTTTCTTCTGACTGCTATTCAACAGTTTTAAGAATATTGAGCATGCTACTTTCTGCCCCAGTTTTATTTTTGATCATATCTGTAATCTATTCTTATCAGGATTCACTTGATTCAGTTCAATGATCTGTGATGAAGAAGTAGATATATGTCTAGCCATTGGTTCTTATTTACTTTATTATTTAATTACTTCATTAAACGTATGAGCCATCTAATTCTATTGCAACAGTGAAATATAGGAAATATTGGAAGGCTTTTCTTTTGCTATATCCATTTGTCGTGATGTACGCAATCTTGTAGCATCTTTGTGTCATCACTTTATTGATTAAAGACAGGATTTATATAATCACAAGGATGGCTGGATGATGCTGTAGGACAGTATAAATTACAATTTGGGGGTGGCCCAAGTCTTTGGACACTGGCTTATTAAGCGGTCTATTCTTGTACTTGAAAGCAGGTTTTCATAAAATAAGTACCAATAACTATATGAGGAAGAAATGAACAATTTAAAAACTTGTAATTTAAGTATTGCCCTTCAGCCTTGAAAAGTATAATTTCTCTAACTGGGCAATCCAGATATTTTAAGATGTGAAAGTATTTTAAATAAAAGTACCTTCTCTCACATACATCTACATCCACAGACAAACCCAAATATGCATGCAATCTGTATATTTAGATTTACACATTTATAAGGATATTTATTTGTTTATTTCCAGGTAGTCCTCGACTTATGACTGTCACTGCGCATTCTGTACATTTGGCAATTGGCCTGCATATATGCAGTGTCCTATGGTCACATGAACACAATTTACAACATTTTTTCTCAGAAACTGGCTTTTATTTTCAGTTTTTTGCAAAAAATGCCCATTGCAGACAATGAGTTTGCTTAAAGACCTCCACAAGAAAAGGTTGTAAAATTGGTCCTATATTAGTCACATAATCGCATACTTAACAATAGACAACAACTTACAACTGGAATTCTGAGCTCAGTTACGATTTTAAGTGGAGACTTACCTTCATTTACTTATCTATTCATTTATTTAGGCCTCTCCAAAAGAATAGACTCTGGGTGGCTTAGAATACCTAAACATAACATCAACAAAACAGCCCCTCTTTTGAATTTGCAATTTATTTTTATTTTATTTATACCCTTCCGCTGTGAATCTGCTTTAATGAATCATATTAAATGCAATGTTGGTACCCTATTAATAATGCATGTGAATAACTATTAATCAAAGTAACATACTGGGATTTTTAAAAAATTAGTCCTATGATAATGAAGGTTAATACAGCCATTAACTGGGTTTCTATAAAACGTTCTCCAGTACCGTAAGTTAAATTTAGTTCTATACATTTCCCAAAACAGTAATCACTGCTGTCTTTAGGAAATGAGTTGGGAATTAGCCCTCAAATGTTTTATATGTCTGTTTTCTGTTTTGAGCAGCACTGGGTGATTTGGCAGACAGGGATAATAGAAAATTCCTGTGTTTCTCCAAAATTATAGCAAGCTCTTAACACAAATTGCTGACAGCCCATACAATTATCATCAACTGAGGAAAAATTAAACAAGTAAAGCCAAACCCCCAATGCCACCCTGATGGCGTTAGATCACCCGTGCTTTGAATTATTTCTATTTCCAGCTGAGCAATAAAGTGGGATCTTGACCTTTCCCCTCTGGCTCACCCAAATTGTGACCAGACCGCTGCTAATTAGGGACAGAAGCTTCAAAGTGTGTGTCTCCTTTTGCCAAATTTAGGGCAGTGTAAACAATCTGCAAGATGGGAGAAGGGCACTGAACTTCATGTAAGAATAAATCTATCATGTAAACTCGAATGAGTCCAGTAATTGGCTCTGGGTAGGTATTTTGCATAGATACTCCATGGGATTAATCAGAAGGATATGCAGAGGGCATCTGAAGACAATCCCAAACCAAAGCACTCCTGGTGCAGACACAAAGATAAGTGGGGCTGGAACATAAAGGAGCAATCGATCTGGTTTTCTTCAGCTTTGATAAGTAAAAGCTGCCTTTAGGTGGCCAGATAAGAAGGTGTGATATAATGGAAAAGTGTGGGTTCAAAACTATCTTTCAGACCACCAATTCATTGCAATTAAATGACTAATCTCCCACCCATAACCATCCTACACCCTTGAACAGCCCAACAAAACATTAGCATCTCATTTTTCTTTTAAGTCTGTTTAGTCAGTCCTAGAGACATGTGGAATGGAGTGAATTTAGAATAAAATTTCCCTCAAATATTTGTAGTCTCGGTGTGTCATTCCTAAAAGATAGACACAGAGGAGAGGTGGGTTTCAGCAGGTTCTGACCAGTCCTGGAGAACCGGTAGCGGAAATTGTGAGTAGTTCAGAGAACTGGTAGTAAAAATTCTGACTGGCCCCGCCCCCATCTATTCTCTGCCTCCCAAGTCCCAGCTGATCGGGAGGAAATGGGGATTTTGCAGTAACCTTCCCCTGGATTGGGGAGGGAATGAAGGTTTTACATTATCCTTCCTTCTGGAGTGGGGTAGGAATGGAGGTTTTACAATATCCTTCCCCTGCCACGTCCACCAAGCCACACCCACCAAGCCATACCACGCCCACCAAGCCACACCCACAGAACTGGTAGTAAAAAAAATTGAAACCCACCACTGACACAGAGGCATGTTGTTCACATGTAATCCCATATCAAACCACAAAAAACTGAGAAAAAAGATGGCTAAAGAGTTAATTATTCCAGTAGTTTTTCTCGAAAAGGACCTCCGTAAAAGCTTTTCCAGCTATGAGGATCCTAATCAAAGACCCTGCTTCTTCCTGTCTTTCAAGGAAAGCCAATGATAACTCTTGATAAGGTTTCCTTTTGCCCAGTGGTGCATTCCAGCTCAAAGTCCTGTCTGTTCGTTGTCTTACTACCATCCTTTTAATTTCTCTCTTCATACATTGCAGAATTAAAGGCTGGAATACACTAATACTAAATATATTGAAGGTTCCTGATGGTTATTAAGAAAGTTATGGAGTATCAGGAACTCAATTATAGTTTATTAATCATATCTGAAGCAAGTTTGTCTCCTGTACCAGAGGCAGAATACCTACCAACTATGAAAGAATGAGAATGCAAAAGTGTTCTTTAGTTCTTGTCTTGTTGTTTATTTTATTTTATTTTAGCTTACAGATTTTTTTTGCCCACTTTGAGAATTAAACTCTATGTGCTAGACAGTTCTTAAATATATTCCAGCAGAGCCTTTATTAGACACTCATAAACATAATTTTTAAATACCAATTCTTGTTTCTTTTAAACATAAGATGATCTCTTTACTATGTTCATACTTATTCCAAGAACTAAACCATTTCTTCCATCTACATCAAATTTTATCAGAGTTGTTGTTTTGTTGTTTAGAAAAAAAGCAGTATTTACCTTGGATGCTGATTTCTTTTTCTTGCTATGTAAATGGAAATACAACAGCAAACAAATGTCTTGTTTAAAAACTTCACGGTTCTCATTTTATCCAGAGATTATTCCTTACTATGTTAGCATCTTTAAAGCTTTAGTTTTATTGAATTAAAATCAAACAAACAAACAAATGCTATCTCAAATAAATATTGTAAAGCGATTTGGTCATGATAATTCTGAGCTAAGGTTGCTTCAGGATGAGGTATGTGATAGCTGGAGAGTCTTGCTTTATTCATACAGTTTTACAGGATCTGATTCAGAGGTGGGTTTCAGCAGGTTCTGACCAGTTCTGGAGAACCGGGAGCGGAAATTTTGAGCAGTTTGGAGAACCAGTAGTAAAAATGCTGACTGGCCCCGCCCCCATCTGTTCTCTGCCTCCCGAGTCCCAGCTGATCGGGAGGGAATGGGGATTTTGCAGTAACTTTTCCCTGGAGTGGGGTGGGAATGGAGATTTTACAGTATCCTTTCCCTGCCATGCCCACCAATCCACGCCCACAGAGCCAATAGTAAAAAAATTTGAAACCCACCACTGTAAAAGATATGATATTGGTACCAAAATTAACTTTCATGGGAGCACTTCCATTTAAGGCCTACATTTCCAAGATTTACCTTGGAAAATAATTTATTGATCAATTTCTATGTGCTTTTCTTTCAGGATAATAGCTACAGGCGTCTTTATAAATTGTCTTAACAGAAATCTGTTATTTTCTCATTTCATTTCTTGTAAATCTGTTTCTAGCACCTTCTCTCTCTGGAGAGATTTTATACCTTTTTTCTCACATTATGAAAATAATGAAACTTTTTTGGGGGAAATTAAGAACATAAATAAATCTTACAGTTCTATATTAAATTCTCCTTCTCCCTCCTAACATTCACTTTTACCTTTAGAAGCAAACCCAAGAAACTTCTGATAGAAATAATACATCATTTTCCCCCCCAAAGACACAAATCACCGATGACTTAACACAATTTTAGAATTGAAAGGTCTTTGTTCTTCCTTGCACCAGAAATTACATATGCTTTAAGGTGCCATAATTCAATTTAACAATATTGAATATCTAACATTGCTACAGTTGGAAGACTAGTGCACATCACTAACTGGGCTTTAAGTAAGATATAAGTGGGCAAAACTATCCAAGGGCCACAGATAACTGCAGCCTCATTTTTGTGGCCTCACAATTCCTCCACAATTGATACTGACATTCACTGATGAATTAATCATGAAACCTTATTTATTTGTTTATTTGTTTGTTTGTTTATTGTCCTTGTCATGACTCTCAAACGACTGAAAACATTTTGTCATTATTACATTTCTTGTAGAGGCTAAAAATTAAATTTTTTTTAAAAGGATATCTTTTTTCTAGGAAAGCAACTTACTGACGGGAGTAGCTCTGTTAAGTGATGAGGCCATTTCCTTTAAAAAAAAAAGCAATTGCACCATCTTACATAATCAAACCAGTAGAGGGCAGCTCCACCATATTTTAAAAACATAAAGAATAATTGTTTATGGCGCAACAGCTATTTACAGCAGGTTCCAAATCAGGTTAAACCTCTTTTAATAGGATTAAATGGAAGTAGTTATTCCAATGAAGTAGATGCAGGATGCTTTCATACAGACATGACTAGTGTTGCCAGTCTGAAGATCAACAGTTGTTCCATTCTTACCCTAAAAGAGTTTATTATGAAAGGGGGGAGGGGGAAATACAGGTACAGCTATAGAAAAACTTGGGAGTGTTACATCTGGAAGTCAACACGGTCTGGGCTTCCCATGCCATTCTGTGAATGAGGCAGGGCATTGGATCATTAAAGCTTCACTTAGAAATAACTCCAAACTTGTTAGCTTCAGCAGCTCACATTTTATATTCCTCTTCTGCATACCCTAAGCCTGTGATGGTGAACCTATGGCATATTGCCATATTGCTGGGCACGCGAGCTCAGATCCAGTGCACATGCGGTCCCACCAGAAGTTGGCAAACGGGCCGTTTCCGGCCTCCAGAGGGACTCCAGGGAGATGAGGAAGGCCGTTTTCACCTTCCCAAGGCTCCTAGAAAGGCTCTGGAGCCTGAGGAGAGCAAGAAAACAGGCCTACAGGGCTCACTGTACGAAAAGTGGGGGGAGTTGCTGCCTGCGCATGTGCGGGGGCAGGGCACATAGAATTATGGGTGTGGGCACGTGCACGTGTGATCCCCCCACGCTCCCCACGCTTTTGGCACACGATGGCAAAAAGGTTCGCCATCACTGCCCTAAGCTAAATGCAGCTTGGCCATGGGATCGAAATCATTTTGAAAGATCAAGCCATTTTCTTATTATGCTTAATGTGAACACAGAATGTTCTGCTGCCTGTTGTAGAGATAGATTCATGAAATCTAACCCACCAATAGTGGGTTCCAGTTACCTTCGCTACCGGTTTGGAATTGGGAGCACGCGCACGCTGGCTTTGCTTACGCATGGCGCTTCTGTGCATGCACAGAGCATCCATGATGATATCCAGGCGGGTGAGCGGAGCCGCCACTACTGGTTCGCCCAGACCGGGGCGAACCAGTAGAAACCCACTACTGCAATCCACTCGTTTTCCAACACTAAGACAATATTTCAAAAAAGATTAAAGGAACAATTTATCATGAACTTTTTTTCCCCCTGCCTCTCTAAACTAGCTGATCCAGAGGGCTCCACTTTAGAACCAGTTTTATTTTATCTTGGAAAAGTTCAATTAAAAAAAGGATAATCTGCTGAAATTATCTGTGTTCACAGAACATGTTTAAACAAGTCACTTAAAGATCTAGTGGGTGCATATGTATCAGATGCTAAACTTGGTTAATTTTAATCTTAGTTTATTTTATACACACACATACACTGTGTTTCCCCGAAAATAAGACTTCCCCTGATAATAATCCCAATCGGGCTTTTGAACACATGCGCTAAAATAAAACCCCCTGAAAATAAGCCCTAGTGAAGGGGTGGGCGTGGCCAGCACAGGAGGCAGCCCTTCCCTTCCCCATTCAGCTAATGGCAGCTGGGCCCCTTAATCGCGACCCACAGATCAGCTGAGCTGATCGGGAGCTGCCTCTCGTTCTATCTCTCCCCATTGTTCTTGGTGCTCACCAGGGGTGGATTCTAAAAATTTTTACTACCAGTTTTGTGGGCATGGCTTATTTTGTGGGCGTGACTTGATGGTCATGTGACAATTCTTTAGGATTTAGCAGAGGTACTGGTCTACCAGACTTTTAACTGCTTGCAGAGCTGTACCAGTCTACCCATTTATTTTTGCAGGCACCGGTCTACTCAGTATTTTTGCAGGCACCGGTCTACTCATTTGTTTTTGAAGGCTGTAGGGTGGCCCTTTGAAGCCCTGCGGCAAGAGTTTAAACAGTTTTTCCTTATAGCCCATCAGCTGGGACTCAGGAGGCAGCAATAGATTGGGGGTGGGGCAAATAAAAGGTAAGAATAACGTGGAGGGCAGGGGGGCAGAACCGGTTTGGTGATGTCATATCGTCACCGCTACTGGCTCAGCGGAACTGGGTGGAACTGGGAGGAACCCACCAGTAGGGCTCACCCGCCTCCCATCTGTCCATCCATCCCCCTCACCTGCAAACTCCCACCTCACTTGCAAGAGAGCAGCCACCCAGCACTTCTTTCCTTGCGTGCAGCCAAAAGTAGAAGCAGCAGAAGTCTTTCTTTCTCTCCCCCAAACTCCACCTCTGCGGCTTCCAAACCCCAGCTGGTAGCCATTGGAAGTGGAGAAGAAGCTGGTTGAGCCAGCTGCCTGCTGCTGTGTCTTCCAGCTGGGTGGCCTAGAACACAACCAGGGCAGTGGCTGTTCTGGGAGTATGCTTCCCGCTCTATGGTGACAGCCTGAGGAGCCGCGCATGCACAGCATCAGGCTGGAGTCCCTCGCTGTCCCTTTTTCCCACCTGCTTCCTCAGTGCTGGGTTGGTGGCTGCAGCAGTGGCCCTGGCCCTGCAGGGAGAGCCAGCCCAGGCTGTGGCTTCCACATGGGTGCTGGTGATGGGTGCCGGTGGCATTGGCTGTGAGCTCCTCAAGGACCTGCTGCTCACTGGCTATGCCCACATCGATTGGGTGAGGCCTGGGAGGCATGCGAGGCGAGGGAGGAATAGGCACTTGTGCGGCTTGGTGCTTTCAGGCCGCTCGCATTCCACCGCCCCCTGTGGGAGGGGAGGGGCTTGATGGCAGTGCACAGAGAGAGCCTCTCTCTGCCGGACTCCCGGCTGTGAGTGTGCAGGCCGCCCAGGGCCTCCTAGCAGGCTCTCTAGAGGAAAGGCTCAGTTGGCCTTGGAGCCATTGTTGGGCAATGCCATTCATGCGCTACCAAAAGGTCATGATCTTGGGATACCACTCAGTCGGTGAGTGGCGCTCTGCCCAGCCAGAGGGGGGGTTGTCCAGTGGGTGGGCAGCACATGGCAAGAGGTGCCGGGCAGCTGCTCTCTTGTGAGCTGGCTCCCAAAGAGCTGAGTGCAGGGATGGGAGGATGCAAGCACAGCCTCAGAACAGTCGAACAGTCGCAGCAGCGCAACACAGCAGCAGCCATGAGGTGGCCATGCTTGCCTGCTCCTGCACCTCCAAGATAATAAGACACCACCACCACCACCCCGAAAATAAGGCCAAGTCCTGGTTTAGGTCCTGGGCAAAAAGAGCACATGGGTGAGAGAGGGAGAGAGATTTATACCCTCTGTTGGGCTTTGAACTTGCTTCCTGTTCCTGTGGCAAGAAATGTATCCTGATTGGTTGTCAGACTCCTATGCCTGGTTGAATCTTGCTGGGTGATGTAATCTTCCCAGGTGCCATGTGGTGAGATGGGTAGAGGGCTAATCCTATTATGTCCTGAGGGTGAAGGTCTTTTGTGTTGTAGATAAGCTGGCCCAGCCTTTTGTCTTGTAAATAACTAAAGTATCTGCTGGGGGCAGGGAGCTGGAGCTGAATTTCTGTGTTAAGATTTTTATTTCTCTTTTAGGGGAAATATTCTGCCTTTTTAATATTTCCTAGAATATTTCATTTTTCTAGGAAAGGGGTGGGTGCCAACTTCCTACAGAAGAATCTGTAGGGCTTCCATTTCTCTGTGCTGTGTTAAATAGCTCCTACCACAAGTAACGTATGTTGTGGTTTGACATGGAAGTCTTGAGTTTGCAACAGAATTTAATATCTGTGGGAGAATAAGTACTGAAGTGAGTAAATAAGGTCTATAACACTTGGAGAACTGGGAAAGAGCCTCAGGGTCAGAGTCAGACTGGAACCAGAATGTGAAAGAAAAAATGGAGGAGCAGAAAAATACATGACTATGTTAAGTCATAAGTCATAAGTTTATTTGTCAAGCATATATAAGATAACAGGTAAAAGTATAAACATAATTTGAATACATGAAAAGAGTAAGTAAAAAGGAATATTAGGAGAGGGACGGTAGGCACACTGGTACATCTATGCACGCCCCTTACAGACCTCTTAGGAAAAGTAGCATTAGAATGGTAAGATGAGATAATGTTTTGGAATGTAGCTGAAGTCTTCTGGGGAAGGAACCAAAGAGACAAAATGAAAACGTGAGAAGGCAAAAGTGAATATTGCTAAAAATGTGGAGAGATACTTGTAAAATAAAAGATGAAAAGAATGATGTATAGGATTATTGTTAGAAGTGGAAGGGGTGGTTCAATAGAAGTTAGTTGGAAAGAATCTCATCATTTGCGAATGATCCTATTCTCTTTGAAGGAAAAAGGAATACTTCTAAAGGAAGCATAGAGTACTTTGTAAATCTATACTATTCTGAAGTGCTCAGGCAAGAACTGTTTTCTTTCAACTATCTTTGATTTACCAACTTCTTTTCTTCCTGAATAGGTGTAATGTGGCCTCAGTTATATACTTACTGGCTACTTCCTGAATATATTACTGTAGTAAGTTTTACGTGAGGATGTCCTTACAGGAAACTCAGAAACTCCACTGGATCTAGAATGTGATAATCTGGCTTCTGATCAATGTGATGTTTCTCATCGGGAATACACTTTGCTCGATTTCCCATGGTTTTCCAAGTCAAAGTCAGTGTTTGTTGTAACAGATAAATCCTTTTTTATTGCTTGAATCTATATTCCTCAAAGAATACCTTTGAAATGGAAGTTGCTGAGATGGTCAAATTTACTGCCTTAATTAGAGATAGGACATTGTCCAAATTTAATACTCCCTTTTTACGACCCCATAATCCCTTAATTCAGGGTAGGGTCCGGTGACTGGATGGAGTCTTTACTGGCTGGATGCCCTTCCTGATGCTACACAGAGTTCACAGAGATATTTTTTCTTTGCACCCTAGGAGAGAAACATCTGCCACTACCTAGGATTGAACTCTCAACCTTCTGAGTGGGAGGTGAGTGTCTTCACTACTATGTCACCATGCTGCTCATTTGTCTAAATTTAAATTGGACTGGAAGCTCCTCACTGACTTTGTGCAGGAAGCAAACAAGCAAACAAAAAAGATGCTATATGTGGTTTTGAGAATGAGAATAAAAATAATAGCTTATTAAACACTTATGATCTGGGTGTTTATTATCTGTTTCCTTTTATTAAATTGTTCTTAAGTTTTTAACGTAAGCTATCCAGTGTCGTTGGGGGGATCAATCATCCTCTAAACTGGATGGATGGATGGAGAGAGGAAGGACAAGTAGCCCTCCTTAACTATGATTTTGTTATCCATAGTTGTGATAATATGGATGACACCTCAATTTCTGTGCTAAAGGGTTTTGCATATCTGCAGTTAGGAACATATGTTTTGTTATATCTGCCATTTGTGTCTGTAAATCAAACACACAACCTATTTGCTCAATGATCTGCTGCCAATCTGTCCATCCACCCACTCAGCCTTGCTCTTCCTACTGTTTATCCAGCAATCCTTAAGCACTTCTCTCCTTCCTTCCCTTTAGCTCATCTATCCTCAGTCTTCACACTGTAAGTCCACTCTTCTTCACAGTGCCTTTTTCCAGGGCTCTGGAGCAATGGTGGGATCCTCCCAGTTTAACAACCGGTTTGGTGATTGCGCGATTTGCGCACGCAGTTGGAAGAAACCTTCACTTCCTGGTTTCTTCGGAGGAATAACACAGCTGATTTGGGTGGCAATCCGCTCTACCATGCGAATCAGCTGAGAAGATAAAGGTAGGAAAATAGTGTGGGCAGGTCCATCTGATCGTCGAAGCAAACCAGTTCACTCCCAGCTGATCTCCAGAGCTACCAGTTTGCCTGAACTGGTCTGAACCGGTAGAATCCCACCCCTGCTCTGGAGCCTAACCCCCATTCCTCACAGATTCTAGGTCTCATTATCTATGGTTTCATTATTCACAATAGTAGACTGGACTGGAATGCACAGAAAGTATATGCTTATTTTACATATACGATCCGCTTGATGTAGGGAGCAAATCCATTCCGGATTTTTTGACTTCTGCACCTAATATAAAACCTACTACTGGTGCCAAAAGTAAACAATGTCTATATATTTGTTTATCGCAGTATGATTTATAAAAGTATAAATCCTTTTATAAGCCTACTGAAAATTAAGCATACGTGAAAGGACTTCCAAATTGGTTTCTGTAGGATTATATGCTCCTGGGTTTTCACATGGCATTTAGAAATAATCACATAGTGTGAAGAATTTTCTCAACTTTATTTATTTATTTGTTTGTTTGTTTGTTCGATTTATATACCGCCTTTCTCAGGGCAGCTTACAATGCGTTAAGCAATAGCCTTCATACTTTTGTATATACCTGTTTAGTAGGGCTTTTGGCCCCCCCAAGCGGTGTTCTTTTTTTATACAAAGTCACCTTATTGCCCCCACAATCCAGGTCCTCATTTTACCTATCTTGGAAGGATGGAAGGCTGAGTCAACCTTGAGCCTGGTGAGATTTGAACTTGCAGTAATTGCAGGCAGCTAAGTGCTACTTAACAGCATTTTAGTCTGCTGCGCCACCAAGGCTGGTAAAGCAGAGCACTTTACGTTACAGAGTAAGGTGAAAAGAAAATATATCCTGATAGAAACTTCCTTTTGTTCTCCTCTAATCCAGCCTTAGATGAGAAGGATCATATTGAACAGTGTGTCTGGGTCCCCTGAGTTTACTTGCATGTACTAAAATAAGATTAAATTGGATTTATGTATATGAATAGAGCATAGATTAAAATGCTATCTTTTTTTTTTGCCTGGGGCAACAAATATTGAGTCAGAACTATTAACATGTTATAATTTCTTTGTTTTCTTTCTTTTCCTAAGCTAATTATAATTATATTGTTGTGCTTAGTCACATAGTCAGATGTTTAGAATGGATTTGGCATTTTGTTCATTTACTGACTCCTTCCCAAAGACCTGAGATAGATAGATAGATAGATAGATAGATAGATAGATAGATAGATAGA
>WNWU01000016.1:5617045-5693501 GCA_012654045.1 Ptyas mucosa
AGATAGATAGATAGATAGATAGATAGATAGATAGATAGATAGATAGATAGATAGATAGATAGATAGATAGATGGATAGATGTTGCTATTCTTCTTGTTGTTGATGACATTATTAATTTGAAATATTGTACTTTAGATTATAAAGTACCATTGCAAAATAATTCAACAATAACTGAGGAACCTCTGAGCACAAGAGATAAATCCAACAATTTACCTCTGTAGGTGACAAGGATCTACTTCAGATCAAAAGGCAAAAAGGTGTTTTTGAGTGGTCCATGCCACACGTCAGTGTTGTGGCCCGTCAGTGGCCTGTGCAGATTGTAGCTGACTCTGACAGCGAGGAGGCTGGTATGGTGTTGCGTCAGCAGCCTGTGCAGCTGGCCCTCAAGTCGGACAATGAGGAGGCTGGAGAAGATGTGGTGCCAGAGGCAGGGATTCAGCCAGAGCCTTCAGAACCTCCAGAAGCTCCTTTAAGTGAAGAGGACGAAGAAGAGGAGTCTCTTCTTGATGCACGGGCGCGCAGAGCGGCCAAAAGGCAGGAGTGGCTCCTCAGGAGGAGGTCTCCTCGAGAGTTAGGCTTGGGGCTAATTGGCCACTCCCTTAGCCTACTTAAGGAGGAACGCCAACTGAAGCAATTGGTAGGGAACAACTTTAGTTCACCCTACTTCGTGTCTGTATTCTCTGCAAATTGCTTCTGGGCTTTCTGCCAACCTTAGTAAGATTGTGATTACTTTATCTTTGGTTTCTTGTAGGCTGTTAAGAAAATTTTTTAACAGCCTTTGTTTTGAAAAAGACTGAGTTATTTTAGTAAATTAAGTTTTGTACAAACTTGGTGTGTGCTGTATTCTTTGGGGTCTGTAGCTGGGGCAGAACAGTCAGTAACTTTTTAAAAGAACAGCATCCCCCCTGCTCCCTGGGCTCAAATGGTAGCCATACACTCCTACAAAAATACATATTTCAAAGAGGTGCCAGCAGTGCGCCCATACTCTCTAGAGCACCTTATCGCTAGTTGTTAGCACATTCGCACAGCTGAATGTAATGCTCTATACCCATGATGGTGAACCTACGACATGTGTGCCCAAAGAGACACGCAGAGCCATGTCGCCTGGTACGCACGGCATCACCCGTTCCTATTTTGGGTTTCTGGCGCGCATGTGCACGCAATGATCAGCTGGCCTTCGTGCATGCGGCAGTGCCGGAAACTGGAAGAGCTGGTCTTCTGTTTTCCTGCTAGCCACCTGATCATCGTGCGTGCATGCATGCCAGAAACCCAAAGACTAACTGGCCGGCACGTATGCACATGCGAGAAACCGGAAGTTCATTGTCGGGTGCGCGCATTCGCCCTGGGCAGCTCCTATTCTGGGTTGCGGCCCAGACTAGCACACACACGCTCTCCCTTTTCGACACTCGGTGCCGAAAAGGTTCGCCATCACTGCTGTATACAAACCACTTGTGCTCTCTTGAGTTTTATGATGCCATCACCTTTTCACAGAAAAACATCTTCAATTGTCATGACAACCTACATGAGAGAAAGTAAATAGCAGAAACTAGAACATTAGCTGGGGTAGGAAAAACAGTACAGGGGAAGTAAGACATTTTAGTATTTTTGGATTTCATCTTTGTGGATTTAAAACCCATATTAAAATTCAACTGGATCAGTTTTCTATCAAGAATGAAGATATAAATGAAATGCTGCCTTGCCATTATGCCATTGTTACATTATTCCTACCAGTATTGATACAGGAAGTTTGTTCTCTTGCTGATTAATCAGAGAAGTGTCCAGATTGTATTATATGGGTGCTCAGCACTTTTAAATATTTTTTACATAAAATTGACAAACCACTTCACATTAAGAGAATTCTGAAGAGAACACATGCACCCCTTAGCAACTAGTTTCAATGGCAGTCACATTTTGAACTGAACCAAATTGGTTCCAACCATCGACTTTCTGTCATGCCGGCAAACAGCCAAGTGTTTAACTTTTGGCCCTTCAATGCCCCAATAGCAACAGAGAGTTTAGAAAAGCTCTCACTAACTCCCAATTTTGATAACTTCCATTTGCCTGTTCTTGCTTCAGGAATTATACTGATCAGCCAACATATCAAAGGTTGCTTCCATACTTCATTTATTCTTAGAGGCTACAAAAGGCAGCAATGGCAAGTTCACCAAATACAATCCTTTAAAGTAGGGGTGGGCAATGAATTTTCCCAAGGAGCCACATAAGAAACGAGGACCATCACCATAGGCTGAACAGGGACAGTCAAAGGAACAGATGTAAAATGTCCAGGTCCACCTAAAAGCCTGCAACCACCCATCAAATTAGCCAGACAAAGGAAGTATTGTGTAGCTACCCTAGTCTTGGTCTCCTGGATATTACCTGATCCCTCTTCTAAAATTTGAGGCTGGAAGCAATTGTTTCAAGAAAGGGTTGTTTTCAAAACCATTCTGTTTTTGAATATAAAGAAAGAGATCCTGTTCCAATTAGGTAGCCAACATATACAACAGTACTGATAGTGTCCCTTGAAGATAGCTTGTGTACATAATAAGCCATGGAAACCTGATCAATGTACATCATAACATCAATGACCAAAATGATGAAACAAATCCTACTGATTGATGCTCTATATTTTCCTCATAAGCACTCAAGATGAATAAAATTGTGAAGAAATACATCCAATATCTATACAAACTCTTTTGAGTGCTTTCTTAAAAGCAGAAAAAGTGATGGCAAAGCATAACTGGGTCTGTGTAATATAAATTGAGAGCAGCAGATTAGTCCCAATTAATAGATTTTAATTATTGCTTCCTAGAAAGCAAGAATCAGTAAAGCTGGATTAAAGGCTCAGGTCATTTTGATTCAACAAAGAATCAATATGTTCAATATCGAAAGAGTCCATTCAGTTAATTCTAGTCTGCTGCATTCATGAAATTACGCAGAGCAAAATATTCATATTGGGCCTGCCCTACCATGAAGCAAAGCGAAGTAGTTGCCTAGATTTCAATGGAGGGAGGGAAGGAGTACTGGCAAGGGACTGTATGTTTCATACAGCATCCCTTCCCTCCCCCACAGGTTGCCTCTACCGCCTTGTCTGTCCCCTTCCAGTTATATTGAGAAGCAATTGTTGACATCTGCAACCGAACATTTTCAGAGGAGATAGCTTTGGAAAATATGAGATATAAAAATATGAAACATTACAAGATCCTGGCTGCTTCTGAAAAGAAGCAATCGATTTATTTAGAGCCAACAGACATTCAAACATCTGTTGTATCACTTGCTGTAGAAGAGAATTATCAGAAAATATGAGGTCCTGGTGCTTTACATTTTAATTATCATAGCATTTAACCTTCACAATATGAAGATTCCTCAACACTTAAGACTTGCATGTGCTCAGTGGAACTGAACGAACCAGAGTTAATTAATTGGACAGGGTAAGAAATTTTGTGACATAAAAAAAATAATCATCAAATGACAGACGTACGCTTTGAAGGTTAGAGTCCCTTCCATTTCTACTTGGAAATATCTTGCATGTAACTGGTTTACATATTACATGAATTCTTAAGTCTGTAGGCCTGATCTGGTCTGTGAGCTGTGATTAAATTACTAGACGATAGAGAAATGATTTGAAGTGTCTCAATGCATTTAATACCATTTTATTAAACATGCAAACAGTAGGAATTCTAAGCTATTGCTCAGCAGAAACGCTTCAGGTTATTCAACCCAAGTCTGCTAAAGTATATACTACTATGTTATTTCTGAATAATATTAATAGGAAAACAACTATTTCAAGAAAGCCCTTGGGATGTGATGTGGAAAACATGAATGAACACAGCCAGAAATCAGCATGTGGTTTCTGCCTTCACAATAAAAGACATACTCATTATGAAGAGCGGTTGGTGGAAAACATATTTACTCATGTAATAGTAGTTTTAAATATTGCTCTGAAAATAGATATTTCAAAACATAATACAATGTGTGTGTGTTTTCATAATATATGCCTCAATAAAGTGCCTTTTCTGTGCTGTTGCGTCTACTCTGGAAAATCCCTAGATGAATTATATGTAACCTTTTCAAATTTTTCCACAGTGTATGTATTTTGCAGCAGTGTTTCAGCATCTAGTCACTTTATTGTATTGTTCCCAGCATAAATACTGAGATGATGGTTATGTTTAGGCTCCAACAGGTTTACAGACATTTATAACGTGGGATCCATAAAGCATTAAAGAAAAAAATATCAAACTAAAATCTGAATGCAAGTTTTCTACAGCAAAAGTTCCTCAGAACTGACTGCCATCCCAAACCTAGTAGAGGACATCATTTGGATCTTCAGAAGTGAAGGGTTCCATCAGTGGTGAAATCCAATTTTTTTTACTACCAATTCTGTGGGCATGGCTTGGTGGGCGTGGTGTGGCTCGGTGGGCATGGCAGGGGAAGGATACTGCAAAATCTCCATTCCTCCCCACTCTGAGGCCAGCCAGAGGTGGTATTTGCCGGTTCTCCAAACTACTCAAAATTTCCGCTACCGGTTCTCCAGAACCTGTCAGAACCTGCTGGATTTCACCCCTGGGTTCCATAATGGCAGGGATGAATAAAGGGAGAAAGCAGAAAATGCTGGGCTCTAGTACATACTGGCTCTGAACTTAACAGGACTCTGTGCTTTTTTTAAACCACTGTATTAGATTTTTTTCAAATAAAAATAAAATAAAATTAGTCAATCATTCTGGACTTTTTGCATGGAACAGGGGAAAAATAAATATATAACCTATGGATTTGATGATTAGGAAAAATCAGTATATAATAGAAAAAAAGAAAGTTACGGTGTCAACAGCTTAATGTCAATTTGTACTTATATTTCTGATAAAAGAAAAAAGTCAGAAGTCATTTCTTTGTATTTCTTTTTCTCTCCGCACTTTTGGTTCTCTTTTTTATTCTTTATTTTTTGCTCCTTTCTATCTTAATCATTACTTTTGTTAGTTTTTAAAAATCTTTTTATTTGAAAATAGGGATAGGAATTCTCCATATGCCCCTGTTGACTTAATCTTCCAGATGAGATGATTCCCATTAAAAAAACAAAAAACAGTCTTGCAGATACTACCTGCCAAACCATTAAAGGCTTTATAACATAAAACCTGTATGTTTGATTTTTAGAGTCTTTTTGTTGCAACTAGAATGGGAAAAGAACTCATTTGAGATCAAGCATTTCTGGGGAAAGTAGAAAACAGAATGAATAGCTCCAAGGTAGAGTATCAACTTTAAAATGTGCTTACTTCAGTCCTTCATAACTAGATAGTTATGAAGGACTGGGAAAACTATCCTTCATAACTATTAAAAGGTAGGGAAATCATGCAGAGACTGGCTTCTGAGATTTTTTTCTAACACCTTCACAGGTAGTCCTTGACTTACAACAGTTCATTTAGTGACTGTTCAAAGTTACGACACTGAAAAAAGTGACTTAAAACTGTTTTTCACACTTACAACCATTGCAACATCCCCCTGGTCACATGATCAAAATTCGGATTATAATTATGATGTTTGCAGTGTCCTGGGGTCATAGGATCCCCTTTTGTGATCTCCTTCTGGCAAGCAAAGCCAATGCAGAAGCCGGATTCATTCAACAACTATGTTACTAATTTAACGATTGCAACTATTCACTTAACAACTGTGGCACGACAGGTTGTAAAATGGGGCAAAACTCACTTAACAAATGTTTCACTTAGCAACATACATTTTGGGCTCAATTGTAGTCATAACTCAAGGGCTATATGTACTTGCAATGGCACAACCAAGTAACATTTGTGTCTATCTTTCTGTCCTTTTCTACCCAGGAATTAATCTGGATGTGGGCATATAAACAGATTGTATGTACTGCGCGTATGAGAGTAAGAGAGATTCTAATCTAAGCAGGTGCATATATGGATGTATTTCTGCTGTCCTGTCACGGTGCACCTAAGCTTACCTGTGTAGGGGTCCACTAGGAAGCACAGCACCGGCTACAGAATCTGCTCTGGATCACAGGACCAGGATTGGGAGGAATGGTGGCTTAGAATGGCAGAGAGATCACAACATTCAAGCTGCTATCTCTCCCAGAATATTTGGAGGAATTTTTTTTTCTGAAATATTTTTCTCTTAAAACTCCCATCAGATCAAGTTCATGTAAAAATATGATGGTTCTTGTGCTCAATTTTCCTACCCGCAAACCAAATTCATTCAGTTACTCTTCTTCTAGACCAGAGGTCAGCAACCTGTGGCTCTGGAGCTGCATGTGGCTCCTTCACCCCTCTGCTGCGGCTCCTTGTCACTCAAAATATGCATCACAACCACCAATGTGTGACACCCGCCAGCACACGATTTATTGAGCTTTTCAATCCCTGGTAGGCCAACCATGGATAAATCCAAGAAAAGAAAAGTTTCAGAAGAAAACAGAACATTTAATTCAAGTACATATGCTAGTTTTGTGGCCGCTCAAGAAATAGTCTGGCATGGGAAGGGTTTTGCGGCTCCAGGTGTTTTCTTTTCTGTGGGAAACGGGCCCAAATAGCTCTTTGGGTGTTATTTTTATTTTTATTTTATTTATTTTATTAAATTTATATACCGCCCTTCTCCCCGGGGGGACTCAGGGCGGTGAACAGCCATGAATAAAAAACATATGTACAAAATTTAAAAACCAAATAAAAACCGAATTAAACATTGGCCCCCAATAATTTAAAATCCCAATTTACAATATTAAAATATTAAAACCCCCAAATTAAAATATTACGATTCGAAATTTCTAAATTCTTTTACGACAGTGTTAGGTTGCAGATCCCTGTTCTAGACGAATAGCTTGATGGGGTCTCCATCCCCTTAATTTCTTTCCATCATTTCACTGGATTGGAAAGAATAAAGGGAAACCTGGGAGAGAAGAGAAGTCTCTAACCTGAGATTCTGAACCAGGGTCAGGTAACATTTGGCCCTCCAGAGATTGCTGGATTAAAACTGTCAGCATCCTTACCTTAGTGATCCTTCCAGAAATTTTCATTCAGCAACTTCCTGAGAGCTCACCTCTAGATTTGAGAACCCCTGTCAAGGAGAAAATATGCCAGCCTAAAGGAAGAAATTGCCTGATTATTGGCAATTTCCTCTGAGCAGAAAATATGTCTCTAACTCTTTGGTATCTAACGTTGGCAAACCTTAGCAAGATACAAGAGTGTTCTGTCTGTTTCTCTGGAAAGCAATTTGGAGATGTATTATGATTTAGCTCCCATTATTTCCAATCAATATTCCAATGGGAGTTTGGAGAATTGGAGAAATTCTAGGGAGCATCAATTTAGAAAAAGACTGACTGAAACAAAAGAAATATTTTTTTAACACAAGATAGGGCTATTCATGTGCATACTGTTTTGTGATTTCTTAGCTTGGATACTGCAGTGTTGCCCAGAAGTCCTTTGTGTAATTTATTTAGTTCAAATGACTTATATTTATAACTCTTTCTTAGGGTTGCTATGGTTTCCGTTACATTCATCCCCAGCTAATTTTCCTTTATCTCCATCACTACAATCTTAGTGTGATTTCTTTTTAGTTACAATTTGTGTCATTCCAGACCAGTATGGACTAAAAATCCTCATTAAGCCAAGGACAGCAGAAAAAGCATTAGAACAGTAAAGCAGTAAAACCATTAAAACAGTAATTTTAGGCAGCCATGATGAGAAAGGGCCCATTCTTGCCCATTCATTGACCAAACCTAGTAAAGTTAAAGGGATTGATTTCTTCTAATTAAAACAATGTCACTAGAGATTTATGTATCATTATAAGCTGCAGCAAAGTAATACACTGCAACTGCATCTCCTTTATTAGGTAGTTGAGAACCTTAAGTAACTCCTAAACTTTGTAAAATCTTATTGAAAATGTACTTGAAAGTATCTATGTTAAGAGAAAGTTAAAGAAAAAGATGTATTAGCTTAAAGAAAAATCTAGAGCAGGGGGTGCTCACATCCCCTGGGGTTGCGAGACGATATTCCAGGCGGTGCGAAAACGTGGGTTTAGAAGTTTCAAAATTATAGTGTATATGTAGAATTATATGCATATTATATGCATATAATTATTTATTTTTTTAAGGGGTGTGAGAATATATCAGAAGCGTTCTAGGGGTGCAGGGTATAGAAAAGACTGGGAACCCCTGATCTAGAGCTTTAAAAAGGATGTATACAAGAAGAAAAAAATATTCTGAGGGTAACTTGGAGGGAGTGATCCAAATTTAATGAGTTTATTGGAGTTAGTTGGAATTTTATTGGTCTGAAAGTGAACTTTAATGTATGCATGCTAAGAGGAAGTTTTTAAAAAGATGTATTAGAATGTTTTAATTTTACAAATGTTTTTAAAGAAAAGCTTAGTATTTTAAAATGGACAAAAAAAAATTTCCCTTTAAGGTTAAAGAATCTGAAAGAATACAGTGAATTTTGTTAATATAAATGGTGATGGTTTATAAAGATTATTAAAGACAAATAGAAATACATATTATTTCAACAGCAAGGAAGATAAAACAGTAATGGTTAAATTGATTGTTCTATTCAAAGAGGAGAATATATTTGGATGCTTATTTGGATATCATTTCTAGATTTTGTGCTTGTGATAAAAAAATGAAACTTTAAGACTTTGGTTCTGCTGATTAGATAGATTTGTTGTTATAGAAATGGCTAGGTATATACTAATGTGTAAAAGCAAAAAAGTTGAGATTGTAATATCTTGTACTATATTCGAAAGAGACGGAAATCAACGCCTTTTTTCCTTCCCTTGTACCTCATATTTTCTTTCCCTCTTTTTTTTGTCCCATAATTTCCTATTTTTATTTTATTTTACTTTGTATTTTATACATTTATAAAACAATAAAAGTTATATATTAAAAAAGAGAGAAGTTAAGGGGAGGAACTGCTTCCCTTTAAAGATATTTTTTCAAATAAAATAATCAAAACTACCAACAGTTGTTAAAGAGAATAATGCCGACACATATTGTTTTTCTGCTGTAATCTAAATTGCAGTCCTTAACAGTTGCTATGAAGTTTAAGAAAGTAATTTTAATTTTAAAAAATCACACATTTAATTATTGGTTTCCTGCCCAATATCTACTTCAGCCCAAACTTACTTTTAACAGACATACTGTGACATTATCAACAGCTATAAGAACATTAATTCTTGGCTCAGCAATTTACTCATTAGTAATTTTAGACATATTGTTTCTCAACTGAACTCCGTTATCTCTATAAAATAGAATTGTAAACCAAGAAGAAAGGAGAGAACAGGAGTGAACAATTCTAAACACACTGAATAAATGTTTAGTAATTCTAAATGATACCATATGTTTAAAAAATTGGGTATGTTTTATGAAAATCTTGAAAGTGCAACCCCATGCAAATAAGGAAATATTGTTCTTGGCAGTTTATAATAGTAAACATTGTTCTATAACATTTCACAATTTTAAAAAAACCTACAGATAGTATTGATATTTAAATTATTCTTTCCATTTCACACTGATACATTTTGAATTTGTTCTCAAAACTGCGCTGAAAATGCAAATAAAAATAATTAAATAGAACAATTTAAAAAGAAAGCAAAGATCACTACTATTAGTAATATTAGTATATTATATATTAGTATATTAGTATTACTATTACTATAGGTGACTTGGGTGCAATCCCAAAACTGGAGCACCACTTAAACACCTTCGGAATTGACAAAAGCACCAACCATCAATTGCAAAAGACACCTCTAACTGGAAATCTTATATCCTGGGTCATCTTTAACACTAGATCAAACATCAATGTCTGCCTATCCCAGATGTTGGGAAGGACGTCATGGATTAAAAAAATGTCAAATCCAGTCTAAATATCTGGCTGACTGTGCAACCAACCATAATAATAAGCCCCAGATTCTAGACGGTTCAGCACTCCTCCAGATGAATTGGTATACAATTCAATAGATCCTCCTAACACTCATCGGTGGCAACTATGTCTAGGAAGGGCCTTTGCATAGCTCTATCTGATGTGCCAATTGGGAAGCTTTGTTCAGAGTCATTCATGCCTTGGTCACCTGCCATTTGGATTACTGCAATGAACTCTACATGGGGCTGCCCTTGAAGATCACCTGGAAACTACAACTGGTCCAGAACATGATGGTGCGCAGAGTGATGTATGCTTCTATGTTTACCCATGGAACACTGCCATTGCATGAGCTACACTGGCTGCCAGTTTTCTTCCAGGTGCAATTCAAGATGCCAGTTCAAGATGACTTGTAAAGGACCCAGTTATCTGTGGGACCAGCTTTCTTTGTGACTGTTCGAAGCTACAAAGGCACTGAAAAAAGTGACTTATGACCGTTTTTCACACTAAAGACCGTTGCAGCATCCCCCATGGTCACGAGATCAAAATTCAGATGCTTGGCAACATGACTCATATTTATGGCAGTTGCAAGGTCACAGTCATCTGATCCCATTTTGCAACTTTGCAAGCAAAGTCAACAGGGAAGCCAGATTCACTTCACAACCATGTTACTAATTTAAGAACTTAGCAACTGTAGCAAGAAAAGTCGTAAAATGGGGCAAAACTCACTTAACAAATTTCTCACTTAGCAACATAAATTCTGGAGTCAACAGAGGTCGTAAGTCGAAGACCACCTATATAAATGTTCTAAATAAATAAATAAAATTAATAATAATATGAGGTTTGATTAGATGTTCCCCATCATAGTATCAGGAAAAAAATTGTCTACAGTTTTCAGATTAAAGTATCTTGTATCATCAGAATTGGAATAGTTGCAGTGACCTCTGCAAAGAAACTGTTGCACCTGTGTTAAATCAGTATTTAGTGTTCCTGTCCCAGTATTTCCATCAAAGAAATACTGATAGCTAACTCCTCATATCATTCCTTTAGCAAGGGACTAAAGTGGTAATCCAGAACATCTGGAGTACACAATTGATTTTCCAGAAGATGAAACAAAATAAAGCAATCCAAATCAGCTGGGAGAAACTAGCAAAGATTGCCAAATCCTGTAAATAGGTAGGCAGGTAAAATTTTAGGAATTATTTTTACTTTTAACATACAAGGTCTTTATTTTCAACTTATTTATGGTAGTATCTAGTTTTCCAAAAACCATTTATGTGCATATACTCTCAATAAATTATCATGCCGAAACTATCCTGCTGATATTTTACAAAGATTTCAAAGATTTTCTCTATTTTTTCTATTTCTGAAGTACAGAAAATGTGAGAGCAAAAAAGCATGCAACTTCTAGTAAGAAAACAGCAGAGGATCCTAAAAGAATTTTATGTTTCCTATGAGAGTCCTTATTTTCCTTGCAAATTACAATACCAGGCCACTTTGTTCACAAAGGAAAACAATGAATGGATCTAAAAGAGATAATGTTGTTAAAACTGGAAGATTTATGAGTTACTGATTTCCTCATATGTTTTCAGAACATCACTGCCAACTCAGCTACCGCAGGAGTGCAAAATCTGTCCACAGAACAAAAACTGCCACATAAAAGAAAAGTGAGTCATCATTAGGACATTTATTTCGACTTCTTCTGTTCAAGGTAAAAAAACTGTCTTTCGTTGGAAATGAACACAATGCACCATTCACAGTCTTGATACCAGATGACTTCAACTGCATTTAAATTGGGGGGGAAAAATCTGGCTTGAACAGATTCATCCTGTAAATGTTTATGCGGCTTGATCATTCCTACTTGGCTCCTCCCCAAGTGGGTGTGGCTAAACAAAACAAGAAATCCATCTTGAGTGGCTTAGCGTTATGTTTGTTTAGCACTGATTGGGTTCTTTCTTCTAACAAACCAAAGAAATATGTTAGAAAATGTCTGGATTATGTTTATGGATTTTAAGGGAGAGAAGATGACAATTCTCAGTTCTCATGTACAGATGGGACATTATGATTTGTTTACCTGCTTCTACTGGCAGAAGGAGCCAAACACCAACAAACATTCTAGATTACTTACATTTAATGTTAGGTGGAAATTGGTGCAATATCTTGTCAACAGAACCTGCATAATTTGTCATATGTAGTGTAACATGTGCCATTGGAGCACTGGCCTTTCTCTTTCCTACTGAGCCAAACCAAATTTGTCTCAGCTATTTTATTATCTCTTTCCTGGGTTTAATACAAATTTTATTTGTACAAATAAAATTATTAATACTGACCTATAACTGTAGACATGGCCAAAGATTCTGCCAGAAAGTTGGTAATCACAATGTATAAGCAATGACACATGGCATCATTGTAAAGCAAATAAAAGCTAAGGGTTAACTGAAATTAAACTAAAGCTGAACCTAAAGTACAACAATAAATAAGAAATGTCAGCTGATTCTTAATATATGCTAGGGAGGGCAGAAAGGCTGCCAGGGATCCAGTTCCATTTTATTGATGGTATCAAAAATGACAAAAAAGGGCAGTTTTGGGGTGCTTTACCTCCAAGTGAAAAAATATCTAGAGAATCAGAACAGAGTACCTAAATAATGTTTTGACAACAAAACCTTAAGCTTCGATTTTCGTAATGTCTGAAACCAACAGGATGCAATCCCTTGACGTGTAGACAGTTTGGTTTGGAAATCCCAATCCATGTTAACTTTTCTAGAGGGCCACATTCAAAATCAGAATCTGCCAGGACTTTTTATCACACATCTTTCTTCAACAATAAATAAATAAATAAACCAGTTCCACTCATTCAGAGGATCACTTCAAGATCTCAACTATACTTCATGTCTACATACTGTAGACCTCACAAATGATGACACTGTTTTGTAACACTTCCCATGTACATCATAAAAAAAAATATTTAGGCATGAATATACATTGCTACATCTGGGGACAGCATGTTATACAAAACCGATGACAAATATTAAAAGAATTTTTTTTTCTAAAAAAAGGAAAAGGAACAGAATAGTTCTAGATTTCAAGAACAAAAATTCTATAGCTTCAAGTTCCACTTCAATATCCTATATTGTAAACACACAACTAGTGTTCATAAAATATAAATTAATGTTAAGTTAGATCAGTAGCCATTGGAATACATATGCATACAGTCTTAGAATGACATAGTTGAAGAATTAATATTTTCCTCGCTCACAGTGGTACGCAGAAATTGGTATAGTTATATATCAGCGTAAAGCAGAAACAAGAGCAACAGTGGGTTCTGAAATTTCAAAAAACAAAAGTATAAAGCAAGTTGTCAAATCCCAATGCTTCCGATTTTGATGCAGCAATTGAGCTAATTGCATTTAATCTGCTGCTGGCTACAGTAAACATGCACAGTTCAAAATTATTTTTCAAATTTCCACAAGTGATGGGTACGATGTCAAGAGCTATCTTTGGAGACATATATCTCCTTTCTCTCATAACTTAACTCTTCCTGAATTGCGTACCCTCCCGGTGTGTTTGGAATGTAATTACCAGAATTCCCAGCCTTCCCAAAGCCTTTCTGGAAATTATGGGAGCTGTAGTCCTGGTATATCAAGAGAACAGCAGATAGGGGGAAACTAAAACAGTTTTACTTTATTACTGAATTCTAGCAAATATCATTGTAGCCATAGCAACCTGAATGCAGCATAAAATGATCCCCAATATTTTTGATGTAGATCATGTAGATCATACTGATAATCCCTGCATAAAGGGGAAAAAACAAAATAAAAATCTTTCACCCACATTCAAGGTAATGCGGATCTGATGCTAATCTGACAAATATAGCCTAATGTTAAGGATGCAGTATTACTTATTTTAATTTCTTCCCATCCAATCTCATGTCTGATTAGCAGATGAAACTATGCCAACAAAAATAGGACGCAGGCATTCACTGTTAAAGTGCAGAACACCAAAATTAGATAAGGATTTCTCCTATTTCAAGCTGCTTCTATGGAATACTATGACCTCATTACATTTTCATTTGTTCCTCTAAAAGTGCAAAAAGCGAAAAAGAGGAATATTGTCCATAAGAAAACCACAAGCCTAAAAGGTTTCAAAATCCTTCCAACATTTTATAATTAAAAATCTAAAATCCTTCATAAAGAGATGTCTCCAGGATTAAGCAGAGCCAAATTCTGACATCCACTTCTCGTACTTCTCCAGATCTGCAGCTGAAACTGATTTGGAGATTTTCTTCAGAGCCAAGTCAAAGTCCCCGTTGGTGACGGGCATCTGAAGCTCTTCTTTAGAGAGGGCCCGGATCTCTTCTGGTGACAAGCCATTAATGCGTCGCCTCATTGCCATCAATGAGGCATCCCTAAAAATAAAATCCATAAACACTACATATTAGTAATGATGTATAACAGCAAGGCTGAAATACCATTTTACTTATTTATAACAGGGTGGTGTTGGGGTTTTTTTTTTGCATTGCCAACAATGATTCTATTACATTTCATTTCCTATATTTAAAAACAACAGCATAAAAATTTGCATTTGTTTACACATTTTCTTTAAAGGATAAATTCTTGTATAACCAATCCCCTGAAATTTTCTACTTATCTTCCAAAAGCGGTCTGCAAAATTTGGATAAGTATACAGCCTGACAGCTAAGAGTTCGAACTGGCATGTTAGTCCAAGAAGTAGTTAATTAAAAAAAGAACATATAGATTTCTATGTACCATGTTTCCCTGAAAATAAGACCCTGTCTTATATTTTTTTGAACCCTGAAATAAGTGCTTGGTCTTATTGCCATGCGCTCAAAAGCCTGATTAGGCTTATTATCAGGGGATGTCTTATTTTGGGGGAAACAGGGTATCAGTTGTAAATTCCCAACATGACTAGATAAAGCACAATCTCTCCTGTCTAGCTGCTTACCTCCACTTCCAATATAGAATCAAAATATATGATTCTACATTGGATGTTCAAGTAGAGGCTGGATAGCCACTTCTGTGGCCATAAATGGGGGACAAAGGGCAGGTGGAGGGTTAGACTCCATGGTCTAAATTAGAATTTATGAGTTGAAGTTCACACATCTTAAAGCTGCTAAACTTAAGAAACATTGATCTAAATAGTCTCTTCCCCTATGATTTTATAATCCTTCACAGACAAGGTTGGAACTAAAGATGATACAACACTAAGGATGAAATTCACCAATAATTCTAGCAAATGGGCAGATGTAAAGAAAGTTATAAAGCAATTGTTTTGTTATAATATATAGAGGTACTAAAGCAATTATTTCGATTATTTTTTTTTTAATTTGATTTATATGCCGCCCTTCTCCGGAGACTCAGGGCAGCTTACAATGCATTAAGCAATAGCCTTCATACTTTTTGTATATATTTATACAAAGTCAGCTTATTGTCCCCACAATCTGGGTCCTCATTTTACCTACCTTAGAAAGGATGGAAGGCTGAGTCAACCTTTTATGAACTAAAAGGCAGTTTAAATTCATCACTGGACTTATTCTGCATTACACTATGTAAAAAGTTCACAGTCTGGTTGAAAAACCAACTCAATACATACATACATACATACATACATACATACATATAGGTCTTTGGTTATTCGGGTTTTCTCCCGCGTAAAATTGGAAGTAACCAAAGACCTACATACAAATACCCGCGAAAACCTCAGAAAACACACACACACACACACACACACATATATAGCTATATAACTATATATATATATATATATATATATATATATATATATATATATATATATATCTGGATACATAATATTAAAAGAAAACTTTTACGCTTCCTTCTGGGCATCATATCTTTCTCAGCAATTGCTTTACATCACAGAGCTGTTGCTAATACTGTATGTCAAAGAAAAAGCCAAAAATGATGTAAAATGGAGAAGGTCACCTACCAAAAGAACAAAACAGCCCAAACATCAGCTTTATATATAAACTGATCCATCAGATTACACTCCTCCAAACAGTTTTAGGCCTATTATGCCACTCTTAAAGGCTTCTTTCTACTGTCACAAACACTGCCACTTGCCAATGGCAACTTTTCTTCTATATAAAATTAAGCTGTACTACAGAACAGTGTTTCTCAACCTTAGCAACTTTGAGATGTGCGGACTTCAACTGAATGCAAGCTGGATGAAGAATTCTGGGAATTGAAGTCCACGCATTTTAGCATTGCTAAAGTTGAGAAACAGGTCTATAGACAGAATTAAAGTTCAGCCAGGCAACCTTGCCAGTACTGGAGACTTAGTAAATACTTGCCCCGTTCCTCAAATATACACAAGCCAAATTGCAGAGTTGGCACATTGATTATTGTGGCTGCTGTGACCTCCGCCTAATCACAAAATGACAGAGGATGATAGGGATGACAAATCCTAAGTCATAAATCATATTTCATCTCAGAAAGCAAATGGATGTGATGTGCTCTCTATCTTCTCATCTGGCACTTTCACCTAGATGTTCAATATAACTCCATATAAGCTTTTTTTCCCCTGTCCATGTGGGAACATTTCCAAATAAGTACTGTTGAACAGCCACCCATTATTTTCTAGCTTACAAAAAAGTGTTTGTTTTGTTTTTTTCCCCTTTCATTCCCTGATTCTTGGAGACTGCCGTTTTCTTGGCAAGGTTTTTCAGAAGTGAGTGCCTCCTTCCTTAGGGCTGACAGAAAGTGACTGGTCCAAGGTCACGCAGCCGGCTTCATGTCAAAGGCAAGACTAGAACTCCTGGTCTCCTTAACCTCTACGCCATACCTAAATATATTCTTGCACATAAAAATGATAGCTAGAATTTGGCACTTCACAATATGGTCATTTTATTTTTTCATTAAAAGAATCTGAAGGAAAAGTAGATGGAGCAGGAAATTTTTTTTCCAGTGCTATCTCCTGATGGATATTTCAGGTGCTACTGTCCAAGGGACCTAGAAAGCTTAACTCTTCCCCGAAGTGCCTGGAAGTATCTCTCCTAACCCTGCTTTAAAACAACATTAAAAACATGCCTCTTTCCTCCAGCGTTGAGACCAGGCTGAGTGGAGTTTCCACCTGGAGGAATATAATGTATATTATGGATTCCCAAATGTTTTGATTTTAACTGTAATTTGTACTTGTTTCCTATATGCTGCCAAGTTCTATTTCTTGTTCATTGTATATTGCCCAGATTCACAAAAATGGGTAGCCATATAAATCTCATACATAAATAAGTCTACACAGCCTCCAAGAACAGTACCCAGGGGAACCATAACGGTAAAGTGGAATTCTGAGGACCAAGTTGAAAGCTCCTAGCCCAAAGATGTCTTCTCATGGAAAACAAAGCACTGACTCAGCTATATGGTGTCAAACTGGGTCACTGCTCCATTACAAAATACTTTAGCCACAGGACATTCAGAAGGCCAATCAGTGCTAAGTTGAGGGGGAAAATACTGGTAAAGAACACAGCTCTGAGAAATTCTCTAAAAAAAACACCTATATTCATGGAAAACTGCGTCTTTGTTCTTTCAAGCCCCCATTGTTTTTGTAGTCTTGGTTCATTATCTCATAGTTACATTCTAATTACCTCACTAAACATGATATGTTATGTCCAATGAAATGCCCAACTGCTACATCCAATCACAGGCATATTCTAATTGGTTAAATCTATAAAGAGAGACTATAGTGCCATCTCTATATAGGCCGTTGTTTGCTTCCACACTATCAATAATCCAATTTGTGTTCCAATGTAGTGCATCCTGGTCTCCAGTTTAAATGAAGCTACTTGAGGAAAAATATTTTTATTGCATTGGGAACAAACAAACACCATATTGCCCAGCTACTAAATAAGTATAGTAGAAGTACAATTAACATAAATGCAAGAAATATATAAATGACTGAATATATTTAGCAGAAAATAATACTTTTTCACTAGGTGCATGATATTAAGAACTTTTATCTTGGAACAAATGGTAGAAGTAGACTAAATCTAATTATTTCAGTGGCAACAATCTTTTTTCTAATCCTTACTCAGTATTTTACTTATCAATCATGTATGAACTCTGACAAAAATATGCCAAATCTTTATTCACTAGTTCTAAAACATACCACTTTGCAAAATGTTAATCTCAACAGTTTCAATGACTTTCAGAAGCCATTTTATAATTAATAACATAAAAACAAAATTCCTGTTACCAAGATCAAACATTTGGCTTTAGTCATAAAACACTCTATTAATCTGATTATTCTTTCATTTTCAACCTTGAAAAGTAATATATTAGTAAAAACTGAGAATTAACCCATTACTCTTCTACCAGTTTTTGCAAATATTGAATTTTACAGAATTCAACATTTCACTAAATAATGTCGTATCTGCAGATATATTAAAAATATATTATTTTTAATTGAATCCAACCAATGTTGGTGAGTTTTGTATTTCTTCAAAAGTATCTTAAGAGAGCCCTCAGTCAGAAGAGAAATACAGAGAAATATGAATATACTTCACTAACTGTTCATAATAAGCAAGAATAACACTTAGTAAGCTTGTTCAACTTCCTTTGTGTAGAAAGTGAATAGCCTAAAAAAATCCCAAAGATTTTCTATTTTTTTATAAAATATAAAAAGTGAGCAAAAAAGTGCTCACTCCTGGGCAAAAAGTGACAGGGGAGGAATTACCAGAAAAATATGAAAAATGTATATTCTGAAAGATTCAGAGTTTAGCAATGTTCTTGGAAAATGTGTGTTCTGATTGGTTTAGACAGGAAAACAGGATACCTGCAGACATTAGTGATATCAGCACCAGAGTAGCCTTCAATCTTCTCAGCAATTTCTTCCAGACTAATGTCAGGATCCAGTTCAACTTCCCGGAGATTAATCTTAAGCAGCTCCACTCTGCCTTTTCCTGTAAAAATAAATGTCTATAAAATTCTTTCATTATGGTTTCCTCAATTTTAGCTGAAATCAATTTCAATAGTTTTTCTGTGTCAGTTGGTTTGCCATAAAGTCAAAGGTAAACAGGGCTTTTATATTTTATTCTCCTATAAAAGTTTTTCTTCTCTTCTAATACACTACTGTAACTTTTGAAAGTTGTTTTTCTTCTTGTTAGGTGATGAATTTAACTTAACTTCAACTTCTGCAATTGTTGTTGTATTAGTTTCTGGAACGGAAGTGAAATGTATTTGACATCATGAATGAGCCAAACATTCTAAAAACATTTATAATTACTCTCTAATTTTTGAGTTGTCCCCATCATATACATCTTTTAAATAATAAAAGTTTCTTCCCTTTACCAACATTCTTTATCTTCATCATGAAAGAATGATGAAATATAAAAGGATGAAGCAGTAAAAAAATTCCAAGTTTTGAAAATATTCATAACAAATGATTTCTGAGTAAGTTCCAATTCTTAATAAATATTTCTGGGAAAAAGAAGTAACCTAATTTTCACTGATGTTATATTTATACATTCCATTTCTAGTCATGATGTTAATTCTTCTGAATTTATCAGTCTAGAAATGTTTGTGATTAGCATCCTAAAAATATTTAATATTTGGAATTCCAAGGCTACCTTCACTGAGATATTTATAGAGAATATTTGAATTCTTGCTTTTTTGCCCAACATATATGCTTATTAACCATTTTCTGCCATTTTTTCAGTAATATATGTATATATCAGGAAGGAAGGTATTTAAGAAAGAAGTACAAATTTAAGAAGTAATTACATGTTTACTGCTTTTATTTAACCAAGCACTGTAATTTTAATTTTGACCACTCTTTCAAGTAATGGTTTCAAGTTAAATTTGAAACTTCAAGTTCATATTTTTAGGAGTGTGTACCCTTAATGTAAAAGAGCATTTGCAGTATTTAATTCCTAAATTTTTGCACTATCATAGGCGTATTTATGTACATACATTCTTAGAAAAATTAATAAAGTTGCTAATTTTCAAAAATGGCAAAATATGCTGGAAAATATCTTAAGGGGATTTGAAACAATCAATGTAAATCAGTGCAGTAACATATAGATAAATACATTTATGAATATATAAGAATAATTTATCATCTATCAAGATGGGTGCAGAATTCCTCACAGTAACAAATGTGAAATGAGGTAGGGAAATTCACTTCAAAGTCCTTATGTGGAAAATGATGGGGATTTGTTCTTTCGTGCTTTATAGCTAGCGAAATTGCAGACGAAGACCAGATGACAAGAAGAAATGGTGAGTGGAAAAAAGGCAAGAATTATTGAAGCAGTAGTGTTCAGAGATACTTGTGCTGGCCTTGTCATGGACCCATCTAGGTCAAACTGGGTTTTATTGACATTCAGAAGCAATTCAGGATGACCAATTCCAAACTGACAGGCTCATTATCCACTTTCTTCCTGTCCTTTGCTGTGTTTACTTCTAACTGCTATGGAGAAGATAAAGTTCAGGGATTATATTTTTTATATCCCATTTTAAAGAATACCCAGGTAAATATCACAAGGGCTACCTGTCTCTCTGAATTTGACCAGGACTTTGACATATTTTCTAGGTTGCCCAATTCTTTAGTGTTAAGGTAAGAAAATAAGGGAACAATGCACTTGTTTTAGCTTCTCACTGTTCCCTACTTGAAACACTCTTAAGGGCGTTTTTTTCATTAGAACCAAATGAGAACATTTCAATGGAATGCAAGGCTTTTTGTCCAAGCCTTGAAACAAACTGCTTTTATTTTTATTAAATGCACACCCCTAGCAAGCAGGAAAAATAACGCATCAAGGTTAAGACAGTCCTCCTTTCCACCAAATTTCATCAAAACCACTGTCACACTGTGTTCTTATTTAGAGTCAAGTGGTAAAAAGCAGGTAGTATGCTACCCTAAATCAAGAGAAGAGACAGCTTAAAAGCAAACCTAAGATGATACAGAATCTTGAAGTTAATAGCAGTTCTGACTGACAACCTGGAGAGTCATTCTGCAATGAGGTTTTCTCAAGCAGGGAACAAATCAGCCAAGCGTTCTATGAAAAGCTCAAAAATCTAGTCATAAAGTTCAGGCAGGAGTTGATTTAAAACATGGCAAGCTTGAAAGTTAAAATTAATAGCCTCACTTTTCTGTATTCATCAATAGGCACATAGGAAAATGCATTGGCAATAATTCTTTAAAGATGTCTACAAGGCTCAATCTGTGTTCATTTAAGGAATGCCTGCTAAACATTCAAAAAAGTTTACAAGTTCATTAAAAAGCTCGATCCCCCTCATTGAGTCTACATTGAAAGACTGCTACAGCTCTTTCGTTTTGCAATCGCCAGCAACTTTTTTACTTTTTCCCCCCAATGATCAAGATAATTATTAAAGCCTGAAAATCCAATGTTGTTGCATAAATTTCAATGTGTTCTTTAACAGCTCCCTGAGGAAGTGTCAAATAACAAGTGCCAGACAAGCACATTTAAAAAGAAAACCCACCTGTTGGCAAAGGTATATAAATTCTTTTTTCCAGTCTCCTTCTCAAAGCTTCATCAATATCCCAAGGAAAATTTGTAGCAGCAAGCACCATCACCATTCTTGAAGGGTCATCATTCTCCAGAGCTCCACCTACACCTAAAGGAGCAATAATAAAGCTAGAGTACATGGTGTTTTTCTATTGTTGTTCACTTTAATTTGAGGTTTTGCATGCACTATATTGTAATCTGAATTTTGGAAGCAAAAAAAAAAAGTCACATCTTAGTTTCAGCAATACCACATATTGTATGGAGGGAAATAGACAATTTTTTATTTATTTTATTTTTTATTTATTTTATTTTTTATTTGATTTATATGCCGCCCTTCTCCGGAGACTCAGGGCGGCTTACAGTGCGTTAAGCAATAGCCTTCATACTTTTTGTATATTTATACAAAGTCAGCTTATTGCCCCCACAATCTGGGTCCTCATTTTACCCACCTTAGAAAGGATGGAAGGCTGAGTCAACCTTGAGCCTGGTGAGATTCGAACTTGCAGTAATTGCAAGCAGCAGATGTTAATAGATGTTAATAACAGGGTGCTTTAAACCACTGTACTACAGGCTCTGCATGTTTAGACAGGGCAAAGAAATCTCAGAGGCCAATCCTTAATACAGTAAGAAAGAAGACACTTCATGTAATATTTATTTCTGTCAAAGCTTTATTATCTCCTACACTCCATTTTCAAGCTGCTTTTTAATGCTTTCCAGTTCTAGACATAGCTGGCTGGGTGACTTTGAGCTAGTTTCTCTCTCTCTCTCTCTCAGCCCAACCTACTGTACAGGGTTGTTGTTGTGGGGAAAATTGGAGGAAGTAGTATAATCAGTGGAATGGCTTGCCTTCAGAAGTTGTGGGTGATCCATCACCGGAGTTTTTTTTAAAGAAGAGATTGGACACCCATTTGTCTGAAATGGTACAGGGTCTCCTGTTTGAGCAGGGAATTGGATTAGAAGACTTCCAATGTCCCTTCCAACTCTGTTATTCTATATGTTCAATGACCCAAGTTACTTATAAATAATAAAGTTGGGATAAAAATCTAAATAAAGAAAATAACAGGGAAAACACAGACAATACTCTGAAGGTATTGTAGACTATTCTAGACTATTCTAGACTATTGTAATGCTCTCTACATGGGGCTCCCCTTGAGGAGCACCCGGAGGCTCCAACTGGCACAGAATGCGGCCGCGTGGGTGGTGATGGGAGCGACGTGGCGCTCCCATGTTACTCCTCTCCTGCGCGAGCTGCACTGGCTCCCGGTGGTCTTCCGGGTGCACTTCAAGGTATTGGTTACCACCTTTAAAGCGCTCCATGGCTTAGGACCCGGGTACTTGTGGGACCGCCTACTACCACCAATAGCCTCCCACCGACGCTCCCATAGAGAGGAGCTCCTCCGGGTGCCGTCGGCCAAACAATGTCGGCTGGCGGCCCCCGGGGGAGAGCCTTCTCTGTGGGGGCACCCACTATCTGGAACGAACTCCCCCCGCAGATATGGATGATCCCGGACCTTCGCGCCTTCCGCCGTGAGCTAAAAACTTTTCTGTTCCATCAGGCTGGCCTGGCCTAATTTTTTCCCCTTTTTCTGCAAAAATAATTTTAAAATTTTAAATTTAACTATTTTAATATTTGGGGTTTTAATATTTTATAATTGGGTTTTTAAATAGTCGGGGCCATTGTTTAATTTGGTTTTATTTGGTTTTTAAATTTTGTATGTATGTTTTTTACTTTTGGCTGTTCACCGCCCTGAGTCCCCTCGGGGAGAAGGGCGGTATATAAATCTAAATAAATGAAATAAATGAAAAATGAAAATGAAGGTGATGTACTTGAAATTCCCTGGATATGAGAAAGATGGAGCAAAAAAAACCCCTCATCTGAAAACAGCCCAACCAACTGCAAGCAGAGGAATTGGCCACAGATTTTCCATTGAAGAATTTTCTGTTGTCCTTAATTGCCTGTCTAATTGCCAGGAGAGTGTTGTTTTGTACGATTAACCCATTGGTATCCTTTTGCAGTCTAACTTATGTTCAAAAAGCCACTGTGACTGCCATTATCTATTGGATTTAGATGCTGAATTTTGGAACAAAAAAGTCATCATGAGAATTATTATACAGTGTTAAAATATAAATCAAAAAATAGCATGTAGCAAATATCAGAATTTGTCTCAAAAACACATTAGGAACTGTAATATTAACTTTCAACAAAACACAAGTAATTATGATTGAAAATGTGTGATTGAATCATTTGTGATTTCTAAAAAAAGTATATAAGCATCAGAGCTCACTGAGCAATTCTAGCAGCTTTCGGAAACATCACAAGAGAAAACAAAGGTGAACAATACCATTATCCTTCCCCTTCTCCCTATCTCCAGTCTGATCTTCAGAGCAACCTCTTGAGTATCTTGATTATAGAACAGGCATAGGAAAACTTAACCATATCTATATTCACTGAAGTCTTTTTGATGATTTTCATGCACACTTTAGATATCATTTTTCAAATTTCTCTAAAACTATATGGGTCTTCATTTTTCTAACTTCTGTCTGCATTGATTTATTTACATTATTCTTACACTATTCAAGACTGGAACTCTAGGTGTCAAGTACTAACCAAATCTCAGCCACTATGCCTCTCTGCCACTGTCCAGTATACTTAAAAGAACAATGGGCAACCTGTGAGAGACATGTGAGTTTTTTGGAGTTCCTGAGTGTCCTTCAGATTGTGTCCTCAAATTTGTGTTTGTTAGGATGGACATAAACTCCCGATACCTGCTTGTGTTCCTAGTATCAGAAAATTGACATATAATTCAAAACTGAAAAAACAATATTGTGAGAGCTATATTAAATATAGGTAGTCCTCAGGTTACAAACACTCATTTAGTGAATATTCAAAGTTAGAACGGTGCTGAGAAGAGGACTTATGACAGGACTCTGAAGTTCTGGCCATTGCAGTAACCCTGTGGTCACATGACTGTTATTTGGATGCTTGGCAACCATCTTGCAATTACAATCACAGCATCCCAGTCACATGATTTCCTTTTTCAGCCTTTCCCACAACAAAACGGGGAAGCCAGCAGGAGCTGGTATGTCACCCCCATTCCTGCTGATTTTACGCCTGCCTGCCCACCCATTCACACTTTGTAGCACTTGCCTGCGGTTCCCACTCACCTGCCCACAGTTCTCACTCATAGCTCTCACCTGCTGATCTGCTAACCTGAGACTCCCTCCTCTTCCCACTTTAGTCAGCATGGTCCTAGGATTACAATGGCTTTATGATTGCACAGCCTAGCAAGAAATTCCAGTCCCAATTGCCAACATAACCCAATAACAATCTATCTGTATGTTGAACTTTTTTAAAACTATGCCACAAAAAAAGATAATGTTTTCAGTCCCATTCTTTCAGGGAAATCCACAATTCCTGCAGTTCTCAGAATCTCCAAAGGTCAGTTTTTTAAAAGTGGTTTCTGGATGCACCAGTTGCCTGAACCAAATTTAAAAAATGAGCATATGGAAATTTTCTTTAAAGTCCTTCCCTCCTTCACAGTCTATTCTACAACAATGTATAAAACGGGAAAAAGACTCCCCAATGCAGGCAGAACAAATCCTATTTACCATCCATTTGAACCAGCAGTTCTGACTTGACTCGGCGACTTGCCTCGTGTTCATCCACAGTGCCTCTGCGACTACAGATAGAGTCTATTTCATCAATGAAAATGGTTGTAGGTGCATAAAACTTGGCCTTAAAACAAAGACAAACATTTCTTATGTGACTTAGGGATTCATAAGGGTTTTATGAATTACCAATACATTTTCTTAATGCTAAATCAAAACAGTTGTGAATTTAAGGAATGTCCTATGGATGCACAAAAACAAATAGTATAATTAAGCTAAGACATAGATATGCAGGAAATTGGTGATGTTGTCCATTTAAACCATCAGCTTCAAACCAATTCAGTATGGACATTTATATGATACACTCACTACAATGTATATTGATTGCCCTGAAATCATTTTACAAAGAAAAGGAGCCAGGAAGAAATATACATATAAAGAGTTTAATATCTGAGAGAATCAACAATACCTACCATTTCAAACAGCAAACGAACTAGTTTTTCAGACTCGCCTCGATATTTTGATGTGAGAGTGGAGGAAGACACATTGAAAAATGTAGTTCCACATTCTGTAGCAACGGCTTTTGCTAGCATGGTTTTACCAGTCCCAGGAGGGCCAACCATAAGTACTCCCTGAAATTAAAATCCAAACAACTGAAGAAACCACAAGCCTGATGCAAACATATAATAACATAGTGCAATTAAATTCATCTAAACATAATTTAGATTATGGATCTTCAGACAGGTTTTTTCAAACAAGGATGTGATGAGGCTTGACTATCTACAAATTCTGTATATCCTGGATCTCTTGGCGACTTTCTAGACCCTTTTCAGTCTGGCTTCAGGCCTGGCTACAGCACGGAAACTGCTTTGGTCACGCTGATGGATGATCTCTGGCGAGCCCGAGATGGGGGGGTCATTCCTCCATCTTGATGCTACTTGACCTCTCAGCGGCTTTCGATACCATTGACCATGGTATCCTTCTGGGACGACTAAGGGAGCTGGGAGTGGGAGGCACCATGTTAGGGTGGTTCTCCTCCTATCTCTCTGGTCAGTCACAGTCGGTGTTGGTAGGAGGACAGAGGTCGACCCCTAGGCCCCTCTTTGCGGGGTGCCTCAGGGCTCGGTCCTCTCTCCCCTCCCATTTAACATCTACATGAAGCCGCTGGGTGAGATCATCCAACGATACGGGGTGAGGTATCAGCAATATGCTGATGATACCCAGCCGTATATCTCTACCCCACGTCAATTTAGTGATGCGGTGGATGTGATGTGCCAGTGCCTGGAGACTGTGAGGGTCTGGATGGGAGTCAACAGGCTCAGACTTAACCTAGACAAGACCGAATGGCTGTGGGTATTGCCTCCTAAAGACTATGTTGACTGTCCATCCTTGGTTCTGGGGGGGGGGGGAGAAATTGTCCCCCTCAGAACGGGCTCGCAATTTGGGTGTCCTCCTAGACCCACAGCTAAGATTAGAGCAACATCTGACAGCTGTGGCTAGGGGGACCTTTGCACAGGTTCGCTTGGTGCACCAATTGAGACCCTACTTGGATTGGGAGGCTCTCCTCATGGTCACTCATGCCCTTGTCACCTCACGGTTAGATTATTGCAACGCGCTCTACATGGGGCTACCCTTGAAAAGTGTTCAGAGTCCTCAGTTGGTCCAGAACGCAGCCGCGCGAGCTGTCGTGGGTGGACCTAGGCACACCCACATTACACCAATTCTTCGTGAGCTGCACTGGCTCCCTATTGGTCTCCGGTCACAATTCAAGGTGTTGGTTATTACCTTTAAAGCCCTACATGGCTCAGGGCCAGGTTATCTTTGAGACCACCTTCTACCGCATAGCTCCCAGCGACCGGTAAGATCCCACAGAGTTGGGTCTCCTCCGGATCCCGTCAGCTAAACAATACCGGCTGGCGGGGGAGGGCCTTCTCTGTGGCTGCCCCAGCTCTCTGGAACCAGTTACATCCTGAGCTACGGACCATCCCCACCCTATTGGCCTTCCGAAAAGCGGTGAAGACCTGGCTTTTCCGGCAGGCCTGGGGCCGTTGATCCCGCTCTTGAGATCTGGTGAGATCCGGCCATGAATGGTATGAATGAGTTTTAATGTTTTTAATTTTTAAATGTTTTTTATTAGGATTTTAAATGTATTGTGAGTCACCCTGAGTCTCCGGAGAGGGGCGGCATATAAATTCAATTAAATTGAAATTTCAATACCATCAGCCATGGTATCTTTCTGGGCTGGCTGCAGTGATTGGAAGAGGCATTTTTGCAGTGGTTCTTCTCCTTCCTATGTAGCCAGTTGGTGTTGGTGGGAAGGGAGAGGTCCAGCCCTAAGCCCCTATAACTGTGATGACGAACCTATGACACGTGTGCCACAGGTGGCACGCAGAGCCCTCTCTGTGGGCACGCAAGCCGTCACCCCAGCTCAGTTCCACCGTGCATGTGCGCACACCTCCTGCCAGCCAGTGATTTTCGGGTCTCTGCCACACATGCACGGGGGTGGGGCGTATGCGAGAGATGTGTGCGCAAGCGGGTGGGTGGGGGTTGTACGTGCATGCACAGGGGTCGCAGGGGGTTCTTACATGCATGCACGGGTGGGTGGGGTGCATGGGGGGGTTCTGGCACGGATTGTATTATGGGTGCAGGTGCGCACACGCACTGTTGCGGGCACGAGCTTTCGGCACACAACAGCAAAAAGGTTAGCCATCACTGCCCTATGTTGAGCACCTCTACCCAAAACTTGTGGGTGGAGCCATCCAATGGAATGGAGTTCAACATTCAACAGCAAGTGATATCTAGTAATGATACCCAAGTGATATCATCACAATGCTGACCCAAGTACCCAGAGGTTGTGAGCGTCTGAAGGCTGAGCTTCTTTTTGGGTGCAATACAAGGTGCTGAAAATCTTTTAAAGCCCTTTATGACACAAGGCTTCTTTTTGAGGGTATCTGCCTGCCTCACTAGATGGAATAAAGTAGGCGTACTACAGGTCCCTTCCCTTAAATGTTGCCCTTTAGTGCAGCGTTCCCCAACCTTTCCAGCTTGGCAGACCAGTGAGGAGAGGTGAGGGGATGGTTCAATGCGGGAGGCAGGAGCATGCCATTTGAGTAAGCGCCAAGTGTGCGTGACTGTTCACACAAATGGAGCTTTGCACACAAGCGTGAATGCCCACCACTCACGCAAGCAGAGCTGTGCACACACACTCAGCCGCTTGTATGGCCCAGTTCTGAATAGGTCACAGCCCAGTAGTGGGCCATGGCTTGGGAGTTGGGGACCTCTACTTTAGTGAACCTAGGAAGCATGACTTTGTCATAGCGCCCCTGCCTTCTCTTTAAGATCTGGTAGGATTCCCACCCTCTTAACCTTTCAGAAAGCTACTAAGAGGTGAGTTTAATCCCAGGTATAGAGCCCAGAAGACTACATTGAGGGAGGGATGTAATTATTGGACCAGATGTATGATTTTTGTTCTATATGTTGTATTGTTTTTATTGTATTTTTATTACTTTGTTAGCAACTCAGAGTTGTGTCTTACAAAATGGGCAACTAGATAAATCTTTTTTTAAATCACTCATTCACTCCTGGATTCTGATGTTTCCATTTGCCTTGTGAATAATTAAAGATAATTAAACATTGGGCCAAATTGTATTTCTTTGATTATTACTGCTCACAGAAAGAACTGTCAGCACATTTTCAATAATTTATTTCATTTGTAACACATCTTTCTGTAAAAATTGAATGTTTCAACTAAGCTTCTCCAGCACTGAAAGCATTTTATATTTAATTTATATTTATTTATTTTTATCCCATCTTTTTTTTTTATAAATAACTCAAGGCGGCAAACAACAACCCTGTGAGGTGGGTTGAGCTGAGAGTGACTGGTCCAAAATCATCCAGCTGGCTTTCATGTCTAAGGTGAGGCTAGAATTCATAGTCTCCTGGTTTCTAGTCTGGTGTCTTAACCACCAGACCAATTGGACTAAACACTAGACAAAGCATAATACTTTTTATCTATTTATGAATATAAGAACTGGATGTGCTAAACAACAATGAGAATCTGAAGCCTTGAAATGAGAGAGAAAGTGCATCATTTGACCTGGTAGTTTCTAATTTTTACAGGGGTCTTTCTTAGACGTCGAACTATATGCACCTTATACCCATATTTTTCGGTGTACAAGATGCACTCCCCCCCCCCCAAAGTGAGCAGAAATGTCTGTGCATCTTATAGAGCAAATGTTGCCGAAGCCCCGCCCATCAGCCGGCCCCCACCCTTCAGCCTCTGCCTCCCAGCAATTTGCTTCCTTGCAACAAACAGCCTGGTCAGCTTCAGCACAGCCTGATTTAGCATGAGCAGCTGATTGGCGGTTGGATCGGCCTCCCAGAATACCACCTATCAGCTGTTCCAGGCTGTGGTGATTGTAACTGCCCATCACCACCGTCGCCACCCATCACCGTTGCCGCCTATCGCCACCTCCACATGTTCCATTTTCGGCCTCCATACATCCCGTTTTCGGCCTCCGCATGCCCCATTTTCGGCCTCCACCTGTCCCATTTTCAGCCTGTTCCAAGCGGTGAGGATAGGCAGCAGCGGCAATCCCCGCTGCCTGGAATGGGCCAACAATGGGCCCACGGAGGCAGCAATAGGTGGCGGCGGCGATGGGCGACAATGGTGGTAATGGGCACTGGCAATCTCCGCAGCCTGGAACAGCTGATAGGTGGTATTCCAGGAGGCCGATGCAATCGCCAATCAGCTGCTCGTGCTAAATCAGGCTGTGCTGAAGCTGACCAGGCTGTTTGCTGCAAGGAGGCAAATTGCTGGGAGGCAGAGGCAGATTTTTTTTTCTTGTTTTCCTCCTCAAAAAGTGCATCTTATAGTCCGGAGCATCTTATAGTCCGAAAAGTAATTTAAAGTATAGTAATTTTAATTACTTTACTAATATAATAAAGTATAGTAATTTTAAAAGAAATGTCAACTAAAATCCTATTTCTGCACTGGCTGCCCTCCTGTCAGGCAGGATCCCTACCCAAGTCTAGTGTTGAAGTTCCTTCATCTTTGAGGGTTGGGTGACTTTAATCTCCATGCACTGGCTAGAACCAGGACAGCTGGGATTTCATGGCCTCCACCTATGAAGATCAAGTAACCATGAGTAATCTTTGGCCCATCATACTCAGGCTGTTATATTTTTGACCTCATTTTGCCTCAGAGCACTTGTTACATGATCTTGATATGGCTAGCATTTCTTTTACCCCACTTGTCTGCTTAGATAATCTAAATAAAATTGTCATCCAGAACAATCAGGCAGATTAAGATAAACCACACCATGTGTATTATGAAAAAGAATGTATTCAAGCAAAGGCTCAGGAGAATTCCCAGCAACTGTAGCCTATTCTGTTCAATGCCTGGTGAATTGAAAACAACAGGAGGTGACGTAGACTCTTGAAGTTGATCATTCCCAACCAGCCTTGATTCTTGGCTTGTCTTTTCATGGGCATGGTCTGTTGTAGAGGAAGGGGAACACTTCGCAACATTAGCTCGATTCTTTTGAGGTTATGGATTCTGATGAAATGTAGAGGATGTAGTCTTCCAGGCCCTCTGTCATCCACAGGCTAAATCTATGCCTTAACCGAGTCCTCCGGGGGAAGAATAAATGCGACTAGCGGATGTAATAGTTTCTACTCCTGGTTTACAATAAATGGGCAGCTCCTAACTGTGTTTAGATTTCCGGGACAATCCTATCTGGTCTATGCCTGTCTTGGAAAGCTTCACAATTATATATCTTAAATAGTAAGTCCACAGCACAGCACCAGTGTGCCTAGCAACACTTCTCTCCAGACCCCACAGATCATCTGATGTTATTGTTTTGTTCGGACTTCTTTTAAATAGCTGGTGGTTGCCAAAAAAAGGAGTACAGAGTATCTTGAGAGGAAGATTTATCTTTTGCTAAATGTCTGTTTTATGAGCAAACCCACCACACTAATAATTTTATGAGGTGCCCCCAAAAGATTTTGAAAAATTCCAAATATACCCAACGGTTCCAAAAGTTAAAACTCATGATTTAAACTTCACTTGTTCTTCTGCACCCAACTTGTAAAGAATTTATAATTTACTCTGGAGAAAGTATGAAAGAGCCATTGATTGGGGGGGGGGGGGAGAGGACAAAGCCATTAAGGAAGGACTTGAAAAAGAGACTGCACACTCTAGAGACTGAAATAAGTATGAGAAAGAAACTCAAAGTAATCCCATCTTGATTTTGTTTATATAAAATGAGATAAAGAAAACTTGGATATATTCCTTAAATCTCTAGGTATCTGGTCAATCTCAAAGAGCTAATTCCATCTGTCCTTCTGCCGGTGCTCTAACCATAATCCTTAAAGTTTTGCTGTTCTGACTGTGCAAGGTAAATTTTCCATCTTGATCTGTTGTGAAATGTGACTCATGAATGCTTAGAATGAGTATTTCATGATCTTTTATCTTTTTTCATCAATGCATATTCAGAGCTGTTGAAAAGTCACATATAATTCATGAAGCAAAGGTTAACTGCTTCTGTGTAAAACCAGGTTCTTAATTACAGACATTTATTTCATAAAAGGAAAGCAATGAATAAAGACAATACACACATCAGTTTTGCTACTGTTACTGAATATCTTTTATCCCCCTGAAAATTACTATCAAAAGATTTCTAAGGAAAAATTGTACTTTTAGGATAATCACATTAACACCAGACATCAAAATGAACTTTACACCATTAACATCTTACATATTTTCACAATAAAAGAGCTAATGAAAACTAAAACAAACAAATTTTGCAAAATGTGTACTTTTTTAGGGGAGAAAATAATTCAAAATTAATTTTTAATTATAAAAATAAATACAACAAAATCAATTATTCAAAAATAATGTCCTTTCATAAAACATTGTAAGGTAAAGGTTCCCCTCGCACATATGTGCTAGTCGTTCCCGACTCTAGGGGGCGGTGCTCATCTCCGTTTCAAACCCAAAGAGCCAGCGCTGTCCGAAGACGTCTCCATTGTCATTTGGCCGGCATGACTAAAAGCCAAAGGTGCACGGAATGCTGTTACCTTCCCACCAAAGGTGGTCCCTATTTTTCTACTTGCATTTTTTACATGCTTTCGAACTGCTAGGTTGGCAGAAGCTGGGACAAGTAACAGGAGTTCACCCTGTTACGCGGCACTAGGGATTCGAATCGCCAACCTTTCAATTGACAAACTCAGCGTCTTAACCACTGAGCCACCACATCCCTTAAAATGTTGTATTCTCCTAAAAAATCCCTAAACCAGTATCCTTCACAACAAATAAAAGTTAACTACCAACGCTATCTCTACCTTGGACCCCTATCTACATCAAGACTTTGCCAAATCAAGGCAATAAGCCTATATACCACAGATCTTGCCTTCTGGAAGAAAAATAAGGGGAAAAAATTTCCAAACATCTATAAACAACCATTCACTGTAATGGGAAGGTTTAACAGACCTACCAGAACATCTATCCAGTCATATGCTCAGCCAAGCTGAAGAATTTAAGCTGAATTCTTGCATGAAGCTTAAGAACCCATACAAAATATACTATTCTGTGCAAACACTGAAGATTTTTTTTCTCCACTTCAGGCATAAGCAAGAAACAATTCAAGATATTTTATATTTCCCATATCCTGGGAAAGCATACAACTGAAGATCACTTTTTTAAAAACCCACATAGATGTGTGTTTATATCATAATTCACATCAACACAACACAAAACACAACATGGTTTTTACTGGATTGTGCGCCCTTGTACTCACTCATAAATTCACTTTTGCCATAATATGTAACTGCAGATTAGTGGTAAAACTGTAGACACATGCATGGTTCCCAGATCTTCAAACATATTCATAGCTACCTAGAACAACACTTTCTCAATTCTTATCCCTCAAAATTATCCTTTGTTTGAGATTCCTTGATGACATTTAATCTTCTGGATCTATGAAAATGAGTATCTTGTTAAATTCCTTCATTATTTCAACAGTTTCTACGCCACAATAGTCTTCAACCTCAATCTATCTATGAAACAAGCCCATTTCCATATAATGGCAAAACTAGAAACTGGGCACATAAAAACCATGTTATACAAGTAACCTACAGATCTAGATGCATACTGTGTGCTTCAGTTTCCATTCAGAATACATCAAATATATCATCTATACCTACAGTGTCAAACTCAATTTCATTGAGTGCCGCATCAGGGTTGTGTTTGACCTTGGAGGGCTGGGGGATGGGGTGAGGTGTGGCCAGGGGTGGGCGTGGCCAGGGCACATGGCCACAGCAGGCATCTGACATAGGCTCAAGATGCATTTTTCCCCCTTTGCATTCAAAACAGCTATTCCAGACAAAGGGAGATTTACTTTCTGGCACAAATAGTCTTAATTCCATAATGTGTAGATTAAAGACATGTAGAGTCCCTAGCTGCTATGGGGCTTGACTCTTTTGTATAGGAGCAGAGCATAAATGAATTGACAATTTTTCCAGATGTCCCTAAAAAGTGTCTGTCCAACAGTCTATCAATCTTTGTTATTACCTGACACACTCTAGAGGAGGACTTAAATTAGTAATAATTTACAAAATTGTTATACCATCCAATTCTCAATGACCCTGAGAACGACCCTCAAAAGATTTACAATTAAATCAATCGCAGGTAAAAGATTGAGATAAAAGATGGCAAACTCAGTGATATGAGAGGGCTCATTCTCTCTCATCAAAGACCTGGGTAAAGAGCCAGATGTTTTTTGCTCTTCTGAACAACAGCCATCCAGATCTCGGAGGATACCTACTTCTAGTTGGCAGATGTTGCTAAAGAGAAGGTGAAGAAGCTGCTGCCTCCTGCAGCACTCTGCCAGCCAAAATGGGGTGTGGCATGTCTTTACCTCTTGTAGCACTCTGCCTCCTGCTTGCGGGGCTGGTCTGGAAATATCAAAGGACTGGCCCACAGTGCCTCTGCTGGCCAAAATGGGGCTCCCCCTGTGGCCAGTTTTCGGCCTCCAGAGCCTCCTGCAGCATTCTGCTGGCCAAAAATGGGCACAGAGGGGCGTAGTGTGCCCCCCCCCCCGGGGTCCGATACTCATTTGGCTGTTAGGGGCACCACAGGCCATTATTTTGATATTTTCAGGCCGGCCCCACGGGCCAGATCTAAGCACTCTGTGGGCCGGCCTTGAGTTTGACACCTCTGATCTATAACTATATCCATACAACCACATTTTAACACAAAACAGGAAAAAGCCTTAGCAAATGCCTACATAACTATTTAAGCTTAAGTGGAGGTAAGTTGCATTTGCTTAGATTTATCAAAATGACCCTCATAGGCTTATCTAACTAGAGGTAGAATGGATTACTTTACAGGTCAGCTGTGTGTTCACTCTGATACATTAGGGATCTCTAGAAGCTTGGCCTGCTGGAGATGGCCATTACAGAATCAGCTAATAAAGCAATATGGTAATTTAAAAAGCCTGAAAATTAGACTGGCAGGTGTCTGGGAAATGAATGATAGCTACATCTAAAACAGGGTCGGTTCGCTAACACTGTCTAAAATGAAAGATATTCAGTGAAGCAATAATTCAATCTAAAATCAAAACGTAAGGGTGAGGAGGGGAATATGCAGCCACACAACTAAAGCTTTCAAAAAAAATATTTTTCCTAAAAAAAAACTATTTGATAATAGCCATATTCCCATTTCATAATAATGGGAATAATAATAACCACATTCTTCATTTCAACACAAGACAGATAATGAACTTGTTCCAAATAAAAACATTGAGCCATAGCATGTCCCATAATTTCAAAATATACAAAAGTATGAAGGCTATTGCTTAACGCATTGTAAGCCACCCTGAGTCTCCGGAGAAGGGCGGCATATAAATAAGAATTTTTTTAAAAAAAAAATTCAACCACCTCTACAAACTTGTACTCCCCAAATAAAATCAAACGTGAGCAATTTTATCAGTAAAAGCTTGCAAATTCATCTGCAGTAAAGATACCTCATATTTTAGAAATGGTTTGGTGGAAGGGCATAGGACATTTTACTTGGAATAAATCCACTGAATGAGATTTGCTAGATAAATGGCAATGGAGAAGCTGTTAATACTATTACAGCAACAAGATAATCTGATGCTATCTTAGAAATAGCCAATCTGGTGACCTTATCATATAACTTCTGCCTGGGCCATCACACAGCTCCATTATGTGTAATAATCAGGACTTCTTCACTCATGGTTAGTCATCTCTTGCTTGGACCTGTACAAGCACTTTACATGGGTTATTCTTAAAGAACATTTGGAAGCGACAGATGATTCAGAATGCAGCAACTTGAGTAGTCATGGGGACACCTTAATTCAGTCATATAAGCCCACTACTTTAGAATTCAATTTTATATGCAATTTCAGGTTCTGGTTGGCACCTTTAAAGCCTTCATAGCTCAGAACCAGGTATCTTTGGGACTACCTGTGTGGACTACCCATCCAATAATATCTCTATGTCTGCATTCTGGGAATGTCACCCAAAAACATCACAGAAGTGAGCTTTGTCAATTGCTGCCCCCCTTCTATATCATTCCCCCTGAAATCCAAAAAAAAAGAAAGAAAAAAAATAGTTTTAGTGTTTTAGGAAGGGCATTGAAACGCAGCAGACCTTTGGAGTTGGGAAATCCTAATGTTATTCCCTCTGGTTTTGAAGTATTTGTTCAGTGTAACTGACATTTCCAGAGTTTATATCTATAGACCAGGAGTGGGTTCTAAATTTTTTTACTATGGGTTCTGTGGGCGTGGCTTATTTTGTGTGCGTGGCTTGATGGTCATGTGACAATTATTTAGGATTTAGCAGAGGTACTGGTCTACCAGGCTTTTAACTGCTGGCAGAGCTGTACCAATCTACCCATTTATTTTTGCAGGTGCTGATCTACTCATGTATTTTTGCAGGCACTGGTCTACTCATTTGTTTTCTTTTAACACTGTTCAGCTGTAGGGTGGCCCTTTGAAGCCCTGCGGCAAGAGATTAAACAGTTTTTCCCCTCTAGCCATCAGCTGGGACTCAGGAGGCAGCAATAGATTGGGGGTGGGACCAAATAAAAGGTAAGAATAACACGGGGGGTGAGGGGGGGCACGGGGGGGGCAGAACTGATTCGGTGATGTCATATCGTCACGGCTACCGGCTTGGGAGAACCAGGCTGAGCCACGAGGAACCCACCACTGCTATAGACATATTCTGATTTTTGTATTGGAATTTTATTAGTTTTGGCCTGATTTACAGAGGACATGCATGATGCTCAGAGTTAGAAGTAACTAGAATGAAATAAGTGCAGCAAATAAATAAATGAACAAAATTCTAGCCTTATGTCCTGTACAGGAAGAACAAGAGCCTCAAACAGATCTTCTGCGATGGTTTAGCATCATCTGATCATGCTAAGTAGATTCAATTATTTGTATCAAAAGAGGTACTCCTCGACTTATAACAATAATCAAGCTCGGGACTACGGGTGTAAGTGTTGTGGGTCATTAATTGACCAACTCAATTTTACAAACAATTTTTCCAGTGGTCCTTAAGTGAATCAGCATGGTCATTAACAGAATATGTGGCCGTTAAGCAAACTCATTTTATCTGCAATAGGTGTTTTGTTTTGGTTTTTTTTTTTGTTGGAAACCAGAAGCAAACACCGTTTTCCAGAAAGAAAAAAAAATAAAAATCATAAATGAAGGTCATTTGATGACAGGACTTTGCAAACAGCCATGAGCCAGTTGCCGAATGCTCGAAATAGGAATACATGGCTGTGGGGAGGGAAGAATCAGAATTTCAGATCCAGATCGTAACATCCTTTTTTTTTTTTGGATCTGTGGAATCAAGGACTCTCTATTCAGAATATTTCATTTCCTTTTTTTTTTAAAGTAATACTAAAGATTACATTTAAATATGTACCCCCAAATTGGTAGATTTATTGCAAGAGAAAATGTTTGAATATATACAATGTTATACATGAGTATATCTTCATAAGGACAACACACACATATAATAGCTAGAGTGTTCTTACTTTCCAAGGTCTTCTGATTCCTTTGAAAAAATCTGGCATCCACAGTGGAAGAACAACGGCTTCTCTTAATAATTTTTTGGCTTCTTCTAAATCTGCGATATCATCCCTATGGAAAATAAAACTCAAGTTTTAGAAAGATAATATACCTTTTTCCCCCCCAACAACAAATATATAAATAAATGTTAAATGCTTGCACTTCATTGGTAAAATATATAATGACAAGTTCTTGCACAGGATGCTAGCACAATTCAGTGTTCTGAAAAATGACCTTCCATTTAAAAGACATGCGGAAAATGACTTGCAGCTAATCGCGGAACAGAATGTTCAGTTTAAAAATAGGTTTCTTGAAAACATGATTATCAAGGCAACACCTAAAAAGCTTTTCAGCATTGTTGCACATTTTAATGAGTGTCTGTAATGAGCCTTTTGTTCGTGGTACTATTTAGACATGAAGTGTGCTTCGTAAGCAAAATAGCACTCACAATTAGCTCAAGAAGCTTTTCTGTTAGAACAGAACTGCAATGAACAATTCTAGTCTGATATGGATCTGCGATATGGACTTGCTTCATGTCTGCTTTCCAGATTTGGCTACCAAACTCTAGGGCCGTGATGGTGAACCTATGGCACGTGTGCCACAGGTGGCACATAGTGCCCTCTCCGTAGGCATGTAAGCTGTCACCCAAATTCAGCTCTGCCGCACATGCGCACACGCTTCCCACTGGCCAGCTAGTCGTCAGGTCTCTGCCACGCTTGCATGGTGGGTGGTGCACGTGGGGTGGGGTGGGGTATGTGCAGGGGCCGGGGGAGTGGGGCGTGGAGAGAGTGTGGATGTGCAGGGGCCACGTGTGCATTGCATTTTGGGGGTTCAGGGCGTGCGAACCCTCACAATTCAATGCACACACAGCCCTGTGCATGCGCACCGCCCCCACACATGGGCGCCCCGCATGCATGAGACCATGCGCGCATGCACAGGGGGTGGGGGAGCATGCACATGGACACATAGCATTTTGGGGGTTCAGGTGTCTGAACCCCCCAAATTAAATGCACGCACAGCCCTATGCATGCGCCCCACCCCCACGCATACGCAGCCTGCATGCGTGTGACCATGCGCGCATGTGGAGAGGGTGAGGGCACATGCGTGGGCACTGCAGACACCTTGCATTTTGGGGGTTGGGTTCACACACGTGCATTTGCACGCACGCAATTTGGTCATTTGGCCTGGAAAAGGTTAGCCAGCACTGCCTTAGTCTTTCAATACTTCTGTTTTAATCATATTAATTATTTTAGTCAAGGACAGGAAATCTGCATACCTCTGCAGCCCAGGGCCCAATATATGAGTAAAGAAAACCAGCAATCGTTTTGCAGATTAAAGAAAATTAAAATGATGTTGTTATTTTAGGGACAGGCAGAATGAATAGGAGGAAACCCTGGATCACGTTCAGAATTTCAAATGACAGAATTGCAACTTTTCAGGCAGCTCCTTAAAACACTACAAAGTGATCCACAGAAAAAATGAATAATATGGGAAATGATAATGAAAGATAAAGTTTTTAGGTGCTCACATAGCTCACCTGCTAACTTAGATAGAAACACAATGGTTGCTAAAATAACTTGAGAATTGAAGGTATTTCTGGAAATCTTATTTTCAACCCTTTTTCAGTTTCACATGTTTATGATCCCATCTAGACTTAACAGTAATTATTGTACTATTATGGGTGCCTTGTGAAGAGCTATAATACTTTAAGGCTAAAGTATCTCCATATGGTGTCTGTAACTTGCAAATATCCAAGTAGATATTTATAGCTCTATAAACAGCTTCTAACAGCCCAATCTTTCATAAAACAATATGCAATAATACATTTAAAATTTAACATCATCACACTTTTATGTAATGATATGGAAAATTATTGGTAATTATCAGTTTTTCAAATCTCAAAATTCTATTATGCACGCTTCCTTTATTCAGAAGGCAAGTTTTTCAGAATACTCAATATACAAACTGCCCAAAGGATTTTAGCTGATGAAAGACTTCCTTTTTGATCTTCTCTTGACAATAATTTGCTATTTTAAATCTTATGCATCTATGAAAGATTATTCTATTCTTTTAAAACAGGAAAAGTACTGCAAAGATATCTGAAGTGTTATCCAAAATAACCCCAGATATGTAAGAAATAGTTGCTATTATGTATTATACTCTCTTTTTATATTATTGTTATATTGTTCTGCATTTGGATTAATCCATCAAGCCTTAAAAAACCATTAATCTTTAATGTGCAACAAATCTCTTGAGTTTTTTTTAATATCAGCAGTTACTACAAAATAAATACAATCATTGCCCAAATGTCAACATCTTCTGGATATGTATCCACAATAAATATTAATATATCTCATTTTACAGAAGAATTACTATACCAATGAATACTTAGATTTCTTGACACAATATCTCTCTCAAGAGCTTCAACCAGATCTTTATCATATCCTGTTCCATCAAATTTCTGAATTTCACTGTCACCACCACCATCCTGGGGGATCTTCTTTCCCTGGATAAAGGAGTTAGAAGCACGTAAGTATTCATCTATATTTCTTTTTCTTCTCTTAAACAATTACCTGGGTTCTACTCAGATAAATTTGATGAACTGTAGTTGTGGGATGAACCAAAACCAGTCATCATAAATACCAGGGATTTCCAATATTATCTCTCATGAAAAATGGAAATTTGAAAGATCTGAAGGCCAGATGACCATTGTGGGAGGGACAGAATAAGTAGCACTCAGGAGTTATTTAGATATGCCCAGCTTAATCAAAATAGAATAGAATTATTTTCTGGGTAATACTTTTGAGGACTGTATTTCCTTGGAGTTACTTTCAAAACATAAATGCCTACTACATGCAAGACCGAATACAGCCAACATTGGGAAATACATTATTTGGGGGGGAGAGAGGAAGGAAGGAAGGAAGGAAGGAAGGAAGGAAGGAAGGAAGGAAGGAAGGAAGGAAGGAAGGAAGGAAGGACTCTATCTCACTTGTTTCTGGCCTATTTATAAATTAAATATAGCACATTGGAACTATGATAGGATATTTGTTTTCTGAGGTTTTCGCGGGTGTTTGTATGTAGGTCTTTGGTTATTCGGGTTTTCTCCCGCGTAAAATTGGAAGTGTCTTGGCCACTGATAGATAGTAGCTATAAAGAGCTGGCTCTACCCCTTGCCTTGTCTGTGACACCACCTAAATGCAGGACTAAGAGTGTAGATACTTCTTGGCTTACCCATTCTGAGAGCATAGTCCCAATTTTTTCTCAGTCTATAACCAATGGTCTTAGTATCTGTGATGAACCAGTAAACATCACAGCCTATGCCTGGCTGAACCTGGCAAATTGCTGCCCTAATTCCAACAGTTGCTCTCTTAGTGTGTGTGTGTGTGTGTGTGTGTGTGTGTAGTGAATGTGGTGTTTTCTACTGTTCTGGACTACAGTCAAGATGGCACCCTCTTTTCCTTCCTTTCTTTCTGCTGCCCATCTGTTTAGTCTGCTTTCACCGATCATTATCACAAAAAATGGGCAGAGAGCAATGCCTCCTTCTGTTGACCTTGATCTCACCAGTCAATAAACATAAGTCTGTACGGTTTATTCGTTCCCTTATAAAGCATTCTTCTGAGTTACAGAAAATGCCTTCAGGGTGCCGCAGGATATAAGTTGGAAACCTCTGCTCTAGACCCTTACCTTTTCATCTTTCCCTTTTCCTTTAGATTCCCTCTCTCGACTACTAGCAGGTTTTTCATTTTTTGATATTGGTTGAGCTCTGCCCACAGGTCCCCGTTGTAATCCTGGCAATTCTCTCCGCAGAGGTTTCACTTCTCGATTGGGTCGTTTTATCTGAGGTGGGACTCTGTGTCACGTGAAGGAAGCACACAAGAAACTGCTAAGATGAGTAAAACTATTTCCATCTTGTACTGCTAATCAATTTCAGTCTTCCCAACACAGCGTCCTCCAGATACACATATACTATATTCAGAATTTAAAAACAGCATAGCCACTACTGAAAACTCTTATGAACTCAGTTTTGAAAGCTGCCACAACTGAGGAAAGCTGCTCAACATTGGGGAAAGCTAATGTTCAAATTGCGTATCTTGATTTCTAAGGAGCCAGGGTATGGCTACGCTTTGGGGAGGAAGGTATGCTACCTCCCAGCTACGCAGTTCTTTGTATCCACATAATCCCTTTCATCCATTTTCATTGCTGTGCAGATGATGATGATATAAATTAAGTGAAGACATTGAAAAACTACATACACATCTCAAAAAATGGAGCAGGAACTAGGAAATCGGGGCAATTATAGAGACAGATGCTAGGGGAAAAAAGTAGAAAGATGAAAAAAAATAAGGCTGAGGAGTAAGCAATACAGTCTGATAACAGGTACAAGAAAGAATTGGACCAGAAGCTCAATTCAGGCATCGCATCAAACTGTAATTAATGAAACCTAGCTACAATTCTGTGTGAACTGCAAACTAAAGTTTTCAACAGTCCAGCATACTGGAATCTAGGAATTCTGGTTAGAAGTGGTTTTGAAAATAATAGTATTTTGGTAAAGTCTTCCATAAAAATCTGTAATTAAAACTGAAGTTCTGTTTTTAGCAACCATCATACTAACAGAAATAGTCACAGAAAAAAACCAGACCTTAACGTTAACTAGCATACTAGGTTATGAATAATAATTCAAATGTTTGATGTGATTCTATAGTCAATACTCACATTTTTTTATTATTTTTTTTAAATTCTTATTTATATGCCCCCTTCTCCAGAAACTCAGGGTGGCTTACAATGCGTTAAGCAATAGCCTTCATACTTTTGTATATTTTATACAAAGTCAGCTTATTGCCCCCACAACTCGGGTCCTCATTTTACCCACCTTAGAAAGGATGGAAGGCTGAGTCAACTTTGAGCCTAGTGAGATTTGAACTTACAGTAATTGCAGGCAGCTGGATGTTAAATGCTGCCTTAGTAGGAGGCATTAGCCTCCTATGCCATTTTAAAAGGGGGAAAGGAGTAATAAGGTAAAATAGCTCTTTTCTCAATCATTATACTATTTTCTCTCAAAAATTTAGTTGCTACTGCCTGCAAGTAAACATGCCATCCTATTTAAACCCAATTACCTGTGCTCAGCTGGAACAGGAGGTGGCCACACAATTGGATCTCTAAAATGTTCATCTTGATAAGATACAGGAATATCTGTAGGCTTGTCTATTTTAAAACTCTCTAAGGTGTTGACAATGCTCTTTACTTGTTCAAATTCTTCTAATAATTCTTGCCGAACCTGAAAAACAAATAAATGCTAAGCCATTCAAAAATTAAACTGCAAGATATTATAGCATGCAGTTTAAAGTAGAGCAGATAAAACTGCTGTTGGTATAAACAAAAGACTATTTGGAGGGGAACTGTTGATTTCTGGTATCTTTTGCACAAGGCAAACTAAACTGGATAAAACTCAAGTCACTCTAATACAAGGGCTATGCCAATCTAAGATCTGCATCGTACCTGTTTTATACACCTCATATGAGCAACCAGATAGGACTGCCCGTTTGCTTATTGTTTGTTTTCACCAGCAAAGCTGGAAGGTTTAGAACATAAAGTAAATTTTACAATTCTGCTAGATAAAACATTTCCCTTAATTTTCAATCAGAAACACAACTCACCAGGCCGCTGCTATGTACCCCAGAAACCCCACCTCCCTCAGTTTTGCTTCCTTTTGCCAGCAGTTCAAAACTACCACAGCACTGCTGCCAATCACAGTAGAATAGTGAGTTTCTCCCTCTTCCCATGAAGGGGAAAAAATGAGCCCATAACTTTATTCTTATTTTTCAGCATAAGTTCTAGAAATGTCTTGCTTTACTGCCAATGGTACGAAGTGCCGCAGAATAGAAGATTCTTATGAAGTTATCACATAAATTTCCTCGCAATTTTTTTGCAAGGAAAAAGCGATTCGGTTACAAAGATCTCAAGATTCCTTTCATGTAGCCCCTATTGCTAAGTGCTGCAGAGCTTAGTCCTTTTTCCTTCTAACTATTTCCTTCTAACTATTTCTTTCTAACTAGAGGTGGAGAGGTAACTGAGCATTTTCCTGAATATTCAGATGTTTTAAGTGAATATCGAGAAGCGTTACTTGCTTTCTCAGGCTTCAAGAAATCTGTAAGACAGGGGCTGTTTGTGTAAAAACCTGGGTGTATAAATATATGACTTTGTGGTCATACATTTGTGGTACCGTATTTTCTGGCGTATAAGACTACTTTTTAACACAGGAAAATCCTCTCAAAAGTCAGGGGTCGTCTTATACGCCGGGTATAAACCTACCGACGCTCCGACTTCCCCAGCTGACCCCCAGTGATGGTGAGCCCCAGCTGTCTGGGGAAGTCGGAGCGTCGGTAATATCCACCTGGATGTCTGGGACGGTGGGGGAAGCTCTGCGCAGCAACCAGCTGGGTCCAGCATTCAGTGGCATGCAGCCTTGACGAGATCGGCAGAGCTTCCCGAATCTGAGTTGCCGGTGCTGACCGATGATGCTACGGGAACGCCGACAACATTGCGGGGTAGTCTTATACGGCGAGTATAGCCCAAACCCTATATTTTAATAGGAAAAGTAGGGGGTTGTCTTATACACCCAGTCGTTTTATATGCCAGAAAATACGGTATGTACGTTTTTATATTTCCATGTAGGGAGGTTACACATTTCAGGTTATACATTTTAAATGTGTACACATTTTAAATGTACAAGCATATGCATTCATTTGTTGAGCTCAGTGGCAGGTGTGCCTATTCTCCGTACCCCCCAGGTTCATAAGCATGATTTTATGTCAATTCCTTGAAAAGACTGCCTTAAACCTTTCATTCTCACTCCTAATCAAAGCAATTTTAATCAAAGCAATCAATTGCATTTTCTCCTAACTTATGTTCATCTCTTTATCGCTATTTCTTTCTGGCATTTAACTCCTGACTTTATTGAATTTACATTTAGAGGTATGCACAAAAAGGAGAATATATTTTCTTTCAGAAGAAATCCATTACATTCTTGTTTTGTCAGGCTATTTTGGGGCAACCATTACAGTTTAGTTCACTGGAGTTGGGAGGCTAATAAATTCAAATATAAGTATATAAATATAAATACAGGTCAGCAGACATAAATTCTCAAGTATATTTGTTGTTCTAGGTTTGGGGTGACCAATACCCAGAGAAATCCTTGCTTGATTTCATGAGGCAAATGCCAGGCTTCAGGCAGCAACCTGGGCTGAAACCGATTACTATAATTCCAACAAGCTTGACTTCAAATTCATACAATTATTAAGGAGGCTGAAATAAAAAGAATTCTGGTGATTATGTATAAAAGAGGAGAAGCTCGTCTCTTTTATGAACGAGAGGCAGCCTGCACTTACTGGCTTTTTGGAAACCACTTATAACCTGAGAACCATTTTTACAACAAGAAGGCTGATGTGCATCTCCACCTCTCTCTCTCGTCTCTTTTAAGCAGCTCCAGCAAATCCTGTCTGTCAATCCCCTTAAGACTTCCCAATGCTTTCCCTTCCTTCCCATCAGCCACTGCCAATGTCTCAGAAAACATTGCTCCCAATATCCCAAGTGCCTTTTTTTCCTCCCGTCCTTCAGCCTGTTACCCACTGCAACCACTGATGTCAGAGAACAGTTGTCAGATCTTTGCTAGCTGCCTGAACTGAGGGATTTCCTTCCCCAAACACAAATTATTGTGTTTTTTTCCCAAGCTTTATTCAGATGAAAGCAGCAGTGATACGTGAATCCCAGCAAGTGAATTAATTATCTTCAGTTTAGAACCAATATCTCTGGGTACATTAGGACAAAGACTTCCTGTGTCATTTTTTTCTTTACTCTCTGTACACAGGGAGGAGACAAATCTCTTCTGCAGCCATTCTTGCCAGTCAAGAGGAGTAATAATTTTAATTTATTCTGCTTTGATCAGACCCCACTTCAAATAATACATCCTTCTGGCACTTCAGTTTAAGAAGGATTCAAAGAAGGACAATGGGGATGAAAAGAGGATGAGACATAAATCCTATGAGGAGAAATTGAATGAATTGTGATTGTTTAGCTATAAGAAAAGTGAGGGGAGGTGTTACAATACCTGAAGAACCTGAAAGCAGCACACACAAAATACTGTAATGTTAACTGACAAGTAAGAGGACTGTAGTGGATTTGTTAGAAAAACTTACAATAGGAGGTGTTAATTACCCAGAGAGATGCTGGATCCCCTTCCCATGATTTTTTAAAGCAGAAGTTAGATAGTTTTCTATTTTACTGTATATGCCTTTTGGATTTTTGCAACAAACAAGGGCTTGGACTCTGTGGCTTTGAAGCTCTTTACTTTAAGTATGTTATTCCATAATGGAATAACATACTTATATTTGTTTTCAAAGTAGCCTAATTCACCTCAAGGAGTGATCCACCTCTACTTCTTGGTCCTTCAGGAAGTCTTAGAACCTGGCCTGGAGTCTTGATGGAGATGTCCCATGCTTGAGATGGCTAGTGGATTAAGAGAGAATTCTACTTCCACCATTTTGTATATCACTTGCTTCCTTAGCCATCTTTATTCATTTTAATTTCAACATTTATCATTTTAATATTTTGATGTTTTATGCTGTCATTTTTATGTTGCTGTAAGCTGCCTTGAAGAGATGGGCAGCATATAAATGTAACAAATAAATAAATAAAGGTATCACCATTCTGGAACTGATATTAAGAAGCATGATTGGTCTGCTGTTTAGGGCACCAGATTAGAAATCAGGAGACTGTGAGTTCTAATCCTGTGTCGGGCATGAAACACAGCAGGATGAGTTTGGGCCAGCCACTCTCTTAGACCAACTCACCTCACAGGGCTGATAATATTGTAAAAATAGAAGGAAGGTGTATTACGTATGCTTGCCACCTTCAGTTATTTTCAGTTAGTAGCTACGATACCAAGCAAGTAGCCATTTTTAAAACATCTGTACACATCTCTCATTTGTACAGGAATCTAGATGTAGTCTAGATTCCTGAACAGAACATGAAATTGGTCTCTGTGTTATAAAGGTCAGGTGGGAATTCAGTCACCAAATGCCTTAGAACAGTGATGGCTAATCTTTTTGCCGTCACGTGCCAAAAGCGGGGGTAGTGGGGGGATTGCGCACGCGTGTGTCCACACCCATAATTCAATGCGCCCCCCGCATGCATCCGTGACACCCACCCACTTCCGCTCTCCCCCCACTTTTGGCACGTGATGGCTTGGTGGGCCTGGTAGGCCCATTCTTTTGCTCTCCCCAGGCTCCAGAGCCTTTCTAGGAGCCTGGGGAGAGCGAAAACAACCTTCCTCACTCCCCCAGAGGCCCGGAAACAGCCTGTTTCCTGACTTCCAGTGGGCCCGGAAGACCCGAAAATCAGCTGGCCAGCGCACACATATGTGCTGGACTGAAGTAGGGCAATGCTCATGGGCCCACATATATGGCTCCGTGTGCCACCTGTGGCACCCGTGCCATAGTTCACCATCACGGCCTTAGAATGTCCTGAATAGCTTTCAATCGTGGTTCAGGTATGGCAAGGAACAGGAATAGAACTGATAATATTGGGGGATGACCCCTAGGAGGACTTGTACTGTAAAGCTTTTGGCCCTATTGGATTTCTCAGTAGCCTTCAATTCCATCAATCACTGTGGTATGATCTGAACTGTAATGGAGTAAGAGCCAGAGGTCCTATTCTGCAGTATCACTCCTTCTTTAGTATGTAGTTTCAGTTGGTTTAGTAAACCCTAGGGAGGTATTGTAGGGGTAACTTCTTTCACCACCGCCCCAGTTCTTTTTTAACATCTGCATAAAGCCACTGGAAGAAGTCATCTGTCAGTTCAGGATGAAATATCATCAGTGTGCTGATGATAGTCATGCTGCTATCCCAGGCTGCAGTGATGTTGCTATGGAAATCTTGTCCTAGTATCAAGAGGGTATAAGGGTCCAATTGGGACAAAACAGGCTGAATCTAACCCAAATAAGATGGAGTTACATTTCATTCAAGATTCTTGGTCAGCTCCAGTACTGCCTTTTGAGAAGCACACCACCAAAGGTTCTGGGCTGCCACTGGAGGGGTTCTCCTGGACTTATGGTCTACAACTGAAGGAAAGGTAAAAAAATGTTCTCAGAAGGACTATTTTTCAGCTTTGGCTGATACACCATTTGCAAGCCCATGAACCACAAAGAACTCACAACTATGACTCACACCCTCAATACAAACCAGTTGGACTACCATAATGCCCTCTACGTGGGGCTGTCTTTGCAAACCACTTGGAAATTGGTTCAAAATGTGGCAGTCCATTTATTGGCAGATATTGATCACCAACTGCCAACAGATACTTCAAAGTACTGACACTGACCTATATGGCTGCAGGATGCCTTCTCCAACCAGAATCAATCTGTATTGTATGTTCAGCTCAGGAGAAGCATTGGTTGTTCCCCATAGATACTGTTCTCCTGTTGCAATTGTCTGTCTTACAGAAGAGAGTCTCCTTGAAAGTTAAGCATGGCCCTGCTGTTATAGGTTCCAGAAGTTACTTCAGATGGATGGCATTCAGTAATTAGCATCTTGTTGCCATATTTGGTATCTTTATTATGCGTTTTTTTTAAATCATGATTATACAAAATAATAAGCACGATTATTATTTCATTATGTTGCTGATTTTTACTGGTTAATGATTATTATGGATGTGTTAATTGCTTTTATTGATAATATTTACCATGATATATTAATTATGTATTTATTTATGATTATTAAGTTCTGAATGTCTATGGCAGATTTGGCAATACATAAATGGAATAAATAAATGAGTACGTCCAATCCCATATTTCCATAATTTGCATAATTCTTGAAGAGATCAGCAGCAATACTATCAAACAATATGTTATAAAATAAAACAATTCATAAAAGGAGCAACATTATTTGTAAGAAAAAGAAGCTGAAGAACAACCAACATAAACAGATAAAAAGCGCCTAGAACAAACTGGTGTTGGATTCTGGCATATCATAGAGATGTCATTCTGCACACAGCAGGCATCACTATGGAAAAAGTCCAACTTTACATCATTGCTAAATGAAATCCTGCTTTCTAATTTTGGATGCAGAACAGCTGAAAGGGCACCTTCTACAAATGTCCTCCTCAGCTTATGTAATATATAAGGAACTGTATATTCCAAGTAGTACTTCCTGCTCAGAGAGGTTCCTTAATAGGCAAGGCAAATCTAGCGAGTTCAGATAAAGAAATATAATCTATTTTTTCTGTTAAGAAAATTTTTAATTTGACTGATGGTCAAGGACATTTAATAACAGAAGTTACATGTTCTGCTCTTAGTTTGTTAACATTATAGAGTCATATTGTCTTTCAGTGAGTTCCTGAAATATAGTGAGTTCCTGAATTTAGAGTTTCATATTGTTATTCTACTACATAAGAAACATTAGCAGCAATTAAACATTTGCATTTAAACCTTTTGTTATTATACCTGCTGCCATTTGCCCTTTAATGTTGGGTCTCTGATGGATTGACAATGCCGTTGAATTTGCTGGATGACACCCTGGTAATAAACCATGGAAGAGTCATAATTTCCAAGTAGTGCATATTCTCTTCCTTTTTTAGCATTATCACAAATCTCACCCAAATTCATCTTCTTTGAAAAACCTACAATACAATGTGAAACAACACAATAAAAATTAAATTACCCTTTGGCACAAATAAACTTTCGTTCACTTAGAAACCATAACTGCAATTTTTATTAAAGTGTGTATTATTGTTTTATTCTACTATTTATGAAACCTATCAATCATTCTAGAGAAGCTATGCAATCATTTTTTTTTACTTTTGAAATTTCAGCAAGAACTACCCACATATTTGCTGCCAGTACTGTATATTCAGAACTAGAAATCTGATATTCTGAAATAAAAATGTCTGCTAAATTCTTAACACTATATATTATACTTTTTCTTCATTTTCCCTCTTCCAAATTACAATGCACACAATACATTCTTAAGAAATGGGTTTTTTAGTTCAATACAGAAAAATCATAGGTTTATAACCAAGAAATTTGATAAATAGCCATAGTCATAGTGAATTCTAGCTCTCTGATTCCCCTAACTCTTTTCATTTACTATTAGCTTTGCTTTTTTATATTTTTGTACTAATTGTATAAGGTTAACATTTCTAGGGAATCATTTTGAAATTTTTTCATGAAAATGCTAAATGCTAACATAGTTTCTGATGGGGGATAGGTAATCTTCATAAATAAAATATGTGAATGACCTACATGTATCAACAATGTATTACATCACCAGGAAATGCAGCTGTAGCATTCATACATAAATGGAGCTGAATGATAAATACTAGCTTCCTTCCGAAACTTAACTGCTCCATAAAAATAATCTTCAATCTCCTCTAATCCCAGAAGTTTTTTAAAAAAACCTCACAATCTCAAAAGCCAACAAGTTTGCCCTATTTTGTTTGTATATGCTTTAGTCTTCCAAAAAAAGTCTCAAAACATGAGCTACATGATATTGCAAACAAAGCTGTTTCATTTTGAATGTACTGAACTATTAATTGCTGGTAGCTGGCGTCTGTTCAGAACATAATCCAAACAAATTAATTCACTTGAGATACAGCAAATCCATATAGATGGTTTCTCAGAGCATGGCTGAAGAAAAGCTGATGTCACCCAATTATATTTGGTATATGGTGACGCAATTCAACATTACAACTTATGTGATACAACAAGAAACATGTCCTTAAAGATTTGTATAGTTCAAGAACCATCAACCAATACATTCCAGCAAAATAAAAAGATTCTCTGTCTCAGAAAGAATATTATCCATATCAAGAAATGTTCTAAGCCAGGCCGAAGACCCCAGTTAACCTTTGAGGGATGTGTCAGGGCTGCCCTTCAACAAACAGTGCTAAGACAAAATTAAATTGGGTTATTTTATTTATTTACTGGATTGCTTTATTTACTACCAAGGGGGTTTACAGCAATAAATACAAAAAATAAAGCAACTATAATAATATAAATAAATAAATACATTTACAAAATTGTAACATCATAAAACTATAATTGCATCCTAGAAATCAGACCCAACACAGTGCAGACAATTATAGTACAGGTAGTTCTCAACTTACAACAGTTCATTTGGTGACCATTCAAAGTTACAACAGTATTGAAAAAAAATGACTTATGACTTTTCACTCTTACGACCATTGTACCATCTCCATGGTCACATGATCAAAATCAACATGCTTCGCAACTGACTCATATTTATGACAATTGCAGTTTCCTGAGGTCATATGATCACCCCTTTTTTACCTTCTGACAAGCAATGGGGAAAACCAGATTCACTTAACAACCGTATCACTAATTAAATAACTGCAGTGATTCACTCAACAACTGTGGCAAGAAATTTTGGGTTCAGTTGTGGTGGTAAGTTAAGGACTACCGTATATACTCGCGTATAAGCCGAGTTTTTCAGCCCGTTTTTCAGGCTGAAAAACGCCCCCTAGGCTTATACGCGGGTCACGAAAAAAATGACTTTTTCCCTGCAAGCTAGGAAACAGTGGGAGAACGGGGTTTACTTACCCCGCCTACTCCCAATCTATTGGGACTGCCTCCTGAGTTCCAGCTGATGGCTACAGGAAACAAAAAAACTTTAAATTCTTGCTGCTGGGCTTCAAAGGCCAGCTGATCAGGGTTAAAAGAAAACAAATGAGAAGATCGGTGCCGGCTGCAAAAAGGTGCCTGCTGCAAAGAGCACATTTTTTTTTCTCCTTGTGCTGAAACCAAAAGTGAAACTAAAAACACACTTGTGACCAGTCCTCGCACTTCTGACTGGTCCTCACACTTATGACCATCCTCACATTTATGACCGTGCAGCATTCTTAAAACCATGTCACTCATTTCACAACTGCTTCTCTTCACCATGATGACAAGATAGGGCAAAAACGTAAAATGTGAGGACAGTCGTAAGTTTGAGGACTGGTCACAAGTGCGAGGACCAGTCAAAAATTACTTTTTCAGCCCTCTGAGTAGTCCATGTGCACAAAAGGACTACCCAGAGGGCTGAAAAAAGTGATTTCTGACAGGTCCTCGCACTTTTGACCAGTCTTTTTTTATTTTGAAATTTACCAGTAGTCGCTCCATTTTCCACCCCCGGCTTATACGTGAGTCGACAAGTTTTCCCAGTTTTGGGGGGTAAATTGCATTCCCTGTCACTGATTCCCATCTGTTTCTATTTCTTACCTTACATACAATTAAGCCCCTATTAGCACCTTTTTCAATGATTAAATCATGCAAATCAAAACATCAAAATCCTTTTTCGGAAATGAAACTTTTTCCAGATTATGGTTCCTATATACCAGTGATGGCTAACATCTTTGCTGTCGCGTGCCAAAAGTGGAGGGAGTGTGGGAGGGTCATGCATGTGCATACCCACACCCATAATTCAATGCGCCCTGTCCCCCCTTGCATGCGCACATGACCCCCCCCCGTGCTCCCCCCACTTTTGGCACGTGATGGCACAATGGGCCTGGTAGGCCCTTTTTTTGCCCTCCCCAGGCTCCAGAGCCTTTCTAGGCTCCAGATGCCCAAAAATCAGCTGGCCAACACGTACATGTATGCTGGAGCTCAGCTAGGGCAACGCTCGTGTGTCCCATCAATATGGCTCCGTGTGCCACCTGTGGCACACATACCATAGATTTGCCATTACGGCTATATACTATACTTCATGGATCTAAACTGCAGAAAATTATATCACCCATGTTTAGCACACACAACGGAATTTTGACTGTGATTTGAAAAAAAGATCTGTGATGGCTTCCTCAATTGCCAGTTCAGATGATGAGGAAGAGCAATCTCTGGGGACATCTGGAAGGGCTTATGGGGAGCACCAGGGGGATTTCAGAACTCAGGGAGGTTCATGATAACCTCAAACGATCACTAAGTGACCGGTTGCAAGTCGAGGATTACCTGAATCAGACAGGACACATGACCAGATGAGCTCATTCTACTTTATTATAAGGCTATATTAACAAAATCTAGCAAGTCTGGTGGTACAAATTACCATCATCTCTTTTTCAGCCTGAGAAGTCAGGGAGGTTCCCGAGTTTCTTTCTCTGCCCATTATGATCAGCAGCGATTGGCGGTGGCAATCAGCAGCGGTAATCCCCGCCACCTAGAACAGCTGATCAACGGTATTCCAGGAGGCCGATCCAACCGTCAATCAGCTGCTCAGCAGCGAAGGCTCCAGCGTTCCCCGGCAGTGGCGAACAGCGCCGGTGGTGACAGGCGGCAGTGAACACTGCCACCACACACCAACCTGCCTCCCCGCTGCAATATTCACTCTATAAGACGCACAGATATTTCCACCCACTTGGGGGGGGGGGGGAGTGCGAAAAATACAGTATTTTATGGATGATTCAGTATGAGAATTTCTTATTTTTCAAACAAAAAATTAAAATGTTTGTATTTTAGGATAATCCTGTCATATAGTATTTCTCAGATGTCTTCTGATAAAAGGATACCTTGAAATATAGGAAATATGAATTTATTACTTGGATGTGAAGGACCAACACTATAGATTTAACTTAGTAATTCATTTTTATTACGATTCATGGGCCTAATATCTATTAAGGTCAATTCTACAATACTATTATCAAAAATAATCTCACACTAACAACTGTGCACATTAAAATACAAGCCTACATATCTTATCAAATAATGCACACATAAATTCCTACTAAGCTATCATCAAGGAAAAACCCTATCCAGATATTGCACAGAATAGTTAAATTAATGGAGTTAAATTAATAGTAGCTGATTCATATATATCAATCATAATTTAACTGTATATATGTGGTATATATATATATATATATGGTCCCTGAAACATACAAAAGAACTCTGAAAAAAATACATTGAGGGACCCCTATGACTTTCATTCTTTTTATTACAAAATCCTAAACCCAACATGAATCCTGAGATCTTTTAAATATTTACATTACATGTTAGAGAAAAAGCAACACAAAAGTGAATTACCGCATCCACAATTATATTATTAACAGTCAAGTTCTTTAAGATGATATCTGAGAAATAATAGTTTCAAAATACAGTTTTGAGAAATTGAGTCATGAACAATGATCTCGTACAACATACCTAAATTGTATGTTTGATTGTAATGTTTTCTGTCCCATGACATTTAGCAAGTTTTATCTGAGGAAGAAATTATATGGTACTGTACATATATACATACCCATCAGGCTTTCCTTTTTGGGATAAACTATAATATAAGTATAGAAATGAATAAAACAATAAGCCAAAGAAATTAAAGACATAAGATAAGAAAAATGAAAGGATTCTAGCTAAAGAAAAATGACAGGATTCCACTACATCTCTCCTTGTCTTTCTACCATTGCAAACCATCTTTGCAATCATTCCACCACATCTGTTTTATTTATTTATTTTATTTATTTTATTCAATTTATAAACCGCCCTTCTCCTGCTGGACTCAGGGCGGTGTACAGCCAGAAATAAAAAATAGTCAATACAAAATTTAAAATTTAAAAGAATTATAAATTTTGGCCATAAATTTAAAAAACCTCATAACTAAAACCCAATTTGGACAATTTAAAAATCTAAAATCTTAAAAAAATCTTTTAAAAGGGGGGGGGGTTTATGCCAGCCCTGCTTGTTGGAAAGGTTTTTAGGGCATGGTGAAAAACCCGGAGATCTGATATCCTGTGTATCTCCGGAGGCAGGTTGTTCCAGAGGGCGGGTGCTGCCACAGAGAGGGCCCTCCCCCTGGGGGTCGCCAGCCGACACTGCCTGGCTGACAGCACCCTGAGGAGACCCTCTCTGTGGGAGCGTACTGGCCAGTGGGAGGCTATTGGCGGCAGAAGGCGGTCCCGCAAATACCCAGGTCCGATGCCATGGAGCGCTTTAAAGGTGGTAACCAACACCTTGAAGCGCACCCGGAAGTCCACCAGGAGCCAATGCAGCTCATGCAGTAGAGGTGTCACATGGGAGCGCCCCGTCGCTCCCATAATCCCCCGCGCAGCCGCATTCTGCACCAGTTGGAGCCTCCGGGTGCACATTGCCTTTATACATTGCCCTCTTAACTCTCTTTATGAGTTCACTAATTTCGTCTAACCACAACTTTCTTCTCTTTCCTAGAACACATGAGCTACTTAGGGTAAAACTAGGACGGGCTGCACTTTTGGCATACTAGCCAGAATGCATCAAAACTGAGAAGTATAATATTTTCTTTAGTTTTAGCAGGGATTGCTGCTGAGTGGGCAAGTATACAAGTGAAACTGATAGGCTACACCTTCTCTATCTTCCTAAAGTGCATTATGTGAACATTATTACATGTTTGTTGACTTAGATATTAAGGAAGTAAATAGATTGGAATTATGAAAAGTTTTACCAAATAGGGAACTAAAATTTGAATGCCGAATACAAAATAAATAATATGTGATAGACATCAAACACATCTGTTAATAAATAGAATGCACAGCAAAAACTTCAATATAAAATTGGAAGCAAAATACAAAAATGTGATGATGTCCTTGCTTACTGAGGGTATTTATATATAAATATAATATTATCTATGTTTGTATTTCCTTCAAATACAGAAGGAAAGTTTATGGTGTTGTTTAAAGGTGTTTCGGTTGAGAAGATAAATGTACATGTATTTGTGTATGCAAACATTATCATGTTATCAGCTGCAACAAATGGTAAAGTATGGATTTGAAAATTAATGTACTAAAGACCAACAAACAGTAATTGTGACTGATGGAAAAAGGAGTCAATGATTGCATGTTATAGAAATGAGGCAAAAAACTAGAACAAGTATAATGCTGTTGATCTGTTGTGTGTTGTTGAAAGAGACAAGTTCTTGTGTGCAAGAAAGTGCTTCTGTCCACTGTGCTACATAGAACTTCTGTCCACTCTGTTCCACAGAAGTGAGAGTTGGGTATATCAAGAGAAACATAAAAGAAAAGTGAGTGCAGTGAGAATAGAGTATTTAAGATGTAGTAAAACAATAAAACATAGGCTCAATAATGAACGGGTGATGAATGGACACAATAGTGAGCAAGCAAGGATGAAAGAAATGTTCTGAAGAAAAGTCCAAATTGTAAACTGATCTTAAGTAGTGAACACGTCAAGGGAAAGAAGATAATAGATGGAGTTCATAATATCCTCAAAAAGATGAGACTTTTACAGAACAAAAGGCAATATTCAAAGTTGTATAGATATAGTGAACTCAATTGATTACTGGATTACCTGCCGCTGAATTATTTCAGACACCTTCCGATCCATGGGCTGAAATAAAGGATGGTTGCAAAGACGGAAAAACATGGAGCCTATGTTTTTGTGAGATGAGTCGTCATATAAATATGATACATAAATTAATAAAAGTGAAAACCAGACTTTCCTTTCTTATCTCAGGCCTGTAATTTCTTTTGCTCGTCATTTTTACTCCTTTATTTATTGCTTCATGTAACCTTGTTTTATCATGAAAGGGAGCATCTTGATTGGTATGTAACTCCTCTTGTCCCCACTATTCCTTTCGATCTGCAGCCATTGCAATACTGCTCATTAACTTTCCGGCTCCTCACTATCCCTGTATCACATTTATGCTGATACCTCTGATCCTGCAGCACAGGAGCCACCTTAAAAGGTGCTGCATGGGCAGCCTCCATCACCCTCTGTGCCACTAGCTGAGAATGGAGGGAACTGAGTTCCATAAATCTATAGGACCTCAGACTGGAGGAGGAAATCCCAAATGATCAGGCCTTAAAACTGACCTTCCCGCCTCTCACCCCCCACCCCATCATTAAAGAGGGACGTCTCTGCGCCGTTATAATTGGGACCCAATCCAAGTTGCAATTGCTCCACCCATTGCACAGGTTAAAAACATGTTTTTGCTCACCCTACCTTTAGAATAAGCAACTGAACATCCCAAACCTGATTCCCTCCCATCCCCCGTTTCCAAAAGGCACATGGGAATCGCCGGCATCTGTAAACCTTTTGAAGCCCGCTGTGTCCCAGCAGCCAGATAAATCGACCGCCAGCGAGACTACAACTCCCATCATGCTTCTCGAAAAGAAAATCTTTTTTTTTCTGGGGCCCCTCTGACTTGCTCACCTGGGAAGGAGGAAAACGTCTGTTACGAATTCCAGGGGCTCCCGATTCCGAGCGGGGAGGGCGGGTATCGCATCCTCTGTCTTTCTTGGAAGCTTAATCCTTGGGTCTAAAAAGCAAAAAAAAAAAAAAAAAAAGGATGGAGCTGCTGGGCCTACGGCAGGGAGGGGCCCCCGCCTTTGCGGGGTCGTGCGCGGGGGGGCGAAAAAAAGAGGAGGGGGGGGCGGCACCGCCTTCTGGGTCCCTCGGCCCGTTGACGCGCGTGCGGGACAGTAGCGGTGGCGATTGGTTACCATGGAGGCAAGAGGGAAGGCGGGTTGAAACCTCCTGACGCTCCTCCCCCTATTGGCGGGAGGGAGACCCGAATCTTTGCTGTGGAGCCGCTTCTTGGCACAGTCCAAGATTGGTCGTTCCTGGGTGTTGTTGTTTTTTTCCCCTCGTCAGTGCTTTCTTCCTTTAGCCTGAAATGAACTCCACCAACAAAAATGTTCCGCGTGTATAGAGAAAATTGCTGCTTTTTTATTGGTGTGTGAATACACAACTGCCTTAAAACCATTTATGGGGTTTTGTGGACCTGGTCAGTTGGAACTCCTTCATATTGAAATAAACTATAATTAAGCGCAATATGGGGATGACACCAGTGAAGCCAAGTTTTGTCTTCTGGTTTCTTGAAGAATTTAGAGTTGGCTGAGTTCATAGGGTACCTGAAACTAGGAATGTAAAAGAAATGTGAACCTGGACCCCCATTTAGACCAATGGCTTGGATAGTATAAAAGCCTTCTCAGTCCATCCATGGGGTGGCATCTGCAGCAAACCAGAATGAGCAAATGCATAAACCCTGCAACGGTCTTGACACCTAACACAAGTCTTGGAGTCTTAGTGGACAACCAATTAAATATGAGCTAAAAGGCAATGCAATCCTAAATTGCATTAAAATAGGGATACAAGTAAGGTACTAATACCACTCTATAAATCCTTAGTAAGACCACACTTGGAATACTACATCCAGTTTTGGTCACCACACTATAAAAAAGATGTTGAGACTCTAGAAAGAGTGCAGAGTAGAGTAATCAAGATGATTAGAGGACTGGAGGCTAAAAGATACTTTGCATCAGATATTAATAAACCCACGAGGCTGGGATCACACAGGACACAAAGCAAAACCCAAACAAATTCAAACAAACCACATGATGATTAGTATATGTACTATAGCCATTTAACTTCAACATCCAATCTCCCTTCTAATAGGATTCTCTGAATTGTGTTCAACTTTCCATGTGATTAAATAAATAACTTTATTGTCATTGTACATGTATACACAGTATACCCATACAACGAAATTCACTGCATAATAACAAGATCACTGCATAAACATAGTAAAAACATTGTTTCTTTATAGAACTATGTTAATTCTTTACTTGAATAATTAATTCGTTAACCATTATTACTTAAATTTTCCCTAAAGTAGAGAATGGATTCCTGCATTTAATAATTTTAAATGTCTTTACAAATTATAATCATGCACTTTTTAATATAATTTTAATTGCTTTTTAAATAATAATAAAAGTAAATAATACTTTTAAATAATAAAAGTATTATCATGCACTTAATAATTACAAATATACCACTAATTGAAAATAAAATAATAAAATTCTAGACAACGTTTACCCAGAAATAAGTCCCACTAATTTTAGAAAAGCGTACACAGCCCACATTCACATATCATGCAAGCCATGGTTTGTATTTATCCTAAGGTTTTCAATAAAATACAATTGCCTGGATTGAAATACAGAGCCAAGCCACAAATCAGATGCAGGCATTTTTTTCATCTTGGGGCTCTGCTTCCTTTTTCTTCCTTGTCTGGGAACCTCAGGGAATATGACTGGTGATGTTATCATATTATCAAACTGGACAGAAATATTAAATGTTTTCCAGACTGGGAGAAATGAAAAGACTGAAATTGCTTCTCCTTTTGCTCTTTAAAATCCCTCCAAAGTAGAAAATCATTCCAATTTAGGGCAAAATAATTCATAAAACATCTGTTATCTGGGACTTAATCCTAGACACTTGTGTTGTAGTGCATATCATAGATCTGGCTGGCAGAAGAGGAAGAATTTAACTTTTTGCAGATCTGTCCTTTAAGTTTCTACCTGCTTTAGCAAGTTAGGACTGGAGGAGAGAGAGGTGTGCCGTTTGAGAGTCAGCCAGTTTTGAGTAAATAGAGCTATGTTTAGGTTGCCAAGACAATTTAAGCTGTTACAGTGCTATCTGCTCTGTTGCCTAATGGCCCGTCACTGTTCCTGAATTGCTTGAGCTTTGGCATTACTAGACAATTCTTGTCTGAGGGATTTCAATGTCTATGCTGAGCTTGTCCAGAGAGGAAGGGGCCAAGGACTTTATGTACTCTGTGAAGACCATAAACTTATCCTAATTAGTTGCTGATCCCCTCCCCACCCCCTGTAGCAGGGCCCAGGCAATGGATATGTTAGCCCCTAGTCATTTTTACCCCTACAACTGTTAGATACCTTTGTAAAAGGAGATGTCCCATTAAAGTGATCTCAACCCATTAATTGCTTCCTGACACATGTCCCCCTGCCTCCACTCAAATCTCAGTGACATCCCACATCTGAGACAGTTTAAAATACCATACTCTGAAGTGGTATTTTCCCTAATAACTCACCTTTAAACACTGTATGTTAGCAATTGATGAATGCGTATCAGGGAAGCAATCAGGCCATACCAAAGTGGTATGGTTTGTGCCTGAAATGTTGAGATTCTAGGTCAGGGGTCCTCATGCTATGCTGGCTGGAGAATTCTGGGAGTTGAAGTCCACAAGTCTTAAAGCTGCCAGGTTTGAGGACCTCTGTTCTAGGTGGTTCTGCTAATTTACTTCAGTCTTGTCCCCCACAAATTCACTTACCACTGTGGAACCAGCTTCCACATCCATTTTTATAACAACCAGGGCGATGATGATGATGATGATGATGATGATGATGATTTGTGAAGCCTTGAAACTGATCAATCCCTGCCTGACTTAATGCACGTAATTGAAAGTGTGATTGAAAAAAATCAGTTTTTATATTTCTGAGGCTTGTCTATCTATAGGCAATTCTATTTCCAGCAGCTACTGCTCCTAGAAAAGCCCTGGATCCTCATTTTGTCTCTTCATATTGTGTTTCTAGGGGAACCTATAGCTGTCACAACAATGCCCACAGATATTTCTCATCGAAGCAGTTATGCACTGAATTGTAACTTGGATATATAAATCCTGACAATCTCTAGATAACAATAGCACTTAGACTTATACAACGCTTCATAGTGTTTTAAAGCCTTCTCTAAGTGGTTTACAATGGCAAACAAAAAGTCATAATTATTTGCAGTAAATAAGAGTGCAGTAAATAAGAGATAAATAGAGTGAATAATGGACCAGATGATGTGAACAGATAGTCCTTGACTTATACTGTAATTAAGCCCAGAATTATAGTCATAGGTTCTTGTGTTTCTTAAATGGGTCATCATGTGTCTGAACCCAATTTTATAACATTTTTTGCAGTGATCCTTGAGCGAACACTATGGTTGTTAAGTGAATGCATTGGTCTTTAAGTAAATCCATTATACCAATGGCCATTTTTTGCCCAAAATCAGAAGTAAATGAGAGAAACTGGCAACAAATACCAAAAATCATGGTTATATAATGCGGGTCACTGCAATCACCTGTAAAAGTGCCAAAATGCAATCATGTGACTGCAAGGGTGTTTGTGCAGCTGTTGTAACTTCAAAATCAGGTCGTACGTAACTTAACAATTGCTAAGAAACAATCATAAAGTTGAGGAGTACCTATAATTTCAAGAAATATTTTTTAAAAATTCCATCAGCTGATGATACAATGGGAAAGAAGAAAAGAGGAAAAGTTACAGTAATCAGAGCATTGATCATTCTATTGGAAGAGAGTTTTTATATCCTGAATAATGTTGGCTGGAGTTGGAATTTCAACAAAGAGAACTCCAAAGTACAGATGTTGCATGTTAAAGCTATGGAGACATATGTTCCGGCTATGTGTAAAGGCACACTGAGGGGACAGCAAAATCTAGGGTGTCATTTTCTTTTGCGGTCTGGGGGAAAAATACTAGGGCAAAGCAGCTGTGTGTATGTGGCCTAAATCCTTAGTGTGTGTTTACTGTATGTGCCTTTAAGTCAGTGCTCACTCCTGGAGATTGGATTAATCCCTGCAGTTTTATTGGCAAGGTTTCAGAAGTGGCTTGCCATTACTTATTTCCTAGGGCTGTGAGAAATTGTCTGACCCAAGGTCACCTAGCTGGTTTTGTGGTTAAGGCAGGGTTAGAACTCATGGTTTCCTGGTGTCTAGGCTGGTGCCTTAACCACTACATCATACTGGTTTTCTGAGTTTCCTTACTGCACTTGAGGAATTTCTCACACTGCCTGTCAGCAATGCTGTCAGCACCCTGACTGAACTGTAAAATACAGAGGCATCTGAGCAGTTTCCATAATGTATTGGGCTCTCACTAAAACAAGGAAGATCACAGCTAAAGACAATTTCTTTTTTACAGTATATTCCAGAAAACAAGAAAGAAGGTCAGCGATTTCTGTATGAACAGAATGGTAGTTCAGAAGTTGGTCAGGTCTCAAATCCTCCTCGTCCTCCTGTAGCAGCATCCCACAGAAGGAGAGACTTAGATTTCCTATTTCTAATCCTCGAGGTGTTCATTCGTCAACCCCCACAAAAATGGGGAATCTGATGCAAGGATTTCTTCTCCCTTTCCACATCTTTCCCTCCATGCAGTCTCTGGACCATAATAGTTCTCTGCCTGCTATCACTACTATCCCTGGATCCAAATTTGCTTGCCTTTCCTGGATAAGCTGACAATCGTCTCCATTCCTGCCTCCTTCCCTGCATAGTCTGGATGCACAAGGTCAGGCTAGCAGGACACTGTGAGCTTTGATGGCAGCTGTTACTATAAAGATAGGACAACTAGAGAAAAGCACTCCACTCTGGAAGCAATTGCTGTGAATCTGTGGAAGCGTATTGTCCTTCCTGGCTGCCAAAGTGTGTGACCACAGCTGACCCTCCTGCCCAAGGCCCATTGCAACTCAGAACTGTGTAGCTGCCCCAGCCAACCCAGTGCCAAGCCAGTACCCAGCCATTCCACTCCTGCCATTCATTCTACTACCATCATACATTGCTCCAGACCGAACCTTTCCTTACCACCTATTATGACTGAAGAAAGAATGCAAGAAGGAAGGGTAGAACATGCTATTGTGCCATCCTAGGCTGCCAACAAATGCCATCACAGGCCAAGCAGGACCCTTGTCCTTTCCCATTTGCCGCCTGATACCTGAAGAGGGAGAGGAGAATTAGAGAATGTAAATACCTGGTAGTCCTCACTTGTCAATCACAGTTAGGACCAGCAACTCAAGTCGCCAAACACCAAGGTTGCTGAGTGGAAAATCACATGACTGCAACAGGCTTAAGACTTTATTCCCCCCCCCCCGGTTGTTGTTTTTTTTATTTTTTATTTTTTTATTTATATTTATATGCCGCCCTTCTCTGGAGACTCAGGGCGGCTTACAATGTGTTAAGCAATAGCCTTCATACTTTTGTATATTTATACAAAGTCAACTTATTGCCCCCACAAACTGGGTCCTCATTTTACCCACCTTAAAAAGGATGGAAGGCTTAGTTAACCTTGAGCCTGGTAAGATTAGAATTTGCAGTAATTGCAGGCAGCTGGATGTTAAATGCTGCCTTAGTAGGAGGCATTAGCCTGCTACGCCACTCAGGCTCCTTTGTGACCCTTTGTTAAGCAAAGGGTCACATTCACTGAGCGAAAACTCATTTGACTGCAACTTATGATTTTACTTCCGCCTGTTTCATTAACTTCGCTTGTTACAAGCTAGTTGCAAAGCAAACAAATGGTGATCAGGTGACTGCGGGATACCGCAAGAGTTGTAAATGCAAGGACTGGTCACAAAGTTATTTTTCAGCACTGTGGTAACTTGAAATGGTTGCTGCACCATGCAGTCGGTAAGTGAAGACTACCTGTAGATGTACAGATAGAAGTGATCTAGTTGTTGGTTATATATAAATGAACCCAAATATAGCACGAACAAAACATATAGACAAGGAGAAGTTGAAGAGTGACTGCAAAAGGCTGAAGACAAAAATATCAGAAGGAGAGCTAAATTAATTAGAGGAAGAAATTATAGAATTGTCATGTATGATGCCCAAAGAAGTAAATAACTGTCTTTTTATACTCTGAATAAAATTGGTCATTTACATTTCAAACACCGTAACCATTACAGTCAGAATTTTCTTGTGCATGTCTGTTTCGGTTGCTCTGACAAATCAAGGTTTTTCAAAACTGAAACTAATAAAAAGTTGCCTGAAATCTACAATGAGTCAAGAAAAGTGATTGAACTGCCAGGAATTGCTTTTGAAAAATGACATCACTTATACTGGAAAACTGATAGACTAATAGTAGTCTTTCTGAGACAGACAGCAAGGAAACTACGTTTTAAAAAATAACAGCAATGTATCTCTCATTGTCAGAATCAATATTTCTCTAAAAGGAATTCAAATTTAAATTTTAAATTAAATGCATGCTTGAAGGTGTAAGTTGAACTATTTAGGACTATTTTCAACCTGTAGATCGAAGGATGTGGGCAGAATGTGTGGAAGGAACCCTATGCTGTCAACCAACATGGGGATCCAACAGTAGGATGTAACCCTGGGGTTGGCTGGTGGCTTTTTTTTATTTTATTTTTTTTTAATTTTTTAAAATTTGATTTATATGCCACCCTTCTCCGGAGACTCAGGGCGGCTTACAATGCGTTAAGCAATAGCTTTCATACTTTTGTATATTTATACAAAGTCAGCTTATTGCCCCCACAATCTGGGTCCTCATTTTACCTACCTCGAAGACTGAGTCAACCTCGAGCCTGGTGAGATTTGAACTTGCAATAATTGCAGGCAGCTGAATGTTAATTACAGTGCTTTAGTCTGCCACGCCACCAGGCACCAGGCTTGAGGATTCTCTCTCCATCTTTTTAAACATTGTCTATTTTTGTACAGATTTTTGTGTGGATTTTAATGGTTTTTTTAGATGTAAACTACCCACTTAAGTAGTGGATGGGTGGTGTATAAATTTGAACGAATGAGTTAATTAATTAATTAATTAATTATGTACATTCTTGCTTATTGCCTTGTCCTTCCTGCTTATTTAAATTAGCTGGGATAGGTGTTAGCTCCATGTGAAGCGAAATGGCATGTTAAGTGTTCCCCAATGACCTAAGGAGATAGTTACAAGATTTTTTTTTACTGTAAAAACATTTCTCTATCTTACAAGAACTATACAGTTATAGACATGTCTCAAATATTGCATTTTGGGAAAATATAATTGGAAAGATACTGGCCTTACAGTTTCTAGGATATCTGAATTACATTAATTATCTGGACCTTTGTCAATTAGGCCTTCTTACGGTACTAAAACTGATTTGATTGCCTTAGTAGATAACCTATTCCAGAAAGTGGATGAGAAGAGTTCAGCCCTGCTAGTTCTCCTGCTCTCTTGGCAGTTTTCAGTACCATCCACATCTGCACTTATGTCAGAATTGTGCCTTAAGGGTACAATTCTACAGTGACTACAGTCCTTCCCGTTTAGATTTGTTCAGAAAGTGATGTCGTTTCAGTTTTGCTGGAAGCTGAAGCTTTTTATATACGTATGTGAATGTTCTTTAGAGCATGAATCTAACCTGAAGAAGGATCAGTGAAGCAGGTTTTAAGAGAAAGGGGATGTATTGACAGACAATATATTGCAGACATAGGGAAAGTCTAGCTAACAACATGCTACAAGAGAAAGGTTTCTATATGCTCTGTGTACGTATGCATGCTTAAATAAAAAGGCAGAAGGAAGTGACCTCAAATAATTACTCATCTTTTAGACAAAGAGCAAGTAGAGAGTAGACAAAGAGGGGACCCAGGGTAAATCCTTAATCTCTAACCACTTCTTTAGTATGTAACCTGATGGTCAGTAGACGATGAAGTGCTGAAAAAAAGTCAGTGCTGTTGGCTTTGTAACCTCTAATGTGTTTGACAGGGCTCCATCAACATCTAGATAAAATTGCTGGGTTTTGGAATTGAATATCTTCAATATCAGCTCTATTGCTTCTTATCTCCAAGGATGTAGTTGGTACCCTCAAAGATTAGTGATGTTTGATAATGACCTAGTTGAAGGGGAATAAGTTGATATTAAATCCAGATAAGATGGAGATTCTGTTAATAAACAAGAAACTGGGCCCAGAGACTGAGGTTCATGTTTTGGATAAAGCTCCATTTCTCCTAAGGAACAGAGCACAGTGAAAATCTCCTTGATACACGGCAGTTGTGACAAGGCATCTTTTCCCATAATTATATATATTGTGCCAGCTAATCATTTGGCAATAATTATTCACTCATTACTTACATCCCGTCTTAAGCACTGTAACAAAGGGGTCCCCAACTACCAGGCCGCAGCCCAATGCCAGGCCGTGGCCTACTTCGAGCCTCAATAGCCTCGAACTACGCCTTCTACGTTCCAATCTAGGCTTAGTTCATAAGTTTATTTACCAAAACGTCCTACCTGTAAATGAGTACTTTAATTTCAACCGCAATAACACAAGGGCTATCAATAGATTCACACTCAATGTAATTCACTCTAATCTTGATTGCAGGAAATATGACTTCTGCAACAGAGTAGTAAATGTCTGGAACACTCTACCTGATCCTGTTATTAGTCTCGCTAATCCCCATACCTTTTACCTTAAACTGTCTACCATGGACCTTTCATGTTTTTTAAGAGGTCCCTAAGGGGGGCGTGCATAAGCGCACCAGCGTGCCTACTGTCCCTGTCCTACTGTTCCCATTTATATGTACTCATTTTATGCGTTTATGGCTATGTTTTGCTTATTTATTTCCTTTTGTTTGTGCCAAATTTTTTACATGTGTCCATGTCTATGTCTATACTGTTACTCGTTTCCTTGTACTTGTTGATAAATAAATAAATACATACATACATACATACTTGGAACTGGGCCACACGAGATGTGGGCCAGAGTGCATGCCCACTCACGCAAGCAGCAGGCCAACGTGCACACATATGCACACACCGCTCCACTGGCATGAGCAGGAGGTCAGCGTGCATATGCATGCATGCACAGCTCCACTCACACAAGTGGCAGGCCGGCGTTCATGTGCATGTACGTCAGCCTGCTGCTCGCGCAATTTGAGCTGTGTGCATGCACGTAAGTGCCATCTGCTACTCTCACGGCCCAGTTCCTCTCTTCCCCCCCAACCGGGCCTCCAAGCTCAAAGGTTGGGGACTGTTGCTGTAACATGTTCTGCATGAAAAGTATCTGAAAGCGGCACCTCGTATAAAATGCAAGGCTAGGGTGTACCCATATAAGTAGCAGTAGTTACAGGATGCCTCTATTTAAAGGTCTGTATTGGTTGCCAGTTCCTCTCAGGCACAACTTAATGTGCTAAATTTTTCAGCCCTTAGCAGTTTAGATCCTGACTATCTAAAAGTGAGTCTCTCCTGTTACCAATCCATCCATCTGGCTGTCCTGATCTGCAGGAGGAACCATTCTAAAGATGCTCAGCGTCTTGTTCTTCTGGCACAGGGGAAGGAATCTAAATTAGCAATTGACTCCCATTTTCATTCAGATATCTGTAAAGACAGTTTAGTTAGAACATGTTGAAGACATATGTCCTTGGCTAAAACTTTATTAATTAGTGTTATTATCCATATTATGTTTTTATCTTTGTATATTCTGTTGTAGTCTTTATTGGACAACACAATGAGACAAATACTGTCGGGACTAACTCTCTGCAAAGGCAGTTATTCATCAACATTTTATCAGGCTGCAGAAAATACATGGAAAACACTACCAGACTAAATTCAAGAGTTTAGACACAAAACTGGTTTCCTAGAGGGACAAAACAGAAAATATAGCAACCAGCAAATATTTAAGAGCTAAAGCTTCCCTGAAGGAAAAGACAAATGACCCAAAAAGAATGCTGAGAGTAGAGTTCTCCCAGCAGAGTCAGACAAGGTGTGAAGGTCATTCCATATGGCCAGCTAAAGCAAGCTGGCATTTATATAAGGCAGCAGCAGTAGAGGAAGATGCTAGAGGCAGATTATCACATTAATGTCAACTGCAAAGTATCATTTCATATTGTGCAAGAAAATACACTGGAAAACCATGCCTGTATTTTACCAAGAAAACCGCATGACTAGAGACAAGATAAAGTGGTTGCTGATATAATGCCAAATTATGGGCCTCTCAGGTCAGTTGTTCCTTATCATCCTTAAAAGCCTTAGTGGCACAGTGGTTAGAATGCAATATTTCAGGCTAACTCTGCTGACTGCCAAGAGGTTCAATCCTCACTGGCTCAAGGTTGACTCAGCCTTCCATCTTTCTGAGGTTGGTTAAATGAGGTCCCAGATTGTTGGGGACAATATGCTGACTCTGTAAAACTCTTAGAGTGGGCTGTAAAGCACTGGGAAGTGGTATATAAGTCTAAGTGCTATTGCTATCTTGTTAAGGAATAACTGAGGAACAGTCTTCCACAATACTCGTGGTGCTTATGGCACAGCTATATTAAAGCCGATGGATGGATGGATGGATGGATGGACGGATGGATTGGGAGGGAGGGAGGGAGTCTAGCACCATAGCTTTTCTGTGACAAATGGCTCTAGTCTTTATGTTTTTTTCAGGACTCAATGTTTGTTTGTTGCTCAGTTCTAGTGTGAATGATTATGCTTTTCTGGATTTTTTTTTGAGTAGAAAAAGTGTTATTTTTGTTACTAACAGACCTCCTCAGAACTGAAAATAGTATTATGTCTTAATATTCCAAGTCAATAAACTGCAGACTATACTGATTTGCAGAAAGAAACCAAAGTTCAGCCTTAATAAGCTCAAGTTGCATATTTTGTTCATTAAGAAAATTAAAGTGTGATTTAAGAGAAAATACAGGAAAAGCCTGAGATTTATGTAGTTTCAGAAAGCAGTAGGAGAAAGTGATTTGATCAGTAAATGCCCAAGGGATACAAGCGTGCTGTAACTTAATAAAAGATAAGCAGACCATCTTCCTACATCAGGGATTGGCAACTTAAAAGTATGTTTTCTACTTTTGACTCTGTTGACTGGGATTGAAGGAAGCTAAGGTCCCCAAAATAAGAAGGCCAGGATGCCTATCCAAGGCCTATATTTGTACATTTTTCACAGAAAAAGTGAACAGCCTCAAAAACAGATAAAAGAGTTGGGAAGAGGTAATGTTAACTCTTTGACAAATTATCTTCCAGCCAGTCAGAAGCTCCTATATGCATTTTGCAGGAAGTTCCCACTGGTTTCCAACACTTCCTCCCCACCCCCAATGGTGCTGAGAGAACTGTTATTTGCACTTTCGATAATGTACTTGAATGGTTTTCAATCAAAATCACGACTTGTTTGGCTCTGACTTCCATACAAAAGAATATAGGATTGGTTATCTCTGTCCTCTTTCAACTACATCTCATAGTTATGTACCACCTAGTGGTGTGAACAAGAAATGCAGTCTGAGAAGAACGCTTATCCTACAATATATTTTTTTAAAAGTGCCTTTCAGACAGTCTTGATTCTGGCAACTGCTTGGAAAAGACTTTGCAGTTTTATTTGCAACGTTTTAGAAAATGGCTTCCTATTGCCATCTTCCTAGGCTGAAGGGGGGGGGGGATACTGGCCTAAAGATTCCCAGCTAGCCTTGTGCCTAAGGCAGAATTAGAAATCATGGTTTACTGCCTGATCCCTTAACCACCAAACTGACTTGTTCATTTACTTACTTATTTATCAAGTTATTAAATGTATAGATCCCAATCTATTTAATCACACAGGACAACCACTCTGAATGATTCTTTTTTTCAATTCCAATTTTATTCATTTAAAAAATCCTTTTGTATTAAGCTTGTATTAATAAACAAAACTAGACAAGAACATTACAAATATAAATTAAAAAGAACAAGAAAAAACACACATTATCCCCCCCCCCCAAATTGAACACTGACAAATTTATTGCAACAATAATAGCTCCCCTCCTTGCAAATCAAGTCCAAGATTATTAGCTTCTACATTTATTTGTAGCCTAATTGATCTGTTATTAAGAGCCAAAGGAGGGTATTTGATTCTGGACAGATCAGAGCTAGTGATTGGGACAATTTGTGGTAAATAAGAAACCATGTAGACTTTCAATAACAGTAAATTACAATAACAGACCATTTAACAGAATGCTTTGAACTTTAACTTTGCTGTTGTTTAACCTGTTAACTATATTTCTTTCATATATGCAATGTATGGATGATTTTTCATTGCCATGTATTTCACTTAAATTCCATGCTTTTGCAATGTCCAACATTTCTATTCTATGAAAAAGCAATTATATTTATCTGACTTTAAGACAGGATTCGATATTTTCAGATATCCATATTATTTTACATGAAAACTGACGCTGAACAACATCTGCCCCCTTCAGATTGCTAAAAGGCTGGCCTTTCAATATCGGAACCATAAATTTATGGATTAAAGACCTGATCAGTGGTGAAATCCAAATTTTTTTACTACCGGTTCTGTGGGCATGGCTTGGTGAGTGTGATGTAGCTTGGTGGGCGTGGCAGGGAAAGAATACTGCAAAATCCCCATCCCTCCCCACTCCAGGGGAAGGATACTGTAAAATCCCCATTCCCTCCCCACTCTGGAGCCAGCCAGAGGTGGTATTTGTCAGTTCTCCGAACTACTCAAAATTTCTGTTACCGGTTCTCCAGAACCTGTCACAACCTGCTGGATTTCACCCCTGGACCTGATATAGCATGCAACATATACATGAATTGTTGATAGATTTAGATTATGTATGGATAACTATGATGAAATATGCTCATCCTTTGTTAGAACGGCTATGTAAATATTGAGACCCCTTTATATTTTTATAAACTTCTTGTTGCACCTTGCTTTTTTATTTTTCAACATTTTCCTTTGATTATTTTCTTCAATAAAAGTCAACAATATCTAAGATTTGTTTCATGTTGACTATTCTCTCTCCTTCTCCCCCCCCCCATCTTCACATCTTTGCAGTAGACAAATACACATAAAGGAATGATAAAAAAGCAAGAAAGAGTCTGCACTGCAGTGGATGACTTCAGACAGCATCTTCTCACATGTAACAGAGGTACGGTGTGCATATTTAAGTGGGGGAAAGTTTGTTAAATAATTACCTCATACGCAGCTTTGCCAGCTTGCTGCAGCCAGGACAGCAGAAACATGGGACTTTTTATATTTTCTATTTTTTCAACTGAATCTCCACCCAAGCCAATGATCACAATGGAGAGAATTGGCCAAACTAACTGTGTTTAGGGACTTGCTTGAGCAAGAAAACCTGAGAGCATTGGTGAAATCCAATTTTTTTTACTACCGGTTCGGTGGGCGTGGCTTGGTGGGCATGGCAGAGGAAGGATACTGCAAAATCTCTATTCCCACCGCGCTCCAGAGGCAGGATCCTGCAAAATCCCTATTCCCTCCCCACTCCTGAGAGAAGGATATTGCAAAATCTCCATTCCCACCCCACTCTGAGGCCAGCCAGAAGTGGTATTTGCCTGTTCTCCAAACTGCTCAAAATTTCTGCTACCAGTTCTCCAGAACCTGTCAGAACCTGCTGGATTTCACCCCTGCCTAAAACACGTGGCACCCCTTGCTGGGCAGAACACCAAGTTTGGGCACAGACAGCTACCACTACTGGAGAAACACCAGCCACAGTATGACCAGGCCTCTGATAGCACTTAAGCTGCACCCTTGGTCCCCCCACTTTAGGTTCCAGTGAACACAGAACTGCGTCCCACATTCAGATATTTATTTCATTTCATTCATTTAAATCTAGACAGTTTCATCAGTTTCATCCAACCCATAAATTCTTCCAAGAGAGCCTGAAACTGATCATCCTCCATCTGCTCAAACTTCTTGCCAAGAAAGGGAATATCCGTCACCAGCCTAGAGCTGTATTTATCCAGGTTAACTTTCTCCAGAAGCAGCCTGATTGCTGACTTTTAAAAAGACTGGAACAGCCACTCTCTCAATGAGGCATTTATGAGTTGTTGGACCCCTGGATAGTCTCTCCCAGCTGAATTTAATAAGCCAAGACTAGCAATGGTTGAGTACACAAGTGGTAAATCAAGCACGTTCAAGTCCTTTGTCCACCTCTTCAGGCCTCAACTACTGAAATTCATCCAACAAAATAGGATGAAGGCGGTGCTCTGGATTAGTTCCATTTCTACAGTTTTATTAACTGCAGAGAAAGGTATGGAAAATGCGAGCAACTTTATCTCCAAAGTGTTGCACACATCTCTCATAATGGGCTGCAAAAGGTACAACAGCATCTCAGGGTTCCAAGAAACACCCCCAATGAAATAAAACTCCAAGGCAAGATCTTCCTCAAAGTTGCACTTTATTAGAGATATCATGTTGGCACATCTGGGAAAACCCAAATCGGAAAGCTTCCAGGTTTTCCCCACCCAGTTAAAAGTTCACAACCCTGTTCCACACCCACAAGTTCATCACATGGTCCAATCCATCCTTCAGGCTCAACTAGCGACAATCCCCAGTCACTCCCATCCAGGTGCAGGCAAATGCCCTTGACTCCCAGAGCAAGGAATGTTGTTATGGCTATTCTTCCACCGCTCCAACAAAAAAAACCCTCCCAATTTCCCAGGCTAAAATATGTGGGAGTCAGGAAGCTAAAAGAAAAAAAAATGGCTTCCAAAGCTGACTCTTTGGGCAGGTTGCAACAGGCCCTTTACCACTAGACCAAGCTCCACTAGATAACCCTGAGAAGATGCAATGGAGGTGGAGAAGAAAATTTTTTTTCACAGCTGTTGCCATCACCATCACATACATCTGATAATGGGCTCTAAGTTGTGCTTGATTGTATTCAGCACAAATATTCCCCCCACTTCAGAGGTGGGTTTCAGCAGGTTCTGACCAGTTCTGGAGAACCGGTAGTGGAAATTTTGAGTAGTTCAGAGAACCGGTAAATATCACCTCTGACTGGCCACACCCCCATCTATTCTCTGCCTCCCAAATCCCAGCTGATCAGGAGGAAATGGGGATTTTGCAGTAACCTTCCCCTGCCATGCCTTCCAAGCCACACCCACCAAGCCATGCCATGCCCACCAAGCCACACCCACAGAACCGGTGGTAAAAAAAATTTGAAACCCACCACTGCCCCACTTGTGTTCTCACTGGCATTCTACTTCCTTCATAGCCTTCAACTCAGGTTTTGCAAGCAGGAACAAAGTGTTTATGAGTGATCCTGACTAGGAAATCTTTATATCTGCATTTCACAGAGCAACCAGGGCTTTGAAAGAAGCACCTGGCTATATCAGTAGGAAACTCCCCCAGATCCCTATGGAATTTAGAAGAATCAGTGAGACTCCAGGGTCAGATCATCTTAATAGATTCCCACCCCCAACTTGCAGAGAGGATTAGTTGCAAACAGTCTAAATTTCACAGGAAAAGATCTGACCAGGACATCCAGGTAATTATTGTCAGATATATACTGATGAAATTGTCGGCCATTTTGGGGACCGCATGGTGGGGTATGGGGCGGCCATTTTGTCAGCCATTTTTGAAGCCATGCTTTCGGAAAAGGTGGAAGCCATTTTGGAAGCCATAAAGTCAGTAGGTGGAGAGGGAGGATTTGTAATAAAATGGGTGTTTAAAAGTTCAGTCTGGGAATCTGTGGGCTGAAGCAAAAAATTGTCGCTTACCAGGTCTGGTGAGGATGAAAGGGTGTTTAACAGTTCAAGAGTTCTTTGAGGAGTCCAGCCTGCATTTAGCAGGCCTGTCGCATGTAAAGCTTGATATAAATGCTGTTTTGGAGAAGCTTGAGAAAATAAAAATTGGTCTGAAGTTGGAGGGTTGGAACATACAAGGGATTCAGAAGGTTGAAGTCCTTGATGAGAGTCATGAGGTGGAGTAGAATGGAGATCGAAGCAAGGTGGTTGTAAGCGTGGTTCGGTTCTTTCGGTGTTCAAGTGAAGAGAAGGAAAAAAAGTTGGGTCCTTTTGTAAAGAGGTTTGTACTTGCTGTGTAGCTTCAATAGAAAGTTTTTTTAGTCTTTTGGTTAATGATTGGTGCTGTTTTGTTAAGGATATGGTTAATGCATCAATCTCTTGTAAAGATAATTCGTTCAGGTTCAAGGATTCCATATTAGGTAAAACGTTCTATGATTTTAAAAAAAATTACAAAATTCATAGACCTGAGCAATAATTCTCCATCGTCTGCTACCATTTGTCAGATATATACTGATGGTCGTGCTCATTCAGTCTATGCGGAAGTTATTTAGGCCATACAGCTTCAGGTTTAAAACTTATTTTATTATTTACAAATATACAATAATGAACAGGGTGTCCTGTTGCAATTTGTTACCCTGACTGTATAACTCAGAGGTTGAGAGGGAGAGAAGTTCACTGTTGTCTTGCAGAGATGGATGGAAAGAATTAGGGAAGATATCCAATTGATTTGTGGGTATGACTCCAATAAGGGAGTTCATTGGTTTATACAGTCACATGGGATGTCTGTAGACTTAGAAGACTTAACCCCTTCTGGTGCCTGGGGCATCATACGTAGGCAATATCTGACAATTATTAGGTCCCCCACATTCAGATTACCTTCTTTCTGACTGGTCAAAAACCCTGATATGCAAACCAGGGGTGAAATCCAGCAGGTTCTGACAGGTTCTGGAGAAGTGGTAGCAGAAATTTTGAGTAGTTCAGAGAAGCGGCAAATACCATCTCTGGCTGGCCCCCGAGTGGGGTGGGAATGGAGATTTTGCAATATCCTTCCCCCAGGATTGGGGAGGGCATGGGAATTTTGCAGTATCATTCCTCTGGAGTTGGGTGGGAATGGAGATTTTGCAGTATCCTTCCCCTGCCACACCCACCAAGCCACGCTCACAGAACTGGTAGTAAAAAAATTGATTTCATCACTGATGCAAACTATAACCTTAAACTATGTTGGGCTAATACCGGTATCATGTCATTGGACTGAATTTGATTCAGCTTCAACACCAGCAGACCCAAGGACAAGCTGATATGGTAACTAGTTGGATTAGGGGAAGAAGGAACCAGAAGAAAAAGAATAAGCAAAAATGCCTAATCCTACTTCTCCTCACCTCTTCTCCTCACCTGACTAATTGACCCTTCAAACTGTAACTCCCTCTACCACTGCTATAGAGGAATCCATGTCTTCCCCAGGTTCTCCTACATATTTCTGATAGATGGTAGGTAGGTAAGTAGGTAGATGATAGACAGATAGATAGATAAATAGATAGATAGATAGGTATTTTTAGAAAAAATATCTCCAAATCCTTAGATATCAAATTAATCTTAATGTTATACAGTATCAGCAAACCAAATTGTCTAAAACGGACAGTTGATACCGTAAATTATCATTCGTAATACCAGTATAAAGTTACATTTGAAAAGATCTGGAAAAAGAATAAAACAGCTGGATAAGTAGGATAGGTGTACCACAAATAAAACAATTCATGAAAATGTTATCAGATTGCTCAAAAGTCTCCTCCCTTTGCTTTCTGTCAGGAAAAAAAAGCATGTGGACAACTGACATATACCACTTGTCCACATACACTTCAGAGGGAAATTTCTCCTTTCAGAGATATATAATAATATTTAATCAAATATTTAATCAAATAGTATATCATGAAAAATCCATTAATTCTTAATTCCTTATATAATTTCAAATTATTGTGGATATAGCCAAGAAGAATATTGCCTTTGATATGTAGCAATTGCCCTAAAGACACATTGGCCATTCTAAGAAAAAAAAATGTGATAATAGTAGGGACGCCCTGCTCGTATTTTTGATATTCCATATTTTCCTAAATTTATATATGATAAAGTGTGGTTCCTTCTGCTAAGAATAATTGCCTGGTGTATACTTGAATATTTCTTTATTTATTAAATTTATTTGCTACCTATCTCGGCAAAAGGAGACTCTGGATGACTTACAACTATTAAGCAGATATAGGCTATGACAACTAGATCATCATCTTCTTTTAATCCCTTGCGGGGTGGAGTCTGGGCAACTGAATGAAGCTAACAGCGTGTTTACTGGCCGGATGCCCTTCCCGTCGCCAATGCGGAGTTTTGTTCAGCAGATATATTCTCATTGTGCCCAGAGAGAGAAATATCTGCCTGTACCTAGGATCGAACTCACAGCCTCCTGATTGTGAGGCGAGAGCTCCACTTCTAGGCCACCGCACCACTCCTAGACTATGACAATTAGATAGTCTTCAAAAATCATACATCTTTTCAGAGGCTATACTAAAGGCTGCTAAGATTAATAGATAATTAATATTTTTTCTATTATTAATAGATTAAAAATTAATCATTTAAAGATTATTTAGTTGCATTATTATTATTGTAATAATTAATTTAAATATTAATAATTAATTTCCATGTCAATCATTATGACTTTTTTTTCCATTTGCATGAAATAGAGACATACTAGCTCTTTGAAAATGTGAAGTTATTTTAAAGGATAGCAGAAATCTTTGACAAATTTCACATTCACATCAGTGGTGCGTTGCCCCCGGTTTGCACCGGTTCTATAGAACTGGTAGTAAAACCATCGGGAGGCTCCACCCACCGACCCTGATGTCATCAAAACACTTCTGCGCATGAGCAAAAGAGTACGCATGCACGCACAAGTGAAGTGAGCACGCGGGCGCAGCCCTGTTGCAAACCGGTACTAGAGGTAAGTAGAACCCACCCCTGATTCACATGGTTTTGTTTTTACCGAATAAAGATCAAGTTTGCCCTTCCACACAGGCTACGTAAGCATAGAGAAACCCCCAGGGTTCAGAGATTATTTTTTATAACCATCTATCTGCAAGAAAACAAAACAGGATTTCAACAGGAAGTTTATTACACTACACACCCCCTTTGAATGTAGAGTTTTATGAATAAATTTTACAAACAAGTTTTACAAACCTTCTTCAGTTTTTTTTTTAACAGTTTCCTGACTATACAAACAGTAGCCGAAGTGTATTGTGCAGTGTGGAAAAGCTGCATGAAACAGTTACCAGCCCAACAGGAAAGAATTTTCACCCTTGGTAACCTCACTGTACAAATATAACAGTGCAAAGTCTGAGCAGGCGAGCTTCAATGAACAGGAGCCTGGGTGCTTCCCTACCACAAAGGGCCCAATGTCATAAAATAACACTTAAAAAAAAAATAGCAGAGGGGGGAAAGACTGGCTTTCTGATTTCACGCCTGGTTTCAGAACTACCACCAAACCAGATGTTTGTTTGAAAAAAAACTTTGCACCTGCCAAACCACCAGCCTGGGAGCTTCCTCCTTTGTCTTTTCTTTCCCTCCCTTTTAAAATCTCAAATGAGAAGCGGAAGTTTTGAGCAACGGCAAAGTGCTTTGTGGTAGTTGTTTTATTTCCCTTAAGACACACAATCCAATCTCTTCGGAGCAAAAATAAATAAATAAATAAAACGAAAAATCAGACAACTAGGTTTTCCGAGGCAGGAGAGAACTGCAAAAGCAGCAGGATTTTGCTGGGAGGCTTTCATTTCATAACAGGAAAGAATTTAGGAAAAGAGAAAAGTGTGTGTCAGTGAGTATATAAGTAATTCTACTGTCCAAAGATCACCTTGTGATGAACAGGAAGGAGGAACATTGCCTGTTCTTCCTTCTTTTCCAGAGGGGTGATGTGGATGATCCCTGTTACTGCATCAGAACATGTATTGGTTCAAGATTTTGAATTCAGTAAATGAAGACTGTGGTCCTGATAATAAATAATTAATCCTATTACACCAGGTTATTAGGTAAATCTAATTCAATTTCGGACAGGGAACGCCTCAACTTTGAATATGTGTTAATTAACAGCTGGACAACAATTACAATAGTACAAGGGCTCTATTTAGCTGAGAGGTTTTTACAAATTCTTCAGGAGTCCTGAAGCGTTCATTTTCACCTCCAATAGACTCAATGTATTTCACAATTCTCTGACCCCAGCAAAGGATCTTTTGGAAGAGTAGGGCTCCCAGATCTAGACTGCAGACATATGTATGGCTTCAAATAATAATAATAATAATAATAATAATAATAATAATAATAATAATAA
>WNWU01000016.1:5693511-5781011 GCA_012654045.1 Ptyas mucosa
AATAATAATAATAATAATAATAATAATAATAATAATAATAATAATAATATAACAACAATACATTTTGCTGAGATCATCCGGGCATTTTCAGCCCAAAACTAGTAGCCCTAAAAGGAGGGAGGTGGGATTACAAGAAGTATCAAATGGAATGCTGTTACAATGGGCTCTTCCAGCCAGCCACATCAGTGTCATCACTCCTTGAAATAGAAGAAAAGAAGGATAACACAAATGGTGCTACTGCCACTATTTTCTCGTAGTAATGAGACCAATCGCTATAGATTTAATGCAGCCCAGTTTCAGGAAAGTCCTTGACTTACAACAGTTCAGGTAGTAATTGTTCAAAGTTACATCCCTGAAAAAAGTGACTGATGACCATTTTTCATACTTTAAACCATTGCAGCATCTCCATGGTCACATGAGCAAAATTGGGATGCTGAGCAAATGGTTCCTATTTATGTCACGTGATCCCCTTTTCTGACTTTCTGACAAGCAAAGTCAATGGGGAAGCCAGATTCACTTAACAACCAGTTTACTAATTTATCAACTGCAGTGGTTCATTTAACAACTGTGGCAAGAAATGTCATAGAAGGGGGCAAAACTCACTTAACAACAGAAATGTTGGGCTCAATTGCAGTCGTAAATTGAGGGCTACCTGTAATGGATTGCCTTGGATTTGTTTTCCTACCCATCAAACACCATCTGCCAGTGAGAGATAGGAATACATCACTACTGTACAGGGGTGAAATCCAGCAGGTTCTGACAGGTTCTGGAGAACCGGTAGTGGAAATTTTGAATAGTTCAGAGAACCGGCAAATACCACCTCTGGCTGGCCCCAGAGCGGGGTGGGAATGGAGATTTTGCAATATCCTTCCCCCAGGAGTGGGGAGGGAATGGGGATTTTGCAGTATCTTTCCCCTGGAGTGGAGAGGGAATGGAGATTTTGCAGTATCCTTCCCCTGCCACACCCACCAAGCCACACCACACCCACCAAGCCACGCCCACAGAACTGGTAGTAAAAAAATTTGGATTTCACCACTGCTACTGTACCACTTGCTCTGTCCACTCGGTAGTGGGTAGGGCTGGAAAACTGGACAACAGATTCAATTACCTGTCAAATGTCTGGTTAATAACTAGCTGGTACAAGGAGTAACATAGGGGTAAAGTGGGAGAGAGCTCTCCCAATGTTTTTGCTCAGCACAATTCTTCTCTGTTCCTGTTATCTGTCTATTGGGCTATTTTTGGTTAGCACTCTTTCTGAAAGAGCACCAAATCCTTGTTATAAAGAAACCTGTTTAACAGGTTGCAGGCACAGAAGAATAGCATGGCTAAGATGAGAAAGAGCTCACCTGATGATCCTGCTTGGTGCAACTCTTGCCCTGCACAGGAGAAAGCAAGAGTATGATTGATGAGTAAACTCCAGCAAGGAAAAAAAAATGCACCAGAATGCCAATTCTGTTAGTGGGTTATCAAGATGTCTAGCTCTGGCCACATAAGCAGCAATTGTGACTGTGTTTTGTGTCACAACAATAGTCATCAAGTCATCACCATGGAATCTCGTGCAGCTGAAACCAGAGCGGAGCGGTGCTGTTTTGCCATGGTGCATTGCACAGCTAGGAACTATGACTGCACGCTGCTAGTCCAAGCAGCATTGATCAATCTGTGAAGCAGTTACAGCACCTGGTTGAGAGACCTCAGAAATAATAGAAGTAATTAAAACACTTTTTTAAAAAAAACACCCTTCTTGGCAGAAGCAGTGGAAAATCTGTAATGCATTCAACGATGACAGAGCTATAACAAATACATAGCAAGCAGAATTTGACTCACTTTCCTGGTTTAAGTCAACCTTCCGTATAGCAACAGAGGACGAGGGCTCATTCAAAGAGCACCAAATCTGTATTTGAAAAGCACGCTTAGCACTCTTTCCTGCCAAACGCTTGATAATAGAAAACAGTTTTTACAAAGGCCTCTATAATTAGATTTAGTAAAAGAGAAAAGGGATTAAATTACAGAAATCCTGATGAGTAGTTACTTTCATTTTTAGAACTTAATTTATCTCTGAGTTGCTGGGTGAAGCTTTCTTCGTTCTCATGCTAACCTCCTCTGAACTGTATTGGTTCAGCTGCCACAGCGTCCTGCATAAGCATCATGCCATCTTTTAAATCAACTTTTGCACACACTCCCTTCATAGCAACCAGATTTTTTTTTCCCAAAACCACCTGATACTGTATATCGTGTGAACAAAAGATACAGAATTGTGGAGTTACTGTATATAGTGTAACTGGAAGAAGCTTTTTAGGCTGATTTCAACTCATGCTGGCTGGAAGAATTCTGGAAGTTGAAGCCGATTTAAAGTTGCCGAGTTTGAAAAACATTGAATTAAATAAATGATTAATTACTTATTCAATATATAGGTTTACAATCATATATTTTTTAGGTTTCAATCAATTGAGAGCGATGTGAATTAATGGCAGAGTTAATATGAAAAATGATAACAAATTAAGTTTAGGGTTAGGCAGTGGTGAAATCCAATATTTTTACTACCAGTTCTGTGGGCCTGGCTTGGTGGGCATGGTGTGGCTGGGTGGGCGTGGCTTGGTGGGCATGGCAGGGGAAGGATACTGCAAAATCTCCATTCCCACCCCACTCTGGGGCCAGCCAGAGGTGGCATTTGCTGGTTGTTGTTTTTTTTTAATTTGATTTATATGCCGCCCTTCTCTGGAGACTCAGGGCGGCTTACAATGCGCTAAGCAATAGCCTTCATACTTATGTATATTTATACAAAGTCAGCTTATTGCCCCCACAAACTGGGTCCTCAATTTACCTACCTTAGAAAGGATGGAAGGCTGAGTCAACCTTGAGCCTTGGTGAGATTCGAACCTGCAATAATTGCAGGCAGCTGATGTTAATAACAGGGTGCTTTAGACCACTGTACTATCCAAGTTCTCCGAACTGCTCAAAATTTCCGCTACCGATCTCCAGAACCTGTCAGAACCTGCCGGATTTCACCCCTCGGGTTAGGGTTACATTCCTGAAGTGAGCAAAGGAAGTCAAGGATTTCACATTGTAGAGAGTATATTTTTCTTCCAATATGGAAAAAAACACCTTTCTGCAGTAGTAAAATCATCCTCAAAAAAAAAACCCCAAACACAAACAAACCCATAGGCAAATTACAAGTGAGTGGCATACTGCAGACGAGTTATAAAATAAGGAAGCAACTTTTGCTTGAATTGCGCTGTTACCGTTTTTCATGGCTGCTTGTGCCATTGTGGTTTGATCAAGCTGTTCCTACTTGCTTTCAGACAGAATGATGAAATCTATAGCTTCTGGAACATGTCTATATAACATGTAGGCACAATTCACTGCCCTGGCATGTTAGCCTGCTTAATGTTGCCTGCAGGAAGCTTTACATGTCTGTGTTTCATTTTACAAAATCATTCTAAGAAAGGATTGCTTTAGAAAACATCCCGCTTCCAACGATCTTTGCAGCTGTTAAGAAATTAATTTCTCTCTTTTCATTTTTTTTTCTATTTTAAAACTTTGACAATTTGCCACGGCCAATTCGCCATGACCAACTTGCCACAGCCAATTTACCACGGCTAACTCGCCACATCCAACTCGTCACAGCCAACTTGCTGCAGAACAACTTGCCATAGCCATCTCACCACAGGACAACTTGCTCAGTGGTGAAATCCAAATCTTTTTACTACTGGTTCTGTGGGCGTGGCTTGGTGGGCGTGGTGTGGCTTGGGGGCATGGCAGGGGAAGGATACTGCAAAATCTCCATTCCCATCCCACTCTGGGGTCAGCCCGAGGTGGTATTTGCCGGTTCTCTGAACTACTCAAAATTTCCGCTACCGGTTCTCCAGAACCTGTCAGAACCTGCTGGATTTTACCCCTGAACTTGCTGCAGGACAAGAGTTACACTAGTATCAAAGAAATGGTAGAATAGAATCATTAAAGAAAGGATGCAAAAGGAGGGACAGAATAAAATGTGAATGGCAAAAATTTAAATATTTTTTATTTATTTTACATAATTAAATAGAATTGTTTCATTGTCCCACAGTGAATTGTCCCCTGGCAAGTTGGTCATGGCGAGTTGTCATGCAGCGAGTTGGCTGTGGCGAGTTGGCCACGGTAAGTTGGCTGTGGCAAGTTGTCTCTTTCCCTCTGGATGGAGTGGGATGGGGATAGTGTCAGTATTGATCAGGAATGGGTCTGACCCTCATCCCCTGCTTTGGAGGGTTCCACAGTGGTTGGGATTGTCTTTGCTTCTATTTAACATCTACATGAAGCCACTAGCTTCACCATGATTATCACCATGGCATGAAGTATCATCAGTATGTTGATGGCACTCAGGTGTACATCTCTGCCTGTGTTGAGTTAAGCAATGTTGCGGCTGCTCTTTTATAGTGCCTGGAGGTTGTGGAAATCTGGATAAGGAGCAATAGGCTAAAACTGAACTCTGGCAACATAGAGTTACTTTGGGTTCAGGGCTCCTTGGTTCTTGGAGAATTACCATTGTTGGTTGTGGCTGGGTTTGCACTGCCCCAGACCAACCCAATATGTAATCTGGGAGTCCTTCTTGACCCTCAACTCCTGTTCAAGTCAAGTTAATTACACCCTAGCCACCTGCCATTTGGACTACTGTAATGTGCTTTACATGGGACTGCCTTTGAAAAGTATCCCTAAGCTTCTGTTGGTTCAAACTGCAGTGGTCTGCATAGTTCTGCCCAAGTAGAGATTTGTGCATGTGACACCACTTTTGTTGGGGCTCCATTGGTTACCAATCAGCGTCAGAGTACAATTCAATGTGCTAGTTATCACCTTTAAAGGCCTATATGGCTTGGGGTTAGGTTATTTAAGGTACTGTCTACTTGGCCCATCAGAACAGAAAGACGAGGTACATGATAGATCCTGTCTATTAAGAAGACACGTCTTCTAGGATCAAGGAAAAGGGCTTTTCTTGTGGTGACTCCCTCCCTTTGGAATATCATTCCCCAAGAGATAAAATTGGATCCCACCTTGTTACTTTTCCAGGAAGCCCTGAAGACATGATTATGTCAGGAGGCCTGGTAACCCAGTGGTGAAATCTAAAATTTGTTACTACCGATTCTGTGGGCGTGGCTTGGTGGGGGGGGGTTATGTGACTAGGTGGGCGTGGCCATTTTTTTTTTACTTTTAAAACCATTTTTTCTACAACCTCTTCGGCAAAGAGGTTGTAAAAAAATGCTTTCGAAAGGCTCTGACGATCCCAGCTGAGTTGCCTGATTTTTTAAAAACCCTCTGCCGATCAGGCAACTCAGCTGGGATCGTCAGAGCTTGGATCGTCAGAGGCATTTAAAAGAAAAAAACTTTTTTTCTTTTAAATGGCTCTGATGATTCCAAACTGAATTGCCTTGATGGGCAGAGGGTTTTTAAAAATCCCTCTGACGATCAGGCAATTTAGCTTGGATCGTCAGAGCCATTTAAAAGAAAAAAAGCCTCTGATGATTGTGCGGCTCAGCTGGGCATGGGGGGTGGGCAGAGATTTTTGCTACCGGTTCTCCGAACCACCCGCCTCCAACACTACCGAATTGGGCGATCCGGTCCAAACCGGGAGCATTTCACCCCTGTGGTAACCCTTTATTGACATGGAGCCAAATGGTTGGAGTGAGTGTGTGGTCAGTGGGAGAAGTAACGAGTTTGTCAGTTTTATACTATGATATTTTAATGTTGTAAGCCACCCAGAGTCACTGTGTATGAACAGGGTCATCATGCATGCATTTGGTAGTTGCAAAAATGTGTTTAATAGGAAAAAAGAAGATTCCACTAGAACAAAAGTTTGTTGACTAATTGCTGCTTATCCCTGGGATGGCTTTGATGAGACAGGGCTGCAGATATAAGACCAGATAAAATCCAAAGGAGGAGCGGTGGCAACCTAAATTTTTTTAATGGCTTCAGTTTTTGCTTTATTCAGTTTAATTAATCTCAGGTTTCTTTTCTTTTCTGTTTTTTTGATGAATTGCTTTCTTTAGAAAACATTTAAAGAGTCCAAAGTCACTTAAGAAACATGTTGGTTGAATCAATCTCAAAATGCTCTTTGCTTTCCCGTTTGAAATGGAAAATCAAAATCCTTACCTTTTAGGAGAAATATATTCAATTCCTGAGGTGGCTTTGAGGACCATTTGTACAATTAAGTCCCCAACATTTATACTTAAATATGGTAAATATACCTTTAGCACCAATTCTGTGCTAGCGTTTTGTGCTGGATAGAAACACTTATATAAGAAGAGAAAACAGTGTACTTTGGATTACAATAGCTTCAAAGACTCGTGCATTATGACTCAGCTACATTCTAACTGAAAGGTCTTAAATGTGTTTTTTTTTCTCCTACGGTAATATTTGCCAATGGTTGATTTTATCTTATATATATTCTGCAATCTGGCACAAAATCTACCAATGCGTTGAGCTATATTAGTAATTAAACTAAACCGTTGGCAAGCTATAAACACGACTTTCTAGATCAAGTCCAACTTCAAAAGTCCTCAAACAATCGTTACAAAGAAAGATAAAATGCAAATTAACAAAAAGAATAAAAGATGAAAAGAAAGGGCGAGAGAATCAATGGGGGGAATTAAAAAGTGACAAGAAAAGAAAAACAAAAACAAAAAGAATGACTTCTGACTTTCTTTAGTACTGGTAGAAATATGTAATCAAGTAACCTCTTACTTTAAATTAAAACAAAAGCTTGTCTTTCCTTCAATTATAAGCGCAGTTTTAAAGTATAATTCAAAGTCAGAGTAGGAAACACAAATATGTCACAATACTTCTTGTATCTTGGAAGATAGAAAAAAGAGCATTTATTTCTACAAGCAAACAATTAGCAACAACTTCTCAAGAATTTTCCTAAGAAAAGTTTAAAGAAGCTAAACATTTGGATTTTATTCCTGCTTTGGGAAATTAGTAATTATGCTTGCAAAACTCTAGCGAAAGCTGAAGAAAGTTCCAGTTCTTCATGGATTGCACAAGGGGAAAATTGGTATATGAATGTAATGATATAGAGTGTCATAATCTCAAAATAGATTTTAACATGGATTTCATAATAATCTAATGCCAGCTGAAGTTGTTTTTTTGTTTTTTGGCATCTTAACTTTTTAGAAATTTTAGTTCTCCATTGTCCATGCAAAGAATCTTTTAGAACCCACCCAATCAAGAGTTAAAATAAAATTCTTATAATCTAGAGCCGTGATGGCGAATTTACACCACACTTGCCGGAAGTGGCATACAGAGCCATTTCTCCAGGCACGCAAGCCGTTGCCCGTCGCTCTTCCGCGTTCCGGCGCACCAGCCAGCTGATCTTCACGCATGCGGGAATGCCAGAAACCAGAAAAGCAGCCCCCTGATGTGCATACATGCGCCAGGGCGGCTGCTCTTCCAGTTTCCGGCATGCACATGCAAAGCAGTCCCCTGGTCTTCCAGTTTTTGGTGTGCATGCCTGCGCAAAGACCAGCTGGCATGCGCACTGGGTGGCTGCTCTTCCGGTTTCTGGCATGCGCATGCACACCAGCCAGCTGGTCTCTGAAATCAGAAGACCAGGTGGCTGGTGCATGTGCACATGTGCACACCAGAAACCGGAGAAGCAGCCACCTGGCACATGCATGCACACCAGACAGCTGTTCTTCCAGTTTCTGGCACACACATGTGCGCATGCACACTCCCGTTTCGGCACTCGGTGCCAAAAAGGTTCGCCAACACTGATCTAGAGGTTAACTAAGTTATCAGGAGAAGACCATGAAAGTCAATGGGCTTGTTCCAGGTCATGCCACCCAAGAAGTCTCATACTTAATTTATCAATGTGTGCCACCTCACTAGTTCTGTGAGGTGCTTGACATTTTATACAATGAAAAAGAATTCCAGAAGTATTGGACCTGTTGGCTTTGCCACAAGAAACTCAAGGAACCCTGTGATAATGTGGTATCACTGAAGCTCCAGATTAAGATACTTTCCCATTTCTACTTCAGCAAGTCCTTTCCTGGAAGGGCAAAGGAATAAAGCCATCTCAGCCAGAACAAGGGCTGAGTGTGGCTTCAGACATGAACAGGCCAGGACCTTCCATGATACTTTGATGCAGAGCTAGAAGGGCAGATACTCTCAGCTGCGCTGCCCAGTGCAAAATCATCCTTTCTTCTCCATCTAAAGCCATGGCAAGGAGCAGCCATGATTTTGGCAGGGAGAATTGACCTGGCTTGACTCTAATGGCATCTCTGTGTAGGCCTAGGAGTGCAACTATCCTTTTGTCAGTCACACTCTGGGCACTGTTTGTTATTAGTCTAAGAGATGTACTATAGTGTCTAGCCAAAGACAGGAATTTGCACATTTGCTCTCCTGCTATGGTGTGAGTAAAATGCTTTCTGTTTTCTGGTCCCTCTTGCTTTCTTCTTCCGCCTATGTCTAATATGCTTTGCCTCACTTGTTACATCAATTAAAATGGGCAGGGAGCAATCCTGTCTTTTTTTGAGGTAACCTCAGCAGCTGAGAGACTGGCATCCAGTAGGCCTTACTTCCTCTTAATATTATTGTAGCCTGAAGAAAATGAGTTAGAAAGCCATACGAGGCCTGCATTGAGGCTCTGCGTTAAACCGTGGTGCAGCTTGGTTTTGATTTGGCTATCTATGTTTGATAAATAAATAAAATATAAATATAATTACTTATATGTACAACCACCTAGCAGAATTGTTTCAGGAATGTCCAACCAAGAAATATATATAAGAAATAAACAGGCATTGTACCGAAAACATTAATGAGGACTGAAGTTATAGATAGCTTTGTATGATACTTAAGAAGGCATTGAATCTATTGCTAAAGAATTCTGGATGCTGAATTCCTGGTATACCTCCAAAGGGGTAAAAGATTGAGGAAGACAAGAAATAAAGGGCTGTTTTGTTGTTGTTATGTGTTGTGAAATCTTGTCCAACCCATGGACAACATTCCTCCAGGCCTTCCTGTCCTCTACCATCCTCTAGAGTCCATTTGAGATCACGCCTACTGCTTCAGTGACTCCATCCAGCCACCTCGTTCTCTGTCGTCCCCTTCTTCTTTTGCCCTCAATCTTTCCCAGCATTAGGCTCTTCTCCAGGGAGTCATTCCTTCTCATTAAGTGGCCAAAGTATTTGAGTTTCATCTTCAGGATCTGGCCTTCTAAAGAGCAGTCAGGGTTGATCTCGTCTAGGACTGACCGGTTTGATCGCCTTCCAGTTCAAGGGACTTGCAGGAGCACCATATTTCAAAGGCCTCAATTCTTTGGCACTCAGCCTTTCTTATGGTCCAACTTTCACAGCCATACAGTATGTCTGATGCCTGCAGCACCAAATGGAAATGTCATTCTCCTACTGCTCAAAATAGCAATTTCCCTTTTTCTCACACTAAAAGGTATCTGCATTTTCCAAGAGAAATGATGATTTTCACTTGGAGTTGCAGACAAAGGAAGCAATTGTTACTACAGGCCCTTGGTGTGTGCCAGGCAGTTAATACTTTCTTCTATTACCTGAATGTACCTTTAATAGATAGAGGTATTTGTATTTCCCCAGAAGTAGTACATACAACTGCTGATGCAAATATTAGAAACTTGCTTTACAAAATAAACCTCAACTTCTTTCCAACACTTGTGTATAAACACATTCAGAAATAGAAGCCTTTATGATCGTATCTGTGCCAAGTTATTTATGCTCCAGGAAACATGTTTGGTCAATAAACAAAGTCACACAAGAAACGTTTTTATAATCTTTATAGGCTTTGAAGAGAGGCAGAAGAGGGCTGAAGCATAGGGGTTAAAAATCTAGTTTAAATATTTCAATTGAGTTCAGGTGTACGATTGAAAGAAGTCCATATAATTGATGGTTAAGAAACATAGCTGGTCTGAAAAGTTTGGAATGCTTTCTCCTAGGTTACTTACCACACTGAAATCACTAAATCAAATAGCAGTGTTTACTCATGTTTTTAGCAATAGCCATTAGCTGTGTGGACAGGCAGAAGATCCAATGTCTGTTGTATATATTTGATATTCCTATTCAGTTCCTATGTCACTGATAATTAAGTGGGCATTGGTTGTTACACCCAAAGCAATACTTTTGGGTCAAAAGGGGAGGGAAACAATAAAGGAGAAAATGGTATAGGGACGAATCCAAATCAGCAGCCTGAAGATTAGGATCCTGAGGTTTCTTTCCTTCGTGTCAAAAAATGCAACACTTTAATCACATATACATTTAAAGTAATAAATATATAAGGAAGCAGACGATGAAATATCCATCACAGATGCAAATGTCCATAATAGATGAAGAACTGACTTTGGGAACTTTAAAATGTGTGGACTTCAATTCCCAGAATTCCCCAGCATGCTAGCTGAGGAATTCTGGGAGTTGAAATCCACACATCTTAAAGTTGCCAAATTTGAAAAACACTCCTGTAAAAGCTCTGAAGTCCATTCTTCATCTATTATGGACATTTGCATCTGTGTTGAAAACACTGTTTTAAAACATTTTTCAATCAATACTCCAAATATTTTGCCAGACTCCCAGAATATTCAGCAGCAACTTAAACATGCAACCTGGAATTTCTGAAACTTTATTCCAAATATAAGGTTGGGAAGAATTGGGGGAGGGGGGCAAGAGAGACCATGGTTAAAGCAAAACATTAAACAAGGGGGGATTATATAAACAGAGGTGACACTTTATAACGTTGAAGCTTGAAACCAATCAGTGTTCTTATACTGATGGAATTCCTTTGCCCACATTAGTTCTGAATTCTGGGAGATCTAATATTTTTTTTTATATTAAATTTATAGACCGCCCTTCTCCCTGAGGACTCAGGGCGGTGTACAGCCGGAATTAAAAAACACATAATATAAACAATAAGAACAATTAAAAATAGAATAATAAGTTTCGGCTCAAATTAAAATACCAATCCCCATTAAATTTAAAATTTAAAATACTGCTTGAGCCAGCCCGGCTTGTTTGAAAAAGTAAGTTTTCAGGGCACGACGGAAGGCACTGAGGTCTGGGATTTTCCTTATCTCGGGGGGTAGCTGATTCCAGAGGGTAGGTGCCCCCACAGAGAAGGCTCTCCCCCTGGGGGTTGCCAGCCTACATTGTTTGGCTGACGGCACCCCGAGGAGGCCCTCTCTGTGGGAGCGCACGGGTCGATGGGGGGTCGTCTGTGGCAGTAGACGGTCCCGTATATAAGATAATATATCTGATGAGGGCCAGTTAGAGAAGACAACTCAAAATCATGTTTTAAAAAATTAAGGAATATTTTACAGAGAAGCAGTTGCATTCTGATGTCCAACAGAGAGTCAGTTATCTGTCTTTCTATATTTCTCACTCGTAGACCTAATTCAACCACAAAAATAAACATTGGAATAACCATTGCTTACATTCAACTCAAATTTCTGGAAACGGAACAAACTTCTCTGAAATCCCAATTGCTTGCCAAATGATCGAGCATCTGGGAATATTTTCTGATACTGCCTCAAATAGATCATTTCTCTCCCAAGAGAAAGTGAAGTTTCTCATTGCACTTCAGGATAGGAAAGCTATTTAAACCAGCCTAATCCCTGGAGACAGTCATTCCCTCCCCCTCCACTTCCTATTTCTGCAGTATCATAAACACATTTGTGGTATAAAGATAGACTGCTAAAACATACAATTTTCTACTTTGCTAATAACTCTTTTATCCCCAAGTCAAGGCAATTTTTGCTTGTGCAATGTAATCAATAATTTATTTGCCCTCCCAGGGAAAATGGCCCCCCAAAATTAGAGAAAAAGTCTTCCATTTTTTTTTCAATGGAATGCTTTTCTTAAACTTAATTGCTGTAGGGGAGAGCTGTAGCAGAGAGCGGTATGCAATTATATAGCATGTAGTGAGAGAATTAATGCTCACTTCACTAACTTAATAAACCCACCCCCTTATATAGCAATTCCACTTCCGAGGAAAAGTAAATTTGCAAATGAGACCAGATGACACTTACAGCACTTACTGGTTATAGATGTGGTGGGACCTTTAAAAATAAATTCCTAGGTTCATGCCTGGAGTGCAAGACAAGCAGTTACCTCTGCTTGTGATCTTCTGTTCCCAATCTGTATAAAAAGCAGCAATGCAGTCAGAGGGGGAGAAAAATGAATGGAAACTATGAACCTTGCCATACGATAAGCCATCCCCAATGCTCTGTAAATGCATCCTGCTTTTTGTTTGCTTTGTCATCACCAACATCAGATCACAGATGTTTTCAGGAGTTCACTCCACTGGATGAATGGATGTGAAATCTGAGCCGGGATTGGGGGCGGGCAGGGGGGCTGTGGCAGGCAGGCAGTCTTCCAATGAAAAAAAACAAAGCACGGTTGCTGCTGGCGAGGAGCCAACACCGCCAATTGACTGCCAGTTCCATGCCCAGCAGCAAACAACAAGGAAAATCCTTGGTGGCAAGTCTCCTTTATACTGCATTACGAGTTGGATTAGCCATTCATTCAAACCCATATTGTGGGTCACATTATAGATAGCTTAATGATCTTCAGTCATGAGTTGTTGTTGTTTTTTTTGATATCATTGCATGTCCTCGTGTCACTCTTGACTCCTGGACAAGTCCCTGCAGTTTTCTTGGCGTAGGTTTTCAGAAGTGGTTTGTTATTGCCTGCTAACAAGGGCTGAGAGAGTGTGACTGGTCCAAAGTCATCCAGTTGGCTTTGTACCTAAGGCAGGACTAGAACTCATTTTTTTTCACAGTTTCTGACGTGGTGCCTTAACTGCTACACAAAACTAGCTCTCTTTGATGTCATAAATCCAGACTAAAGGCCAATATATGGTTAATTTTTAATGCAGGGGGAAAAAAACCTGAGATGATTTTCCAGATTTTTTCACCCATGGGGATATGTACATCAGGCACACAAAGGAGATGAAGGGGAAAAGTAGCTTCTTCCTCTCTTCAGTGGTGGGTTTCAAAATTTTTTACTACCGGTTCTGTGAGCGGGGCTTGGTAGGCATGGCAGTAGGTTCTGGCCAGTTCTGGAGAACCGGTAGCAGAAATTTAGAGTAGTTCGGAGAACCGGTAGTGAAAATTTTGACTGGCCCCACCCCCATCTATTCTCTGCCTCCTGAGTCCCAGCTGATGGAGATTTTGCAGTAACCTTCCCCTGGATTGGGGAGGAATGGAGATTTTACAGTATCCTTCCCATGCCACGCCCACCAAGCCACACCCACCAAGCCATGCCACGCCCACCAAGCCACATCCACAGACCCGGTAGTAAAAATTTTTGAAACCCACCACTGGGTTGTGATGCATGTTTTTCCTTTCTTGAAGAGTAAAATCAAAGGGATTTCATTACTCTAGCAATGGCTGAGGGAAGAGGGCTGAGGGTTGATTCTTTGCAGTGTGATCAGCTGATTGACTCCTTTGTGGTAGACGTGAAGACATTTAAAACTGCTTTTGAGAGAGTGGAAAGCAGAAATTGTGGTAGTATGATAACAGCCTAAATTGAAGTCCCAATCTTAGCTGCAACTCACAGAGCAAGTTTTGCTTTCAATATAATTCCCTGTTTTGTTTTGTTTTACAAACTCACTATACTGCTAAATGGCTTTTTAAAACAACAGCTTCATTTTTGCTTTGAAGCTGCAGGCAAGAATACGTTGCTCTACGCTAAATACCTGTGCAATAAGTACAAACAGATGTATGAGATATGCTTTAAGGCAACATTTTGCCCTGTAGATTCTAGGTAAAAACCGCCCAGAGAGAAATATAGAGAGGTTGACTGTTTAGGCAGGGATCCAAAGTACAGATATGCAGCAGAGCTGTGTACGGACATGCAATTCATATACTTTACTACTATACTGCTGATTAAATGATTCTCCTCCCAGCCACGGGCCAATTGCCATTTTTACAGCTAAGCAAGAAAAGAAGAAAAGATCAGTCTTCTCCTGGTGGGGCAGGAATGACACCCTGTCCTTAACAACGCAAGTGCCTGAACTCACAAACATCATGTAGCAGTAAAGGATAAATGCAGTGGTGAAATTCAATTTTTTTTTACTACCGGTTCTGTGGGCGTGGCATGGTGAGTGTGGCGTGGCTTGGTGGGCGCATGGTCGGCATGGCAGGGGAAGGATACTGCAAAATCTCCATTCCCACCCCACTCCAGGGGAAGGATACTGCAAAATCCCCATTCCCGCCCCACTCCTGGAGGAAGGATATTGCAAAATCCCCATTCCCACCCCACTCTGAGACCAGCCAGAGGTGGTATTTGCTGGTTCTCCGAAGTCCTCAAAATTTCCGCTACCGGTTCTCCAGAACCTGTCAGAACCTGCTAGATTTCACCCCTGGATAAATGTCTTCAGCTAAGATATTTGGCTGCCATACTGCACAGGAAGGGCAGCGTAGCATAGATCTATCAAATGCAGAAATTGATCAAAGATGCTGTTACCTTCTGCTTCATCAGTGGTACTTGATGATCATAACTCAAGAAGCACAGTGGCCTAAAAGAATCACTGAAGGAGAACAGGCTAGCTTATGAAATGCAAGACAGGCTAGAAACTCAAACCATTTTTATTCCCGTAGTGTGCTGGCTTATTTCAATAACTGCTGCTTCAGGTCGCCATTCACTTTGAATAATGGTAAACCAGATCCATAAAATATGGATCCTTGTGTGTGTTTTGAATTAAAAATGAAAGTGGAGAAGGAGAAATAAATTTAGATTTTAGGCTACATGAGCAAAACATCTCAAGATGGCCAGGGTGGGTGGGTGGGTGGATGATTGGTTTTTTATTATTGTTATGAGCCAAACATAACATGAGGTGTTTCATGAGGTGGTGGCCCTATAAATCTTTTAATTAAATGATGTGGCCTACAGAAATTTTTCATTTTATGATTTACTTCCCCAGTAGTATAGATGCCACACTCGGGGACGGGGACACGTTGTTTTTAAGGGTAAAAAGTATTTCTAAAATCTCTGAAAGGCTTGAGGCATATAATTTGCCACTTAAATCTGCCCTAAAGCCCTCAAAACAAAAGCGAATATGTACCCCTGGCTAATCATGAAGTCTCTAAGGTCCAGTGAACAATATGTAGCCCAAAAGTACTATTTCTTTTTTGATCCCTGCACTGATTTGTATTATGGTATATTTGTTTTTAGGTAATGGAAAACTTGCAAGCCACACATGTCTTTTAAGCTAATTTCATGAGGAATTTCAAGAGATCAGTAAAATGTCTGGTAAAAGGGATCTATTCCTGTCTACAGCTTGGATTAGAGTGAAGAGACTATCAAAAAGAGGTGTCAGAAAAAGTACGATGTCCCCCACACTTTTGACTGTAAACCAGACACTGTTTGCTTCAGATCTACCCATCCAGTGCTCTCAATCAAATATTCCAATGGCAGAGATTTTTTTTTTCCACCAACCTTGAAGTAATTGTGGCCGTTATAAACTCAATGCAATAATGGTGGTAGTAAGAAAATCCTTCCATAGAAATTACTATCTTAAACTATATTTTGGCCAAGGTGGCTTTTAATAGTTAGAATATTTTGGGGCTGGGCTTGCACATCAAAGTAAGACAAAATGTAATCAGGCATTGGTTTAGCCTGTAGGGTGAACTTAGCCAATTGTGGCTTACTACATAATTCCTCGCTAAAGAAACCAAGCTATAGTATTATATGTGAATACAGCATTTGTGTTAAAATATTGGCTCCTTTTCCATAAGAGAAGAATAAAGCCAGGACATACTGTGAAAACAGATGGTTTTGAAGGCCGCATAGATTTTGTTTTCTAAAATAAAACAACTACAAATATTTTTAAAGTGATTTCTTTTTTAAACGATTAATAGAAGCCGTAAGGTAAATGCTGACTTCCTGCTTTGTCTTTTAATCTCCAAATAAGGGCTAGTTCATTTAATTAGAATTAGAACTGCATTATTTAATATACAATTGGTGTGATTATAATATTTCCAAATATTGCTTTTGGCCAAGACATACTTTCCACAAATTATCTTGTGATTAAAATTTGAACTCTGAAAAACTGCTACATCTATTCAAATATCAGAAATGGTTGCAGCAAGTATTTTGAAGTATCTGGACATAGAATTGTGAAATGTAAGAGTTCAGAAAGGCTAGATGGAGATCAACTAATTCAATCTTCTGTCTGATGTTGGATTCCATTATTGCATTGTTTCTTGTCTTGTGGGAAAATTTTTTAATACCAATACTCTAATTTCTACGAAGCTGCCCATCAGGTATTTGATATACTTGCAGTATTGGCTCATAGCTTAGGATCCACCAGTACATCTAAATGGTGTTTTTTTTTTCTTGTAATATTGTCCTGCATAGCTGTCTTCCCAACCTATACCTATGCCTTATCCAATTGTAAGACAATAGCTGGTATCACTATCGTAAATGGGAATCTGCCAATCACTGCTCTGAAGTTCTCCCATAATAAAGATGTAAGCATAAGGCCTCTTGCAAGCATCCTTACTGGGACAGTTTGGAATTTGGCTTTAATAGTACCGTAGCAGAAAGTACACTATCATAATTTTATCTGTTGACTCAAAGACTACATACTAGCACAGTTTTAAGGAGGAACTAAAAATTATATTCATCTTTCTATATTAACAGCATATTAAAAACAGCTGACTCACCAATAAACACAGGTGTGGTCTGGTCCCTCACTGTAGATTCTCTCCTCCTTAAAAAAATTGGTAGAAAGGAATATGCTTTGCTCCCATCAATGTTCTCCTGGCATTGTTAAAACTTAAGGTTTCCTTCCTTCTAAATACACCAAAGATGTATTTAGTTATTCAAATAATAAATATTTAATAGATGACTGTTGTTTCCACAAAATAGACACTCGCTTGGAGGAAAATTAATTTCATATATAGTTTCATACATATATATCTTTGAATACTTGCTTAGCTATTCTGCTAGGGAAGGTTGGTCTTCAGAATAGGAATTTCCTGAAAGTATTTTTCTGGCTTCTCTGCTTGTGCTGATCTAGCAGGAGTCTTCTAATATTTAGTTTTTATCAACAGCTCACCAATTCCTGGAACTACACCATACAATCTGTTTGTCCTTTACTTTCCCTTGGAATGCCATACACCTACCTTTCTCCAATCTGAAATCCTCTAAAAATACTCAGTCATCACACAATGCCTGCTAGAAATTCTAGGAGTTGTAATCATGACCTCTGAAAGTTGGAGAAAGTGGTCACAGACAATATTATACTATAATTATTATGCATTGTTTCACTAGAGTCATTAAAATTCCATTAGCTTAAGTAACAAATGAGATTTTTTTTTCTTCCATTCAATTGTGTCTGACTCTCTGAGGTTGCTTGGATAAGTCCCTGCAGTTTTCTTGGCAAGGTTTTTCAGAAGTGGTTTGCCATTGCCTACTTCCTAGGACTAAGAGGGGTTACGGTCACTAGGAAGTAGCAATGGCAAATTATTATTTGGCTTTGTGCCAACAGTCTCCTTGAGTCAAGCTTGTGCCTTAATCACTACATTAAACTGAGTCTTGAAGATGAGACTACAGTAATTCAAGTCAAATAAAAATGATACTTAGAATAAGGACCAGTACTAAGTAAACATATGCTTAGATTTCTCGCATTGACATGAACAAGACTTCTCCTGGTTGATTTATGCTCAAAGGTAAATGCTCATAGACAATATTTTTAAGGTCATTATTTGAGAATGTAATGTATGTTATGCTTTTTTCAATCGATGTTAGTGTTCATGGATTAATACATATTATTTTTGAACTGACATTAATCTAATTATGTCATTTGGATCTCATCTTTCTGGCATTTTGAGCCAAAGATGGGTTATAAAGGGTACAGTAAAATTCCAAACAAAATGCAAATTAATATTGTATAGCCTTTTAAAAGCACATTTTACAAAACCATTGTTATTATGTTATTTGTCTTTATAGGTATAATTAAGCAAAAATGTTATAATTTAACAGGAGGCTTGAAAAAGTACTTGCTTGAAAACAAGATGTTCATATTCTTTGAGAAGCTTAAGGTAATCAAACATCATGCAAAAGTTAAAAGAAGGAAGAAAAGCACTAATAAAAGATATTTATTTGGGGTGAAGGAGAGAGACAGAAGTTCCAAAAAGTTCTGCTTCTTAAACCATTTTCAAAAGTGAAGGAAATTTTTGAGTTTAACAAACTTATAGCTTGTTAACTCAAAGAGCCATTCTTATTTCTCCACAGCGTGTTTCTCCATAGCCTGACGTAAGGCAAAATGAACTCCCTGCATTCAAAACAAATTAAATTACTTGGAAATGTCTTTTAAAAGCCACAAAAGCAAAACAAAACTTAGTAACTCAAAGCAACAGCATCTTGTGTATAAACTGCTTGTCCATGCCCTGCTTACAGCTGGATAACTTTCACAACAAAACAAAAGCAAAAAAGCAACACCGTCGCTGACACGGGATTTTTTAAATATTCTCTTCCTCCCCACCCCCCCCCCCCACTTGCAATGTTTGTTATTAACCTATGTTACCTTCCTTATTCAAGCTGCTGAATCAGGGTGGCACAAATTTGCCCTACCTGACATTGGCAGATCAATTTTGAATCTGTGAAACATCAGAAAAACTTGGTTCAGGCCTGCCCTGAGGATAAACTTTTTTTTTCCCTTTGAGACAGCTTCATTGTATGCCTGCTGCGGAAGAAACATCCCCTCTAATGACATATTTTGCAATATCCTTATTGGCATACAAGTGGGTGTTACCAGTACTCTTGTTTTTCCAGCACTGCTTTTGTTTTGCTCTTTGGCTGGGGCTCCAGCTTCACAGGGAAAAATCTAGCCTCTAAAGTGAACATGAGCCTTTCCAAACTTGCATTTAACCGTGACACAAATATGACCCACCAACCTATTTTTTCCTGTCCTCCCGTGACCTCAGGACATTGCCTTCATGTGCGTTAAATTTATATTTCCCAACAAAGAAATAAAGGGAGTCTAATATAGATCTATTTCAAGCTATTTAGCTCTCATCAGCTAGTCATACCCTTCTGGGATTCGAACCCGGGCTACTTACATATTAGGTAGATGTATTAACTCTAAGCCCAGAAGGGTATGGCTAGCTGACGAGAGCTAAATAGCTTGAAATGGATCTATACTAGTCTCCCTTTATTTCTTTGTCAGTAAATATAAATTTAACACAAAAAATAGTTTGTCGCAAAAGCGACTGCCTGCGAAGGATCCTGGATTGGGGCTGAAAGGCGAAAGCGGAAGCAGTATACTCCGTCCCATATTTGGGTAGACCAGGTTGCCCTAATAAAAAACACTTTGACTTCATGTGATTCCCCAGCCCATTTCTGTGACATCCTTAAGTCAGTCAAAGTTCTTCTTATGTGGAAGAACTGTTCTTATTCTACTTACTGCTGTGAATATAATCAAACATGCTTCACCTCATATCACCTCTGGGACATAATACAGTGGCCCCTTCAGTTGAGATTAGCCCAGCTTCTATGGGTTCCTTCTGGTCATTGGATAATGTGTTCGAGGCCACTGTGGCTTTGGTGGCAAGCAGGGGTGGGATTCTACGAGTTCGGACCAGTTTGGACGAACTGGTAGCTCCGACAATCAGCTGGGAGCGAACCGGTTCACCCCAATGTTCAGATGGATCCGCCCACTCTATTTTTTGACCTTTATCTTCTCAGATGATTCGTGCCGTAGAGCAGATTGCCATGCGAATCAGCTGTGGTACTCCTCCGAAGAAACCAGGAAATAAAGATTTCTTCAAACTGTGTATGTGAATACAATTCACATGTGCATGCAAGTCGCACACAAAATGTGCAATCACCGAACCGGTTGTTAATAATAATAATAATAATAACAATAATAATAATAATAATAATAATAATAATAATAATAATTTTATTTCTATACCGCCCTTCTCCCGAAGGACTCAGGGTGGTGTACAGCCTATTAAAAGCACAAGACAGACATCAATTAAAATTATTAAAATTATTAAATAATTCGGCTCAGTTTAAGACCCCAAAAATTTAAAACACCCGATTTAAAATTATTACATTGATAACCCGGCCTGGCAGAACAACAGGGTTTTAAGGGCACAGCGAAATACCTGGAGGTCAGAGATCTTACGCATTTCCGGGGGCAGTTCATTCCACAGGGCTGGGGCTCCCACAGAGAAGGCCCTCCCCCTGGGTGTCACCAGCCGGCATAGCTTGGCCGATGGCACTCTGAGGAGACCCTCTCTGTGTGAGCGAACTGGCCGGTGGGAGGCTATTGGTGGCAGAAGTCGGTCTCGAAGGTACCCGGGTCCTATGCCATGGAGCGCTTTAAAGGTGGTAACCAACACCTTGAATCGCACCCGGAAAACCACTGGTAGCCAGTGCAGCTCGCGCAGGAGGGGTGTCACGTGGGCACATCGGGTTATGCCCATAACCACCCGCGCGGCCACATTCTGGACCAGTTGGAGCCTCCGAGTGCTCTTCAAGGGGAGCCCCATGTAAAGAGCATTACAGTAGTCCAACTGGGAGATGACAAGGGCATGAGTGACTCTGCGCAAGGCGTCCCGATCCAGAAAGGGCTGCAACTGGCGAATCAGGTGGACCTGATAGAAGGCCCCCCTGGCCACGGCCGTCATATGCTCTTCTAAAGAGAGCCATGTGTCCAGGAGGACACCCAGATTGCGAGCCCTCTCTGTGGGAGGCAAAGATTCACCCCAATAGTCAGCGATGGCACCAGCTGACTATATCGGGATGCCGGGAGCCACAGCCACTCAGTCTTGGAAGGGTTGAGTCTGAATCTATTTCTCCCCATCCAGACCCGCACGGCCTCCAGGCAGTGAGACATCACATCAAGGGCATCGTTGGGGTGGAAATGTACAGCTGGGTGTCATCAGCGTACAGATAACATTTCACCCCAACACCACGGATGATCTCACCCAGCGGCTTCACATAAATGTTGAACAGAAGGGGCGAGAGGACCGACCCTTGCGGCATTCCCCATGCGAGGTGCCTCGAGGTCGACCTCTGCCCCCCTGCCAACACAAACTGCGAGCGGTCGGAGGTTAAACCGGGAGGACCCCACCACTGATGGCAAGATAGTATGAATCTTCCAACCAGCCTCTCTTCCTGCTCCCCCTAGATCAGTGTTTCTCAACCTCAGCATCTTTAAGATATGTGGACTTCAGTTCCCACAATTTCCCAGCCAGTACTGGCTGGGGAATTCAGGGAGTTGATTGAAGTTTACACATGTTATGGTTGCCAAAGTTGAGAAGCACTGCTGTAGAAGACAATGGCAAGATATATCTGAGTGCTTCCATAGAAAATCACAGGAATACTTTTGCATGGTCAGCAGGAGATTGGTTTGGGAATATTTATGTTATGTCCTTATAAGGACATCCGGCCGGGGATTGGTTAATCCTCCGGGCGGGAAAGTTAAACCGCTGTCATTGGACGGCTGGTCTGCCGGAGCGCTATAAGAAGGGCTCCGGCAGCACAGCCGTTCGTCTGTTCTGACTTAGTTAAGAGCTGAATAAAACTTGTTGAACAGACCCCGCTGGTCTTGTCTTCTTTCCTGCGCCTGATCTAACACTGGCGACGAAGGATTTGAAAAGAACCGCCACGCGGAGCTAAGTCACTCATCGAGAATTTCTCACTGAGCTGAAGTCACTGAAGATGGAGGCGTCACAAGCCGCGATGGCTCCGATCTCCAAATTCGACCCCAGAGTGGAGAAATGGACCTCCTATCTGGTTCGTTTCCGCCAGTTTCTGCGGGGAAACAACTATCAAGACCTCTCCGATGAACGGAAACGAGCCCTGTTCCTAGCGCATTGCGGCTCCGAGGTGCTGGAGATGGCCATCGACCTCGTGTCCCCAAGGAACATCGAGGAGATGTCTTGGGCCGATCTGCAAGACGTGCTGAAGGAGCACTACGCTCCCACTGGAACTCCCATTGCCAACAGATTCACCTTTCAACAAAGGAATCAGTTGGAAGGGGAGCCCATCAAGGACTTTGTGGCAGCTCTGCGGCAACTCGCGTCAAACTGCGAGTTTGACAACGTTGAGAACGCCATCAGAGACCGCATTGTCTTCGGCATGAGGGACATTGGACTGCAACGTAAGTTCCTCAGCCGAAAGAAGATTGCGTTGAAAGACGTCGTTGAGGAGGCAATCGCAGCCGAGATCTCAGAAAAGGCGGCTGCCGCCATGAGTAGGGCTAAAGGGGTGCACAAATTGCACCGCCAACCCAAGTGCTCGTCTGAGGAGTCGTCTGCCAGCTCCTGCTCCGACGACGAAATGGCCGTTCACAAGGTTTCCCGCCAAAACCGTCGCGAGCGCAAACAAGATGGCGCCCGGATCGAGCCCTGCGGCAGCTGCAAAGGAAGCCATGCCAGAGCCAAGTGCCGTTGGAGAGGCGCTGTCTGCCGACGCTGCAACAAGCGGGGGCACATCGCTGAAGCCTGCAGGGCCGAAGCACCTACCCCGGGTCCGTTTCCCCCCGGCTGGGGCGAGAAACGGCAAGACAACCAGACACCATCCAAACGGTCCTCTGCCAGGTCTCAGCAACGAGGCGGCGGCTACGCGGCGGTCAGAACCGAGCAGCTGTCCTCCGGCATCCACACCATTGACGATGCGGCCGCAAAGTTCCATGCCACCGTAATCGTGGAGGGAACACCCTGCTCTATGGAGGTTGATTCGGGATCGAACTACTCCATCATGGACTGGCACCAGTTAAAGCGCCTGAAACCGGGCATCTCGAGGAAAGACCTCAAGCCCCTACGGGCCCGTCTTGTCGATTTCGGCGGCAACCCTGTTGAGATCCTGGGGAGGACTTCGCTCCGGGTCACCTACCACGACTTCCAGGGCGTCCTACCCATCACTATCGTGGGGCGAAACCGCCCGAGCCTGCTGGGGATGGAGTGGTTCGAGCCATTGGGGCTGTCTATCAGCGGGATCCATCAAATTCGTAGGGACGAACTCGACGCCATCATCGAAGAGTTCAAGGAAGTCTTCGATGGTAAGCTGGGGAAATTTGTGGGGAAACCCATTTCCTTCAATTTGGACAAAAATGTCACCCCAATTAGGCTTAAGCCCCGCAGGGTTCCGTTCGCCCTGAGGCCCAAGGTCGACGCCCAGATAGATAAGCTTGTCGCCCAGGGGGTCCTGGAACCGATCGATCATGCTGCATGGGAGACCCCCATTGTGACCCCGATGAAGCATGATGGGTCTGTGCGCATCTGCGCCGACTATAAGTGTTCTATAAATAAGGCCCTCCAGCAGAGCGCATATCCGGTTCCAGTGGTGCAACATCTGCTGCACTCACTTGGGAGCGGATCAATATTCGCAAAATTGGACCTGGCCCAAGCTTACCAGCAATTGCCAGTGGATGAAAAAACTGCGGAGGCACAAACCATTGTCACGCATAGAGGGGCATTTAAATGCACGCGCCTCCAATTTGGGGTCAGCGCAGCCCCAGGTATTTTTCAATCATTTATGGAACACCTTCTTCAAGGCATTCCAGGGGCGGTCCCTTACTTCGATGATGTCTTGATCTCCGGCCACTCCAAAGCCCAACTACTTGAGCGACTGCGCATGGTTTTGCAGCGGTTCAAGGAGAAGGGTTTGAGAGTCAGGAGGGACAAGTGCATCATCGGGGTCCAGGAAGTCGAGTTCCTGGGTTATCTCATTGATAAGAACGGCATTCACCCCACTAAATCTAAGGTTAGGGCTATCCATGAAGCTCCAGCCCCCCAAAACAAGACGGAGCTTCAGGCGTTTCTGGGACTACTGAATTTTTACAGTGTTTTCCTGAAACAGAAAGCCTCCGTGGCTGAACCGCTCCATCGCTTGCTGGGGAAGGCGGTTTCCTGGAGGTGGGGGAAGGAAGAGGAAGCAGCATTCAGAGCTGTCAAGAACCTGCTTTCTTCCGAGAGTGTCCTCATCCAATACCACGAGACGCTCCCCCTGCTATTGACTTGCGACGCATCCCCCTATGGCGTCGGAGCAGTCCTCAGCCATCAATTCCCGGACGGGAAGGAAGCCCCCATCGCCTATTTCTCGAAGACGCTGTCCAGCGCCGAGAGAAATTACAGCCAATTGGACAAAGAGGCCCTGGCCATCGTCGCTGGCGTCAAGCGCTTCCACGAGTACCTATACGGACGGAGGTTCACGGTCATCACAGACCACAAGCCCCTGTTGGGCCTTCTGTCGGGAAGCAAGCCCACACCGAACTATTCATCGCCTAGGATGACACGCTGGGCAATTTTTTTGGCCGGGTACTCTTACGAACTTTGCCACAGGCCCGGCAGTAACATCTGCAACGCTGACGCCTTGAGCAGATGCCCGTCAAAGGACTTAGTGGAGGACCCTGCCCCCACCCTGGGACTGCATCACATCGATGGCGACCTGGCTTGCCCAGTCACATCCGCAGACGTCGCGGCACTAACCCAGAAAGACCGGACTTTGAAGCAAGTGATGTCTTGGGTGCTGCGCGGCTGGCCTGCGGAACCGTTGACCGACGATTTCAAGCCGTTCGCAAAGAGGCAGCAGGAACTGTCAACCATGAAGGGCTGCCTGCTGTGGGGTGACAGGGTTGTGGTTCCCCAGGCTTTGCGCATAAAGACATTGGAAACTTTGCACAAGGGGCACCCTGGCATCGTGCGCATGAAGGGACTGGCACGGAGCTACGTCTGGTGGCCATCACTGGACAAAGACATTGAGAACTGGGTCTCCAGATGCGATCCGTGCCAAGAAGTCCGCCCCGCCCCTCCGCAAACGCCTGTTGCGGAATGGGAAACACCGAGCAACCCGTGGGCGCGAATACACATAGACTTTGCGGGCCCGATGCAAGGGAAGTTCCTGCTAATAGTGGTGGACGCCTTTTCCAAGTGGCTTGAGGTCATCCCCCTGGCATCCATCACTACTGAAGTCACCATTAGAGCCCTCCGGCGGCTGTTCGCTACCCACGGGCTGCCGGACGTCCTTGTTTCCGACAACGGCCCGCAGCTGACCTCGAAACCAATGGAGGAGTTCCTGGCCAGTTTGGGCATTCGCCATGCCCTCTCTGCCCCCTACAGACCGGCTGGCAACGGACAAGCTGAGAGGATGGTGAGGTTCACCAAAGAAGCCCTTGCCAGGATGGGACCGGGCGATTGGCAAGAGAAGATCGACAACTTCCTCTTGATACAGCATATTACGCCGCATGCCACCACTAGAAAGAGCCCGGCCGAAATGCTGATGGGCAGGAAGCTGAGGTCACCCCTGGACCGACTTCACCCCCTGTACCACTCTGAGGTCACCGCAACCGCGAGCCGCCCCCTCCGAGCCTTCTCTGCAGGAGATCCGGTTTTCGCGCTTAATTTCCACGGCCTGCCGAAATGGCTTAAGGGGAGAATCGAGAGCACAACCGGCCCGAAGTCCTACACTATTGAACTGCAAGATGGAGTGGTCTGTAGACGTCACATCGACCAACTCCGGAAGCGGTGGGAAGGGGATGGCGAAAACCACCCTGACGAGGTAGGACAACAACACCCCTACAAGGCAGGCCAAAACCACCCCGACGGGGTAGGACAACAACACCCCTACAAGGCAGGCCAAAACCACCCCGACGAGGTAGGACAACAACACCCCTACAGGGCAGGCCAAAACCACCCCGTCGAGGTAGGGCAACGCCACCCTGGCAGGGCAGGACAACACCACCCTTGTGAGGTAGCCCTGCAACACCCAGTCGAGGAAGGGCCGTACCACCCCAACATGACCGGCCAGCCAGCAGACCAGCTACCGTACTGCAACTGCCGAGTAGACAGGGGACTCCACGACAACGAAAACTCACGCCTCCCCGGCAAGGCAGCCCAACGCCACCCCGACGGCAGGGAACTCCAGGGAACGCCAGTAGACCGGGACATGCCCAACCGAGAGGGCCAACAACAACCCGGTGAGGGAGGCCTACGACACCCCTGCATGCAAGAACTACACCGCCCGTCTGAAATCTTCCGTCCAGCTGACCCCCGTCCCAAGCAACAACGACCCGACCAGGTCGACCTGCACCACCCAGACAGGGTCGACCAGCACAAGTCTAAAAGATACGGACAATTTGCAAGAAATACAAATAACCCAAGGGACTTACCGGCCCACGACGATCGGCACCCAGGACAGGGAAGAGACCAACCGGACCAGCAGATATATTCCAACAGCGGGTCGGGAGGCGGCACACCGGAGCCGGTACCTGCAACGACCACTTCGCAGCCCAGCAGCAAGGCCGGAGGCGCTCGGACAGGGCCGGCACCTTCAACGACCCAGCGGCAGGCATCCCAGGGGCGAGGGTCGGAGGACACCGGAGCAGCCACCTTCCAGACGGACGACGGAGAACAGAATGAACTGCGCAGGTCGAGCAGGGCTTCCAGACGTCCCGCCTACCTGCGTGACTACGTTTGTTGATCGACACGAGCTGAACCATGTTTCATCTAGGGGGGGAGGAGTGTTATGTCCTTATAAGGACATCCGGCCGGGGATTGGTTAATCCTCCGGGCGGGAAAGTTAAACCGCTGTCATTGGACGGCTGGTCTGCCGGAGCGCTATAAGAAGGGCTCCGGCAGCACAGCCGTTCGTCTGTTCTGACTTAGTTAAGAGCTGAATAAAACTTGTTGAACAGACCCCGCTGGTCTTGTCTTCTTTCCTGCGCCTGATCTAACAATTTACATATTTTTTTTCCTTGGATAAGGCAAACGAATGAATAAGTACACTTAAAAAAGAAGCAGCAGGATGAAATAACCTCTGAGTTAGGAGAAAACTCTTGGTAGAATATGATCCTCTGCAGATAACCAGAAATATTAAATACTGAATCTATATCAGTGTTTGTCAGCCATGGCAACTTTAATATGGGTGGACTTCAACTCCCCAAATTCTGGGAGCTGAAGTCTTCTTTTTTTAAAGTTGTCAAGGCTGAGAAACACTGCGCTAGACTAAATCCTGCTCCTTAAGGGCATAGTATCCTGATTTTCAATGAAAATGTCCAAAATAATACACATTAGCTCAGTAGTGAAATCCAAATTTTTTTACTACCGGATCTGTGGGTGTGGTTTGGTGGGTGGGGTGTGGCTTGGTGGGCGTGGCAGGGGAAAGATACTGCAAAATCCCCATTCCCACCCCACTCTGGGGCTAGCCAGAGATGGTATTTCCCAGTTCTCCAAACTACTCAAAATTTTTGCTACCGGTTCTCCAGAACCTGTCAGAACCTGCCGGATTTCACCCCTGCATTGGCTAAAGTGAGGATGAGCTGAGGTCAGGAAACACTGCTTTAGACCTTTGAACTGCAGGTAGTCCTTAACTTAAATCCACAACTGAGCCCAAAATTTCCGCTGCTAAGCAAGACTGTTGTTAAGTGAGTTTTGCCCCATTTTATGACCTTTCTTGCCACTGAAATTGTTAAGTTAGTAAGATGGCTGTTAAGTGAATCTGGCTTCCCCATTGACTTTGCTTGTTAGAAAGTCACAACAGATGATCACTTGACCCTGGGACACTGCAACCATCATAAGTGTGAAAAATGGTCGTAGGTCAGAGTCATAACTTCAAACAGTCACTAAACAATAAGTTGTTAAATGTTTATGCTTGCTAGGAAGGAGGGGCAAGTTCTTGGGGTTTTTTTCCTTTTTTTTCCTTTAACTTTTTTCTCTTTTGTAGTTTGTATTTGTTTTACCTGTATAATGTAATTTTTAATAAAAACTGCACATTTTCTGCTGGACTATATAAGAGCACCAAATATGTTTGATGAGCTCATCCTACAATGGTGGACACTAAATATCGTACCTGACCAGTGCCCGGGAGTAATTATCGGCCAGTGAGACATATTCCTACAGGGTTTGTAAGGATTTATCAGGGTTTGTGAGGGCACCTCACAACAATTGCAGGACCTATCAGGATTTTTGAGGGGACCTGTGAGGCTTGCTAAAATTCTTTCTCCCAATTTTTAAAATAGGAACAGCAAAGAAAATGGAGGAGGAAGCAGGACAAAAGTGAAGTCATCTTTGAAAAGCTGAGCCGTTTCTTACAGGCTGCTCCTGCTTATAGCTCTCTAGGAAATACTTTTGAAGAGCAGCTGCTTCTTTCAATCAGATGTGAGACTATTAGAATCACACAGATATTTCCCTAGCTTTACAGAAGCTTTGATTTGATTTTAATTGCAGTATTTCATTAATTTTGCACAGAACAAAATAAGTTGAGGCAAAACATGCTGGAAGCTGTTCAGACTTTCAAATCAGGCTTGAAATTCACGATCAACAGTTAGCATCTGGATAGCGGGTCAGGTAAGCGCCAGACATTGTAATTTTTTTCCTTCTCATTACAGACAGATGTATTTTATTCCTATTTCAATAAAAATAATTATTTCTACATTGTAATTTTTATACACACACATTGTACGCAGTGGTGAAATCCAATTTTTTTTACTACCGGTTCTGTGGGCGTGGCTTGGTGGGTGTGGCAGGAGAAGGATACTGTAAAATCCCCATTCCCTCCCCACACCTGGGGGAAGGATATTGCAAAATCTCCATTCCCACCCCACTCTGGGGCCAGCCAGAGGTGGTATTTGCCGGTTCTCCGCATTGCTCAAAATTTCTGCTACCGGTTTTCCAGAACCTGTCAGAACCTGCTGGATTTCACCCCTGGTTGTATGGCATAACCATAGTCTTTTTTTTCTCTTGTTTTCCATGACATTAAGGGCTACTTTGCTGCTAATCAACACTCAGGACATTTAAAAGAAAAAGATGTAGATTTATTTACTTATCCAAGGAAATCTTCTTCGCTTAGCTAAGAAAATATTTAGATATTGCATAGATTTATCTTCATTATTACTGTTAGTTTATATACATGGTAAAAATGATTAACTTAAGTTTCAGTTGTCACATAAATACTGTAGTTTTAATCACTTAAACCCACTTTGGCTTTGATGTATTGTAACGGAGACCAAAACTGAAAATATTTTTTAAATGACCATTGCTTTCCAAAGCAATTATTGATCATCCAGTTATTTTTGATCAGTTTTACAATATTGTCATTTTGGTTGCGTGCAAACATGTACCGTACATTCACTTAACAATAATCTCAAATCATGAGTGACAAAGGATATGGTGCCAATATATAACCACTAAACATTATACTAGAAGGATGATAATTTTTATTTGCAGAAGTATCATAAATAAAGTTGAAACTTGTGGAAAGTCAACAGACCCCCATCCCTAGAAGACTGAAATATTTTGAGGAATATTAAAAAGGCAGAATATTATATTTCCCTAAATGAGAAATGGAGAAACATGTCTTTTTAGAGGCAGGAAGCAGACTCACTCTTAATAGCTCCCCATCCCCACCCCACAGATATTTTGTGTCCATTAAGAAACACTGGGCCAGCCTATCTACAAAACAAAAGACCTTCACCTTAAGGGGATGGGATTAAGAACAGGACATGACCCTTCAGGACGTAATAGGAATAACCCACTACCATTTAGCAGAAGACACAGAGCTCACTACACTGCACAATCTCCTAAGGGTATTTCAGACATTGCATCATCTCAGAGTCCAGACTTCAACCAAACCTTGGAGCTCAGACAAACACCTAGGATTTGCATTTCCTCTTTTGCCTATAGAGCAATAGAATATTAAAGGACATGTTATTGCACAGGAACAAGAAGTTCAAGTGCAAAGCCCAAAGAAGGTATAAAAACCCCTCACTCTCAACTCTGTGTGGTCAGCTGCCCAGAACCCATTTGGTTCTGCTTCATCATTAAACCATCTTTCCAACCAGTCTTGATGTTTCCAGTGTCTTTCTCCCGCCTTGGAACTGAACCGGATGGATATTTCTTCCCACAAACTTAAAAAGCAATCTAATGATGGTGAGGAATGCAAAAAAGCAATATAATACAAACAAATAGAGAAGAGTAGTTATGGTACAGAAAGGAGACCACATCAGCTCTTTATCGAAAGGAAAGGTTTATTGCGCAAGGTTCAGCAGCTCAAGCAAAGTCTGAACCCCGAAGGATTGTTACATACAAGAATATATTTATATATTCTTTTCGGTCAGTATATTCATTTCCGGATGTACACATGATTACCATATATGGGTATGACATGCCCACTTCCTTGGTCCTGCCGGGGTAGCTCAGCACAGGTGAGATGTCACATATACCATGAGCGGGGCTTAATCCCATCAGTCCTCTCATTCAACAATGTCACGTAGGCATGTAGGCATTGCGAGCAAGGACTTAATCCCATCAGTCTACTTTATTTATTTTAAATGGTTAGGGCCAGCACACTATCTAAAGAATTTTATAATCTCAGGGAAGGCTTGACTGGACCATAAGACTGAACAGAAGTTCTCCTATTAAAAACAATAAAATAAAATGTAAAACTACAAAACAACATTTGGTTGCAATTGCTTCATTATTAATTAAATCTATTATTGTAGTTAAAAATGAACTGATATAGGTATTAATATGTTTATGTTCCCAATTCTAATTCAGAGCAACATGAGTAATAAACATGCCACCTTACTTTTACAGTACAAGAATAATGTGGTAAAAATAAATACAATCTGATTTTCAGCCTTCCTAACAGCCTGGTTAAGATTGCAGCTGTTTTTTTCACAAGTAATTAAAGTAAACAACTGAAGCATATGCTAAAAGTATTAACAATTTCCTTTTACAGAGCATGCAGGAAAGCCAGTTTAATAATATCCCTCTCTCACATTGACTTTAAGCCTATTCACTGGAAGGTAGAAACAATCTTTTTTAATGACTAAAACACATTCAATCCGAAAAATTAAAAAGTACATTTATAGAATACTATGCATGTCTTCTATTTTTCATTATTATACAAAAGAAGAAGAAAAAGAAAAAAATGACACATCAAAATATATGTTCAGATAGATTGATAAATAGCTGTTAGTCACAATTTTAAAAAACCATTAATGATTTTTACGTATAATAAGGGAAGTAATTTTCATCAATGTTTGCAATGATGGGGTGTCAATTTGTAACTGGAAAATGAACATGTATCTTAAAATCCAAGATTTTAAAATTTGGATAGTTCTGACTTTGCAATGTTGTATGATTATTTTTATTCTTTCAAATAATTAAAAATGCATTCCTCATATAGCCCACAAACATTTACGTGTTTCTTTGATGTATGGAATTCTTTACTGAGATGTTCTTAAATACAACTTTTGCTAATTTCAAATCATTTGCAGCCGTCAATGTCAGCTAACGTACATACAAGCAGGAAACATGCTTGCTTTTCTTTCGGAAAGTTCACACACTGTGCATCATTTTACAAACTAGATAGCAACCAATACTGATTTGTTACTGATGTTTCCTCAAGTAAGGAGAACTGAGCCAAAACTAATTCCCTGATTACAGTAGTATATTTGCAGGATACATCAGTGGTGGGTTGCCTCTGGTTTGCACCGGTTCTATAGAACCGGTAGTAAAACTGGCAGGAGGCTCCGCCCACCGACCCCGACATCATCAGAACGTCATCTCTTGCATGCTCAGAAGAGCGCGCGTGGCCCCATTGCGAACTGATAGTAAAAATAAGTAGAACCCACCCCTGGAACACATGTTGTCAAATATTTGCTAGGACTCACACTTTAGAGTGTTAGGCATACATTTTACATCATGCATACATTTTATATTTGAAGCAATCTATATATAAGTAGGTTAATGCTGTAACGTACATTGCTTTGGGGGGGGGGCTTTTTTTAACACAAATCTGACACATCATTAATCTCATCATGAATTTTTTTGACTTGTGCCTTTTGAACTTCATCAGCCCCATGCCTTTTGTTCTTTGTTTATATTCCTCTGTCTCCCATGTACTGTTTCTCTCCTGCGTGAGCATGGGGTTGGACTAGATGACCTCCGAGGTCCCTTACAACTCTGTTACTGTTACCTTCTACTGTGTGCATCTTACAGTTTGGTTGTCCTGGGCGGATTCTGTTGTACATCTCCTGTGAACTACTACCCCGCAAAAATCTCTTTTCCTATCCTGGGAATACTCTTATATACTTTTCCCCGCCCCCTCTTGCTACAACTTCCTGCTCCTCTCAGAAACTGAATAGTGAAAGTGAAAGTAGAAACTTCCTTATCATTTATACCAGGGGTGAAATCCAGCAGGTTCTGACAGGTTCTGGAGAACCGGTAACGGAAATTTTGAACAGTTCGGAGAACCAGCAAAGACCACCTCTGGTTGGCCCCAGAATGAGGTGGGAATGGAGATTTTGCAATATCCTTCCCCCAGGAGTGGGGAGGGAATGGAGATTTTGCAGTATCCTTCCCCCAGGAGTGGGGAGGGAATGGAGATTTTGCAGTATCCTTCCCCTGCCACGCCCACCAAGCCACACCCACCAAGCCACACCACGCCCACCAAGCCACACCCACAGAACCAGTAGTAAAAAAAATTGGATTTCACCACTAGTTTATACGCTCTCCTTTTGTCTACACAAACCCCCAAAGCCCTCCCGAAATAAGAGAGCCCAAAATTAGAGGAGCTTTTTAAAAAAATGTCAAACATCCATTTCACTTTTAGCATCCCTGAATCTGTCTACTACAAGGGCCTGTAGCAGTGGTGAAATCCAAATTTTTTTACTACCGGTTCCGTGGGCGTGTCTTGGTGGGTGTGGTGTGGCTTGGTGGGCGTGGCTTGGTGGGAGTGGCAGGGGAAGGATACTGCAAAATCCCCATCCCCTCCCCACTCCAGGAAAGGATACTGCAAAATCTCCATTCCTACCCCACTCTGGGGCCAGCCAGAGGTGGTATTTGCCGGTTCTCCGCATTGCTCAAAATTTCCGCTACTGGTTCTCCAGAACCTGTCAGAACCTGCTGAATTTCACCTCTGGTTGTATGGCATAACCATAGTCTTTTTTTCCTCTTCTTTTCCATGACTGCACCTACCTTTGAAGTGGAGCCTTCAATATGTGCAATTTTTGAGGTAAAGGAAATTTCATACTCCTGGCTCTAATGGTTGCATGGCTAGAATCCAAAGGAGAAAACGAGCAATAGGAAAGCCAGAGAGGCAATTCTGCTTAACAAGGTTCCACTATCAGCATCTCTTAGCCATGATTTTCTCAACATTTCCTCTGTCTCTCTAGTCTTCCAAGATCCTCATTATTAAATCTTTCAATCTACCTGCTTTTCCACTAGTATTGATTTCCAAGTAGGTGAGCCAAATGTTACCTTCCACGCTCCTTTATTTGAAAGTGTCCTCTCTGTTTGAAGGAATGTTCAAAATCTGCCTTAAGAAGGGATTCTGAATTTATCAATCAGCAATCTGAATCTTGCCAGTGAAATGAATAAACCACCTGGCCACAGTGAGATACATTATATTTTTATTTCCATTATAATCATCTCATCCATATCTGCAATCCCTATGTAAAACAGCAATTTTTCATGCTCCTTTTTATTTTTTGAGATAAGATTCATTTGTTTAGTTTTGGAGGGAGGTTGTTTTTGCTCTCCTAATTTTGCCAATTCTTTTGGTATTCTCGGATTACTGTTCCAAATTTGTTCATATAAACAGTGAGGTAAATCTTCAAGAGAAGGATAAATTTGGGTTAGTTTGATTTATTTATAGTTCGTCTATAATTATGTATACGACTATTCACTGAATAGTAGTTTAAAGCACCTCAAATAAATTTATCGAATTCTAAATCATATGTGTTTGAGTTCTCTCTCACTTACTATTTAGATATTCTATTTCTTGAATTGAATTTGAAGAAGATTGCTCCCACAAGTAATGTCTCAATTACCATTGGTTATCTCCTTATTTAGATTTTTTCGGGGGTGGTGGTTTAGGATTAGGACAGAGAGATAGACAATTTTAAAAAAAAATTATTTAAAAGAGTTATAGGGATGCCCATCTTAAGCAACTCTGTGCTCACAATAACCATGTTATGACTATATAATTGTTATATTGTTGCAATTATACAAATTATTGTATGTTTATTTGTTGTTATTTAATAGGGAAACTTTGGAACTGCGAATATGTTGCTCCAAATTACAAAAAGACCAATATAGGTCATCTCATCCAACCTTCTGCTCATCACAACAATTGGCTAAATCATTAGAAATGATGGAAAAAAACATTCTTAACATATGGCCATTCAGCTCACATTCAAAAACCTTCACTAAACCGGACTCCATAACAGTCTTGTGCAGATTATTCCATCATTCAACAGCTCTTATCTTCAGGAAACTACTCCTAATATCTAACCTTTTTCTTTAATTCAATTTCCTTTGACTTGCCCTTAATTTTTACAAAGTGAGAATTCATAATCCATGTGAATTCCTTTAGATCAGGGGTGTCAAACTCAATTTCATTGAGGGCCGCACCAGGGCTGTGGTTGACCTCGGGGGGGGGGGGGGGCGTGGCATGGCATGGATGGGTGTGGCCAACTGGGTGGGCATGGCCAGCTTGACATCACTCCCCAAATTGCTGGCATGTTTCCTCTTTGCACTGGGTAGATTGGGCCGAAGCCAGGACACCCCAATCTTTTCTCTTCACATTGGGTAGACCGGGCTGAAGCCACGCTGGCCTGATCTTTCATCTTTGCATTGGGTAGACTAAGATGGCCCCGCGGGCCGGATCCAACTATATCGCAGGCCGAATCTGGCCTGCAGGCCTTGTGTTTGACACCCCTGCTTTAGATATTGAAAACCACTTTCCTCTCTCTCCTTTGGAATATCTCTCCTGCAGGTTCATCACATCCAGTTTCTTTAAGCAGTTTTCAAACACTTTGTCACTCTCCTCTGAACATTTTCACGTTTCACCATATCTGTCAATGTACAGTATAATGCCCAGAAATAGATATATTATTCCAGGTTAAGAACAAGATCCATTCCTAAAGGTCTTTAAGTTGAATTTGTACGTAAGTCAGAACTTGTACTTTCAAATGGACTGCCTACTACTAAAAATGGCAGACAACATTCTCCTTCCTTTCATAAATCGCTGAAAACTGCTGAAAACAGGCCGTAAATTTAAAATGTGCAACTTCAGAAGTGCATGAAAACACTGGGTAGCTTCAGCAGTTTGTCTTCTCAAGGAAGGAATATGCTGTCCATCATTTTTAGTAATAGCAATAGGTAGTCTGTTGGTAAGTACAAGTTGTTCTTAAGTTCTTAACTTGGGGACTGCCTGTAGCAGTCTAATTAGTAAATAATTAGTGGTGGGTTGCCCCTGGTTCGCACCTGTTCTATAGAATGGGTAGTAAAACCAGCAGAAGACTCCTCCCACCAACCCCGACGTCATCAAAATGCTTCTGCGCATGCGCAGAAGAGTGCGCACGCATGCGAGTGAAGCGAGTGGGCACGCACGCGGCCCACAGCAAACCAGTAGTAAAGGTAAGTAGAACCCACCCCTATAAAGAATACAATATATGACTGTTCTTTCCTGCAATCTGGGCACAGTTCTTTTGTTAAAATTATCCCAAATTTGCATTGCACTTTTAAACAACTACATCATATCATTCTATAGTCCCCTAGAATGCCCACTTCCATCTCACATGCATGTTTGTAAACCAGATCAATATTTACTTATGCATTTGATTTTCCTTTCTGATGAAAGCCTGGTGATTATTATACTTGTCACCCATTCATTTTCTTGAATTTGGCCCTTTTGAGTAAAGGGCCAAATTGAGCAAGTTCAATCCAGGTTTTAATTATAGAAAAGTTTTATGAATGGTTTTAACTGAATTAAATACAATTTAGTTAGACTTGTTCTGTATAGATGTTTAGGAATAAATTGACCAAAACTATAATTATGACTTCTTAAAGATTAGAGAAATCTAGAAAAAAATATTGTATATTTCATTTTCTGTTCTTTTTTTCACTGTGGATTTTCTCTGCTCAATTAGCAGCTTTCCTTTTTTGTAAAAGATGTGGCAGGAAATTCAATCATGACTAAGAGATTTTTTTAAAGTACTTTAGTTGCATTAAAACAGTGCAAGGTCATTCTGCTCTCTTGCTATTTCCTTCTGCATTTCCTGCAAGCTTCCTGCAGTTCTTCTATGTATTTGAAAACATCTGTTTCATATGTGGATATAGTAAACTATACAACAAACAGTAATCTCCCTTCTATAATCTCCATAAACTAAATGTATTTTATCCATTAACTATGGATTTCCAGCTAAAAGTTAAAAGTTCTGGAACTTACTATTAAAGAATTGTTTATTATAATACACTGGTCACATTTTAAATGCAAAATACATTTACAAAAACATGCCCTGTAGCATGGAGGCTGGTAAGTATGCAAGTGAATAGAAAGACATAGATATAGATAAATAACAAACTATAATATCGATAAAATATATTGCGATACCCTGGAAAATCCATCCTGTTTTTCCTCTGATATTCTTTCATAAAAACTTCTATAGAACTCCAAATTCAGCACTTTATGTAAACAAATTCAGTACAAATTTATATTTGCTCCAAGTTGGACCAAGCTATTCTATCTTCTATGAGTCAATCCTTTTAATAGGCAGCTTCTAATAGTCAGAAAAAATGTTTCAGGAGACTTAAGGCAATATTTTCATATATTAAGGATTAGCAACATGTTTTCCAAAGTCATTTAGCACTCACGACACCTTTAACTGAGCTCACTTACCTTCAAAATTAAATAACAGCAACAACAACAATAATCCAAGAGAGGTCAAGAGAGCTAAATCTTGAAACCACCCATGAAATGTTATAAGATGAAGGTCCTTTCAATTAAAACAAATATATTGTATTTGTTTGTTTGTTTATTAAATCCATTTAATTGTAAAATGTAATTTATATAGTATATGGTTGCCTGCAGCAATGCATGAAATTGCATATGATGCTTCCCAAATTCCCACATAAAAAGACTGCTGACCCTGTCATAAATTTGAATATTAAATCTGAAATAATATAATTTGAAAACTGGATGAACATTTCCACTTCGATGTTAGTTCAATGCGTGACTTACTGGCTTTTGTTCTGAAAGTGTTTAACATTTATCAGAGCAGTAAACCCAGCAGAGAAGACTTTGACACCTAGAAAAAACAGAGATTATTGTTATATGCCAGTGACTCTGGTTCTAATTATCAAACTATGGGTTGCAATATATACTGCTGATTCCTTATGGCATAAGCGCTTACTTTTTATACAGGGTATATTACTCACACTAATTTGTCACTACAATCATAAATGGATTTGTAAGCTTTTGATGACTGAAGTCTACAGAGAAGGTTATTTAGGGTGCTGTATTTCGCCCCTCCCAAAGTTTTTATTCAAAAAGATTAAATTGCTTGGCCTTTTGCCTGCTTTATGCACAAAGCAGAAAGAAATGGCTTGAGGTGAGCTAGACAAGACCAGACCATTTCAGACAGCCATTTCTAAATTCTTCCATACATGAAAAACTTTATACAAATAGAAAAGTAAAACAGCCAAGGTTAGAATCTTTCTCTTTGCTTTTCAATGTTTAATTGTGGGGAAATAGCTACTTCAGGTTTCTCTCGAAGCCTAGACATAAATACTTCTGATCAGGGGTAGGTTCTACTTACCTTTACTACTGGTTTGCTCTTGCGCACGCACGCTTTTCTGTGCATGCGCAGAAGCGTTCTGATGACGGCGGGGTCGGTGAGCAAAGCCTCCTGCTGGTTTTACTACTGGTTCTATAGAACTGGTCCGAACCGGGGGCAACCCACCACTGCTTCTGATCAGCAGAAAGTCACTCCCTAAGTATATGTGAGCAAGATGAGGTGGTACAAATTGACAGTGTAAATTCAGATATAGATATGGGGTCTCACTTTTGAATGCTGCACGTGAACAACCAGCGCAGCCAACAAAAAAGCGGATAGAATTATTACTGAGATTTTGTTGCTTTCTATACGTATGGTGTTTCTATAGAAAACTGGCGTCTACCACTTATATATTGGGCAGCAATCTTATTCTCTTAGCATGCTATTTTTCAGCCATTCTTCTGTATATGCAGCCAAATGTTTACATCTTTCTATTAAACTTTTTAACTTTTGTAAATCAACTAGTTCCTATAGGTCAGGAGTGTCAAACTTGATTTCATTGAGGGCCGCATCAGGGTTGTATTTGACCTTGGGGTGGGCGTGGCCAGCTCAACGTCACTTGTGTTGGTGCCTGTGCCGGTATGCCAGCGAAAATGGGCTCCCGAGCTCTGTTTTTGGCTGCAATGGCCTCCTCCAACCCTCTGCCCGTGAAAACGGAGCTCGGGAGCAGCACTGCTGAGCTCTGTTTTCACTGGCAGGTTACAAAAGGCCGTCGCAGCCAAAAATGGAGCTCGGGAGCCCATTTTTACTGGCAGAGGCACTGCAGGCCGGTCATTCACTGTTTCCAGGGCGGCCCTGCCGACCAAATCTAAGCACCCCGTGGGTCAGATCCGGCCAGCAGGTCTTGAGTTTGACACCCCTGGTATAGATAAAGGTTAAGGTTTCCCTGTCCAGTCGTGTCCAAAGACATTTTACATGGTGCTCATCTCCATATCTTAGCTGAGGGAGCCAGCGTTGTCCAAAGACATTTTCTATGGTCATGTGGCCAGAATGCCTATATGCATAGTTCCTGTGCATGTTTCTTATAATGGACATTTTCAAAGAATCATTCAGTCATTTGAAGTTGCGCAAAATCAAATCACAAGGAATGAGTGAGTGAGTGAGTGAGTGAATAGATGGATGGATGGATGAATTAATGAATAATTCTAGATTTAGCATTTAACTAGGGGACAAATCTTTATATTGTGAATATAAATATATGACAACTTCCTCTTTTGTAAGTAACTTATCATATACACATGGACATGTTAAGTTTACAAAGAAATCAATACCTACTTTTAACCGCCAGCTCTTCCTGCAAGGAGGCCCAGTTAAAAAACAGGGCATATTTTTTGGAGATTACTTAAGAGTGCCTTAATAATGTTGTAATGCGATTTTTCCAGACAGAAAAACCAGGAGAAGCAAACAAAAGCAAATCATAGCTTTGTTTTATTGCTTTATTAAATATGGCACATGAATACAAGGTGGAAATCTTTAGTTGCATGAATGTGCTATCTTTCTGTTGCTTTGTGTTTCCTAAGAATTCTCTAAACTAAGCCTCAACTTGAATTGGCACCTGCACTCAGAATGTTACAGATCACATGTGTGCATTAAAAAGCAAAAAGAACACCGTTGCCTCAGTATCAAGAGTAAGGGCTAGGAGAGGAGCTTTTAAGTTACCACCTTTGGGTGGTATGCAGCCCTCCAAATAGGTTGCTACTACTCACAGGAAGTAGCAGGATTATTAATTAATTAATTAATTAATTAATTAATTAATTAATAATAATTAAGTTAGGAAACAATTATTTAGGAAACTTTTGCAAAATTGAATCTCTTTAATGGTAAGGAGTCCATGAAAGGAGAGCAGCAGTGTTCCTGCCCATTGTCATGAGTGTAACCAATAATAAAATTATAAACTCACAACTATAATGCAAAGAGCTCTAGAAGTATCATTGTGAAAATAAGTATGAAAAAGTCAAGTGCAGTTCTGCATCAGCACAAAGGGAGACACCCTGGAATACAAACTCAAGCCCAGACAAGGTGTCCAGTATATGGTTGGAAAAAAAGTCAAGATGGTGGAGATAAAAGCTCCACCTGGTTATTTTGTGTCTTCACATGTATGTGTTTCAAGACATGGACATTTTTAAGATATCGGTTCGCTCTTTGTAGAACTGAGAAAAATGGCAGAAAATGGCAACCCAAGAGATAAGACACTAAAACTCCCCCATATGGACAATTAATATTTGGAAGTGTTCAGACAGAAAAGGAACTTTTTCAGACAAAAAAGAGAAAACGTTGTTTCCCAATGAATGCTACAATTTATGATCATGTAATGAATTCAGATTCGGGACAGAAAAATAATTGTGTACTTACTAGAAGTCTGAATTATGGCCTCACAAGTGAATAAACAAAATTATGTAAGATAATGGTATTCAGCTGCTAATATCATAATGGCATAACTTTTCATGTTGGGAGACAAGATGTCTCTCAAAACTTCTTTCCAAGGATATAGAGAGGTGCTATTGTCACAGGTATTCAGTTGCTCTCAGAAAGGCCCTTATATTTCTTACCTCTTACATTTTTAAGAATGGCTAAAATATTACTGTAAATTTGAAATCTTTACAAAAAGCTTTTGAAACTTTTAATTTGAAAATCAGTTTTAGATTTTGAAATTGCCCGACTACATATTGAAGACCTAAAATTTGTTCAAGACACTTAAGAGGATACATTTCCAGAAACCTAATCTGACCAAAGGTGTTTTAAAAGTGCCTAGTGCTACATTTTGTGTCAGAAAATAGCACTTTGAAAAGACTGGATTCTCATCCTAGAGGTATTTGCAGTACACTTAGCTTAATCGTAGTTTATTCAGCGCCATTTTGGGAAACACTAAAATCCAGATTGGATTCTCAGTTTAGACTGTTATTATGCAACTACATCTGGCCTTACAAAGGTGCCTTACCTCTAACATTTTACAACAAAAAGTTGTCATAGGCCTCTTAATCCTTTTAACAATTTATCCTTTTTACTTCAGTATTAAATAATTTTCTATACTTTACTGCCTGCATAATTGGGATAATTACCTTACAAAACCTTGGAAATCAAAATGTTGCTTGATTTCTCAATATTCTTAAGTGGGTTACTTATTTACATTACCTGATTAACAAGTACCACTATTACTTGTATTTATAAGAGCTGGTGGCTCTCCTAAATGTGCAAGAAACAAGCTGCTAGGGCAAAAGGAAATTACAGAGAATCAAACTTGTTTTAAAACTTAACACGGAATGAATTTTTTAGCTATCTGGAGAAATGTTGACTTGAGTCTTATTTCTTACCTGATATTCATAGGTTTATATTGTCTAGAAATTACATAAAAATATTTTTTGTCTTTCCACAAGAGACACCTGTTTAGTATAAACTGCAGACCCACTGAAGCCATTTATGGGGTAATGAAACACCTTCCTTGAACATTTTTTTGTATTTTTGAAGGTAATTTGTAATAATGCTATTGCATGTTAATGATAAATATTGCTGCTTATGGAATTTCAATAGTGTAGGTATATTGGAGTGGTTTAAATCAGTGAAAATTATTTTAAGTAAAAGAACTTAACTAAATATATAAAACCTCTGTAATTATTATTTTATTAGTATCAACCAGGAAATCAGATGTTCAATATTCTCCTGAGGTTATACATAAACAAATGCAAAATTGAAGTAAGAATCTTAAAAGTCAAAATTGTATAACAAAACAATACTCCATCAAAAAAGTGTGTAAAATTACAAGAATGCTATTTTTTAAACACTGGCACCATTATTTCATAACTACAGAATTCTCAATCAATCCCCAGATTATTCCGCCGAGTTCAAAACTGCCAGCATTTTTATTGAAAATGCAAAAAATTTAACTTTGGTTTTCAAAGCAATCTATATTTTATCAAATCAGAGGTTGTTGGAATACCATGTTATATTTCACAGCTAAATGGAAAAAATGTACTTCCCCCCTACCGCTATTTTAACTTACAAAATGGGCAGACATCAAAAATGTTATAAAAGATAACAGAAAAAGATACATCTCACTTTAATTTGAGACAATACAAAATTTTGAAAATGGGCTAAAACTAGTAGTGGATTGAAAACATGAATTTATACAAATCAATCAATGGTATCACTTATAAAAAACATTAGCAAAGTAAAGTATTTTATTGTGGGAGGTTTACTACCAGGAGTATCCATGGCATAAAGCCCACAATCATCACTTGACATGGTATCCTAAAAGGATTACAGTAATTTAGTATTTAACTTTACCTGCTTAGATAGAGTACTCTCCTCTGTATTAAAGTATTTGCAAATTCAACATACTACTATAGCCAATGAAGTCATACATGTAAATTCCTTGCAGATCAAAGTGAGAATATATTTAGTGGTCGCAGAAGCATCCTAAATTATTTTTCTCCTGGAAGTACTTCATGCCACAGAAATTGTATTTTAATTCTCATCCTTCCAAAACTGGCAAATTTATACAACTCAGTAGAATATTGTACATAGCAAAAGCTGAGCAAATACAAATTGGTTAAGAACATTTTTATTGTGACCATTACATGGGGAAAAACATGTTTTGCATATTCCGGTATATATTTATTTTCTACCCTATCATGATTATATAGGGCATGTTGCTCAAAGCTCTTGTTATCATTCTATCAACTTATTACATGAAGAGACAAAATTCTGACGTGATCCCAAACGGGCAAAAACATAAAAAGTTAAAGTTTCCAAAGGAAAAAAAGGGAAATGTTGACTTTACAAGGGCACCTATTAAAAGGACAACAATACTAAATTTTTTAAAAATGTATTTACTTAGAAGCAATCAGAATGTCAACAGCTACAACTTTTTTTTCTTTTTTTTTTTGCAATTACAGAGTGGTATTTAGTTAACAGAACAACTATTATTTTATGAGGCAGACAACTCAAGATGAATAATAAACTACATCTGCATGTATAACTAATTTGTGCTGTGCACCAACAAGAACCTGCTTTAAACTTCCATGCCAATTTACAACCCCCATTCTGTACTAGGCAACATTAGTGGCCACTGAGATACCACTAAAGGACAAGTCTACCAAAAGACATATTTGGTAGTTTTGAACTATACAAAAAAAAGAAAAAGGAAAAAAGACACTGTACAGTTTAAAAACAAATCTTACACAGCCTTATGCTTAATTTTTTTTCCTTTCTTTAAAAGGAGTGAGTTGTGTACAGGGGGGTTAAATGCTTTTATAGACAAGAAAATCTGATCTAAAAGACTTATTCATCATCTTCTTCCTCCTCCTCGTCCTCTTCTTCTTCCTCTTCTTCCTCGTCATCCTCATCATCATCCTCATCATCATCTTCCTCTTCTTTCTTTTTCTTGCTTTTCTCAGGCTTAGGAGCTACCTTTTTGGTTGCATCAGGCTTTCCCTTAGCTCGGTATGCAGCAATATCCTTGGTTTGAAAAGCAAAAAGAATTTTGTTTACACAACATAAACTGTTGTTTATAATGGGATCAATAGTTATTCAGTTTAAATGCAAATAAGTCAAAATTTTAACTGAACGTAAAACATGTTTGAGTGTCACAGAAAGCTGGTTGCAGTTAATAAAGTTTAAATGAAAGAATTCAACTTTTTCACACACTTCACTTAAAGAGTAGATGGTGCCACCTTCAGCATGTATAAACTATATTCCTTTGAACTGCACAGTAAAACCCAATAAGCCAATCCTCAAGTAATTCATTTTTGCTTCATCTGTTTTTTAAAACTTTTTTCCATTGCCCAAAGTCTGTTTTCATATTCTAAATTACATTTTATATTGAGAAATATTCTGAGTACTCTAAAGTGTTGATGCTCAACTCATAAATTCATCATGGTAATACCAAATCATCATTCATGTTATTCAGTCCTTCCCTAGTCCCTATCCCCAGTTCAAACAAGGGGATAAACCATGTGCTATAATACCACAACTAAAAGTGGTTTTATATAGTATATTTTTGCAGTACCATAAATTTACGTTCCAAATTCATAAAGTTCCTATTATGATTGTGACAATTCAATAAATACTTTTTACAGAAGATAGGATGCTAATATTTTACATTAATCAACATGCAGTAAAGCCATAACATTATGAATCTATTAAAGTTGCTTACAAGATGCAATTATTATTAATCCAAATTACTTTTAAAAATTACCACTAGTCTTCCTAATACTCCAGCTTCATTTAAAAATATATTTTATTTAAATTCTGCCTTCATTATTTTTACAAGTCTAGGTGGCAAACATACCTAATATTCCTTCCTCCTATTTTCCCCACAACAACCCTGTGAAGTGAGTTAGGTTGAGAGAGAAGAACTGACCCAAAGTCCCTATCTGGCTTTCATGACTAAGGTGGGATTTGAATTCCCATTCCACTAAAAAGCAAACAAGACTAAATGCACTGATTTGTTTTTTCAACCAAATTGTAATTTTAATATGAAAAGAGAAAATATTCAATACTCCAAAAAAAATGCACAAACATGGCTATACTCCTAATAAATGCCTGGAATTTATTAGGTTAAAATGGATTTGTAATTTACCTTTTCATATTTCTCCTTCAGTTTAGCAGCCTTCTTTTCAAAGGGCTGTTTATCCTCTGCAGATGTATTATTCCACATCTCTCCAAGTTTCTTTGCAACATCCCCAATGGAAAGACCAGGATGTTCTCCTTTGATTTTTGGACGATACTCGGAACAAAATAAGAAAAATGCCGAACTGAAAATAAATTTACAGAACAATTAAGGTTTAACAAATGAATTTTACATAGCAGCTTCAAAACAATTCAGTGTTAATACTACTACATATATACAAACTATAAAAATCTACTTACGGAGGCCTCTTTGGTGCATTTGGATCCTTGAATTTCTTTTTTGACTCTCCTTTTGGGGGTACATAGCTTTTCATTTCTCTTTCATAACGAACCTTATCAGCTCGTGCCATATCTTCAAATTTCCCCTTTTCCTTAGCGGACATAGTCTATACATAAAAAACATGACCAAAAAGCATCCTTAATGAAAGTTTATCGTCCCTTCTAGTTTGGAATGGAAACGCTTATGAATAAAAATATTTTTAAATGACATTTAAATAATCAAAAATGATAATTTTAAACTATATTAATATAAGCGTGGTTTGTATTATCTTAGCAAACAGTACCTTCCACCTTTCTGAACATTTCTTTGAGAACTCTGAGAAATTCACTGAAGCATCTGGGTGTTTCTTCTTGTGCTCTTCCCGGCAAGTTTGCACAAAATAGGCATACGAGGACATTTTACCTCTTGGCTTTTTAGGATCACCTTTGCCCATTTTTGAAGATTTCTAAAAGACAAATTGAAATTCTTGACAAACTATTTTGAATTTCATAGAAAGCAATTTGATTAAGAATGGTCAAATTTACACTGAGATAAAGCAGCACTCTTATCTGACTTTGGGGACAACTATTTATTTTAAAAGTTATAATCAAACCTTCTCTGAATATTATCTAGTCTAGAAATGCATTAGCTCCTTAAGTATGTGCAAAGCCCCAAAACCTTTCCCTTCTGACAGAAGGGAAAAATACTAGAATGCATGACCAGAATATATCTAATTTATGTCTTTGCTGCCCACTATCTTTTGAAATGTGGCCCTGGATGACAAAGATCAATTATAGCCCTTAGCCTAGGAAATGTTTTCTGATAAAGCAATTAAATATTGTTATAGCAATATATGCAAATCTGTAGCAAATATTGGTAAATCCTCTGGAGACGTTAGGAAAGGAGAATCTCAGAAGTCTGCATATACTGTACATTAGATTCCTAGTGCTGTAGTTGCCAGCACCAGTTTGGAGATGAATAATGAAGATATTATCAGTGACAAATGCTCTATTTACAAAAATTATGTTACAGGATGCATATTAATTTTTACTGATAAGAGTTCAAACAGCCTGGGCTTATACAAATTATCACAAAATGTTACACTGGAGTTTCAAAATGTGTTTTCCTTAACTGCAAGGAATGTGTATACAAAACACATATCTATAAATTTTATGACATAACATAAATTGATACTACATCCTGGGGAAAGAAATATTTTCTACTAATTTGGTAAGAAATCAAAAAATCTACAATTTCTGAATCTTTTGTTTCTTTCAAAATAAATTGCCAAGCATACCTTATTTATTATATAATAACACAAAACTACCCTCCATGCACAGGTATGTATGTACATTTACCTGAAAAAATCTGCCCCAGCTATTTCCTATATTTCATATCAAGTACTCTATTTTTCATTTTCTTCTTGCATGTATAAATTAAATCAAAGACTTTTTTTACCATGTTCCTTTACAACCTTTCATATATGAGATCTGTCCACATGAAATTCATGCAGAAACATTGTCCTTTACTCAACCTTCTTATGGTGTGGTATTTAATCGCAAATACTAAATTGGTACTAAATTATCCAATTTCATGTGCAACAACCAATTTCACCAACAGATGGAAACAGGTCACTGTCTGTGAAGGGGCATGCCACATTTTAGAATGCCAGAACATTTTTGGCAGATTAAGACCAGCCACAACATTTCTGGAGATGTTTTCAAACCAGACTGACATGCTAATAGTGCAATTATTCTCTGGATTATGTGAATATAATTTTTCTGAGTTCTACAACATTGTGTCAGAGGGGAATGCATGTATTACGGACTTTTCCAGGCACATAAGCACACAGTGAGCATATTCATAGACAGGAATTTCCATGTGCCACTTCAAAACAAGCTTATGATGAATATTAAAACTGGTTAGGAAAATTGTGGATAAAAAAAAGGTTTGTGAAGCGTTCTATCATTCTTTTTACATAATAGGCAATGACAAATGTAATTCTGCAGGCTTTTATAACTGAGCCAAAAAGAGTTGTTCTACTTCTTAAAAACAACTGAGTTGTGAGCTGCCACCAACACTTATAAAAAGATGTTGGTAAAGCAATAAAAAACTGCCCCAGTGTGAATTAGACTAGTAAGGGCTTAAAAATATATAACTACAGTAGTTTCCTACTAGATAGACCTTAAATTTGATCCAGCAATATTTAAATTAATGTGTATAATTTAAATTAAGTATTTTGTTTTTTTCAAGTGTTTAAATGGTTTTTCTTATTTGCATTAAACTTTTCTATTAAGGAGCAAAAATACTGTTTGAGTGTTCTTAGGTATTCAAGAAGCACTTCTGCCTTAATTTGCATAATTTAAGTATGGAAATGTAGTTCTGGTCAGTATTGCCATAAAAGCAATTTCCTACCAGTTTGGCCTGTGGACACGAAAATATTTTTTTTCCTAACTAAACATGTCCAGTCTAAAGTTTCTCTCAGGTAAACAAACAAGTACTCATGCCTATATGGAAATAGAGGTCAGAAAAACTCTCAGGAATAAATAAGGTTATCTGAATAATGGAATTCAATAATAAAAATAGGGAAAAAATAGAAATATATAAAGATGTTACTATATTTAATTTGCCTTACCCTAAGAAAATGTTATTTTAAATAAATTTATTTCCAAACATACACTACAAAAACTGTAATGCATCTTAAACTTTTACTTGTTAATTTACATCCTATAATACAGGGCATTTTTAAAAGTACAATAGAAAAATAATCACACCATAATAAGCATTTTAAACATACTTTATTAAGTAATGTAGTCAGGTAGGTAATTTTTTAAAAAGCTGGGCAATAAAGTAACGAGAAGTCCACATTATGGGTAAGTGAAGTATATCACGTGCGGGTTTTTCTCTTTTTAAAGGCTGAGGGGAAAATTGCCTAATAACTAATAGGCATTTTTTTACAAAGACGCAGACACCACAGCTAAAACCGTAAAACTGAGGGGGTCCTTCTAATTCCATGTGCTTCGGTATTACTCGAAGAAGCGAGGAGGGGTTTTTTTTTTTTTTTTTTACAATGGCGCAGGCTTCTGCTTAAGAAGGTCACCACCGGCAGCAGCGATTCTCCTTCCATTTTGTGCAAACGCCTTGCTGATGAGAGAAAGTCCCCTTGAAATGCGCTTCGCGGAAGCTTCGCTACGGCGGAAAGGCTCGGCTGGCAGCGGGTACGCGGGACCCCGAGCCCTGCCCGCTGCGTGGCGGCGCCTCTATAGCGAGAAGCGCTGCCCGCGCATTGCCTTTGCAGCAGGAAGAGAGGCCGCTTCTCGGAATGGCCGCTGCTTCATAAGAGAATATGGCTCCTTCCTTCCCTTTGTGTGTGTGTGTGTGTGTGTGCGCGTGTGTGTGTGTCGGTGCGCTCTGTACTCTGGCGCACACACTCAGCCATTGCAAGCAATGCGAACGGGGGGGGGGGGGGAGAGAGCGAGAGAAGTGTCTCGTTTCTCCTGAAGCCCGCCAGAACCTCTCCGTTCAGTTTTATTTTTTATTTTTTTTAAAAAAGCCCCCATTAAGTCCGGGGCGGGGGAAGAAGGGGGAGGGGGTGTTTGCGGTGGGGGTTGAAAAAAAAAAAGGGAAAAAAATAAAATAAATTCACCTGCGGCCGATCTGGACTTTTAAACGGTCGCCGGCGCTCTTTCTCGCCCAGGGAGAAAAGGCGCCTTGAAAAAGTTCCCCTGAACTGCGCCCCCGCCCGCCCGTCCGCGCCTCCCCCTTCCCTGCCTTGCGCGCAAGCCAGCCCTCCTCTCGCCTTGTTTTCTCTTGCTCTACACACGGCTCTCGTCAGCCATGTTACAGCAAGCGCAGTTCCCGAGGTGATTTATCGCCCCGAGGCCAGCAACGCCCAGAAACGCTCCTGCAATTCAGCATCGCGGGGCTTCCTTGCGGACGAGGCGACCCCCACCACCACCACACACACACACCGCGCCCACTCCCCATTTTTCCTCCGTTTTCCGTTTTCTTTTTTTTCCCCTCCCCTCTCCTCGTTCGACCGACCACGGCGTCCGTGTGGAGAGTCCGCCGCTTTCTCTCTCTCTCTCCTCCCCCCCCCTTCACCAACCAACCCTTCACAGACGCTGCAGCAATGGCTAGATGGCTCTGTATCGCCGTGCTATGTAAGCAGCTTATTCACACTTGGACCGCTTTTCCGCCGCCTCGCTTTGCCGGGCTAAAACGGATCCCGAGTCCTCTTCCTCCATTTACACGGATTTACGGCGTCGATCCCGATCGTGACTGTGGGGATTTTGGGGCACGACGGGGAAGGGGGGGGGGAGTGGGAGTCCCAGGATTTATGGTCCCTTTTCCCCCACTTCTCGAAACTCCCCAGGCGGCTTTATTTTTAATGACTTAACCGCCTTCCCGCCACCCTCCTCCGCCTCCGAGGTGACGAGGGAAAGTGTGTGCTCGGTCCCAGCCCGATTTCCCCCCTTTGTGTGTGTGGCTGTGAGGAACGAATCCTGCCCCTCGCACCCCAAAGCCTCACCGTTGCCAGGCTGGGAGCGTCGGCCTCCTCAACTCTGGCTGGCTTCTTAGCCGAGGACCCGCAATATACTTACCCTGTGCCACACTCTCGTACACTCAAGAACCGCAGTTCAAACAAGTCGCAAACACGCTCACACTGGCCACCACGGCTGCCTGGATCTAGTATGTAGTCCAATGCACTGCAATGGCTGTGAGCTGGATCGATACGCAGCCTCCTCACTCTTCTCGGCACTGGTAACATTACTCTCAACACAGGCTTCTTGTCATTGGCTGCCGCCGAGGCAGGAGCTAAGCGGGTTGGAGGAACACCTTCCATTGTCCTGACCAGAAGAGGCTGCTGATTGGACGCGGCGGGAGATACGTCACTTGGGATTGAAAGGGCGCGCAAATGTAAAAATGAGTGGAAGAGAGATGGCTGAGGCGGGATGTACAGCTCTGAGGCTGAAACTGCTGCTCTAGTACAGTGTATGAAGAGAGCGGTTCATAGGCAATGGCATAACTTTCAGTGCAGGCAAAAAGAGCTTTACTGCTTTAGCCGCACCGTCATCCGCACCGTCAAATAAACCCTTTTGAAGCCTGAGTAAAGGGTTCTTAAAACACTCCTAACACCAAACCAGTCCTTGTTATTAAATACAAAAAACAAAAATAAGGGAATAATTAGTATGATGCCCTTGTGCTAACTTTAACCAAGTGGCTCATGGATCTTAAGTATACATAACTTGCCAGCTAAATACATTTGGTAGTTTACCTCATTAGATCCAAAATAATTGATCCAATCTTACAAAATAATCCCATTTTCTATATGAATAAACTGAGGTCTATTATAAACTCTGGGGGAACACATCTACACACTAAATACATATTGTTACTATAAAACTCTGGTTTTAGTACTTTTTGAAAACTACATTTTATACAAATATCCTAAGACAAGCTTTTACATAAGCTTTATTTAATATGTTATATTAGCACATAACATGACCTAAATAGGAAATCTCTGAAATCCTTATATTTTATAGCCATTCAAATTCTCACTGTTGACCTGCAGCTCAGCTGTGGATTTAAAGAACTCTTATTCACAGAAGGTACACTGAGATTCCACTTCGAGTCTTATTTTAAAGTGATTAAAACTTGCTATATGGGTACTTGCTTTTTTTTTCATAAGCACAGTGAAAATGAAGTTATATTCTAATTTTATAATATAAAGACTTCCAGTTTTCAAAATTTGTGCTCAAAATGCAAAATGCAGTAGTTCTAGAATGACTTATTGTTGACGATTTGGTTTTCCACACTTCTCACTTGCTTCCAATAGCTAATATGTTTCCATATGCAGAATCCAAGACCTCTGTAGTAGTTTGGATAGGTAATCCAAAGCACTACATATGATTTTAACAATTTATTCTATTCTCACCTCATCCATATCCACGGCATTATGATTGAACATATCCAATATTTTAAATATGGGAGATGGGGGAGTTTTCAATGCCCCAAGCAAGAAGACAGTCCAAGTTCAAATCAAGATAACACAAAAATTTGCTTCAAGTATCTTGAATTTCTTCCAGATAAAAAGGGAAAGCTTTGTACTTGTGACCATCTGGTTATTTGAAGTTAAATCCTATAGTATATAAAAAATTGTTAGAGCTATAGTATACCCTTAAAGTTATCCTTGGAAAAGTTCAATGTAAATTCCTGAAGGCAGTGCTCCAAATCTCCAAGTATGTCCCAAATGCCATCCTCTGGGTGGAGGCTGGTTTACTTCAAGAACCTTGTGATTGCTAGCAATTTAATTTTTTAAAAATAAAGTTTAACTTTATCCAATGTCCCTGGTTCCCTTAATAAATTCTGGCAAATTCCTATTAATCTGGAACCAGACCCTATTGGATAAACTCACAGCACCCTATTACTAAATATTTTCCAATCCATGAGTTCTGATCAAACTACAATATCTCTTAAACCAGAAATCCTGGATATGGAAAGGCAAAATAAGTTTAATTTAGCTCCTAACAGTACTAGGCCTTGGAGTTAGAATCTGAAGCTAAGTCTGCAGCCTTCCATACCCTGTTTCCCCCAAAATAAGACATCCCCTGATAATAAGCCCAATCGGGCTTTTGAGCGCATGGCAATAAGGCCAAGCGCTTATTTCAGGGTTCAAAAAAATATAAGACAGGGTCTTATTTTCAAGGAAACACAGTATATTTTACCATTTTGGAATTACCTAACCTGGGAAGAATAGTCTCAGAGGCCTAAATTAAAATCTTTCCATCTGCATCCTTGCCCTGAAAGCTCAGGGATAGTCAAAATGGTTTACCAAAATCAATAAATAGAGTATAGTACAGTATAGTACAGTATATAAAGATCTATATTGTAAACTGTTATACTCCTGCTGTTGGTAAACTTCCCTGCCTACCAAGATGAATTCTTCCTTATTTGTGGACAGGCAATCTATTAAGAACTACTAAATTCAAGCCCAACAGTCACAGCGAAGAGAAAGGAAGACTGGGGAGACAGACATATGTGAGGCTGCTACAGGGAAGAAAGATGGGGAGGACAAATGGACTGGGCAGGCATATGGTAACTAAAGGAAAGGAACTGTAGTGGTATGCTGCACTTGGATTCAGGTACAATAGCAACAAATGGGAGATAAGGGAAATCAGGCTGATACACTGGGAATGTGAAAGAGGAAGAAACTAGGACCAGTACTACTTGTATCAGTCTTGTCCTCATTATCTTGCACTACTCTTCCAGATTCTTTCTCAGACAAAATCTGGAATAAAAATAATCCAGGTTTTGTTTTGGCTGGACCAAAACCAATCCAGAATTGTTTTCAGAATTCCAAGATAAAACATGCATTTTAGTGCACCAAGTTTTTTCTATTTCATAGACACCTATATCTAAATGCTAACAATACTGGGGTCAGAGGCTGTAATATAAAGCGATTAGAAGTTGTCACCAGCAAAACTGCTGTGCTCTCTTCACTTGTGGAGTTTTTGTGTTACTATTGGATATAGTTCATTAATATGTTTTATTTACAATAACTTCCATTACACATCAACCAAAACAAGTTACAAGATGGAGGAAATTCCAGCAAAACAATAATATTGTATGTAATCATAATCAAAATTTTCCACAAATTGTCAACTGTGAAGCTAACCTAACTGAAGCCATTTTGACTGCTTCAGTGTTGCCACACTGGAGCTGATGGATAGGGAGGGGAGAATTGAGGGGAACATATAGCCAAAACAACGTATTTTCTCTTGAGAACCAAGGACATTCTCACACCTGGTCGGAAGAAGGCTGAGTGATGCCACCCAGCTGCCAGCCCATTCTGTGATTGGACCATGTGACTGACTGTTTTGAGAAAGTATTTATTTATTTATTGAATTTATATCGCCGTCTATTCGCACATGGCAACTCAAGACAGCTTACAGAATATAAAAACTCATTTAAAACAATAAAACTAATAAAAAAGAATAAAAAAATTAATATAATAAAATCATCCTCATCCCCCACCCCGGCAACAGCACATCACACAAGCCATTTAATGGGCTCCATCCTACTCTGGGTTCCCTAGGCCCGCTGGCAGAACCATGTTTTTAGCGCCTTCCGGAAGAGTGTTAGAGTGGGGGCCATTCTAATCTCTGGGGGAAAGTAGGGAAACTTTCAATTAGGTGAAAACTGCAGGAGACCTCAGAGTCGGTTTTCACCAAATACGTGCCAATATGATAATTCCAAATAAAAGTATTTTTTGAGGAATCTACCTGCCTTGGAGTCTTGCTTGCTATGGATTTATTACTTGGAACCCAACACAAATCTTGCATAATTTCATATTTTTACTAGATATTTTTTATTATTATATCATCATTCCCAGAAGGCTCTCTGAAATAGCCAACTGTTTACAAGTGTCTTATAAGGGGAGGGGTCCAAATTACTATCGGACAAATTATTCCACAGGAGGAAGTGGGGTTCATAGAGAATGCTTATTTTTGAGCTCCCTTCCCATCAGAATTCCTAGCAATTGGGATTACCAAACATAGTGATTAGTGCAGATTATTCAGATAGTCTTTGACATACGGCTGGTCAGTTAGTGTTCCTTTGAAGTTATGACAGACCCCAAAAGGGATTTATGACATAAATTTGAAGTTCTGACATCTACCCTCCAGTGAGGTGACTACATTTGGGGCATTTGGCAACCAGACTGCATTTACAACCATTTGCAATGTTCCAAGGTCACATCACCACAATTTACAATGTTTTTCTGGAAATCAGTGTTTCCAGCAAAACCCACCACATAGCGAATGTTTTCTCTTAATGACTGCGGCGTTCGCTTAATGACCACTTTAAAAAAGTAATAAAATCAGTTGCGGTGATGTCTGACCCACTATATGACCATAACTAATGGCCAAAATTGTGGGCTCAAGTATAGTCATAATTCGAGGGCTACCTATATTTGAAGTGTACAGCATCAAAGATACCCACGTTCCAAGCCATATAGACGTTAACCAGCACCTTGAATTGCATCCAGAAATAAACTGGTAGACAAGTACAGCTTACATTAAATAGGGATTAAAAGGTTGTACATGGTTTAATCCATTAGTAACAGGCAATCATATTCTGTACCATCTGAAATTTCTAGGTGGGTTTCGTATACAATGTGCTGAAGTAGGCCAATTAAGAAATGTCAAAAACATGAGTGACTGTAATTAGAATCTCCATTCCAGGGAAGACTCCTTTGCACAATCATTGACTGATATTGCCCAGGTAGGAAGAAATGGAACCATAACTGAATAGAATCACAGCAATTTGGAAGGTTGATAATATTGAAAACTGAAGGATTCAGTAGTACGAGGAAAATCATGCTCCCACCACCCCATTCTATAAGAAGGCACCGATGGGACCAAACAATATGATTTTTATCACATGCCTAGGCTTCCTGGCTTAAAAGTCTTTATATAACCCATTTCTTTCAGAATTATTTGTAGCTACAATACCACCTTTTAAAGAACTTTCTCTAGAAAAGAAAATTTGGAGATGGGACAACAATCATTTAATAAAGCCAGGTGCAAAAATGGCCTCTTAAAGATAGGCAAATAAGTTCTTCTTTTAAAATTAATACTTAGTTTATTGTTTCCTTCCCACCTCCATGAAGAAAAATGGAGGGCTGTACAAGCAGTGATAGAAAGAGGGTAAAGCTAATGTGATAGTAATAATCTAATTATCTGTATATTGAGTTGAGATTAGGAAGATAGAATTGGGGAGTGATCATGCATGCCAGTCTCTTTTCTCCTGTAACAGCTCATCCTCAGTTCCTCCCATATCTCCCTTAGCTACTCAGTAATAACCCATTACTGCTTTTCACACTTTCCTACATTCATCTAACAAAACACCCTCAATTTTACTTCTTTTATAGCACACACCTCTAACCCAACCTTTCCATTGAATTTTCATCTCATTCCAAAGTTGGGAGCCCTCCCTGTTCTCTCACTTTGAGTGGGAGCCTTTCTTCTCCATTCCTCGTCTCCCACCAAAGAAATGAAACTGTCCTTTTCATCACTTTCTTTGCCATTCCTCCAATGTTCCCTTTACTAAGTCCCTTTATTTACTCACACCAAGCTATAATCCTTGAATGAAATCAGGCGGAATGGAGTACATTCACCTACCTATACATCCGGTACTCAGTTAATTCCCAGTCACAATTTTTCATTTCTTGTTCCTTCTATCATTCTTTGTCTTCCTGCAGCACTTTATTAAATTTATATGTCGCCCATCGCCACTCTCGAATTGGCCTTTTTAATCACACTAGATGCTGTTTTAGGACCTCTTTCCAGAGCATGATACCATAGTCTCTTGAGACTGAAGGATGCCAGTGATGATGCCGCCCATCTCATTGTCAAGTTGTGCTGTTTGTTATTTCCACTACTGCTCATGCTGACTTCCACTTTTCCTCATGATGGATGCCAACTAATCTCCACCCAGAAATACACTTTTTTTAAAATTTTTATTTATTTATATTTATATATATCTTTGGACACAGCAGTCACTGCCACTGAAAGCCTAATTTGTGGCCTCTCAAATTACTGCTTCCAGCCCAGTTTGCAAAAAATGATAAAATTTCCAGGGCATGTACCTGCCTTCTTCCTATCAGCTTGACAGAACAGGTATACATGTTATTGATTATTCACTCTCTGGACTTGTTGCTGGCCCTACTCTTATGTCTGCAGAAATTCCTAATGCTAATAGATACTCTTTAAATGCAAACATTAAAGATCTGTAAATATTTAACATAAAATATATTATATTGGACAGGAAAAGAAATGAAATACAATGAATATCCTTTCCTGGCATTCACAAAAGAAAGGCTTGATTGAAACAATAGGTTTTCATGAACACATCTAGAATGTCAGAGGAAAAACAGAAGAGAACACAAAACTTAAACCGTGAAATATTTGATAACCCATCAAAATCTCAAATTCAGTAATGTTTTAGAAAAATATCTAAAACCTATCCTGTGTATACATTGTTTTTCAAAACAGGATGTCCACATTGAGGCCATCTGTTGCCTGAGGATGTAAAGCTGTTTTCATCTTAAATTACTTCTCTAAACATGCATATTCAAAAACATGTCCCATTGTAACCAGTGATACCGGTACACATATCACTACGTCACCGTATCAGTACAGATTAGTGTATACTGTAAAAATTTACAAGAATTTTGTGTTGCATTGATCCCGAAAGGCTTGGGCAATTTGTTTATAACTTTTAACCTATTACCAAAGACAGAGTAATTTGTTTTGTAACTTTTGACCTATAAAACAAGCTCTTTTAAATTATACTTAAAAGGATGACTTTCTGGGAATCACAGGTAAGTTTTCAAAAATAGTCTGTCAAACTGAACTGATTTATTACAGAAGATTAATAAATTATGAAACATTGTCATACAGTTTCCATATATTGTGTTTCTTTTTCAAGTTGTGTTTGGTCATTAAATGAAAAAACCCAGGCTATCATAATTTTGTTGACTTTAAAATATTTAGTTTTATTAGATTTTTATCTCGTCTTTACTACTTTATAAAGAAGTCAAGATGGTTTACATACATAAAACTCCTTCAACTTCTTTTTTCCAGCAAGAACCCTGTGAGGAGGACTGGTTTGAGAGAGAGTGGCTGGCCCAAAGTCATCCAGCTGCTTTTTCATGCATAAGGTGGAACAACAACTCAAAGAGTCTTGTAGTTTCTAGGCCAGCACCTTAGTTACCACCACAAACTGGCATGTATGCATTCAGTTACCGGTAATTTGATTTTGTTAAAATCCACATGCAAAAGCAAACATCAATGTCAGAATAATAACAGGGAAATGTATTTTGTCAACATGTTTGCCGAAAAATCTTTATATTGGCCAATTGTTTTGTGGGCTTGATGTTGGTTGTAATAATTAAATTCTTCAATGGCTATCTGAGGGACAAAATCTGAGGGAAGGGCTTATCACAGATCTGTTATAGATACTTATTTTTTTGGACACACGGGATGAGATCTCTAGCAGAATTTCTCCCGGACTGAAATGAATTCCTTTTAGAGTTGCTGTAACTCTCCATTTAGTCTACACTCAAGAAATATATCAAGATGCATCTTCTTTTATTTACTTTTTTGAACAATTTAAATGTGTTACTATATGGTATTATTTTATGTTTGTGTTGTTACTTTATTAAATGCAATTACACGTAGTTATGATTTTTGTAATGTTTCTTGAGCTTTTGATGAGTTATTTATATGGTATCAATTTGTGTTATTACTTGAATTAAATGCAGTTAAACACAGTTATGTTTCTTGAGTTTTGGTTCTAAGGTAAAAATATAGATACAAATTTAAATAATAATAGTTTAGACCTACACACATGTATGTCTGAAGGAACCTATTCTCTGCTTTCTAACAAACATAGCCCTCGGTTAATAGCAATAGCGCTCAGACTTATATACCACTTCACAGTGCCTTTCAGCTCTCACTAAGCGGTTTACAGAGTCAGCATATTGCCCCCAACAAACTGGGTCCTCAGGTTACTGACCTCGAAAGGATGGAATGATGGGAATTGGGTCTGGAATTTCCATTGCTAATAGATGTAGTCATTTGTGACCTCTTGCCAACTTTCTCACTGACTTTGCTTGTAGGGAATCAGCAAAGGAGGTTGCAGATGGTGATCACATATCACTCATTCAGGGCTGTTGAAAGTTTGAATACACACTGAAAAACTGGTCATTAAGCAAAGACCACCTGTACTGACATTTGTTAAAATTTTCAAAGGCAGTCTTCTAAATAACACAGGAATTAGTATAATGGGTCCACATTGTGCATTAATTTATGTGTCTTTTACATGGATTATTGAAAAGGCTATAGGCACTAGATTCATAAACTACATTAAGTCTACAGACCAGATTTTATAAATGATAGTATCTAGATTCATACAATGCACTTGGACAAATCCAAACAAGCTACATTATTATTTAACACAATTTGTGAATCTAATCAGTATTACAACATATGGATAACTGTTGAAATTGTGGCAAGTAGTATTACAACAAAGGAGACAAAAACATTTCACATTACATGTATATCAATAAGCAAAAGTGGATTTAGAAGTACAACCACCTTTCAAATAAATTTATTTACTTTTATATATAATTATTTTTGGGGCTCTTAGGCTGCTTTAACCATAGTGGACTCTGACTGCATACATATCTGATACAGCAATCAAATTAAAACAATGCATATAGTAAAAAACAAAATATCTCTGTACTGTTAACAAATATTTCACATATAGATATCCTTTTGGATAGAAGAATAAGTTAACATATCAAGTCCCAAATGCCAGGCATTTACAACTTCTCAAAAACTCTGTACCATAGGGACACATCAAATTTCATATCAGGTACAAATCAAGTATTACATCCATGATCCCATAAGCTTCTTATTCCTAGATCTTTTGTTTTATTTATGTTATTGTTTAGCTTATTAGTTTTATCCAGTTCATCATTACTTATCTAAAGATAGTTTTTATTATTTTTAGCATCAACTACATAATATTATGAAACAATGTATTAGATATTCATGAATTTTATGTAATTCATGTGCTATTTCATAATTTATTTTATGCAATACCTGTACTGGAAATCTCACAAAACTCAAGAAGACTAATAGCAGCAATTGAAGAAAAGTTTCTCAAATTAGGAAGAGAAAATGCTCCAAATTATATGAGAAGTCTGAACTGCTTTTGGTGACATAAACTTCTGTTAGAGTTTATTCTGTTCAACTTTCAAGTTTTCCATCAAATGTATGTTTAAAGTTTCCCAATTTTCTGATGACATAAAATCCACAAATGCAACAGACCACTATACTTATTTATTTATCCAATTTATTTATCCAATTTATTGCCTACCCATGTTACCACAGGGTAACTCTGAGTGGCTTATACTATTGTAATATTGTATTATTGTACGGTACTGTTAACAGTGAGAAAGGTTGGTATTTCAAATAGTTCTTTTTGCATAATTTCTTAACAGCATCTTTCCATGTAGGAATAATTGTATATTGTGTCACCATGAAAACGTCAAAGTGAGCGGTTTTAGATTTTTTTTGTCCCTAATCAAACCTTAATTTAATTAGATATTATTTTTAGTGAGTAATGCTATACTCTTACAGCCTGTGACCTTAATTGTTCCTCTCCTAAGTTATTTTGGTCATTCTTTTTGGCATTTTCTCTAGTTCTATAGTATTATTTTTGAGGTTAGTGAACTGATCTGTATATACTATTCCAAGAACAACTGCACAATAAATTTGTATACAGACACTACAATAGAAGCAGCTTATAGTTTTTAATCAAACTATGTATCAGAACCTCATTACTCCTTTCCTGGTCAGTCATTGACAAAATCAGATCCGATCTGTATTTATTTAAATTAGGAAAAGGTGTGCGTGTGTGCTTAAAATACACATTCCCTAAATTTTGAAAGATCTTTTTGAGACTGCTTGAACTTTCTTTCACTTTAGCTATTTTAAATAACGTGTCATATTGTTAGAAAACCCAGAAAAACCATTCATTCATGAATTTGAAAATACCAGCTCCCAAAACAATTCCTTGGAGAGATATATGGGAGGGAGTTACTTTTTTGTCAACTAGGGAGAACCTTCCATTATTACTACTCTTTGCTTTCTGTTATTAAAAGGTAAAGGTAAAGGTTCCCCTCGCACATTTGTACTAGTTGTTCCCAACTCTAGGGGGCGGTGCTCATCTCTGTTTCAAAGCCAAAGAGCCAGTGCTGTCCAAAGACATCTCTGTGCTCATGTGGCCGGCATGACTAAACACCAAAGGTGCACGGAATGCTGTTACCTTCCCACCAAAGGTGGTCCCTATTTTTCTACTTGTATTTTTTACGTGCTTTTGAACTGCTAGGTTGGCAGAAGCTGAGCTCACCCCGTTACGTGGCACTAGGGATTCGCTGAACTGCTGACCTTTTGATCGACAAGCTCAGCGTCAGGTATTAATCTGCATGTATTTTATTTATTTATTATACACAATTCTATCACCACTATGTATTTGTACTGTGATATCTTCTTTTTGATGTAAAAATAATTAAAATTCCATAATCTTTTACTTCAAACTTGAATCTTCCTATCTGTTCTTGAGAATAAAAAAAAATACAAATTGAAAACAATAAAAAAATGTAAGGGAGATAAACCTGAATCAATGATATTGTACTGTATAGCTTAAATTATATTAATTATATTTTCTAGACACCTGTTAACCTCTCACAAAGGAATAGATTCCAGAATGTGAAAATTCTAATTAGATATGTTTACTACTGCTTTTTCATCTAGCTGGCCATTCTGTGATTTTAGTTAGAAAAACATCTCTGACTAGCTTCTGTTATTCCTTATCCAAGAGTCAATACTACCCATCCAAAGATGGAAAACAGAAATTGGCAACCTACAATCCATATTTGGTCCTTGGCATAAAAATAATTCAACTATTTAATTTCTGTAGCCATGCATCTCAACAAGTGACACTAAGCATCCTATATCACATATATATCCCACCTGCTTTGGTTTTCTGTTTTACTTTAAAAAAAACATTGAAGATAACAGTATATCAGTTTGCATAGCAGGATTATTGAAGAAGAAAGCAAGAAGTAATTCAGGAGAATTACTCCTGAATTTAGAAGATATTACCACCCAAGTGATAATATTTAGAAGATATTACCACCCAAGCTCTATCTATGGCTCCTAATCCTCCCCTAGAGATTTATTTAATGCATTAGATACATTACTGATTTCAGAATAATTATGAAGGATTACAAAAAAAAGGGAAAAAAGTATGCACAATTTTGTTTGCAAGATCAAGTTTTTTAAAGCAATATTTGTTGATTGGAAATTTATAAATAATCGATCATCAAATAATCATCAAATAAATAAATAAATAGAGGATTTTAAAGTTATCTTCCTAGATCCATTTAGATTCCCTATTAATAAATCAGCAAAACTATAAAATTATTTTTCTTATCAATCCTTTTTGTCTTCTTAGTAAGAATGGCACCCTCAGGCGGAATGGAATGTGTCATCCAACTTTTTCAGGACAAATTGACCTATTTGATGTTATTTTGGAACAAGAAATAGAGTTAATAAATGAATACATATAAAAGTGAAGACCAAAAATACCAACATACAATGTCTCTCTGTTCGTCCATTTATTTATCTAGATTCCCCCCCCCCCCCAAAAAAAACCCAGTTAACTGTGAATTTGGAGGGGAGGGAATATCATCTTAAATTTACTAAGAATAACAGAGGGCAATGTTGAAAACAAAGGACTGGCTTGAGGTATAAATGGCTACCTGCTAAAAAGCATGGATACCTTTGAAAGTGAACTGGAAGATCAGCTGTTCCTTGAAACAGGCATTTGCCTGGTGAATGTAATCTTTTTGTTATACTTTTGTTTTTGTTACTGTCTCTATTTTATTTTATTTCCTTTACCTTTAAAAAATTCCTCTTTACCTTAAAATAATTACTTTTTTTCTTACCTCCCATTCATCTGGCTTTACTCTTAATTTTCTTTTTCCATTTCTATATAGAAATCTATAGAGGAAAGAACGAGCAATTTATTATTTGTACATATCCCGATGGAAACAAAGACATTTCAAGATATTACTTTCAAGTAAAGTGTCTTCTGACATCTTATTGACTGATACTTGTATTATAGCACACACCTTCATGGATTACAGTCCACCTCACCAGACACTGGTTATGACAAAGTTATCAACTTATTAAAGGAATATGAATCTTTAAAATAAAACAACTGATTTACATATTAACCATTTATAAAACATTTGTTTACTATACTTTGTTGCAGCAAAATTTGTATCCATATAAATTGTTTATATTCAGTGGTCGCCTTAATTCCAATTTTCTCTCCAAGAAAAAGTAGACCATTTTGGAGAAATGTTTACATTTACCTAGTAGGGGAAAAGTCCCACTGAGGTTATTAGAAGCTGTTAGTAATCCCATATGAGATTGTATTGATATTTTACAAGAAATAGTTTATTGTAATTTAATCCTGTTTTAAAATCTTTCGGTCTCCTGGTTTCTAACCTATACCAAACTGAGCCTTATGTACAGGTAGTCCTTAACTTACAACTATTCATTTAGTGACCATTCAAAGTTACAACAGCACTGAAAAAATGGCTGGTCCTTGCACAGCATTCCCATGGCTATGTGATCAAAATTTGAACACTTGGCAACTGGCATATATTTACAATGGGTGCAGCATCCTGGGGTCATGTGACCTTCATTTGAAACCTTCCCAGAAGCTTCCAGCAAGCAAAGGTCAATTGGGGAACTGGATACACTTAATAATCAACTGCATGATTTACTTAATAACCACAGTGATTTGCTTAATGACAAAAAATTTATAAAATTGCGTAAGACTCACTTAACAACCCAAATATTGTTGTAAATCAAGGACTAACAATAATAATAAAACAATTCCAGATAAATAAAAAAATACTACTCTGTCGTATTTTAGTTGGACAGGTCCAAACTAAGACTATAATTGTATATTTATGCTGAACTCAGTGGCACTTCTAAATAAAAAGATGTCATGTCAGCAAATCTGGGAACATCAGAATCCACTAAATTACAAACTGATTACTTAATGTCTTTTCTAGATGACCTACTGAATTACTACTGAAATAGATGAATAAAGATAGAAATTATCAAGCACAAACAGGAAATTTTCCTAACAAAGAATCAATATGATTTTTGTATACATATATTATATATTATATTATATTATATATTATATTAGTTTAATTTATATGCCGCCCTTCTCCAGAGACTCAGGGCGGCTTACAATGCTTTTAAGCAATAGCCTTCATACTTTTGATACCTTCATACCTAGTAGGGCTTTTGGCCCCCCACAAGCGGTGGTCTATTTTATACAAAGCCAGCTTATTGCCCTCACAAACCAGGTTCTCATTTTACCTACCTCGGAAGGATGGAAGGCTGAGTCAACCTTGAGCCTGGTGAGATTTGAACTCGCAGTAATTGCAGGCAGCTGGCAGCTAAGTGCTACTTTAACAGCAGTTTAGTCCGCTGCGCCACCAGGATTTTCATACAGGTAGCCCTATACTTACAGCCAAAATTGGGATCAGAATGTCTATTGCTAAGTGCAGTTGTTAAGTGAGTCACATCCAATTTTACAACTTTTTGCTGCAGTTGTTAAGTAAATCATTGTAGTTAAGTGAATCATGTCATTATTAAATTAATCAGGTTTCCCCCATTGATTTTGCTCTTCAGAAGCACCCAGGAAAGTTACACTGGCGATCACATGACTCCTGGAAGATGCAATTGTTGTAAATACATGTTGCGTTTCCAAGTGTCCAAATTTTGATTACATGACCATGGGAACACTGTGACCATTGTAAGTCAGTTGTTAAACAAGTGGATGTGAGTTGAGGGCAAATATAAGTCCTTTCACAATTCACAACTTTAAAAATTCCTTTATTATATATTTATTTACTGAAAAAAGTACAAATTTGCTGGTTTCATACATCCTAATGGATCAATGTTTCCAAATCACTAGGGCCAGATGCAAATATACACAAAACCATGGCTCATATAATTCCATATGAACACTGGAGTTGGGTAGCCAATACATTTAAATAAATGATTTATTGAATAAAGCACAATTAATGGGATTCACATGATACTCTTAAGACATTGACTATGGTTTATAAACCAATATCTGTAGCTACTCAATATATAAAGGTAAAAACCAAACAAATTACATTTTGGCTTAGCACAACACATGAATTGGGATATAGAAATAAGCAATGAGATGACTAAGTTTGCAAACATCAGCTTATTAAGAATTACTAAACAAAAATAATTTGTGAATTATTAAAATATTAATATTAAGAATAAATATTAAAATGCCAAGCATGGTTTAGAGTAAAGAAATGTAAAGTGAGCATATTAAAGCAAAATTCTGACTTCACATACATACTGAAGTAAGAATAACTGACCATGAAAGGGATTTTGAGTTTATGACAGAAAGATCAACAAAAAATGTTGCTTCGCTTGTGTTCCTGCTGTGAAAAAGACACAATACAAGTGCTTGAAGGTAATTGTGAATTAAAACTGAATCTGTCAATATTATAATGCTTTTCTACAAATCTATAATACATCCACACTTGGAATATATCTACAAGTTTGCTAGAAGTAGCACAAAAAGGATACCATATAACTGAAGAAGTTGCAAGTTGTCCAAGAAATTGGATCAACTACCCTGTGACAATTTGACAATTAGTCATCCTCACAATCCTGTAAATATTTTCTCCTCACAATTCAAACTCTAAATTTTAAAATTGAAAGTCCTAATAGCTTAGTTGCTGTAAGCTTGATAGTCTATCTTGATATGAAGCTGTCTGCACATTAACAGTAGCAGGAGAGGCCCTCTTGAAAATACTTTCACTTTCTAAAGTCCATTTCTTGTTCACATAAAGGAAAGCCTTCTCTATGTAGGTCCCAAATTGTAGAACATACCGGTAACTCTTTTTCAGTCTGTTTTTCTAATTTCAGAAAAAGCATCTGGATCATTTTCTTCAGTCAGAGCTTTACAGTTGCAATTCAGTTTGATGATGACATTTTTGTAGTGTATATTTTAAGTGCCAGTGTCTTCACTTTTGAGTATCAAAAAAAAAAAGATACATACATACATATGAAACGTTTCATGGAGATCTTAATTACAATGTGAAATTTTGTGTTTGCATGAGGGATGGACAAAAAACTTTAAACAAAGTACAGAGAAATTCATGGAGGATAAAGACTCCCAGTTGCAGAACAGGTGAGTATACATGCCGTTAGCCTTGTTTGCTACATGCCCCTTTGCCCAAACAACTAATTTTTTAAGGGTTGCTGTTCTTAAGAATGACTGACTAGACCTAATACATTTAAGGTTCCCAAACTCTGTGTCTGCCAAAGAGCCCTTTAATCGAGCATCCAACTTTTTAACGAAGAATTCATGCACAAGTCTTAAACACAAGAAATGCATAAAGCCTAGCCCCAAAGAGAGTAAAGGGATCAGTTTTAAATCATGTTATTTAAAATTCATTTGTTGTTTAAAACTAGTTTGCTCGTCCAGTTCTTAACAAAATTACATAAAACGCCGAGCAGATCAAACTATATGTAGGAATGTAGAACACCTCCGTTTCCTCTCGGCAAACATATGGAAACAATTGATACCATAACATGGCAATGAAAGAAACCCCAAAGCAAAAGTTTAGAGGAAAATACCTCGGGAGTTACTTTGCTGTAGATCATCCCCTCCGGAGGCTCAACAGGATTTATTAAATAATTGCATCTCTAGTAGGACTATAGCCTCAAAGAAGCATACAGTATTTAGTAAGGGAACTCCTCCTCGGAAGGAATGGATCTGGAACCATGGCTTAAATCGGGAGTCTTAAATTTCCCACGCCCCAAAACTAAGAGGTGGGAAACAAATTCTTTAAAAAAAATCCCACAGAATAATTTTCGCATTAGCGGCCTCTTAATTTCCCGGGGCCCTCGGTGGGCGTTTCCCAAGGAAAAAGAAAATTCAAACCGCCTTATTTTGCAGAGGGCCTTTTTCCCTGTGCCCCCCCCCCACCCCCTCACTCGCGTGGCTCATAGGCTCAGAAGAGGAGGCGGGGCAGTTCGGGGCGAGGACTCTTTTTTCGCGGGGGACGGTTTCAAGAGGACTCGCCGGAAGTTGCACCAGGCCTGAGCCGGCCTTAAACGCGCTGCGAACGTCGTCTGGAAAGCGCAGCGGGCGGTTTTTCGAGGGAGGATTGACCCGGCGTGGCTTTCGCGAGCTAAATGCGTGGAGACCCAAGGAGGTGAGCTGAGCCCTTAAATCGTGCCCGGGTTACAGATTTCCTTGGAAGGGGGGAAGGGAGCCCATGCTCCCGTTTTGCTACTCCCAGTTTTCACCAGGTTGCTGCGTGGTCTGGCGTCACCACGAGTAACAGCGTGTTCTATATATACGGTGTAAGTGATTCCTTTGCCTGCGGTCCTCCCACGGCTAGAGAAACCGGGCTTGGTGCATACTGGAACACGGGTTTCATTGTGTTCCTGCAGTGTCGTGTGTGCAGGTAGCTTTGGGCATAAGCAGCTAGGACGGGGAAGGAGTTTTCACCAGCATCAGTGTTCAAGATGATGCCCTTCAGCTCTGTCCGACTGCAACTTCCAGAAGTTTCTGAGATTAGCTGGGGTCTCAGAGTTGCAATTCCGTGCACCTGGAGTTCATCAAGTGGGTGAAAACTCACCTGTCTTCCCCCCCCCTCTTTATGGAAGCCAGGTGTCGGGTTTGCTAGAGGGCGTGAATCTTTTAAGGGAGAGCCTGGAATTCCCCGAAAGTAAACTCAATTGAACTCCATAGGATTGACTTCTGCACACCTGGTTTATACACGAGACAGGATTCCACTGTTTTGCCAATTCCACCCTTGATATGCGGTGTATTTTTAAACAACATTATTTTGGTTACGGTAAATGGCTATGGAGATTCTCAGTCATCCAGGTCATGGTTGTCTCAAAAGGCAGTTAGACTGCCTTTGTTTTTCCTTGAAGACGTTTTGCTTTTCATCCAAGAAGCTTCATCAGTTCTAACTGGATTGGTGGTGGGATTGGAAGGATTAGTTCTGTCGGAAAGATCTGACAACATCTATCAGAACTAATCTTTCCACCCTCCCAGCACGTCCAGTCAGAGCTGATGAAGCTTCTTGGATGAGAAGCAAAACATCTTAAAAGGAAAAATAAAGTCCAGTTGCCTTTTTAAAAAGCATCTTTGAGACTATCCTGGTTAAAATATTTTTAAATTATATATAGTAATTATGTATACTGACCTTGCATCAGATATTTCCAGAGAAATGTCTAGTTATAAGTGAAACTTGGGGAACTTGAATTAAAAAAATTATTATTATGGACCTCTTATTACATGGTGCATAAACATGTTGAAGAATACCCTCGCCCTTGCTTTGTTTTTAGCACATGACAGTATGCATTGTTTTTACGATACTTTATCATGATATTAATACTTATTTTTGTTCAATTCTATATCCTTTAGTTTGGAACACTTTACTAAGGGTATAACATATTTTCTAAAGGCAATTTCACCACTGCGTATTTACTACCTGTTTCTTGGTTATCATTGTGCTAATATAACAGTAATGGGGACAGACATCGTATTGCTTCAGTGATGGTTAGACAATGCTTTTAAGTGATTAAGTGGTAAATGCTGTACCACAAAGGAAGCTGGAAACAGGTACAAATAGTATTTTGTGCTATATGATTTTAATGGTATGAAATTGAATTCTTTGAATGCTGATTTATTTAATATGCAGGTAGTCCTCAATTTACAACCACAATTGAACCTAAAATTTCTGTTGCTAAGCAAGAAAGTTAAGTTTGTCCCATTTTGCAAGCTTTCTTGTGACAATTGTTAAGTGAATCACTGCAGTTGTTAAGTTAGTAACATGATTGTTAAATGAATCTGGCTTTCCCACTGACTTGCTTGTCAGAAGTTCGCAAAATGGCATTGCGACATTGCAACTGTCATAAATATGAACCAGTTTGCCAATTGTCCAAATTTTGATCGTGCAACGATCGTAAGTGTAAAATACGGTCATAAATTATTTTTTCAATATCATTGTAACTTTGAATGGTCATTAAACTAATGGTTATAAGTCGGGAATACCTGTAATTGCTATTTATGTGTTTATGGAGTATATTCCTTTTCAGTTGCACAGTACTACTACTTAATCTGAACTGCAGAAAACTTTCAAGGAAATTAATACCCTTCAGTATGTTTTATATCAGTGTACATACATAATAATTGTACTTAATCTGTGAAAATTTATAGCACCGTGTAGCTACCATATTTTCTGGTGTATAAGATTACTTTTTAACACAGGAAAATCCTCTCAAAAGTCGGGGGTCGTCTTATACGCCGGGTATAAGCCTACCGATGCTCCGACTTCCCCAGCTGACCCCCAGTGATGGCGAGCCCCAGCTGTCTGGGGAAATCGGAGCATCGGTAATATCCACCTGGATGCCTGGGACGGTGGGGGAAGCTCCGCGCAGCAACCAGCTGGGTCCAGCATTCAGCAGCATGCAGCCTTGACGAGATTGGCACAGCTTCCCAAATCTGAGTTGCCGGTGCTGACCGATGACGCTACGGGAGCGCCGACAACATTGAGGGGTAGTCTTATACGGCGAGTATAGCCCAAACCCTATATTTTAATAGGAAAAGTAGGGGGTCATCTTATACGCCCAGTCGTCTTATACACCGGAAAATATGGGTATATTCATTAATCCATAATACTTTTATATTGTTTAGCACAGAATAGGATTAATAGTACAGTTGTGATTCTTTGTCATCAAGGACGTAGGCAAACATATTTGCTGTTTTCTGTCATGCGTATGTTCTCATGATATTTATTTGTATAAATGCTTTATGTAGTAATAAAGTACATTATTATATAAAACTGAGTGGAACCAATTCAGATAGCAACCATAATACTGAAATTGACTAAACATATCTGAAAATGGCATTTCTTAACATGCATCCCAAACATTATTACACTGGAGCAGTGACATTCTAACTCATCCTTCCCATGCCAGAAGGTGCATTAAAGGTGATTGGACTTTTAATATTTCATAGCATTCTTCATGAAACTATTGTGCAAAAATTATGCTTGCTTTTCATATCCAACATCACTGTTTTTTCACTTCCTTTAATTGTTCATTGTGTTCCACTGTGATAGGCTGCCAATTTATGTTAAGAAGCTCCAGTATAGCCATGTTGTCTAACTTATTGTTGCGTGCACACACAAACACACACACACACACAATTTACTAGGAGATAGTAGAAATCGTTGTGGTTCAATATGTACAAGATAAATATTTGTCAGTGTGTTTCAGGTAGATACTTTGTTTAATCTACAGTGATAATGATATTTGTAGTATTTTCTGTCAGAAGTTCGCAAAGAAAGAATTGTAGCCTACGAGTTGGAGATAAATAATGCTAATTTTAATCAAAATGTTTTTCTCCAAACTGTAGTTTTGTATCTCAACCTTCCAGCTTCCAGAACTAGCACTGATGATGTTACCTAGTTAGAGTAATGAAACCCCTGCAAGAAAACAAGCAAGCTCAGAGAGCACCAAGGACCCCTCATTTCAACCCTGAGCTACACATATTCTCCTTTACCTTCCAGCTTTGCTTAGTTTCTATAACAACAAAGTGTAGAGACAATACTCTTTTTAACATAGTAGTAGAGTTGTAACATCGGAATATAAAAAGCATAGCTCCTCTAATTTGAATTCTTAAGTCAATATGGCACAGGACAATCTTTATATGAAGAATCAAAATCTTCTCAGTAGACTTATAGTTTAAAGAGTCTTACCTTGTCCATTAGTTTGGATTTCTTGGAGCTGCAACCATTTCTTGGGAGAAATGAAGAATCGCTGCTCTCCCACACAGACATAATTGCAAGGTCATGCTTGCCATTACATTGTGCTATGAATTATCTGGGCATAGAGCATTTTAGTGTTACAGTTTTCATTTGCTGTGCATTATGTGTACTTTTTGTACTAAACACCTTGCAACAAGGATATTGCATATGCACCAATAGACGAAAGAACTATACATCATGAGTATTAATTTACTTATAATAGCCATCTAGGAAAGATTGATAGTTTTATATATTTATTCAATTTACAGGGTTTTTTCCTATTTCATTGAACAGCAATCCCCAGTTTCTCAAATAACTTTCATTTTTATCCACTTGACATCTATGTCAAGTGATGTCATTTATTTTGATCATGATGATTTTATATTTATACATTTATGCCACTTCCTGTGTTTTTTTTTGCAAAAGATATACATGTATATATTTTGCATATACAATTGTTCCTGATACAATTGATCCCATATTCCTGATTTATGATGAAAATCATAATGAATATGGAACCAATCACATTCCAGATGTCAGCTCTTAAAGGAAATAAGAAATAATGCACATAGATTTGGTATCCTGCTGCAGAATAGGGCAATATTGCATCTATGTATAAGACAGATAAGAGTTTCACATTTTTCACATACAAAAATGAGTACTGTAAGTAATAATAATAAGGCAGCAGCAGGCAGGATTTCTATTTATGGTCAGCTAATCTATATTAGAGAGGTTGTTGGAGTAATCTATCTCAGAGATATATTTATTTCCATATCTAATGCCTGGCATTGTGTATACATATACTGCATTTCTGAGTGCCATAGCATCAAGAACTTCAAAACTTCAGCCACATATTTCAAGTACATCTAGATCTGATGCTTAGTTGAATGTATATACTAATACATATCTTATCCTCTGTCTTTATCTTTTCAAATGTGCACAGAATTTGGAAGCTAATTTGGATAAGCCCAATGTACCTTCATAGGCATATGAATGTTCTTATTTGCGTTTTTCTCCTATATAATTATTTTTAACGTTTTCTTTTTAAATAATATATTGAAATCTATAAGATTTCCTTGGAAATAAAAACAAGAAAAAAAGTATGCTTGTATATCACCATATTAAGGCAGGCACTAGTTTACCCTTAACCATGGAAGCTTATTTGATAAAGCCAAGCTGTTTTGAGGAAACATTAGAGGAGGGAATGCTGTGCATGTCATTTTGAGCTCCTGAAAGAATGCATGCTATTTGAGGGATAGCCTATTAGATATTTTGTTTTAGAACTTCAGTGGTTTGTCATTGACCATGTTTATTGGAATAGAGTCCAAAATAGGTGGAGGAAGCCTGTTAATTATCTCTAGACTATCTGAACTAAATAGTTCTTAGTAAGTTCCAGTTCATATTTCATTCTTAAGCACATAGTTTATATGTGAAACAGGCAATAGATAAACCTGGTTAAGGATTCTATGTACATTCTTTCATGTTTATATGCACAACCTAAGTATAAATTTTATTCAAAATTGTTGAATAAAACAAATGTGGCAGTGGCATTTAGGCACTCTTAATTAATATGGCATTAATTGCAGTATATGATAGTTCTGCAAGCAATTAATGCATTTTACCAAAGACAGATTGATTTATATACATAAACACCTCATAAGAAGAACACTTTACAGAATAGAGTTTTGGTAGTAATAATAAAATAATGAGCTCTAAAGCTTCCAAATTAATTTAGATGTTTTAAGTAGTTCCCTCAGTTTTACAGGACTGAGGCAAATATTACCTCAATGTAAATGTATTTCTTAGGTTTCTAGTTCCTCTAATGTTTAATTTTCGAGATACATTTGCTGTTCTCTTGATTATTTTATAGTCCTGCATTATTCTAGAGCCTCCCTATGATTATTTGTGTCCCTCCCTCTTTAACATTTCTTGTAGCTGTACTGCATTATATAATTCTTTTTAAAGTTACCTTGAAACCCTGATCATTATATTGGAGCTCTTGTAATGCTACACCATAATTAACGTTCATTAAAGTTAACAAGAAAATGATATAAAGCTAAAGATGTGACCACAAGCCTTCCTAAGCATAGTCCTAAAAAGCGGGTAGTATTGTGTGCCATCATGCATAATTATATCACATATTCCTGGGATAAGCAGAACTGGATCAGGATCAGCTGTCACTTGATTGTTAGGAGTCTTAAGGAATGAAGATGTCAACTGTCATCAGCCTCCTGATATAATTAAGATTCTTATGGAGAGAAAAGCATCACTCTCCTTCTAGATGAGACAAGAGCTCTGCACTGAACAAACTGAGGCCAGTTCTTCCTGTGATACCCTGCCTGATGTTCTCTGCTTTACACAGAAAGATGTATGCCATCTCCACCTTCTCTAGTTGGACAGCCGGTTCTCCCCAGACCCTTCTTGATCATCAGGAATCTTTTTCTGAAATAGAGTGCTCTTCTCACTTGTATTTAGCTGGGGTTTGCCCTCTTGTATCTTGCTGGGGTTCTTGCAAAAAGGTTTGATTATAGGAGGAGTGGGTCTCAAAAAAAGCTGAGGGTATTACTCGAGCGCCTGTGAGTTAGAGGAACAGGGCTATTGGGCCACACAAAGTCTAGCATACAATGTAGGTGATTCTTTCTGCCTAAACCAACAGCATTGCATTAATAGGACAAAATGTGAAGTCATCATGCGTTTGGATCTGATAAAGAGCATAGGTAGTGATTGAAACATTCTTGTTTGTAAACACAGATCAAAATGCAGTAGTATTTTAAAGAGTGTTGAGGGAATTAATTCACCTGTTTTGTAAGAGATGTACATTTCTAAGTTTAGTTAGGTGGTATTATATCTCCATTGTTGTGTATATCACATTTTCCTACTCTATTCTTTGTTATTTATTTTGATATATACAGTAATTAAGCACTGTCCTCTTATCCCATTCCCACACATTTCTTCTAGACTATGCTTTCTAAGAATTGCTGTGAGAAAAATGCTTATGTAACGTTTTTTCTGTCCACTTTTTATTTTTCAGGATATATGGAAAGAAATCCTTAGGACTTGAAAATGTTACAAGTGACATGGTAATTTAGCCAGTGCCTGAGAAATGATGGATTCCCAGAAGATTGGAAATGGTTTGCAAGTGACTGATATAGGGACATCTGCACTCCACATGGTGGGGTATTTGGGAAAAGTCAGTTCAGTTCTTTTTCACATTGTGCAAAGTTCCTTCTCAATTTTGAGATTATTTTTTCAAAAAAAATGATTTTATAGGTCTAATTTTAATATATGATCTCTTAATTTCTTATAAAATTATTTTTTCCACGGAAATCTCACTGAAATGGCGAAAGATTTACTATTTTCAGATCTTAGTACAAATATATGTGAAAATATTTGTTCTACTTGATGAAATATACAAGAGTTCAGAATTATAGTAATGTGTTATGCTCTATATAAATACAAGTGAACATTCTATAAAAGTCAAATGATCAATGATATGAATTGTTCTAACATTTATTTGTTTTACTGTTATTGATGTCAAATTCAGTGTTGCATTTTATAAAAATTATTTTGCAGCATTTTGATCTTTCAGCGCAATACATGTGTTATCTGGTATTAATCTTTTCAGAATTGTAATTCTGCTGAAGAAACTCCAGATGGATGCTGCCCAGCCTGTAAAAGGATTGGTTTGACGGGACACATAAGAAAATACCACATCAATTTTGAAGAATCTATTTTTCTGTGTGAAAATCCACAGGTATTTCAGTAGTTTGGGAAGTCATTGACTTAAAGTTTGTCTAACATTTCTATATTCTGTCCTCCTTAATCTGGATACCTTTTGTGATATACCAGATAATTATTGTTGTACTTCATCACTGAGTAGTTCACAGACAAGAATATCATCTATCTAGGTTCTATTAAGATCGAGCATGATACCTTTCAGCAAAATGGTTTTCAAGAAAATCTACATATAGTGAGTTATACGATGTACAATATGAAAGGAAACTGATTTGAAAGCAAAGAACCCACTCCACTCCCATTATCTGTAGCATTCTTAGACTTCATAGATAATTTGTAGAGCAGTCTGCTTAGTATATCTAAAGTTATAACGTCTTTATTGATTTTTAAATGTAAAATAGTGTAGCTAATTTTAGACACATTTTTATATTAATTAGCATTGGTAAATCTGTGGATTTGTGTAGTTCCCCCAACCCATTTTGTGAGTTCCAGAATCACTTCCCCCAATTTACATAGATGGTACAGTATATAAAATAAAAACTAAAACTAATATTTAAAGTCTAAGATAAATTTAATGTGCTTATGTTGAGTTTAAGTTTCCTAGACCACTCACAATCCGAAAAAGTTGGCCCTTTCCCATAAGCAAAGGAATCCTTAGCTTCCCTCCCTCCCCAGACTTATGCCCCTCATGTAGTTAAGTATCTCTTAACTTATGGATATTAAATGTCTGCTTCAGTCCCTGCTTACCTCAGGTATATCTGTGAACATGAATCCTGCCTTTTACTACTCGCACTCTAATGTTTTATAGATAAAAAAAGTTTATCAGGGAAAGAAGAATCCTTTATGGAGCCTTCACAGTGTTCAGAATTGTAGAGGCATGTTAAATAAAAATAAATTGCAGGAAGAAGGAGGAAGAACCCGAAAAGAAAGACGTATTGGCTCTTCTGATATTAAACCCATTCCCATCTTTTACTTGTCAGAGTAGGCTGGAACACTCAGTGAGAAAGAGGCAATAGGTACCACTCTGGTTGTGGATAAAAACATGAAAAAAGATTGCAGCAATGAAAGGGAAGGCAAGTTAATCAGTAGAAAGAAAGAAAAAACTAAAAAAGAGAGTGGCTAGAGCCTGCAGTCTATAAAGTTTAACTTTGATTCAAGGAAACTAGAAATATCCTCCATTTATGTGGAGTACAGGAAGGAACCGTAGCAGAATTGTATTTCTAAGCACACAGATGTCTAGAAAAGTAACACTTAAAAATAGCCTTCAAAAACATGCTACCCTCCCCACCTCATAAATAATTTTAAACAGACACTCCATGCAAAGGAAATACTTTTATAGATTTGTTGCTGTGCAGTATCAGGGATGCTCTTTTGAGAAAAAAAATATTGTATCAGAGAACAGTACTGTTTAAAATAGACTGTGATTTTAATAGTTTTTAATTAGATGCCTAATTTCTGTACAGGAAGTCCTCTACTTTTAGGTACTGTTCCAAGTTACAATGGCACTGAAAAAAGAGACTTATGACCGGTCCTCACATTTACAACTAATGTAGCCTTCCCCACGATCACGTGATCAAAGTTTGGGCAATGGGCAACCATATCTTCATGACAGTTGCAGTACCCCAGGGTCATGTGATCGCCATTTGTAACCTTCCCAGCTCGATTCATTTAATGACCATGTGATTCACTTAACAACTTCAGCAATTTGCTTAAAAAGTGTGGCAGAAAAGGTCATAAAATGAGATGTGACTCACTTAAAAACTGCCTTGCCTAGCAAAGAAAATTCTAGTCCAAATTGTGATTGTAAGTTGAGGACTATGACAGTCTGTGACAGTTTCTCCATTTCATTCCTGAAATGTGCATCATATGCTGTTATTCTACTCAGACTAAATGTAAGTATAATGTCTTTGTTTTGTTTTTATTTCAGTGCATTTACCCTCTAGGGTCTGCACCACTAAGCACTATTATAATTCCCAGTGATGCAAAAGGTTATTCATCTCAGGCCACTTGTGGGAAAAGAAAGTTATTTGGAACAAACCTATTGACCTCTTCTATTGAACCATGCTTAAAATTGATTAGGACTGATGACTTGACGGACACTGAGGAGACATTCAGATCTGATCTTATTCCCAACTGCAATGGAAATAATCTAATTAGGACTCAGTCAGGGCAGTCTGATTTTTCAGAAGCCAAACAGCCAACTTTTTCTGATGAAGCTGAATCCATCAACCAGAAAATGGGCTTGGGAGCTCAAGAACACTCACCAGAAGTGCTCAGTGTGCAAACACAGCTATTGTCAGCCCCTGAGATGACTCCGTCAGTGTCTCAGGATCTACAACAAAGCAAATCATCTCTGCAAGAGCCTTTGTCGCTTCAGTGGAGAAATGCACATGCTCTCTGCTGGTTAGATTGCATTCTGTCAATACTGGTACATTTGGAAACATTAAGAATTCTGACAGGACTCTCCCAAAACATGTCGGTATTCCAGAGTCTGCTTACAAAATATAACGAAGCTGCTGCACTTGTGAACACTTGCCAAAGGGGTAAGACCAATTTGGGAGCAGGGGGTTGCTTATTTTGGAGACATGTTATTTATATATTGTGGTATATGTAAAAAGTATATATATAAAGTAAAAAATCATTGTAGTAGGGCTTATGGTATCCTTGTTTCCCTCTGGAATCAGATTTGTTTCTAGAATGTCCAGCAACCTTTAATACTGGGGAATGAAAACTTAAGATTCTTAAAAACCTTAGAATAATCAAATCAGCTCTAATGAAAGCTGGTCAGTTAAAAAACTGTTAAACTTTATTTTTTTTGTGTGGATCTCATTTCCACTTTCACATGCCATTCTTACCATCTAGCCTACTCCCTAAATAAACATATATTCCTAAAGCTCCATGTTTGCTGATCACTTTGCCATCCAGTATTAGCATCATATGACCAGATAAAATACAAATGTAATGGTAGTTTGATATTGAACAAAATTTTCATTTAATCCTGTCATAACCTTGCAATGTAGCAAATATGCCTGGCATATAATTAATTTTCAGATTGATCTTTTGGAAATCCTTTCTACATCTATTTATCTGTTAAAGAGCCCCTAAATGTTTGATAAGGAAATCCAGGCACATTAGAATGGATTCTGGGATATGTTTCAGGTATCTTTGAACAAGAGTGAGGACAAAACATAGCATGTCTCTGGCCTCCTCATCTTATAGAGAGTGATTATTAGTATTTGCAAACATTTTTCAATAATGCTATCCTGTTTTTCTAGTGGGTGACAAGGGAAATATTGGATCAATTTTTGTAGGATCCGAAGTTTCCTCAGAGTGCTGTTTAAAAAGCATTTCATAAGAGCAGAATACAAATTTGTCTTTGGCAAGCATATTAACTAATAGTTCTTATGCAGCTTCCAGTCAGCATATTTTCTGATGGCTGCGGGAACCGAATTATGTAGCAATTATTTTCCTTATAAATATCTGCAATGCTGAACTGAAGTTCATTACTGAAATGAAGTGTTTTGGGGGGGGGGAAGGATATTGATTAGCAAACTGTTTTCTACAGATGAACTTGCTTCAGAAGTTCCTTTGGATGTTTTGTCAAGAGCTGAATCCCATTTAAATGAAGTCAGGAATACCATATTTCTCCAACTTCAGCCATTGCTTGGGTGTAAATTTGGTAAGTAATTGCTAAATGTGTATTTCTGTGAGAGGGTTTTAGTTTGTTTTTGCAATCTGCGGAGAAGAACGATTGAACAATGAACTGCATTTTTAACCACTGCAGTTTGCTTTCTTACATGTTCTTCCCTTCCCCAATTCTTTTGATAGAGCAGCAGAAGAAACATTCTGAGTTATATATTAATATATATACTATAACATACTAAACTTGATCTGTTCATTAGCTGGAAACTTGATTATATTTGTTATTAATTTCTATGGTCAGTGTTTATATTCTTGCTACTTTCTGAGCTGTGTATTACTTACCTACTCTAAATCAGTCCACTCAGCCAGCTTTCTTCATCTCATGAGGGTCAACCATTTGGTCCTGGGAAACATTCAAACTCAGCATGAAGACATGAGCTAATATTTTAGTAGCTGGTATCTAATATCTGAATATTGCGTTGTATACTTCCTTTGAATATAAGGAATTTTAAGTTTCAGTTTAGTACATAGGAAGCAGCCATATATTGCGACAAAAAGTAGATTTTTCTTGCTTATCCACACACTCATTAGCAGTAGCACTCTGGGACTTTCAGATGAGTCTTTCCTGGCTCTGTATAAAGATGGTAGGGATTAATTCTGAAACATTTTTGAAAGCAAACCTTGTGTTTGTACAAGGCTGAATGTGGGGAAATCCTGGATAATGAAAAGAAAGTAATGAACTATGGCATTTGCCACCAATCATCACACTGCTGTCTTAGACTAGATGACTGTGGACAAGTTGATGAAAAATAAAGGTGCTAGTCATGATAGCTGTATATTACCTCCACTTTCAGAAGCACTGTTCCTCTGGATATCAGTTGCTAGGGAACCTGAACAGAAAGGTGCAGAAGTATTAACATTTCTGGGCTTCTTGAAGGGAATAGAACTGTTTTTTGACTCAGTGCAGCATTGTTGTTTTAAGCATTGGTGAAAAGGAGGAGAAATCATTTGACTGTTGAAATAGTAAACAGGAACTGATAGTGCTATCCTGCCTGGTTACATAGTTTGCATTTTAGGAGCTCAAGACACTTCATTCTTCCCAGACCCTAGACATAAAACACACTGTAAGCAGCATTGTTTGAGATAGCAAAGTATGGTTTCTACTGCTTCTACAAAACAGTGTCAAACTCCACAGAGACTAGTTTGCAACTGTGTTCAAACTGACAAAGAAGGAAAAAGAAGAAGGAACTGTTCAGTGCAAGGAAAGAAAAAAAAATTATCAAACATGAGCCCCAAGAGACCTTTATATTTAATTCTTGTAGCACCATATCCTAACTTCAGCATTAGCTGTACCAGCACTGTAATAATATTAATATTAATAAATGGAACAACTTGCCTACAGAAGTTGTGAACGCTCCAACACTGGAAATTTTTAAGAAGATGTTGGATAACCATTTGTCTGAAGTGGTGTAGGGTTTCCTGCCTGGGCAGGGGGTTGGACTAGAAGACATCCAAGGTCCCTTCCAACTCTGTTATTCTATTTTATTCTAATATAAAATAAAGTATGTAGTTGATGAATTCCCAGAATGTTGGCGAACATTAGCAAGTAATTTTCTGTTAAGTAAGTTAGTCAGTTTTCTGCTTTTTATTCTGCATCAGCAAAAGGGTGTATATGAAGAGTAGAATTAGATCTTTTAAGTATCTGGGGGGTTTTGTTCTCTTATATATGTACATAACATGCACTGTACTGTACTGTATTATTACTATATATCTGTAAAGCAGTGTGAAACTACAACTTTATAAGAATTTGGCAGGATTTCTTCAACTCAAAGTTTATTTATTTAATTTATTTGCCACCCATCTTGCCATGGGGTTACTCTGGGTGGCTTACAACAATAAAACAGAGGAGATAACAAAATGTAAACATTTTGACAATCGCAAAAGAATAGAACAATAAAAATAACAGAAGTACAATAATATGAAATTAAGATGGAGGAAGGGAGAGCAGGAAGCACAGGAGCGAGGTGGGGGTCAGTTAATTAGTTCAGGAGCCACCCCCCCAGTGATATACTCCCCTATTTACATAATGTAAAGTTTATAGTGTCAGTTTCTGGGAAAAAATGTATTTTAGTTTTTCATCACTAGGAAGCACGATGTGTAATCTGTAGTCCGAATGTCTACTTGCAGATCTTTCTAACTATAGAGAGATTTATATTAAATATAGATGTATCAATGCCTTTGATCCTTTCATCTCTTATCCTTTCATTATATGAACTATCAGCAATATATACTATGCAGGTTACAGTAATATAAACTGGTACAGAAATACTTGTTAGGAAAAGAATTGGCTCTTACAATTTCTTAATACTTAAAACACATTTTTAGAGAGCAGAATATAAGTATATTTAGAATTATATTCTTCACATCTCATTTGAAATAATCAACATTACATGTATTACAACTACATTTTTGTCTTGTGTTTTTCTTCAAAGGGGAGGAAGAAAGTCCAGTTTTTGCTTTTCCATTACTTCTGCGGGAAGATCCTCATATAGAGAATCTCTTTCTCCATTCTTTCTCCTGGAAGTTTGAATGTTTGCAATGTGGCTACCACATCAACAATAGGTTAGTTTCTTTAAGTTCTACACTTCCTTCCTCCTTGGTATAATCATGCATTTCAATCAGTATTTCGCAAATAATACATTATACAGGCAGGAGAGGGCAGCTGTGAGCATGTGATTTGCCTACTGGGCATCTTGAGTCACAGCTCTGAAACAGCATAGCCCTTTGCTGTTATATTTGAGAGTGGTTGAGTTTTATTCTTGCCATTCAGGATTTATCCTAACTGTTGTTATTGTATGCATTGAGACATAAACATAATTTTTAAAAATGTCTTAGTATATGTTTTCTCTCAGCATAAAATAGGAAGCCAATTACAGGTGGTAACTTCATCCTGAACTTCCCTGCAGTGTTAGCCTAAATTTACATCTTAGTTCAATAATTTTATTTATGATGGTCAAATCAATTCTTACTATCCCAAATTAGCATTCATATTTAGCTCTGCTGGATTCTGCTCTTTAAACTAAAGCAAAACATCACGGATGAAGAAAAAATAAGGTATAAAATAGCAGGCGGGAAAACAAAATGGGACCAATACATTGAGACTACATATACATAAAAGTACAGTAATTTTCAGAAAAATCAAACACCCATATTCAATATTTTGTTGCAGAAAACCCCATCATTTAATAGATGAAGGCATCTATTAAAAACTTAAATTTTCAAAGACATAATTTGTACCAATTTGATTATTACCCATCTAAAATCTAAAGTCATAATTGATACGAGATTTATACAGTTCTGTACCTTGATGGTTAAATTTTTATGTGTTTCTGAAATAGAAGTAAAATAGCTTTATTTTACAAAAACATTCAGCTGGATTTATTGAGTTCAATCTCAAATTATCCCTCCAGAGCTTAAAATTCCAGAAGATACAACTTTTATAATATTGAATAGTGTCTGAAGTAAATGTGCTGCACCATTCTTTAAATATTAATTGTCCCAACTAATAACATCCTGTAAATATAGGAATAAATTATTAAACTTGTTTTATTTGAATATATATTCATTTTATTTTTAGCTGTCAGCAGGCAATGACAACGTTTACAAATATAATCCCAGAGTGGCACCCACTAAATGCTGTTCATGTTGCTCCCTGTAATAAGTGTAATCACACATCTCAAAGAAGAAAAATGGTTTTAGAAAAGTAAGTGAGGATTTTATTATAATCCCCTAATGAGATAAAACTACATCAGTAGTTGGTAAGCAATAATAAGTGACAGCTAATGTAAATTTTTAAGATCTCTATTTATGTCTTCTTGATTTCATAGTTGGGAGCATTATTGTTTCTATTCAACCATCAAGCCAAGCCATACCATATTTTTCACAGCGCATTCTATATTACTCTTAACTGTAATTTATTCAGTAAATCATGGTTTACTAACGTGGCTTAACATAATGTGTTAATTCAGTTCTTGAATGACATTATATAAATAAGAAGTCAGTTAGGAAACGTATCTTCTTAAGGGTCTGCTCTTTAACAATTCTGAGTTACAATAACATCCCAAATATAATTGTATCAATTGTATTCATTTATATAATCTCACTTGGGGTGTGATTGCCAAATATTTTGCATTCCTTGAGGTCTTTGTGAAAACTCATAAAAGGGTTACTGGTATTTAGCTTTTAATCCCACTGCATGTTTTCAGTTTTGGTGAAGTAATTAACACCAGGGATATTTTTTACTTCTAAAATCACAAATTGTTATGTTTATTTGGTAGGATCTCCTCACTTCTGATGGTGCATTTTGTTGAAGGCTTGCCACATAACAATTTGATGGCCTACTCATTTCAGTTTCAAGAATATTCATATCAAGTAACAGCTGTGATTCAATATCAGAAGGCAAAGCACTTCATAACTTGGATCTTGACTTCAGATGGTAAGGACACTATTCCCCATATCAGTTCATTTAGTGACCATTCGAAGTTACAGTGACACTGAAATAAGTGATTTATGACCACTTCTCACATTTACAACTGTTGCAGCATCCCAAGGTCATGTGATCACTTTTTGTGACCTCACAAGCAGTCAATGGGGAAGCCAGATTCACTTAACATCCCTTGTTACTAACTTAACAATTGCAGTGATTCACTTAACAACTGTGGCAAGAAAGGTCATAAAATGGGGGCAAAGCTCACTTAACAAATGTCTTGCTTAGCAATGGAAATTCTGAGCTCCGCTGTGATCATAAGTTGAGAGCTACTTGTCATGTCTCTTAGGATGTCAGTTCACAATTTCCTTACTGGCATTTTGGGCACGATTGTGATCATAAGTCGAGGACTACCTGTATGTAACTGTTTATCCCTTTCATGTAATAATACAACCTGTATCAGGGGTGAAATCCAGCAGGTTCTGACATGTTCTGGAGAACCCGTAGTGGAAATTTTGACCAGTCCGGAGAACCGGTAGCAGAAATTTTGACCAGTTCGGAAAACCGGCAAATACTACCTCTGGCTGGCCCCAGAGTGGGATGGGAATGGAGATTTTGCAGCATCTTTCCCCTGGGGTAGGGTGGGAATGGAGATTTTGCAGTATCCTTCCCCTGCCACACCCACCAAGTCATGCCCACCAAGTCACGCCCACAGAACCGATAGTAAAAAAAAAAAAATTGGATTTCACCACTGACCTGTATATAGTACAGGACTACCTGTATGTTTACCTGTATATGAAAGTTTATCCCTTTCATATGATAATACGATGCTTCAAAGTACATGGGAAACAACCTTCCAAATAATTCCTGCATCAACACGTCTTTACATAGTTTCTAGTCAGAGCCAACCTCATGGAACTTAAAAGTCCAAAGAAGAGTCGTAGGTGTCTAGGGACTAGTTTAGTATTTCTTTCTTGGTTTAATTATATACAATATATAAAGACCTTTAGGGTAAATCTTCAGAGCAAGCCAAATCTAATTAGATTTTAGCTTGCTTTTTCTGATTTTTGCATTCACAGAAATAGCTACCTATCTCAAAGAAGCAGAAAGTTTGCCCTACTTGAAGAAAATTAAAAGTAATAAAGTTAAAGGCACATCTTTTTGTGTGAATTACCAGATAGCCACCTGTGCTTAATGGAGATTTACAGGAGACTTTAAATAAATTTTAAGCAACAATTTTCTTGATCTCCCTTGGTGAGAACACAAGCTGTCAAGCAGAGATGGCCTTGCAAAATATCAAATAATGATGTTTTTCTGTTGACACATAAAGCACATAAAATAGATTTCTAATAGAGAAATAGAGGTGAAACAGAAAATAACCACCGATGCAGCAGTTTTCTAGAAGTCAGCCGATAGGCTGAAACAATGTTAGTTTGTGTTTTTTTTGTATTGTCTTTATGTATATATATTTGTAAGTATTTTGTCTTATGTTTTTGATTAATAATTTTTTTTAAAAAAGAAAAAACAAACCAGATACATTTCAGTACACATAGTTCAAAATTATCCATTTTCAACAAGCCATGCATAAATTATAGTTGAACATAGACATATTCAGTGAGTATTAAAGATTAGTTTATCTGAAATGAATGATAAGAAATGTACCCTAATATTCTGAATTGTTCATATTTTATTTTTAGGAATATGGCTTGAGTGTGATGACTTAAAAGGTTCATTCTCCAGAAGACATCATAACTTTGGGGTTCCTTCTGCAGAAATACATATTGTCATTTGGGAAAGAAAGCCGCCACAAATGACAAACTATTTGGATTTACAAGTTGACGAAACAATGGCAGCACAATCAAAAACTCCAGTTAAACACTCTAATGATGAAACTGCAGAGAGTGTACCTTTAACTTGTCATGAGGCAGTTGACATGCTGGATACACATATAGAGGAAATAGAAAACTTAGAAAGCAGTCAGAAAAATAATTTGCTTCATGGCTTGGACAACCTGTCTGATGATGATGTTGTAACACTGAATCTTGACTCAGATGAACAGCTGTTAGAAAATAGACATATAGAAAATAAGCAGATAATCACAACAAGTCCATTGCAGTTGCAAGAGTTGGATCAGAAAGATATGTGCCTACTTACCCCTGAAGGAGATACTCAAAAGAGAAGTGTAGTGTTAGGAAATACCAGTGCTCCCATGCATGAAGGACAGCCATCTAATGCAAGTAACCTAGTTACTATACCATCAGTTACTTTAAGTAATGGCAAAATAAATTTCTCATCCGAAATACTATTACCACAAGGGGCAGAAACTACAGTCACCTTAGTTCCAGTAGAAGAGAGCAGCAATTACCATCCAAAGAATCCTCAGAAAAAAACCAGCAAAACAGAATTGGGAAACACTGCCTTGGGAATGTCTAATGTAGAGTTCAGTCAAGAAATAAAAATAAATTCCCACATTCCTGTTCCATCTCCCCAACGTCCTACCTTTCACGCATCCAGTACAAATGGAATTAAGCCATCTGTAGCCAGTTGGGTAAATGGCTTACTTGGAAAATATTCTTCCTTTATGCCTAAAAGTGTGGTGGTTCCGAACAAATCAAAAAACTGTAAAAAATCAACGCAAAAAGAAACAAATTCCGGTTCCCTTGTTAGGCAAGCGGGCCACTTCGATGGTTTCCAAACTAAATCTTCACAGAAAAGTAAAGTGGCAACATTGCATTCTTCAGGTAGAACTCTTCCAACATCACCTCTGACTGCTTTTTCTCTTGCAAACATCCGTGTCAAAAATCTTATCCCGGATAGAAAAGGTGAAGCTGTAAGTAAAAGATCAGCTTCATTGGATGCTTTTCCTAAGCAAGATTTGCTGAAAAATGCCCACCATGAAAATCAGAATGTTATACCTGTTGAAAATACTGGGTCATTTATTGATAAAACTCATCAACTACGCTTAACACTTTTACATCAGCTTAAGGCTAAAAAAGAGAAATTGGCTTCACTCGATAAACTGGTAAAAGCTAAGGCAAGACACAAAAACTCTTGCAAGAAAACTATCAAGGACCAGGCACGAAAACAGATGGGACCCTTGCAGACAGGCTTGTTATATACCCAAGAAATGCAGGCTGATGTTTGGGATAGTAAATCTGTTAATTCTCAAAGCACTGACATGTCCCAATGCAGCAGTTCAAATTACGATGACATTTTATCTGAGCTGCTTTTGTCTCCAGCTACAACTGTTGGCTCTTTAGAATTTCCACAGGAAGAAGAATGTAGATACCTGGAAATGGGAGGTGACAGTTCAGACCTGCCGATATCTACTGACCAAAATACCAGCTTACAGGCCATAGATAATGACCTTAATTACTTCAGTCCTCAAAAGGAAAATGGACTTGAAGACCACAGAGACCCATCAGCAATCAAATCACCTCTGAAGAAATTCGATTTTGAAAGTTCTGCAAAACAGGATCTTCTGGATGATCTGTTTTCATGTTCATTGAATTCAATAGTGACTAACACTGAAGACTTGCATCACTTTGATGAATCGTTGTTAGTTTGGTGAATTGTGTTTTAACAATTTCAGTATTTTTCTTTGGTTGTCTTTAAAGAGTATAATTTAAAATTCAGCCTAATTTGCACTTGACTTTATTTAAAATGATTGGGGTTTTTTATATTTTTATTCTTAATAAATTGGGTTTGTTTTTCTGCCTCAAAACCACTAATTCGCTGGAAGAGTTAAGACTGATTCTTGTGCAAAGTCACGGTGATAAACGTTTGACACTTTAAAAGCCATTGTAATAAAGTAGAATTCATCTAAGATCTCTCGTCTATGGCTGGGCTAAAAAATACTCTGCAAGCATCTCTAAAAATGTAGAATGCCATGATAATCATGGTATGGTAATTTCATTTCTGATGAACCTCCCTTTTCAAAAGTAGGCCTGCAGGCTAAACTGAAAATTTTAAAGACGCCATTTTTATTTAAATCATTTCCTGTTCCAGTGAAATGCCTATCTAAAATTTCGGTCTAAGTAACAGTGAATGAATGTTAACATATAATCTGTCCTGCCTGTTGTTGTTGTTTTGCTAAACATTAGGCCATAATGCAGATGAATTAGGTTAAGATTTAACTCTGAGAGATTTCTGCTAAAACCCAGGGATCTGTGAACCCTGTAAATCCCCAATCTTTTGAAATGTGGTTTTGAAGTATTAAAGCAACTTCTGAAGTTACAACCGTATTTCTTTTTCTTCTATAGCTCTTTGGGTCTAGTGTGTTAAATATTCTACCTCATCACCTGCAATACAAGATGGCAATTCAGTTCATAGATATAGATAAATACAGATTAATTTTCTTTCTTTTGTAGTTTAATTACATATCATTACAAATCTTATTGCTTAGTAGATTGTGTGCAATAGGATGGTCATTGTTACTCCCGGTCAGAAAAGTCCATTTTTAAATGTGCCACACTACTATTTGCAGGTTACTAACATCAGGTTTTTTGCAACACTTAGTTAACACAATTTTTACTTCATCATCTCATCCTAAAATTTTGTTTCTTGGATGATAAATATCAAAAATTATAAGAAATATAAATTATGCTTTAGTTTTAATTATTTAGATTACTCCAAGAGATGGCAGCATCTAGCAGTTTGGTTAATTCCGAACAGAAGTAAATATACATACAAGCATACCTCTAGAAGTGAGTGAGTTAGCCAATCTATTTTCTCCAGAAGATGGGAATTTTGTTGCTAAATAAATACAGTTATGAGCAATCAAGCTTGACCCAATGAAGACTTTGGCTTACTTTCATTGTAGTCTAACTTGATGTTTTAAAAGTACTGTTACCTGATTTTAATATTTTCTTGTGAAAATATTTTACTGGATTTCTTTTTACTGGCCTCTTGGGCAATTGTGTTTTAATTTGGTTTAATGATTAAGGCAGCAGGCTATAAACCAGAAGTATTAATCCCACAATTTCTGAAAGTAAACCGGTTAATCGTTCGCACTATGAAGAAATTTCCTTTTAGTTCTCACCTTGATTTTGCTTTTTGTCCTGCTTTCTTGTGCTTTGATCCTCTCTTAGGTTGATCCTCTCTTCTTTTTGGCAGCTCCTCAAATATTGGAACACTGCTATCATGTCACCCCAATCCTTTTTTTCACTAGACTAGACATACCCAATTTGTGTCACTGTTCTTCATAAGTTTTAGCTTCCCCCTCTCTAATCTTTGTTACTCTTCTCTGCACTTTTTCCAGAGTCTCAACATCTTTATATTGTTGCAACCAAAACTGGATGCGGTATTCCAAGTGTGGTCATATCAAGGCCTTATAAAGCGGTGTTAACACTCCATGTGATCTATCCCTCTGTTAATGCAGCCTAGGATTGCATTGGCTTTTTTAGCAGCTGCAGCACACTGCTGGCTCATTTAAGTGGTTGTCTCCTGCGGTAGATCCCTCTCACAGTTGCTGCTATTGAGCCAGGGTCCACCTATTCTCTATCTGCACATTTAGTTTTTCTTGCCTAAGTGTAAAACCATTCCTCATCATTGAATTTCATTTTGTTAGATAGGGCCCAGTGTTCAAGTCTGTTGAGATCCTTCTGGGTCTTGAGCTTACCTTCTGGGGTGTTGGCTATTTCTGCCAGTTTGGTGTCTGCAAATTTGATGAGTTCCCCTTCTATTTCCTCATCTAAATCGTTTATGAAGATATTGAAAAGTACTGGGCTAAGACAGAATCTTGGGGTACCCAAGACAAGACAGAATCTTGGAATACTTAAGACAGCAACTTATAATGGAAATTATGGTACGTGTGGTATAAATTGGTATGTGGTACTATAAATTCCATAATAAGTCGTAGTCATGAGTTGAGTTACCAGGCTCAGAATTGTGAGTTTAGATTAACCAATAGCATTTAATGGTAAAAAAAAATCACAATTGCACAAACGTGGGATGCTGCAAGCTGATTACAAAGTGCCTGAATTGCAATTCCACAAACATTTTTTTTTCACAAACCATTATGCATTTTCATTGTCAATAAGCAAACAGTTGTAAGCTGAAAACTGGCTGTTCTGAAATTGAGTTGAAGAAGTGCATTTATAGAGTTCAAATTACTACAATGAAGATTACAAATTGGGGTAGGTGGGTGTCATAGTTCAAAAGTAAAGACCCAGCACTAAAATCACAAGTCACTGCTGCACCTTAAAAGAGTGGTATCCCTAGAACCGTGATGGCGAACCTATGGCACGCGTGCCACAGGTGGCACGCGGAGCCATATTAGTGGGCACGCCAGCTCAGCTCTGGGGCGCATGCGCCCGCTGGCCAGCTGATTTTCGGGCCTTCTGGGCCCTCCAGAAGTAGGGAAACAGGCTGTTTCCTGCCTCAGGGTGGGGTGGGGAAGGCCCGTTTTTCTTTCATACCTGGCTCCAGATCCTGTCTATTTATCTGGGAAGGGCGAAAACAGCCTTTCCCACTCCCTTGGAGGCCCTACGGAGGCTGAAAGGGCCCATTTCTTGACTTCCGGTGGGACAGGAAGTGATGTTTTTTGCTGTCCCTGGCCTCAAAAGACTCCTAGAGAGGCTCCTAGAGATTCCTAGAGAGGCTCCCAGAGACTCCTAGAGAGGTTCTGGAGACGGGGGACAGCA
>WNWU01000016.1:5786011-5852836 GCA_012654045.1 Ptyas mucosa
TCAACCTGCTCTCACTAGAAGGGTAATTAGAAGAGTCCCAATCAGAATATGGGCAGCAAGTACACTGATATAAGGACTGGTGCTTTCCCATTTGTCCTGGCTCCTTGCTGTCCTCAGTCTCAAAGGTGGTTTCCTGCCTTCCTCTTTGGGTCCTCTGTAGAGACCCTAGGAATAAGGCTGCTGCAAGCTTAACAACTGCCAGCCACTCTCCCTGGGAATTAGACTTCACTTCCCCAAATTGGCATCTCCACCTTTAGGAAATGTGCACTTAAGCTGGCACAAAGTGAGGACAAAAGGGGGGAACGCAAGTCAGAGCAACTTTGAGATTGAGTCACTTGATAGATACATAGGTAGGTAGATAAATAGAGTAACTGATTAGATGAAAGATGATAGATAGATGATAGATTAGATGATAGATACATAGACAGACAGACACACAGACACACAGACAGACATGCACGGTTTTATGAGGGAAAACTGAAAAGTGTTAAGCCGTCTTTCTCTTACAAAACCTCCTAAATTTAGTTTCCGAAAAACAATGTGGGATGTCTTTATGCCAATGGACTAACCACAGTTTCTAAAGAACTACAGCATTTCAAGTGAAGTCTTGCAACTGAAGGTTGCAACTGAGCCAGAAACTCTGATACTGTATTAGTAAAAACCTGCACAAAATTCATACATTCAGGAAAACAATATATATCATTTGTATTTAACCAAAATATTAAACCAGTGTACATAAGCCAAATTACAGACAATTGCACATATTTTGAAAAGATATGTATTAAAGTTAGTATACACCAATCAGAGATAATCTGAAATGGACAAATGGAAAAAAAACTACAAAGAATGACAGGTTTTGAACACAGCAAGATCAATTCAAATTTATTTCAATTATATATATCAGGCTACACTCTGATTAGTATATCCTTAAGAATGATAACAATGGACTGTCAGATGAAAAATGCAAAAATAGAATGAGAGTTCTTTAACCTGCAGCTGATCAATTTATTGTATTCATAAATGAAAACAGTTGAACTGAATATATTACACACTATCAAATTGCAGACTGTGAAGCCATAAAAAATTTCCATTATGCAAGATAAGGGAGACAATAACTTCCTCTTTGTGTGGTTTGTGTAGCTGAGTTGCCAAAGAGAACTACACAGAAAACCTTCACAAGACAAGCTGTCAACATGGACCAAGACATGGTCGGATACATTGTTCTTCTGGTGATTGTCACCCTCCTAAGTGTCATCCAAAATGGTAAGGCTGAAGATTGTATACGAAACCAAGAATTGTATATAAACCCAAGAAAGAAAAATATATTTTGCTTTGGGTGGGTGGATTGATGTGTTTCATGGACTTGTTCTTGAATGCCTTCATGCCTGTTGATATCATTTGAAAATTTCCAGCTATTTGCTTTCCTTTTTCTTCAGTGTTGGGTGTTTCCTGGGTCAAACTCAGCAGTTTTAATATTATGCTTTTAAGTATTTAATATGGATTAATAGTATGCACCTTCAACTAAAATTAACTTGACAAAAATTGTAAGAGAAAAAGTTGGATGTGAAAAATTACAAATGGGACTAGAAGTTTATTATCCAGCACTATAGTTGCACGACTTAAAGCATTGACTTGGCCTTAATATCCCTCAGCTCTCAAATATATGATTAGCATCAGAGAGGTTTCTTGATGGCAACAGTTCTGGCCCTCCCTCCCTCCCTCCCTCCCTCCCTTCCTTCCGAGGTTAAATTACCTTCCTTTTTATTGATCCATCATTTTCTTTCAATAAGCACATTCCTTTGTTGTTGTTAAAACTAATAACAACCCCAATGTGTGTTTTCTCTTTACAGCTATTTTAGTTTACTGTGAGTTAGAATAGTTTTCATACATTTCTTGAAGCTTGCCGCTTATTTTGAGCAACATTTTGTTCAGAGGGAAAAAGGATATGCATTTCTTTCTAACAGCTATAACTGTAACAACCACCTGCCTTGTACTGGTTCAGGCTTGTTGATTCATAGAGTTAAGTATTGGCTAAACTCTACAGTGATGGGAAAGGTGTATAGAGTAGAAATGCCAGGAATTAAGTCTAGAATTTATGCATGTAAAACATGGAATCTACCACTCGGTTGCAAGTCTTCCAATCCATTTCCTCGTTCTCTGCTGGGCTGGATGAGATGATAAAAATGTCTGGGGAAGGTAAGAGGAATGACAAGAGGAAGAAGAGTTAGGCCATTTCCTCACTAGTCATTAAAGCATCTTTATGAATCATCCAACTATCCTTATGCTGAAATATTAGACATTTATACTGCCTTGCTAGGATAATGGCCTTAATAATGTTCTCTTTTTAAGCCTTTAATTTCAGTATACAGTTGTTCATGCAAGCTTCATATTCAACTCAAATGGTGGTGGTGGGGAATAGAAAGAACCCCACTGCAGATGTATTGAAACAATGTATTTATATGTACAGGAATAAAACCATTCCATAAAAACATTCCATTTTGTTTAAAATGGATTAAAAGTAACTTTAGTGGCAGTCTTCTATCTTCTCTCTTTAGATTCAACTCCTTGAAATAGCAGCATGAGACATTTACTTTCCCCGATATTTTTTCTTAAGACTTATTGAAGAATCACACTTCCACTCTTTTACAGGCCAGTATAATATTTTGAAGTTCCCAAATAATTTAATAAGAACAGAAAGAAAATGAAAGTGAGGGGCCCTTGGTGCTCTCTGAGCTTGGTTGTTTTCTTCCAGATGTTTCATTACCCAGACTGGGTAACACTGAAGGTAACATCCTCAGTGCTACTAGCACTGATGATATTACCTAGTTTGGGTGATGAAACATCTGCAAGAAAGCAACCAAGCTCAGAGAGCGCCAAGGGCCCTTCATTTCAATCCTGAGCTACAAATATTCTTCTTTTTTAAAAAAGTATATAGAAATGAAATTTAAAGCAGAAAAGAGAGATACCAGTCTTCCTCTGCTTATTTGATTCAATTCAATCTTTTATTCTGGTCACAGACCAGAATAAAAATTAAAACATTACAGTAAAATATAATAAAACAGAATAGCAGAAGACATAATAGTGTATTGCAATTAAGGGTGGAATCATCAAAGGGTGACCAAGGTGCTAGAGTTAGGATCCTCCTAAAATTTAGAGAACATTTATTCATTTATTCATTTATTGGTTCGATTTATATGCCGCCCTTCTCCGGAGACTCAGGGCGGCTTACAATGCGTTAAACAATAGCCTTCATACTTTTGTATATACCTAGTAGGTATATACAAAAGTAGGGCTTAGTATATACTTACTTAGTATATACTTAGTAGGGCTTTCGGGGGGCCCTAAGCGGTGTTCTTTTATACAAAGTCAGCTTATTGCCCCCACAATCCGGATCCTCATTTTACCTACCTCGGAAGGCTGGAAGGCTGAGTCAACCTTGAGCCTAGTGAGATTTGAACTTGCAGTAATTGCAGGCAGCTGGCAGCTAAGTGCTACTTAATAGCACTTTAGTCCGCTGCTCCACGAAGGTTCTGTTATATGATATAAATATCTTTCTGGTTTGTGAAGAGGGGGTGGGTCTAGCTGTTAAAGAAAACATTCTTGGGTAGAGCAGATGGATCCTGTTGGATTTCCTGATTTTTAATACATTGTCTAAGTGCACTAAAGCTACGCTCATAGCCCATCAATAGGAACTCCTCCTTGCAGAAGTGATATGTTGGATTTTCAGTGAAATAGTCCTAATCCATGTTGACATATAATTATCGTCCATAAGAAGAGGGCTGAGACCTGTGGGAAAGGACAGTAATTTCAACCAGCATGCTATAATACAAATCCATGCATCTGTTTCAACTTTGTACAATCTGCCTCTCTTCTTACTACTGGGTTAGAAACATGGGGTGTTATAGCCCTTAGAAATTTGAATTGCACTCTTCTTTTTTCTAATGTTTTCTCTCATTATCCTCCCACTTTTTCATATACCTCCTTCCTGCAATGTTCAAAAATAACCCGTATTTTAAACTAAATGGATGAAACATGGAAAATTATTTCTATCATTGAAAGAGAGTTCGTGGGTTGAAAGAATTCAGTTCCATCGTGATAGTGCTTCTCCCCTGAAATGTTCCCCAAAACTGCCTTTAATTTTTTAAAAAATGGAATCCAGGCGTCATAGATATGTGCAAATAAAGTCCAGATGACCTCAGAGGTACAACCTGCAGGCAGGAGCAGCTTAATTTTCTGTTACCTTAAAGGCATGACAATGTACAGGGAGAGTGACACATAATTCCACCACTACTCTGGTTTTGTGAATCAATCTGAACTAGATGCAGAGATATGAGTGCAAAGCATAGACAAAGGAAGTGCAGCATTTGGAAACAAAGTTGAGGTTTCTTTTCAGGAAGTTGTAATGCAACTGTGTAGATGGACCTTGGTTGTTTAGGGGGAATTTAAAAAGAAAAAAGAAAAAAGAAAATTGGCCTTTCAGATAATTGCATTAAAGTGCTTCCACCCGGCCTTAAAAGAATGTCCAACATCAACTATGCTGCCCTCATAGTTATCCTTCTTACGTGACAGAAATCAGGCCAGCTTTCCTTTTCCTGGGACCAAGTCATAGAAAGCAACTGGGGATTCCTCTGGTTTCATTTTCCCACCCATCCCATTTAAAATATGATGATCCTGGTTTGGATGCGTTAAGCCACTTGCTTAAGGAGGGGATGAAGTAGAAGGGAGCTTTTTCCGAATTCATGCTCAGGGCGACTCTTCCTCCATACCTAGGATCAGGCAATTGGGGTGTTTCTGAATATGGATTTATCATTTTAGCACAATAGAAGCCTATGTTCAAAAATAGCCTGGATTACAAGTCACACACATGCAGACTAGAATGTGGGGTGAAGCAAAATAAGAAGTTAAAAACTAACACAAACTACTATTAAGTAAAGACAAAAAAAAAAGAAGCAAGAGATCAAAGAAAAGGCAAAAAGTGCAAGAAAAGAGCAGTCTTCTTTTGACCTCATGACCAGCAATGTTCTGGAAGTATCTGAGAAACATCCATTTAGATAGTAATAGTCATTGTGATTCATCAAAATGGAATAACAACAGTAATGACAAATAGCATCTTAGTATGTCAAAATCAGAGCAGTGTTGAACATACAACTCCCCCTCACAAATACACACATCAGTGCTTTGATATTGATCACAGTGACCATTTCAGAATTCATCCTTGATGGAGACCTTGAAGATCCAGATCTCTGGAAAAGACTGTAATCCTGAGAAAGATGGGAAAAAAGAGAAGATGACCAGCAGCAAGATGGATGGACACAATGGTGATGGGGGTATCTCTGCAGACCTGAAAGGGAGGTCAGCAATAGATCGTCAGAGAGTAAATATGGTCACTAGGAATAAAAAAATGATTTAATGGCACATAATCAATCAAGTACGGAAGCAAAAAATTAAAGAACAGCCATGCCAAACTCAATGTTGGCAGAAACAGTAGAAAAGCACTTAATGTTCTGGCCCCGCTACGGATCCCAGAGAATGCAGCACACACAAACTATGAACCAAACTCAATTTACTTCCAAATGTAGTTTTTTACAAATGCAGGCTGTTAACTAAAACATGCTTAACAACCTGCCAGAAATTCCACAGAAAGATAAAGTTGTATGGGAGTTGGCAAAAAGCCCAGAAGCAAGGTTTGCAAAGAAAATCCAGATTCAATGATCCTCGAGCGAACATGCATTGTTTCCTGCAGCTTTTTAGAAGCTGTGTGCAAACTTAAATAGGCTAAGGGAGTGGCCAATTAGCCCCAAGCCTTACTCTTGAGGAGACCTCCTCCTGAGTAACCACTCCTGCCTTTTGGCAGCTCTGCATGCCCGTGCATTGAGAAGAGGCTCCTCCACTTCATCCTCTGCACTTAAAGGAGCCTCTGGAGGTTCTGAAGGCCCTGGCTGAATCCCTGCCTCTGGCACCACATCTTCTTCAGCCTCCTCGTTGTCCGACTTGAGCGCCGGCTGCACAGGCTGCTGGCACGACACCAGAACAGCCTCCTTGTTGTCGGGATCAGCAACAATCTGTGCAGGCCGCTGGCAGGCCACAATACTTAATGATGGCAGAAATAAGAACATACCTCTGGCAAACCTGGATCTCTTTCCTAGTTTAAATTCACTTTCTGGGTGGCACAGGATTAGTGCCCTCTCTTTAACTAGTGTTTTCTAAGCCCATCTTTATATGAAGCCCCAATTAAACTGACAATACCAGTGAGGCATTACAAGGGCAGATGCTTCTGAAGAAGCCAAGGGTTCAACCCAGGGGTGGATTCTACTTATCTTTACTATCGCTTCTCATGACGTCAGGGTCAGTGGGTGGAGCCTCCCACCGATTTTACTACCGGTTCTATAGAACCGGTCCGAATCCAGGGTCAACTCACCACTGGTGCAACCTATCCCTATAGTCACAGCTAAAATGGCCCTGAAAGGCAGATTCTAGCCATTGGAAGGGAACAGGTATGCCATTCTGAGCTGGTTAGATCCCATCCCATGGCTGCACCAGCAACCGTATCATCAGTAAAGCAGCCAAAACATGGCATGGCAAGTGAAGAGGGAAAATGTTACTTTAACAGGAGCACAGCTAAGGGTGATTTTAAGCTGCCTCAGCTCTTTGTGGTGGGGATGACACAAAGACTATTTGATGTGGACATGAAGAAAGTGGCCCCTGGGGGATTGTCATGCATCAGTTAAGGGGAAGTGACAAAATTCCTTAGTAATCATTGCTTTTTCTCAATAGAGCAAATTAGTATCTCTCTTCCTTCCTTCTTCTGTTCAGTATTGTTCTTTGCATGCAGATGGCTATATAATTGTGAGCTAGCAGCTTGACAGTAGTGGTTTTCAAACTTCCCTATCTGCAGAAATGTCAGCCTGGAAACTTCTCGATACAGGTAGTCCTTGACTTACGACCACAGTTGAGCCCAAAATTTCAGTTGCTAAGCAAGACAGTTGTTAAGTGAATTTTGTCCCATTTTAGGTATTAAGCAAATGAATTGAGCAAGTCAGTTCATTTCATCTTTCATTGTGTCATTGAACTTTCCCATATTCAAGCTTCTTATATTCCACATTCACATTGTAATTCTGTCTTTCAACCTTTGGATTTTATTTTTCTGCATGGTAACCTGAACAACTAGATATTTCAAGGGCTTTACTCTAGCTACCCCATAAACACCATTTGTTTCTAAATGATCTTCAGTTCTTCCTTGTTCCATGCTAAGTGCTATCCAGGTCAATAGGTCTATTATCCAGCACTATATTACCAATCATTTTATATTTTTATCCATGTGATTTTCTTGATAAAGTACAGGAGTGATTTACCATTACCTTCTCCTGCACAGTATGAAATTATGCCTTTGCCATTGTCCCTAAAATTATAATCTGCTTCCAGCACCTTCCTATCTCGCTGTTGCCCATTATAATGCTTGCTTGCTTTTGCTGGGCAGCTGGGATGACCTTCACACCTTGGATGACCTTGATGAGATTATATACTCTTGCAATATACTCCTCCAATAAACACCCCACCACTACCACAATGAGGTGGCACAGCAGGACTTTGAGGGGATGGGAAGAAGGCTTTTAATAAGTTGGGTAGATTTATTATATCTAACCATACTATTCTGAATTTTAAAAAACTTATCTGTTGCAATGCAATATTTCTGTCTCATACCGACATTTTGCTAGCTAGCTATTATATTGTCATAGAAATATTTTCACGTATTTTAACAGATTGCTGTTTTAATAGAAAAACTAGTAATTTTAACTGTGCTTAATACAAATGTTTCATATTGCTGTTTTTGATATTATAATTATATTCATGTATCTTAGTAATTTTGGTATTCTACATCAAGAAAAAGCAAAACCTACGATAAAAATTCATTGCACATTTTTTTTCCCAAAAACCCCTCAGCCTTTTTTGCAAGCAAAGTCGAACAAGAAAGCAAAGGCAACAAAGGCAAAACAAACCAGTGCTGTCCATCTGCTTTTGACCGTGTCTTTACTGCCAAGTGAGTATTCCTTTTCATATTAATGTTCAAAGAGAGAAAAATTTCCATATACCTTAATTACTCTAAGTGTTGCAGATGTGGCTGCAAGAATGGCAACTTCTCTACATGGGGCTCCCCTTGGGGTGCACCCAGAGGCTCCAACTGATCCAGAATGCGGCCAACTGGTCCAGAATGCGGCGCTCCCATGTGACACCTCTCCTGCGTGAGCTGCACTGGCTCCCGGTGGTCTTCCAGGTGCGCTTCAAGGTGTTGGTGACCACCTTTAAAGCGCTCCATGGCTTAGGGCCTCAATATCTACGAGACCGCCTTCTGCCGCCAATTGCCTCCCACCGGCCAGTACGCTCGCACAGAGAGGGCCTCCTCAGGGTACAGTCGGCCAGACAATGTCAGCTGGTGACCCCCAGGGGGAGAGCCTTCTCTGTGGCGGCACCCGGCCTCTGGAACAACCTACCCCCAGAGATACACACGATACCGGACCTCCGGACTTTTCGTCGGGCCCTTAAAACTCACTTATTTCATCTAGCCGGGCTGGCTTGATCCCATCCTTTGGTTTTAATTTGAAATTAATTTTAACTGGGTTGTTTTAAATTGTGGACCGAAATTATTTAATATCTTTTAAATTGTTTTAATTTTTGTATGCTATGTTTTTACCTTGGCTGTTCACCGCCCTGAGTCCTGCTGGAGAAGGGCGGTATAAAAACCAAATAAATAGATAGATAGATAGATAGATAGATAGATAGATAGATAGATAGGTATTCTGGAACTCAAATCTGCTAAGGCTGCTAAATGTACCTGTTACAGAAGTGGCTTCTTTAAGAATTACTTGCAGCCAAGCTATACAGAATTTTGATTTTTAAACCAAATTGCTATCAACCTCATCAGCCCTAGAAGGCTGGCCTTCAATTATGAAGCTATTTCTTGGTTGAGTCAATGGAGATAACAGGGTATTTCGCTTATATATTTTGGCTGCAAGACTCCAGACAATCTGTAGTGGATAGTAAAGGGTTAATGTTTTCTATTTCTCTTTGCTGTCCTTTAGTGGTCATGCAGACTTTTGCAACCCAAATCTGGTAGCCTCAGCACCCAGTGGACAGTACTGTGTGTGTACTAATTTTACTTTCAAATATTTCAGTTGAAATTTCACTTTGAAATATGTAGTTACGTACACACATACACCATGCGTACACATTTCTTCAAAAGCATAGTTTTAATAAGTTTCCCTAACATATTGCATTTTGTACATTATTTCCTTAATATATCCACATTTGATATTTCCAGTTTTTAAATTCATGTAACTACTGGCTGTTTCATTGCAAAATACAAACAAATGTAAATCATGAAAACAAGAAATTGGATAAATGCAAAATAAACAAATGTCTTATGCATGCTTAGCAATGGTCACAGAGTCCGGTATATGAAGCAGAGCATTAAGTGAGACCTACGTTAAGCAAAACTTTGTGTAAATATTATTTATGGTGAACAATTTTATTTAAAATACTTAACAGATTAATAGGTAAGACAGGATTTATTTTTGTTTATACACTACTTGTTAACTACTTTTTAAAATTTTGTGGCTATGGATCAGTGGTGGGCTGGACCCGGTTCGGACCGGTTCACAAGAACCGGTAGTAAAACTGGCGGGAGGCCCTGCCCACTGCCCCAGATGTCGTCATCAGCAATCTGCACATGCACAGAAGCTTATGCACATGTGCAGAAGCAAGGCGTGCACGCGAGCAAAGCAAACATGCATGCACGATCCCGTTGCAAACCGGTACTAAAGGTAACTAGAACCCACCCCTGCTATGGATACAGTCTCTTAATTTCAGTAGAATGTGCCCTCACTCTTCCTCTTCCTAATTTTTCTCTAGCCAAAATTGCAGAGATGCGTATCCTACCTTTCTTGCTGTCCTTTGGTGTGCTGGCCTGCTGTGCAGCCAAGGTAGGTAGTCAATCCACTCTTTAGATCCTGCTCTTCAGTTTGAAAAGCTCCCGGAGACGGACCCCAACTGTTTGTTTATGTAATAAAACATAACAAAAGGAAAAACGGGTGGAGAAGGGAAAGGGAAATAATAGATGCTAATTCTTCTCATCACATGGACCTTATATTAAAATTTATTCCCCCGATCCCTTTTATTGTTGTTGAGAATAACAGAGTTGGAAGGGAGTTTGGAGATCTTCTAGTCTAATCCACTGCCTCCGCGCAGCCGTTTTTGCTCCCCCCGGTCTCCAGTAGCACTCTGCTGGCCAAAAACGGGCTGCGGCCCTCCCAAGCTCCATTTTCAGCTGCGATGACCTGCTCCAGCATGCTGCCAGTGAAAATGGAGCTTGGGAGGGCCAAGCTGAGTCACTGCGGACCGGTTCTTCACTGTTTCCAGGGCAGTCTGCGGGCCAGATCTAAGCACCCTGTGGGCCAGATTCGGCCCCCAGGCCTGGAGGTGAGTCTAGAGCACCCCTGCTCCAGTGGTGGGTTGCTCCCGGTTCTGTCGAGTTCTTTAGAACCGGTAGTAAAAATGGCGGGAGGTTCCACCCACTCGCCCGGACGTCATAATTGATGATCTGCGCATGAGCAGAAGCTTCTGCACATGCACGGAAGCATGAGCAAAGCGAGCGCATGCGCTCCCATTGCGAACCAGTAGTAAAGGTAAGTAGAACCCACCCCTGCCCTGCTGTATACCATTTCAGACAAATGGTTGTCCAAACTCTTCTTAAAAACATCCAGGGTTGAACCACCCACAGCTTCTGAAGGCAAGTCGTTCCATTGATTAATAACAAAACAATACTACTAAATTTTCCTTTTGAAAGATTCGTGCTAGAGAAATCAAGAAAATATAAGTGAGGTAGCTTCGTTTAAAAGCTATGGGAAGAGATCTAATAATATACCTATCATCCTAAGGCAGTGACGGCTAACCTTTTTGCCGTCGCGTGCCAAAAGCGTGGGGAACGTGGGGGGGTCGCGGGTACGGGTGCCCACATCCATAATTCAATGCGCCCCGTCCTCCTGCACATGTGCACATGACCCCCCTCACTTCCCCCTGCTTTTGGCACGTGATGGCATGGTGGGCCCGGTAGGCCCGTTTTCCCCCCTCCCCAGGCTCCAGAGGCTTTCTAGGAGCCTGGAGAGGGCAAAAACAGCCTTCCCCATCCCCCCCCCCGGAGGCCTTCTGGAGGCCGGAAACAGCCAGTTTCCCAACTTCCAGTGGGACTGGAAGGCCTGAAAATCAGTTGGCCAGCGCGCGCATGTGCGCGCTGGAGCTGAGCTAGGGTGACACTCACGTGCCCACCAATATGGCTCCACGTGCCACCTGTGGCACCCGTGCCATAGGTTCGCCATCACGGTCCTAAGGCAAAGACATAGAGATATATTTTATAGCATGATGTTGGCATGAATGTAGGCCAACAACCTTTTTCTTGGCAGATCTTTTATGCCTTTAATTATTTTATAGCAAGGACATTTTGGCAGATAAAACCTGGAAAGTTTGATTCAAATGATAGTTAATTCTGACTAAAATGATGACTAGGTTCAAATATATGATGGTGCAAATATATAATTCTTTGGAGAATAAGTTAACTCTCTCTTCTCTATGACAGCCCATCAATTACCGGAAGACAGCTATTATGTCACCCCTACACCTTATTTTTGTTAAGCTAGACATACCTAGTTTCCTTAGCCTTTTATCATATTATTTAACCTCCAGAGCCATTATCATCTTTGTTGCTCTTTTCTGTACTATTCCTCAGCATCTTTTTTGTATCATGGTGACTAGAATTGGATGCAGTATTGCAAGCGAGCAGGGAAGTGAAGTTTGGCCTCATTAGTGCAGTATAAAGTGGTACTATAACTTCCCGTGATCTTTGTACTATCCCTCTGTTGATGCAGCCTAGGACTGCATTGGCTTTTTTTGGCAATTGGAAGCACACTTAAGTATAAGTGGTGGTCAGGTAGAACACCTAGATCAGGGGTGTCAAACTGGCGGCCTGCGGGCCGGATGCATCATGTGCAGGCCACGCCCACCCCAGCTGCACGAATGGGGAAAACATCACAAAATGTCATGTGACAGCAACATGACACAGCGAGTGTGACACCCATGGCCTAGATCCTTTGGATTATTGAGCCAGGTTCTGCCTATTCTGTACCTATGCATTTGATTTTTCCTGCCTAAGTGCAGGATCTTATTTCTTTAACCACTGAACTGCATTTGTTGCCTAGGATCCAATGTTCAAGTCTGTCAAGATCCTTCTGACTCTTGATTCTATATTCCAAAGTACTAGCAGATTCCCCCAGCTTGGTGTGACTTGCCTTTGAAACCGCAGTTTGATACTTCAAACATTTACTAAAATGTTTTCAGTAAACAGCAATCTTCCGTTAACCATGGTTCATGGTTTAGCAGAGTACATGAAACCAACCACATATGGCCTAAGCAATAAACCATCATCGGCATCTGCAGAAGGGCGTGTGATATCATGTGCATTATGACATCATTGTGACTTTTACCAGATGCTTATGTAAACCATAGCATACGTGATTTATAAATGTGTGAAGCCAGCTAAAAACAGGTTTCTTTATTTCAGCTCCGGCTGCCTTTGCTGGGTTGATGTATTTGTTTGTGAGACAAAAATACTTTGTTGGATACATGGGAGAAAGGTATCAGAGGTAAATCCATCATTTATCTTTTTTCCAGAACTGTCAGATGAGCATTTATGAGTTATTTCTCCTTTCTGCCAGTGCTACAATTACTAATCCCATATTCTGTAATTCTAACTTGTCTTTCTCCAGATGTTTTAAACTACATCTCTCATAATCAGCTGGAATTTGCAAGAATTGTAGTGCAAAACATCTGGGGGGGAAACTAAGCCAGGAAAGACTGTTTCAGATTTGCCCTCTCAAACTAATTCTCCCTGACAATAAAAGGTGAAAACACTGCAATTCTAAATAAGATTGGGCAATTGCCAGGCAGAGGAGGAAATGAACAGAATAAAGGAAATAGATCTACCTTCTTTTGTTCTCTGCAGTTCCTTGTGCTTTAAATCCATATGCAAACATGTATATATATATATATATATATATATATATATATATATATATATATATATATATATATTCATTTATTTTATTAAGTTTATTTGCCGCCCATCTTGCAGTTCTTGGCAACTCTGAGCATCTTATGTGCATGAGTTACATATATGGATCTTTATGTCACATATAGTTATACAGTATATGCATGAATTACTGCATATATAAACTGACAATTTATAGCACATCAGGTGAACATCTTTCTCCTTCACAAACTCTCCAACATTGTTCCTCACTATTCAGACAATTCCACGTCCTTTCTGAGATCAGGATGCTAAAAATAAATTGGAACTATGCTGAGATCAGTCACTTATTTCTAATGGTGTTAGAAACGTGCAAGGATGGTTATTGGGTTTCTAACAAAGGCAGAATGGTGGAAACAGAAGGGATGATTATATCCTGAAACCAAGTCTAAAATCAAAATCACTTAACACAGAACAGTGGTGTCTTACGTATTTAAGATCATGAGTGTGCACTTTTGCAGAGTGCATATGAAGAACATATTGTTAGATTACAAGGAAGTTGGATTCAAAACATAACCTAGAAGACCACAAAAAGTTCATCAATCTCCCTTGGGACTAGCAAAACTCTTTCCTCCAGTTTGCCTTTCCCAATGTCAAGCACCATAGGTTTCATAGCCACTGCAGTGTTTTGTACACAGGTCACATCAACTTATAATAGTAAGCACTGGGATTGTGGGGTAGTCAGCTAAAGCAGAGGCAAGCAATATTTTTGCAACAAAAGTTTTTTTTTAAAAAAAATATCTAACAAGTACAATCTTTAATGAGAGCCTATGATATTAGCAGGAGGGAATTTTCATCCTCCTATTGGGTGGGTACTGTTATTTGGATTCCTAAAACAGGCATTTTAATAAAACTGTTTTCACAGGTTTACTGAATTCTAGTGATGGTTTTTTTAAAAAAATGGGGGGGGAATCACACTACCAAAATCATCAATATGATCTTAAGTAGACATAAATTAAAAGGCATGTTAAATTGATCCCTATATATTTTTAAATGTACTGCATGAAATTTATGTGCTACTTTCACAATTCTGTTGTAGAGGTGTGGGTTCATGCAAATTTTTACTCCCAGAATGCCTAAGCTATACTGTATTCAAATGAATCTTGCTTTGATAACAGATGGAGAGATTTTGGCATTTCCTAATGAACTAATAACATTCTTCCATTCTCGTTTAAGCACTCCAGGTTACATCTTTGGAAAACGCATCATATTTTTTCTGTTCCTGATGTCTGTTGCTGGAGTCTTCAATTATTATCTGGGTGTCCTTTTTGGAAGTGACTTTCAAATGCATATAAAAACTATAACCAATACTATCTCTCCACTATTGCTCATCCCTTAAAGCCTTGTAGAATTGAAGGTGAGATAGCACAGAAGAGATGTCTGTACTTAGCCAATCAATATTTGAAGAAAAAAGGTTGAAATTGATGCATAAATCTTCTCTTAGATTGCCATAAATCTAATGCTCCTAGACTCTTGTGGTTTTGATTTAACACAGCTTTTTTTCATCCTACAAGAAAGTGATTTATTGTACCCAACCAGCAAATTTGTGGTAGGAGAAGAATAATTTCCTGCAAGTTATAGAACTCACCATGGGTTTAGTCCCTGTAGTTTTCTATTATTTTTGGTTTATTTACTTTGCTTTTAATATAAGATAAAAAATAATAAGTGTCTGATTTTACATCAAAATGTCCACTGATTTTATATATCTATCACTGTCAATCAAATTCAGGTTGTTCTTCAGAGTATAGATTCAATCGCGTGATAGTTATCCTCAGCCCAGAGAGTTTAATTTAATAATAAAACAAAAAATATCTCTTTTAGCTGGAATGTTTTGTATCATATTGGCATTTAAAATGAAGTTGTTCAGAGTGATGAAATCAGTTCTTTGGTATGTATAGCATGTTCCCCTGTATTTCTCAAAACATAAACATAGTACCAGATGTAATATTGTACACATACACACAAAACAGGGAAATCACTGACATTGACATTGGTTTTTCAAATACCCTACTGTATACTTTGAGATAAACTGATGCTTTCCACTATACAAACTGTGCTCACATTTGCATGCCTTGCAGAATATGTCTTTGTATTTGCCTTTTCAAATGTGGTCCGTGTGTGAAACAATGAGAGTTGCAGAAAGGAATTCAGAAAATGCCAGCTGCAAAATAAATTACATTTTCCCCAAGATTCTGTGATTTTGGTTTGTTTTAAATTTGAAGCAAGCAAGATCTGCATCAATTTGCAGTGCAGAATACTTTTCCCCAGGGATGAAGTTAAATGAGCAATCATGCTTCTTTCGAGAAGTTGAGATTTAAAAAAAAATTGTTTACCATAATAGAACTGGCAAGAAAGTAGGAGGTTGTAATGAGCAACAGTGATGCCATTTTGCAGGAGAGTGAATGCAGTCTTCTGTTGAGCAGTTACTCTTCATGACCTTTGATTTAAGTGAAAGATAGTTGCTGCCTTCTCTAGTAAGAGTCACAGCTGCAGGCAGATTTCATTTCATCCTAAGAGCCAGGCAAGAAAGAATATATTGGAATTTCAGATAAAAAAAAAATCTAATTGTTGTGCTAATGAGACACTGGCATGAATGAGCAAAGCAAGTTATGACATCCCCTGTGCTGAAAGATGCACAAACATCAGCACAATACATCAGTGGCTATAACACAATTAATTCTGCCTCATGTCAGACGGCCTTTAAAGGTCATTGTGGCGATCTGAAAGCCTCTATTAATGTGAAGATTATGCAGCACCACAATAAGGCCAAAATCTCAAATACATTTCAGGACTGGTGCAATTCTGAGTTATTCAAAATTGTTACAATCTGGATTAATCCAATGAAAACTGTACTTTTTTCTTTCAGCATATATATTTATTTAGTTGCTGTTTTAAGAAATGTTTTAAGTATAGTATCTTTAACAATTCAAACTTTAACCCAGCTGTACTCTACAGTCATGTCAATTTCTCCCAACAAGATTTATTTTGTGTAACAAGCAGACACAATCTGGAATAGGGAGGTATTATATTAACCAATAGTTTGAGTCAATTTTAATAGATATAAATTAAATCAAATTTGGCTTTGAATTTTGCTTTACCCACTTCTTTCTCCAGATCTTCCTATTTTGGAGCACAATCCCTGATGTGCTACTTGGAGATCAAATGTGACTCCCCCCTCCATCTCCTGTTCCTCTAAGTCACGGGTGTCAAACTTACCATGTCAGGTTGCCATCACGTGACGTTTCACGATGTTTTTTCCATTCATGGAGCTGGGGTGGGCGTGACGCATCCGGCCCGCGGGCCGCCAGTTTCACACCCCTGCCAAGTCAATGTTTTGCAACTGTGTCAACTTTAAGCTGTGTGGACTTCAACTCCCAGAATTCCCTAGTGAACATGCTAGCTGGGAAATTCTGGGACCAGACAGCTTCAAGTTGGGAGTAACTATGATAACAATCTTCAACTAACTCTGAAGTTGTCAGATAGAAGATGGAATGATCGTCGTTCTCTGTTGCCCCAGGGATGGGGCCAAAAGCAAACCAAAGGGAAAGAACTACCTGAATAGATGAGTTATCAGCCAGAGGAAGAGGCTGCAACATGAAGTGGTTCAAAACAGATTGATAGTGATACTGTTGATGCTCTCATTCAGTGTTTCTCAGCCTTGGCAACTTCAACTTCCAGAAAACTGGCTGGGGAATTCTGGGAATTGAAGTCCACATATTTAAAGTTGCCAAAATTAAGAAATACTGCTCTGGTCAATCCTTCACTGAGGGAAGAGTGAGCAAAATTAAGTTCTCTCCCAACCCTACAGTTTTCTGATTGGCCACTTTTCTGTCCTCAAGCATTTATGTTTTTGTTGGAAAGCCAGCAGCTTTATATTTGAATGTTTTAAATATTTATCACCCTTTAACATTCTTCTCATTGGAGTCGTCAACTCTTCAGATTCCCTTCTTGTAAATGTCAGGTCAGATCTAGGATTTGCCTGCCATTTTCCCAGTAAATCTGCAATTATATTATATTCCTTAGCCCCTCTATCAGTTCTAATAATCCAAGCACTTTACAGTTGATAATGTGAAGATACATTATGTGCAGGTATGCACATAATGGTGGTGAATTCCAGCAGTGTGCTCCTCAGATTCTTACCTTTCTTCATTGTCTGCCCTGATTGCTCTTGATAAAGTGTGTGTCTTCTCGTTCTTTCTTTCAGCAAGCTTTCTGTTCTGTGATAGAAAATTCTTTGCACCTAAAAGCTTCTCTGAGTGGGTCCATAAATCACGTTGGGTTCCTTTCAGTGTGGAAATGTTATGCTATCTTTCTCTAGCTACAGCAAGGGTGTCCAACCTAGGCAACTTTCAGACTTGTGGACTTCAACTCTCAAAATTCGCCAGCCACATGGCCAGTGGTGGATATTTTATAGTTGAAGTCCATAGGCCTTAAAAGTTAACCAAGGTTGGATACACCTGATCTACAAGATACATTCTAGTTAAACTTTTATTTTTGGTTTGAAAAGCCCAAGATGTCCTGGACACATGTGTGCTCAGGTCTGAATTTTAGTTCGCTTCTTCTACTATGTAAAGAAACCTTTGCAGATACTGCCTTTTAAAAGAGTATTAATAACTCAGACCCCAAAATATTTTACCAGAGTTAGAAAGTGCCATCTAGGGGACATCTTTGACATAGTAATTTCCAGACAGGAATTTAACCTGAATGTTCATCTGAAATTATGCCACATTCAGAATCATTAATTTACCAAATGGATCTCACCTACGTCTAGTTTACAGAAGAAAACCCCCAAATATTTCAATAGCAAGTGTCATATTTTGCCACTAGAGGGAAAATAAGCAGCAGCAAATCTAGTAATAGGGTTTTTTTTAATAGTCTGTTTCCAACTTCAGAAAGGAACTTGTTTACTATATTCACACAGAATCAGGGGTGAAGCAGGTTCTGACAGGTTCTGAAGAACAGGTAGCAGAAATTTTGAGTAGTTCGGAGAACCGGCAAATACCACCTCTGCTGGCCCCAGAGTGGGATGGGAATGAGGATTTTTCAATATCCTTCCCCTGGAGTGGGATGGGAATGGAGATTTTGTAGTATCCTTCCCCTGCCACGCCCACCAAGCCACACCATGCCCACCAAGCCACACCCACAGAACCAGTAGTAAAAAAAATTGGATTTCACCACTGCACAGAATCAATACTCAGTGATCAGCACTCTTTTACATGGCATCAATTATAAAAATATTTGTCCGTCCTCCCCCATTTTTCTATTAAATCTATACACCCTGCTCAGCTGTAGTTCGATTCATTGTATATACTAAATAAGACCAAAAAAATGAGTATGTAAAAGAGTCACAACAAAACTCATTCCTACTAAAGCAGCATTTAACATCCAGCTGCCTGCAATTACTGCAAGTTCAATTCTCACCAGGCTCAAGGTTGACTCAGCCTTCCATCCTTTCTAAGGTAGGTAAAATGAGGACCCAGTTTGTGGGGGCAATAAGCTGACTTTGTATAAAATATACAAAAGTATGAAGGCTATTGCTTAACGCATTGTAAGCCGCTCTGAGTCTCCGGAGAAGGGCGGCATATAAATCAAATCAAATAAAAAAATAAAAATAAATATCCTAGATTCTTATATAATCTAGGCCTTCTGGGTTTGTTGTTGTTGTTGTTGTTTTTTATTGAAAAGTTTTACAAAACAAAAAATTTTCCCCCTTCTGGGTTTGTTGTTCATCTGCCAAAAAAGTCTGAGATTTTTTAAAGTTAGGATAATGTTTGATTTTATCAGTTTTCATCTGATAAAAACCCCTTTGCAATTTAGTTCCATATTCCAGTTGAGTGTATCATTGATGTGAAATGGCAAATTTGACTTCTTTGATCAGAGAAAAGGCAACGTGTTTATTGCTGACTAGAAAACCCTTATGGACTTCTTGAAGAAACGCAAAATAATGAACTTAGGGTGTGCACTTTTAATGGTTATATAGACAGAATAAATTACAGAAAGAATAGAGTTATCTTGTAAATCTTGCAAATACAGAAAAAGAGGTAAATTTATTCTTGTATTTGTAATGGTTGTAAAGATCAAGAGTTACCTCTTAGCATTTTCCCCCTTTTTTTCTATTTTTTTTTACTTCTTTTCCTTTCTTGCACCTTAACTTCCTTTTTTTATTTATTTATTTTATTTATTTTATATTAATTTGCATTAGTTTTATGTTCCTTTTTAAAAAATATTTAATAAAAATGTCTATGAAGGTTCTCAGTCATTCAGGTCATGGTTGTCCCAAAGGTGCTTTTCAAGAGGTAACTGGACTTTCTGGTTTTCTTTTGAAGACGTTTCGCTTCTCATCCAAGAAGCTTCTTCAGCTCTGACGGGATGGTGGGGAATCGTTTATACTCCTTAATTAATAAAAATTATGTAAAAAGAGTTATCACTTATGAACTCATGAACCGAGTCTTCCCTCCGACTGGGATTTCTTCTTTTAGCCATCTTATCCAATGAAATGTTATTTAACAGCGTGTACTCAGTTTTGTAATCTTGAGGTGGCCTAATAATAATATCGTATCAACATGGATATATGGAAACCAGGTTGTACTAGCTTCTGAGTTCCAATGAAAAATAAGGCATTCCTTAACTTTAGCCTCTTGAGGAGGTCTTTAATGGTTGCTCTACACAGGTAAGCAATATGTGATTTGATGGAGATTGTATATTTGTTGCTTATATTTATTTTATTTATTTTTATTTTTATTTGATTTATATGCCGCCCTTCTCCGGAGACTCAGGGCGGCTTACAGTGCGTTAAGCAATAGCCTTCATACTTTTGTATATTTATACAAAGTCAGCTTATTGCCCCCACAAACCGGGTCCTCATTTTACCCACCTTAGAAAGGATGGAAGGCTGAGTCAACCTTGAGCCTGGTGGGATTCAAACTTGCAGTAATTGCAAGCAGCAGATGTTAATAGATGTTAATAACAGGGTGCTTTAAACCACTGTACTACAGGATATGCGGCCCATATCCTTGCAAATTCCCCTTTTTAATCAGCCAATAGAGTGGCCAGGAGAAAATACAGTATATGTCTGCCGTGCATTTTCCTAAGGTATTCTGCATTTTGATTAATGCAAACATATATCACAGGAGAAACAGTCATGTGTCTACCAGAACATCATAAAATATTATCTATTAGTAGGCAACCTGAAAAGTATATGTAGGAGTCAATTGTTCCATCTATTTTTTCCACCTATCAATCAATCAGATTGGCCAGCTCTGAGAAGTCAGGGGTCTACACTGATTGGCCAGCTCCTAAATCAAAAGACAGATGGAAAATGAAGGTACTGAGAAAGGATTAGGTTTCTGTCAGTACTCTCAACAAAGCTGGATCAAATGGACATACAAAAATAATGTCCTTTCAAGTTGAGTTCAACTCTAGGTAAGTCTGTTGGACTGTCTGTGCTTTGGTACTTTTGTAGAAGTACCAAAGATGTAGTTCCACTAGTGTCCCATGGATATTTTTTAAATTTCCCAGTCCAGTTTCAAGCCTTGGAATAAGTTAGTGTGGTCTTGATTTGGACTTGATTTGAGCCAAGTATTAACTAAGCTCAACTCCATTTTGCTTCTGAGCTTAGACACAATCAGCCAATGATGAGATAGAATTTAGTTTGATCCAGTTAAGCATCCTTCATATTCTTTCCCTCCAATTCTATTTCAAGTTTGCTCATTTCTGTCACAAATACAGACAGCAAAGTACACTTTCATAAAATCTCTAAAATAACTTTCCTTTTTCCCCTTTTTCGTTTAATTGCCAGCAGTAGCTTTAACCAGCAGATGGTAGTACTAACAAAATTTCTCTCCATTTAAAATGTGAAACATCCAGGTTGGGTGATTTATTTTCAAAAGATACACAAGGGTAACAAGAAGCAAATCACAGTAAATAGTACAACAGGCGGGAAATGTTCACACAGAATACTATGCAGCTACAAAATGCAGAAAGATTTCATGTGAATGCCAGGTTCTATTAGTTCTAGATTGATATTGTGCAATTACTAAGCCTAAAGGATTTCTTCCCCAAACCCCCAAAATGTTAACCTTAAACTGTCTACTGTTGACCTCACTCCATTCCTAAGAGGTCTGTAAGGGGCATGCATAAGTGCACCAGCGTGCCTACCGTCCCTGTCCTAATGTCCCTTTTTATTTGTATCCATTTCATGTATTCATAATCATGTTTATACTTTTATCTGTTATCTTATATCTGCTTGACAAATAAACTTATGATTATGAAAATGTATCTTAAACTTCCATCTGAAACCAGGAAGCATCAACAGATCGATTCTGAACCTTGTGGTGGTTTAGTGACTGAAGTGTTGCACCAGGAAGTTCAGTGAGTGACTTTAGGACAGTCCTTCTGTATGTCAGCAACTTACCTCAAACAACCGCTGTTGTGGTGAGAAAGATAGGTCTTACGTTTAGGTATAAATGCAAACCAAATACAAATGCTCTATTTAATGTTGTAAGATGCCCAGAGTCACCTTGTGGTGAGATGGATGGCAAACTAATTTAATAAATAAAAATAAACTACTACTAATACAGGTAGTCCTCAGATTACAACCATTTGTGACCATTTGAAGTCACAATGGCAGTGACAAAAATGTCTTATGACTGTTTTTCACACTTACCATTGTTTCAACATCCCCACTGTCACGTGACCAAAATTTGGACACTTAGCAACTAGTATGTATTTATGATGGTTGATGTATTTATGATGGTTGCAGTGTCCCAGAGTCATGTGGTCAGCTTTTGTGGCCTTCTGACAAGCAAAGCCAATGAGAAGCTATATTCATTTAACATCTCCTAGCCATTGTAAAAGGTTGTGCTGTCTCATTTGTGGTCACATGACTGTATATCGGACACCTGGCAATTGAACACTTTTACAACCAATTGTGGGATTTCCCAGTCATGTAACCATGATTTGTGATTTTTTTTCCCCTGGTTTCTAGCAAATCATATCCATCCAATGAAGGGATTTGCATCTGCTGCTGAGATTAAGGACAGATCCAGACTGAAATAATTTCCAGATCTCTTGCTTCTACCCTGGATCTGCCAGTTGGATCTGTTTGGTCTGAAAAGTCAAAGAACCAGACCAAAAGAGGGAAAGTAAAATGTATTTTCCTAGCACAAAGAAAATAGTATTCCAAAAGAAAGGACAAAAGTTGTGCAGATCAGTGGTGGCTTGCCCCCGGTTTGGACCGGTTCTATAGAACCGGTAGTAAAACTGGTGGGAGGCTCCGCCCACTGACCCTGACGTCATTAGAAGCGATCTGCACATGCGCAGAAGCAAGGCGCGTGCGCGAGCGAAGCAAGCACACGCGACCCCATTGCGAAACGGTAGTAAAGTAAGTAGAATCCACCTCTGGTGCGGATGTAGTACGGTGAAGAAAAGTAACCATTCAAAAGTTAGCACATTGCTGATGCTGACTTCATACTTTTTAACATCCTAAAAAACCCTGATTGCATAAATTATAGCACATTCATTAAGCCTTTCTTAACCCTTGGGTCATCCCTTGGGTTTCTCCTTATCGCTTTTATTCAGAACATCCATTTCCATTCACATTCTTCCCTATTATGACATCCCTGACCTTTCTCAATTGACTTTTCTCATGAACAACTCACATCTGCTCACTACCAGGGTCAAGCATAGTAACATCATGGCAGTCACCTCATTTTATCCAATGGTAGGGCTAGCCCTGATATGTTGAACACTGAATTTCATGCTAGCTACATTATAAGAAAGTTGTTCATTAGGGCATCAGCTAAAAGTACTATTTTGGAAGGTACACTGCTAAATATCAGGTATGGAGAGCTACTAAGAACTGGGAAGACAGACTGTTGACTTCATGCTCTCCCATTAGGATATTGGTAAAAATAGCATAGGACAGAAAGACGGTTGGTTTGAGCTAGCAAAATAGAGACATTGCTTATTTCTAAATAACTTTGTATGTATCCATAAGACTATTTCATCTAACATTGTTTTTTGAATTCAGCAGGGATCCCCAGTTCTATAGATTGGGGGATTAACATTGACCTGGTCTCTTATAATCGATTTTGGTTTTTACCCAAATAAAAACATACATGCTTTTCCATGTCTCCAGTTTTTCTTTTCAAAAATGCATGATCTTTAGGTTTGTAATTTCTTAAAGAAATCTAAAGAGCCAAGAATATTCCACAAAAGAGAAATAAACTTGTAGCCTATTAAACATTTTGCAAACTATAATAGCTGTTTTCAGAACCGCCTGCAATCTTCTCACTTATTTCTCAAATATTTGATTCACATTCTGATAAAGAAACTGAGGACATTTGGCAAATAGTCTAAGAGATCTAGATTATTAGAACTATTTCTAGGCTACAATAGTGTAAAAAAACTAGCAATTTTATATCATGACATCACCATTCATACAAAAGAAGGCAGGAAGCAAAGAATCTTTTAGTAAGATTTGTTCCTAAGATCAACTAAGATTTGTGTGCTAAACAGGTTATGCTAAGTTTTACTCTTTTGTAGTACTCTTTTGTACTCCATTATATTTAATGTTATCTTAAACGTGGCTAAGTCAGAGTCAAAAACTGGACAAGCAAGACTTATTAAGCATTCCTAGTCATATGAACTTCCCCATAGTCTTATATAGAAAACACTCACAGAACACCAGACAGAAAGAAAACTTTGAATTAAAAAAGAGCCCCTTCAAACTTTTACCAGCCTATTTTTAAATCCCATAAACAGGCATCATCCAGCATTTTGTGTCACAGCTATTCCATGTGCAGATCCTGTTTTTTCCCATAAAGAGGCATTATTCTTGCTGAGACCCTTTTCTTGATTTGTCTTTTATGTTCCCATTTTAGCAATCTCAATTTTGTTGTCTTCCATACTTTCAAACTTCAATAATCTCTGTCAGGTAAAAATTTTGTTTTTTTTCAAAGCTCCTGATTTCTGTCAAACCATTTAATCTTTTCTAAATGCTCAAAAACTCATAGCTTTGTTTTTCCAGTATTGACATCAAGCTGATTGATCTCTGTAGATATTTGGATCTTCTTTGTTCATTTTTTTGTGAACACAAAACATTTTCTCTTTCCCAATCCTCTGATTCTATACTATATCTCAAAGATCTTAGAAAGGGATTTGAGATGTCCTTCACAATCTCCTTCAAAACTCATAAATGTAATCCATCTGATTCTGAAGACTTATATTTGTTGTAAGTCTGGTAATCTACTACTCCTTAAATATCTCTACTTGTGTGCCTTGTGACAACTGTTCTGCTTAGAAACACTGGACCAGAGGTCTCCTTTTGGGAAAAGCAAAGCAGTGAGAGAGTGTTGAGTTGCCTGCCCTCTTCTTGTCCTCTCTTGTTAGTCTATCATCTCCTATTAGCAGGTCCACCCAACCCTTCTTTTCTTCTGTTTCTTCTCCAGAGTTGAAGTAGGAACCACATGCCAATTTGGCTGCCTGCCATTCCCCTCTGCAGCAAAATATTTTGGCTGGACTCAGCAAAGCAAAGCTATTTCTTGGCCTGCTCTAGAAACAACTTGTTTGAAAACGAAGCAAAACTTACATAATGCTAACATGGCAGTATTCCTTGAGTCACATGCTTAAATTAAAGACAAACTGAAGTCATCCACCTACTATTCTTGTGGATTCTCTATATGCATTGCTTCCTATTGTAATTGACGGAGCGTAACTGCTTTATTATCTTAATGCAGATTCTATAGCTCGTGTACAGATAAGAACACCACCTTGACATCATGGTTGGTCTCTCTGGATGTCACACAGAGAATTTTCTGAATGGTGGGCCCCTATTTATTCCTAAATTGCTATCCAGACAGAACCTTGCCTCTCATGCCCATCTGTACTTTATGATCCACTTATTTCCACTCTGACTTTGTAAAAATGTGATTATTGTTGCAAGGGGAGTTTCTAAACCATCCCTGCTCATTAGAAAAACTGGTGACCTAACCATGCAGAGAAGCTCAGGGCTGAGAGAGAAATTTCTCATATTGCTAAAAGGGTTACCAAAACAAGAGCCATGCAAGTCGACTTCCGCTTCCGGTTCCGCTGGCGACAGACTTTGATCGGGCTAGCTCTGGCCCCAGAGTCTGATCCCCCCCATCTGGAGGCCCTTTGGGCCAAGCGCCCCATTATTGGGGCGTTTGCCGTTTGAGGGCGGCTCGCCAGGGGTCCCCTGCCTCACTTCCAGGGGCCGGGAGGCCGATGCTGGCGCGCCCGAGGCTCCAGAGGGGGCGGGAGGCGATCGGCGGCTTTTTTTCGAGGCCGCCGAGGCGCCACAGCGCCTAAGGGGACTGGTGCTACCTAAGAAAGCACAACGGACTGTACTGACTGATTGCAGAGTGGAGCAGGCATCCTGGAGGCGAGAGGGGGGGGTTGGAGTTCCCCCCCCCCCTTGTAGCTGGAAAGGTGCCGTGGCAGAGAACTAGGGGGAAGGAGATGGGGTGAAACCCCTTACCTTTCTGACTTTTCCTTGGAGGATGGCTGTGGCAGAGCTTCTTGGAGAGGTCTGGTGGCCCCTCCCCCCGGCAGACAATGGCGGCGATCTGACTTCCTGCTTCTTTATTTATGATTGAAGACAACATTCTCCTCTGGCTTCCTGTTTGACCTACTCTATACTTCGGACTCGTTGCTCCTGTGAGCGCCCACTGGTGGACAGTTGAAAAATTACTTAGATTGCGAATCCCTCTTTCTTCTCTGGAGGTTTGCCCTTTGATTTCTCATCTTCTACTGATCTAAGATGGCTAAGGGCCACAAATCAGCAGCAACTGACATGGCGAAAATTTTGGAAAGACTGGCAATATTGGACCAAAAGTTGGACAAGTTAGATGACGTCCAAAAAGGATTATCTGAAATTAAATCTGAAATGACACTTATGAAAAAAGATTTAAATGATGTTCAACAGCTGGCAGAGCAAAACAAGAAGAAGATGGGGGGTCTGGAGGGGGAGGTACGGGCACTCCAGAAGGTGGAGGATGGGAGAGGAAATGCAATGTTAACCTTACAATTGGATAAGATGTCTTATTTTCTCAGGTTCCAAAACGTGGAACAACTTGACCAGGAAAATTTGAGAGAAGTGATGGTTAAAATGTTGAGTGAATTTTTAGAAAGAGATTTGGAGTCTATTGGAAGGGATGTGGACTTGGTGTACAGAGTAAACTCACAATTTGCAATTTTACATAATCTACCAAGAGAGATTCATATTAAATTTGTGAGAAGGGAACTGAGAGATGAGATATTGAGAAAACAAAGACTGGGGGCGCTGGTGTACAGGGGCAAGGAGATCACCATCCTGAAGCAGATTCCCAGACAGGTACGAGAATTAAGAAGAAAATATTATTTTTTATCAAATAAGCTGTACCTCAAGGGAGTAGGTTTTAGGTGGTTGATTCCGGAGGGCTTGATGATTTTTTGGGAGGACAGTAAGAAGAAAATTAATAATGTAACGGAAGCTAAGGCTTTTTTTGACCAACATAAATCCTTCCTAAGTGGAGAAGATACAGGAGCCGAAGAGGGGGAAGTATCAGATGATCAAGGAGCGGAGGCGGACGGAGCTGTTGCGGCCCGGGAGGGGGAGGGAAGCCAGACCATGGTTTTAAGAGCCAGAACTAGGAAATGAAGAAAGGAGGGGAATCTATTGTTTAAGGTTTTTTTAATTGACATTTTTCTTTTCTCTCTCTTCTTTTATTGTATTTTGTATAACACTCCTTTTTTTTTGTTTATATAATTTTTATATAACCTGGTTGTTTGTTTTGATTTAAGATAATAATGTCTGTTGTGTGAGAAATTTAAAAAAAGAAAATAATAATTGAAATATCTTTTCATAAAGATATTGAAAATTCAACATATTGTAAACTATAATATTGTATATTCTTAACCAATAAAAACTTTTTATTAAAAAAAAAAAAAAAAAGAGCCATGCAAGTCCATGTCTTTGCAAAAGAGGCAAATATTCCCTCCTCTGTGCTGAACAAGTGGAACAAAACGAAGTTTTGCAGTCCTGGATTGCCTATATAAAGCTGCCTCATCTGAAAATAGGGAACTGTAATCTTAACTTTTTTTAATAAATACCAGTAAGCAGAGCTCCTTGACACGTCTTTGGATTAATTGTTTCCAGCCTAAATTGATCTAACACTAAGAGACCAGGTGATGGAGTTCTTAACCACAGAAAACCATCCTCCCCCAAACTTGTCTTCCTGTTGCAAATCTGCATTTACAGGTATTTTGTTTGCACAGCAGTCAAAATGTTTGTTAATTAGATCAGTTGCCAAGGTAGGTTATGCTATGCTCTGGCATCAATCCCGGGGATATCACGAAGTGGCAACTTGGAAATGCCCATTTTTTTTTGCTGCCTCTTCTTGCAGGGAAGAAACCTAATTTTTTTTTTTAATTTATATGCCGTCCTTCTCCGGAAACTCAGGGCGGCTTACAATGCGTTAAGCAATAGCCTTCATACTTTTGTGTATTTTATACAAAGTCAGCTTATTGCCCCCACAAATCGGGTCCTCATTTTACCTACCTTAGAAAGGATGGAAGGCTGAGTCAACCTCGAGCCTGGTGAGAATTGAACTCGCAGTAATTGCAGGCAGCTGGAAGCTAAATACTACTTTTAAATACTACTTTTAGCATTAGTCTGCTGCGCCACTCAGGCTCCTTATGGCTTTCTTCTATACAGATCCACCCTGCAAGCCCGCTCATAAAGGGTCAACCCTAGGACCAGATTCAATGCCTTACTGTTGCTTGGAGAGAATGTATCCCTCCTCCCGTACAAGTGGAAAGTCATGCCTGAACACAGCCTTTACCTGTCCAGTAAGGTAAAAAGGAGGGTGAGCAGTCAAAGTGGCCCTGCTCTGCTCTGACTAAATGTGGAATTTGTTTTTCATATACAGCAGCATACCTTAAGATGGTTGACTTAATTATGGGTTTCTTCATTGTGCATTGCATTGTCTTGAAAGAAGGAAGTAGTAGCAGCAGCACTGATCTGGCTCTAAGTTAAGCACTCAGGTATCTATGGGTGTTTCTTGAGTATGAGGTGCAAATGGCAGTTTAGTCTTTGCTGCCTCGGTGGGCATTTTTTTGTAGGAATTTTTAAGCAAGAATTGGATTGCCAACTTTTAAAAATGCTGCAGCAGAGCATTTCCTTTTATTAGCAGGAATAATCTGTTTCTCAATCTTAGCTGCTTTAAAATGTACGGACTTCAACTCCCAAATTTCCCAGATTTTAAAGTTGCTGAGATTGAGAACACTGAACTAGATCTTATCTTTTCTACTTCAAGTTCTATGATTCTAGGCTGGATTCTGCCAAGCAATGGAGCTAGGAGTGTTTGTTTTAAAGGCTAAATTGATTTTACAACTTGTTTCACCTGCAGCCCTGTCCTCGATGACTATTCAACAAACATGTCAAAAAATGAAGTGAGATCATTGTCCACCTTCATAATTGCAATTTTTCTAATGTGGTTTGTTTGGTTTATTTTGCCTGTTTTGTGGTTAGTAAACTAGAGTTTATGGCCCAACTTGGTGTGACAAACCTAACATCAATTTTTTAAATGTTGGCTTCCTATCCTTCCTATTCATGAAAGGATTTCATGAAAAATGGCTGCAAAATATTCAGGCCTGTAGAAAAAGAAAATAACAGAAATAAGAGGCAGCAGAATAATAAACAAGATGTTCTAAAACATAAAAGAGCTTTTTTCTATTTTCTTTGTGATGTTGCAAGTCTGTGAGTCATTCTTGAAAGAAAAAAAAATATTACCCTGATGACTAATTCCTGTGCAGTGGAGAAGGGATTGAGAAAAATCAAGCTATTCTTCTTTCCAACTAGCCTCACCTCCTGGTTTGACAAAGCTGACTTAGGGAACTTGTGAGCAATTTCTCAATCTCTGTGGTTAACTATTCAGTTGCAGATAAACTAACTTCCTACGCCAATAACTCCCTTGACTCCTCTTTGGTCAAAAGCCACAAGCAAGGATTTGCTTGGTATGTCTCTTTTTAATAAAAGATTCCCAAATAGGTTAAACCAACACGCACTCCAACAGACTCACCCTTCTGAAGAATTTCTGTGGTGGAAACTATCTTTATTGTTGTCTTAAACTCTTCTCCATAAAAAAAAATGTTCTGAAACTCCTTCATGAAACTGACAAACTAAAGCAGATGGAATCAAATAAGTTGAAGTATGCCAGACTTTATGTTGAATTATAGAAAAACTGTATAGAATAAGCATAATAGTGTTTGGTTTGATGCTGAATTTGCTTAGCATATCAGCTTAGCTGGTTTAGACTCTCAGTAAAATGTCAAACTGATCATTCACACTTCCAATTTAGAATACTGTTAGGAATAGGCAAGCAAAATGGTGAGCTACCCCTCAAACATTGCCCCCCAAAAAGAGAAAATGCATGGAATGATTTGGATATGCTCAAGTATAATATATTGTATATTAGATGTGCTCTAAAGAAATGACATGGCTGGTTTCAAACACACTGCACACTAGACCATAAAGTGATTTGTTTGACCACAATGCGTTAGGAAAGCTCTTCTGGTTTTTAAACCAAGGTTTATGGCTTAGAATGTAATGTGTAATGCCAGTTGTTGCTTTAAAAGCATGCTTATACTAAATATGACTTGGTGAATAAGTAATCCAGTCTCTATTTAAAATGCAATTCAATATATCTGACTACAGTTGGGAAAACCAGAATTAGATCCTGCTTTTGGGGTTTCTTTTAATGAACTACAAGTCAATGGATATAAATATTTAGAAGTACATAGACTTTCAAACAGAAACTTCAAAGAACAGTTAGTCTTTTGAAAATCCTCCAAATAGAGTATTGTCTTTTCTGTGTAATTCATTGGTACAATCCCAAAGGTGTTTTTTTTTTCAGGAAGCAATTGGACTTTCTTGTTTCTTTTGAAGATGTTTCGCTTCTCATCCAAGCTGAAGTTTTTTCAGCATTGACTAGATGGTGGGAAATGGAAGGATTTATATTCCTTGCAGACAGCTGGTCATTTGCATTCTTTAGAGAGTCGTTGAGGCCACTTGGAGGTTTATCTGTGTCCTCAGGGTCACCTAAGTAGTGCAAATGGGTGCGAAGGCTTCTTGGCTGCAGGATGTCTTCTGCCCTGTGTTCCTGGACTGCTGAGCACAGGCACAGGCTGTTGGTGATGAGTGCTGCCTGCATCTGAAACTGAAGTGCAAATGGTAGTCCTGTAGTCTGCAATTTTTCTGGAGATCCATTCATACTCCCATATCATTCGAAGGGTGTTCTTCCCAAAGTGCATAGCTAAATGTCTATGGAGATTCTCAGTCATCCAGGTCATGGTTGTCCCAACCATCTAGTCAGAGCTGAAGAAGCTTCTTGGATGAGAAGCAAAACGTCCTCAAAACAAAAAACAAGGAAGTCCAGTTGCCTTCTGAAAGACCACCTTTGGGTCAACCATTGACTCATGGGTACAATGTTTCTCAAAGGCAGCCAATTTAATATGGCTTCTGAGAGTTGAAGATCACACCATTAAAGACCAATGTGGTTGAGGCTGAAAAACATTAAAGACCAATGTGGTTGAGGCTGAAAAGCATTGTATTAACATCTTGCTATTTTCATTCAGCATTCGGCATATGGATTTCCCCCTTTTATTTTATTTTATTTATTTATTTATTTATCACACTTTTATATCGCCCTTCTCCTTTCGGACTCAGGGCGGTGAACAGCCAGAACAAAACACATGTATATAAAAGTTAAAATAATTTTAAAATAGATTAAATAATTTAGGCCCATATAATTAAAATATTCCAAATTCAAAAGTAAAAATTTAAAATTTAAATATCATTATATAAAACAACATAAAATCAGGCCAGCCCGGCGAGTTGAAAAAGATGGGTTTTTAGGGCCCGACGAAGGTTTTGAACTTATCTGATGCCCCTTTGATTATTCTTAGCATCCTTTGCTAAACTTTTTTTCTTTTTCTTTTCCCGAGATCAGCTTTACAGTTTCTGACTTTCTTTACTCTACTTGTATGACTGAATCGTCTTGTCATTCAAGTTTTGCAGCCCAAACAGAACAACTATATTTGGATGGACAACTTAGCCATTGTGGCTTATTCAACAAACCAGAGTTTAAAAGCATCATGGTTCAGCCTCATAAATGACCACAATGATGGTTTGCTCGTAACGATGCTGGATTATAGATAAACAAGACAGATCCATGATGCTTAAGAGCCAGTTTGGTATGGTGGTTAAGGCACCAGACTAAAAACTTGAAGACCAGGAGTTCTAGTCCCACTTTTGGCACAAAACCAGCTGGGTGGGCCTGTCACTTTCTCTCAGCCCTAAGAAAGAGGAAATGGTAAACTACTTGTGAAAAAACTTGCAAAGAAAACTGCAGTAACTTGTCCAGGCAAGAGAATCAGACACAATGGAATGAAAGGGGAAAAAAAGATGATACACCATTATCCTTTAACAGCACCATTTTCTATCTAACCCTTCTCTTCCCCATACTAAAATGTAGAACTGTAGCACATACCAATTCCAGCTGAATTAGATCATTCAGAAGAACACTATTTTAGTTCAGTGCTTTCCTAATTAAAATAGCACAATTGTATTTTAAAAGCGTAGATGTATCTTATTAAAAAACACCACTGATCTAGGATTTCATGGTAATTACAAACTGTAGCTCTGAAATACTTTATCTCAAGTGAAAATGTTTATTTGTCTGCATGTCATATTCTATCCCATCACACACACTTGATTTGCAGAATTTGTTCATATTTGAGCATGTTTTATCCGTCAATAGAACGCATTCAAAAGGGGAACCGTTCAACTGTAAAATCATAAGCTAAAAACTGAGGCATGTGTTTCTTTTAAAAAAGGCACCAAATGCTTTATTACCATTTACATAAACATTCGTTTCATTTTCCAGTCTATTATGACTGAAATTTAGCTGAGATCACCCAAAATCATTTCCTGTTTTTCCTGCGTATAATTTTGCAATAGAATTTATATGAATTGTTTAAAGCAAAGCTGCTAGCTCTGTAATAAGCGTACATGTTGACAAATCAAATTTTTCGTAAAAGTTTATTTATGTTTATTCTATTTTTATTCCTCCCTTAGTCTGAGAAGTTCAAGACTGGACACATGGTTCTCCCTCTTATTCTCAAAAGAAACCTTTAATAATCTTTAAATCAGACCAGAGCATTGTGGCTAATAAAGGAACAGAATCCAAGTCTCCTTCCAAAACTCCACTGGCAGTGGTGGGATTCAAATAATTCCACCACTGGTTCACTGAAAATCCGACTGTGCGCATGGCTTCTGCACATGCGCAGCTTCAGCCACCCAGCGAGGCTCAACCAAGCAGCTTTTCAGGGCCTGCTCCCATCAATCTCTGCTCTCCCATCAATCTCTGCTCTCCGGTATGTGCAGCGGCTGCTTCTCTCCACACTACTGGGAGAGCGTCTTGTGCAATTTAGCAGCTGTGAGCCACCACTTTCCTCTAAGTCCCATCTTGGAACTTAGAGGAAAGCGGTGCCTCACAGCTACTAAATTGCACAAGACGCTCTCCCAGAAAGAGCAGCAGCAAAGAGAAGTAGCTGCCGACCCAGAGACCACATGGAGCATCTCCGCGAGTGACCAAGGCTTGACAAGGGAAGGAAGAAGTGGCTGCAAGATCTCTGCTGCAGCGCTTTTCGGATGGGACTTCTTACAAGTAGGAAGAACTATCCAGATTCCGGTCCATTCCCAAACTCTTTCCCAAATTCTTTGGTCCTCCTGCACCCACGCCCCCTCCACGGCCCTTTGGCCTAGTGTGGCAGGCTGAAGACCAAATAAATTGCTTTATTTGTAGTTTGAGGCCAGAGGCGAGTGGCATCATGCAGGTGGAGGCCGGAGGCAAGGCCAGAGCGGGGGAATAGGGTGCTCCCCAACCCATCCGAGGTGAATGGCAAGCGGGTGGAGGCTCCAGGGCAAGGCCAGAGCCGGGGAATGGCGCGTTCTCCGATCTGGCCGAGGCAAATGGCAAGCAGGTGGCGGCTCCGGGGCAAGGCCAGAGCTGGGGAATGGTGTGTCCCTGGGCCCCAACCCGAGGTGAAGGACGAGCGGGTGGCATGCTTACCTTTGGTGAGCAGAGTGGGCGAGGTGTGGAGGTGAGGCGTGGAGATTAGCTGGGCTGCATGGTGAAGGCAAGATATATAGGGAGGGGTGGGGCAGGGTGGGGGATTAGTGGGTGAGCAGGCAGGCGGGGCAAGCAGTGAGCCAGTGAGCGGGTCGGCAGAGGCGGGGCCAACCAGAGGTGGTATTTGCCAGTTCTCTGAACTACTCAAAATTTCCACTACAGGTTCGCCCGATCCGGCTGTATACAACCTCTGTCCACTGGGCTGAAAAGTGCTTTGGGGTCCAAAAGTTAAAAATTAGCACCTCTCTGCAATTTAAATTAAACCCATCTTTTCCCAGGATTGCACAAAAGTTACAGCTGTGGCATTCTAGGGAAGAAAATCCTGCTTTAAAGCAATGCAGACAAATGCTATGTCTGGACCGCTTTGTGTCCCTGAAGTATCTTTTTCACATGTTTTCAATCAACTCAGATATAGACTGCATGTCTTGTAATAATGAAATTGTTTTCTCATTTAAAAAATAGATTAAGAAAAGAAAGCACAAACGTTTTCTCATAAGGGAAACAGGACTAACTAGTTACTGAACAGTTCTTTAGAAATTCAACATCTTCAGTATACACTAAGAAGTTGAAGTATAAAATGATATATGGGAAGGCAAAGGTATAAATATTAATGATAGTGGCCAATGCTGACCAGGAAGCAATGAATGGATTTTTTAAATAAATGAGACACATTGGTATCAGTAATGCTTAGTTAATTTTTCAACCCAAAAACTATGCCAAAGGTTGAAGAGGCATAGATGTAACAGAGGCCACCTCAGACTAGGGCACTGTTCTTATGTACCGTACCTTGATTATACTTACTATGAATCTAATAAAGTGGCAGAGGTGTGCATATTTTTGAATGGGATAGGAATGAATTTCTAAAGAAACGTAGATATTTTTTTAAATAAACAAAGAAATAAATGCCCAAATATGATTATCCATAGGTATGGGAACTGCAGATTAATGATTCTGATGAAATCTTATCAATCTATATAAATACAAAGTTCATTTATACGAGAGACTGTATGATTCTTATGAACTAAAATAAAATAAAAGTTTTTCCCCAAATGCCATCACTCTGCTTAACACTAATTCCCACAACACTGTCAAATAATTTACTAAGATTGTATTACTATTATTCTACTCTTCCTTACCAGTATCTATCTCTTCCCACTTATTACTATAACCATGTTACTTGTATCTTTCAATTATATTGTTTTTTGTTTCCTAGTACAATTTGATAGCTTATTAGTAACCTTGACCATTACTAAGTGTTGTATCTTTTTATTCTTGATGAATGTATTTTATTCTCCATATGTACACTGAGAGCATATACACCAAAGACAAATTCCTTGGGTGTCCAATCACACTTGGCCAATAAAGAATTCTATTCCATTCTATTTTATTCTAACTACATAAGAAGATTCCACAATGTTGTTACAGAAACAACTTTTTTTTTTCTAGAAATGGCAAATTTAACAGTAAAGAGATGTCTTGGGAAAACACTAAATGTGATATATCATATGACCTTGTTTTTCTCTTTTTTAAAAACACCATTTTACTAAATTTCAAATTCAAGAATAAAAATACACAGTAGAAACAAAGTTGAAGAGAAAGAAATGTCCGACAGAAATCAAAATTAAAGTGCAATAAGAAAAAGTAAAGAAAGAAAAAGAACAGTTTCCAACTTTCTTTGATACAGATAAAATACATCTAACTCTTACTGTAAGATTAATAATTATATCATTTCTATAAGCTCACATAATTCTAATAACCTTGTTTTTCTTAATACAATACCTTTCTCTGGAATAGTGACCCCCATCTACAGAAACTACCGTAGTTGCATAGTTATTTCTAGAACTTGTAGAAAGTCTTCATTTCGATAAACATTAACGCCACGTCCCATTATTTCCTGTTAGTACTGCCTCAAGGTTTGCACTAGCCCTTATGTAACACGGCCAATGGCAAGATACTATGGCAGTTGTAAATTAATGCATATGGAGGTTCCCTACAGTTGCTCTATTGGTCATTGCTGTGTGCAAGTTAATATGAAAAGCCAAGGGTGACTCTGCTGTGCATTTCAGACCTAGGACAGTGAGCTGTTTGGTAATGCAAACCACATGCCACTGGAATCCCTTAGTCGTGCAATATGAGTGATCCATGCATTCCATTCAGATCCCCTAATCCTAAAGAAAACAATGAATAGCTCATGGCTTTACTCATGGCATCCATCCCTTTTTTGACTTCCATACATCAAATGGAAGCCATGCATTCTGAAGAAAATGACCCTAAATATGCATAGTTGGCTTACATGTTTCTTGATCTCCTTGTTTATATACACATATCCAAGGACTCCTACTCTAAATTCTCCTCTTCAGCAACCTATAAATCTAAAGAATTCTTGATGCATCAGGAATGGATGAAAAAAGCTAGCATTATGGTGTTCTTCACTATATGCTCTGGGTACCCTGGGATTTTATTCTCACTGCTGAATGAAATCATCAGTTTCCACTTAACATTCCCTGGATACCCTGACAGAACTTACTCTTTCCCATGAACTCATGTAAGCTGCTGCTGCTGCTTTATAACGTCCCATTTCACAGTCAAATCTCAGCATCAAAAGCACTTGTGCAGGTCGTCCTCTACTTATGACCACAACTGAATCCAAACTTTCCATTGCTAAGCAAGACATTTGTTGAGTTTGGGGTCATTTTACATTTCTTGCCACAATTGTTAAGTGAATCAGTGCAGTTGTTAAATTTGTAACCCAGTTGTTAAGTGAATCTGGCTTCCTCATTGACTTCGCTTGTCAGGTGATCACATGACCCCAGGACACTACAACAGTCATAAATACCTGCCAGTTGCCAAGTATCCAAATTCTGACATGACTGAAGCTTGTAACACAGTTGATCTTATTTGGGGTAGATCTGTAAAACATATCAACAATATGGGCAAGGAACATTTATTTCTCTTAAAGATCACCTACTATCAGGAATAGATTCCCAAGAAGCCTGGTACTGACAGAGAATGGAAGTGAAGGATCCAATCTGGGTCCGTCACTGGGACCAGAGGTTTTGTCTTCCGAGCTTTCGGACTCATGCTGGAGCCCATCCTCTGGGAATTTCTGTCCAGCAGAGAGAACAGCATACAGTCTCTGCTCCAGCACGAGTCCAAAAACTCAGATACAAGACAAAAGGTCCTGGTGACCGATCCAGATTGGATTCTGCAACATTATTCTGGGGACACATATATTCACCTTCATTCAATGGAAGTGAAGTTGCTAGTAAATGCAATGATCAAGATTTATCTCAAAAGTGCTTTTTTTTTTCTTCAAAAGGCAACTGGACTATTTTTTCCTTGAGGAAAAAGAAGAAAACATTTCACTTCTCATTCAAGGAGTTTCAGCAATTCTGATGAAGGGGGGGGATGGAAGGACTCCACAGGCATCAAGATTTATCCTTTTCCACTAATCAATCTTTTCTTTCTACTACTCCATTCTCTCACTTTCCCTCTGCATTGAAGAGGTTGTCAGAAAGGGCCAGAAGGATGGAAATTAGGTTATCCATTGCATGATGCTGCCCAGTCATTGGTGTCTGCAGGCTATTTCTTAAAAGTTCATCATGCACATCCATCATTTCACGGGTGGAGTTTGCGCCTGACTTTTTTGGAACAGCATCAACCAGCCTGAGCAAAATCATTCCTCATGGGTCAAATAAATGCCTGGTTGTAGAACCCAGCTGCTAATGGGTAAAAAATTCCACTGAGCTTAAAAGAAGCACAAAACCCAAAAGGAAATAATTCCATCAGACAGTACAGTAACCAATATTGTACAAAGAAAGGATTATTTTCTTATTAAACTGGGTGTACATCGCAAATAAAAAAAAGAGTCCTTGGTGCTCTCTGAGTTTGTTTTCTTGCAGACTTTACATTACTCAAACGAGGCAACATCATTTGGAAAATAGGTTTATATTTACTAAATATAGTAAGCAAGTTTTTAAATAAGGTTCGTTTACACAGCATGCCTGCAAAACCATGTAATGGTTGACAACGGGTACAGAAAATAGTGTGCAACCATGAGCAACACGGTAGACTTGACTCTATCAGAAATCAAACTGACAACCATCAATTTATTTTTTATTTATTTTTCACATTTCTGAACTACCCATCTCCCTCAAAGAGGATAGCTTTTCCCCAACAAATCGCCATCAATAAATACTTTTTCATGTTCTCTCCAAACATTCTATGTTTACCTTCCTGTAATAACTACCGTTTGCCAGCACAAGGTTTGATTTTCGTTGCTCAATACTGCCAGCAGGCACAGGAGGATAATGATGGGGTACCGTTAACAGTGCCGCCCCCTTCAATTGACTTTTTAAAAAATATCTCTGTCCTCAGATACATATTCCGCAGCCACGTGATAGGATCCTTGGTGCCTAACAATACAGGTATGCAGGGCTTCTCTACCTGACAGGGAATTCCAGGCTGAAACTAGATTCTCTTAAACGCAAAACATCTTTCAGGTGGTTTCTCAATGCACTTTTAGAGAAGGGGAGAGCCGGGTTTACAAAGCTGGTTTATCATTCTTTAGCGCAACTTCCCAGTGCTTAAAGCTTCCCTTGTAACCGTTTAACACGTGATTAGAGTTGAGCATGAGCCGGTTTCCCCGTTTTGCCTAAAAATACCCTGTTCTCAAGTTCTTGTAACTTCCTAGGGCTGCCGTCCTTAAACATCCTCCTCCGGTTAGCGGAAGGAAAGATTGTGTAATATGTGTGATTGCACGTATGAACGAGCCGGTCTCCTTCGCGAACACACTTAAAACGCGTAGTAAGGCTAACAGAGCCTCCCCACCAAGGGTGCGAGAGGCAGGGGCAAGTCTTGAGGTGGGGGAGAAGAAGCCTTTGAAGCCTACGCCGCCATCCCGCCCTCGCCAGTCCGGCGGACTTTCCTGCCCCGCAGCTGCGTTTTTCCGCGAGGCTGCGTAGGGTGACAAATTGAGGGCGAGCAGTCAAAGCGGTTTGTTCCTCCGCCCTTACTCCCCGGCGGTTCAGAGGCGGAGCTATAATAGTGGTTTTTTTTTTTTTATTTCTTCCCCGGAACCCGGCGCCCATTTCTAGGCGCCCCCTGTGTCTTGGCGCGCACGCTGTTGGGTCTCTCCCCCCCCCCCCCCTTCATCTTTCTCTGCTACTCCCTGAACGGAATTGCCATGGCTGTCTGGAGCGGGTCCGGTTCCGTCCCGGCAACCTTGGTCAGGCCCAGCTTGACCTCCGTGTCTTCGGGAGAGCTGCAGAGCCTTCGGACGTGCAACTGCGAGATGGCGGTGTTACCGCTGCGGCAGTTGCTCTGCCTACAGCCAGACTCTTTTCTACTGCAAGGGGACACACTGACGGTGCTGAGTCCGCTCGATCGGCGGCCCGGAGGCGGCTTCACGGTGATAAGCGACGGGTTTTTCCAGCTGGATGGCCGGCAGCAGTGCAGGCTCACCGGCTACTTCAAGAGGTAAGCAGACGCTTTTCTAATTTTCCTTCCCCGCGCTCGTCTTGATGCCGGGGGTTGCCTTCTTAAAAAAACACCCAGTGAGGGGACAGGAATCAAGCATCCTACAGGTCGCGGGAAAAGAGGGGCTGCCACTTAAAATTTTTATTTTTTTATTTTGGAAACAAAATCTACCTGTTGCATGGCTACCTGCCGGGTGTTTAGCAAATGGTATTAGAACTAAAAGCCATAAAACGGCTCCTTATTTGTGGGCCTCTGCCACAACGACTAATCACGATCTAAAAACTGAATTGGTATTTTGGTATCTCTCATTTGCAGGCTATTAAATGCTAGGGCGGAGTGAGTAGGTTACTGTTGCTTGACTTGATGGAGAGGGATTTTATTAGGGAAAGTAGGCTTGGAGGAGAGAAGCTGGTGCCTTTTCCTTCTCAAAAATAATTGCCCTGCATTAAGCTTAATGGCAGAAGAGCACTCCTTCTAACCATAGTCCTAAACTAGGAGCCAGATTGAATAGATGTACAGGACAAATATACACTATTGCAAAAATCAGAAGCTATTTTCTAGTTAATAAACATGAATACAATTGGGTAAGCTTGCCAGTTGATGCTCATTAAATGTAGGACACCCCACATTCTGCAGTTTATTTAAAAACCTAAAAGCAATCCAGTAGTAAGTTGGAGCCTTCTGAGGGACCTTCAGCCAGCCTTCTCTGACGCAAGGACTTATTTACCATGCCTTGTATCAGGCTTGCATTTCACCATGTGATTACTGTTTAAAAGACCTGATAGCAAAAAGAACAAGGATCCAGTAGATAGAGGAAATATTGAATATCAGCTGTGAATATAGTAATAATCTCCTATTACAATACAGTAATTCTCCACTTTTTGTGTTTCCCTTTGGATTAATCAAGACTGCCACTGAGATAGATTGATTTTTCCAAAGAAGGACATTTGTGAGTGTGTGGTTAAAGACTATTAGACCCATCTGAACTAGTTCTTAGTCTTATCTGTGTTATGCATACCACTCATTCACAACTTAATAGAATGATTGCTCCAGGCCCTGCTTTGAAGGGAGGAATCGAAGAGTAGACCCAACTGAACAGGAGGAGGCCTTGATAAACTCTTGTCTCATCTAGATAGCACAGCCTAGAGACATGGCTACCAACAGAACACACAAAATGTGGTGGTTGAATGGGACAGACTGGGTGAGTGAGTAGATGGGAATTCCAGTTGCTGAGAGAAAAAAAAGTGCAATACCAGAGGTTACCAGAGATGGTGCTATATACCACCAGGTTGTTGGTTAATATTTGCTCAATGTGGTTTTTCAAGGTTGGTTAGATTTCAATGGAACGGTTGTGGATTCTATTTGTTAGTATGAAATGAACTATACTAATTAAACTGCTTTTATTAATAAACTTAACTCCTCTCCCACCAGTAACAAGTGTGTAGTCACCAAAGCAACGAGGCTTTATTATTATTGTATAGGTTTCCTCTAGGACATTCTAAAAATTTCTGCCTAGGGGTTGGTATGTAAAACAAGTAGTCTATAGCTTCTTTGTTAATTAATCCTGATGTGTTTGACAGAATTGTGTAACAGGTTATTCTTGCATACTTGTTTTCTTTGTTGCCTGATAAGGCTCATAATATAAAAACTTGGCCTTTCAAAGATAAGTAAACAGGTGTGACTTTTCCTCTACTTTATGAAGGTATCTCTGTAAAGTACATTATTATGGCACGTATCTTATCTAGCCTTTGGAAACTTGCTGTAGGAGAGGAAGCATTTGTAAAATACCTTTTTATTAAAGCAAATGAGTCATTGGTTCTTGTCCAACAGTACCAACCGGTGACACCCTTCAGCTTATTCTTGGCATAACACCTACCAGTTAGCTGGAAGAGTTCTTCTTCACACAAGGCAATGTAATTTAATACTGTTATTAACAATCCAAAACCAACAGACATTAAACATAATGTTTAAAAATTTATTTATTTATTTATTTATATTTATATGCCGCCCTTCTCCGGAGACTCAGGGCGGCTTACAATGCGTTAAGCAATAGCTTTCATACTTTTTGTATATTTATACAAAGTCAGCTTATTGCCCCCACAATCTGGGTCCTCAGATTGCATTTTAAATCCTGCATTTTAAAATTATGTGAAAACCAAACAGTCAAAATTGTGAAGGAGACACTTATTTTCTATAAGTTAAATCAGAAATTTCACCACTGCTAGAGTGCCACTGAATACAAGTAGACACTTGAATAGGACATGAGATAAGGATTCAACCTCTTATCTGAACAAAATCATCGAAATGTAATTTTTTAATAGGAAGTTGAATAAGATAGTTTGGCTCTATACAGGAAGAGAAAGCACTGGATGTGTCTGAAATATTGCCTAGAGAGAGTTTGTATTGTAAAATGGTTGAAGGGTTTCATCTTTTGGAAGTGAGAAAGACAGAACAGCTATAACATAAGCCCTAAAGTTAATTTGATATTTGTTTTTTCACTAAAGACAACTTATTTTTTGGTGATCTTATGCAAGTACACTATGTAAGTTGCAATCTTGTGTGCTATCACACACATGTTATCATTTGCTTCCATGCAGAGACCCATGAGATGAAGTCATTATGAACAAGGGCCTGTTATGGGAGCACTTTGTTGGAATCTAACATTGTAGGCTGTTATGCAGGCTTAGGTATTCCAAAAATTAAAAAAGGTACAATAAGTGTTTTTGGCTTGATGGTCTGACCATAATAATAAACCAAATCGAGGTGCAATTTATGTAGAAGAAGTAAACTAGGTAACAGGTTATAAGCATAACCTTACATAAAAGCAAACAGGGAAGGAAGGGCAGTCATAAACATAAAACAATGATTAAAAACATCTCTCAGCTTTTTTCACTAATGGTTTTTCTTAGTTCTGAGAAATTGGAGCTTGCAAATGGTGATCTCAATTTTCCATTACTTTTTCCTTTTAGAAAGCTGTACCATCTTAACTTGTTCCTCACATTTTATGCACTGCAAATGAATCATTTTCAATGGATAACCAGCATGTCTGGGTTAGCTGACTCATGGGTGCCTGTTATTGCTTCCAGCTCATTTCCAACTTTTCTTAGATCTAGCTGGCAATATTTTATTCCATCAAACCCATTAGTCCTGGTAGGAAAATGAAACACTCAGTTTTGCTGCAATATGCTTATAAAATAACTAGTTCTATTTCTAAACAATAGAATCTTCCATAACTAAACTGTTTCTGGAGTGGAGAAAATATATACCTTAGTGTTGTTAGCCATTACAGGGGAAATGTTAGTCAAGCTAGATGAACACATACTGTTGTTTGCAATTAATAAATACAGTCCATTTGTTTGTTTCAGCAAACAAAACTACTTGGCTAGTTCACAGAACTATCCACAATTGGTACCTAAATAAGATTAGGATCTCTTGGTTAAAATATACCTAGTTAATTAGGAGGTTTTTGAAGTTATGTATTGTGAGCTATTCACATTTAATTTTTCTGCTTCTTTGGCCTACACATGGCATGCTGTACTGATTATTTGAATCTCTTTAACCTGGAAACTAAGCAGAGTTAAGAAACACTGATTTTTCTGCATTATCTTGGCTACAGCTTTTTAGAGTATCCATGGATCTGAGCCATAGTTTATATGAAAAGGAACTGCATCAGTCTATTAAAGTTGAACCAGAGGTTTTTAATTTTACACTAGTCTGGAATTCTTACACAGGAATAAAGTTTTTCTTTTAAGATGAAGTATTTTTATTTCATTCAGCTACTTCTATCCAGTTCACAAACAAATACTATACAACCAAACAGGTTAGCTTAATAACTGAACTGCTTAATTACGGTATGTAAAATGCTCAGAAAATTAAGCAACTGCAGGGGTCATTAAGTGAACAGAGCAAAACAGCTGCCTGCCAAAAGGAGGTCAGACAGCTCCCCTCCATGCATGGAAGGGAACACCTACACTGGGATGGAGAAATGAACCTCATATCTTTAGATTGCAAGCTTCATTTCTCCAGCCCAGTGCAGGAGTTACTGTTCCCTGTGTGCATGGAAGGGAACTCCTATGGTGGGCTGTAGACATTCAGCTTGGATTCTAAAGATCTGAGCTTGATTCCCCCTTCCCCCCCCCATGGAGGGGGGGGGGAAATCATTCTGAGGAAGCCAGCAGAGAAGATTGCAAATGATAATCACATGAGCCAAATACCCAGCTCATAATCACGTGACTGCAGGGGATGAGTGCAAATGACATTTTACAAGAGCCAAAAGCGTATGACAGACCACAATGCATCCTTTCTAAGCTGCCGTAACTTCAAGCAGTCATTAAACAAGCATTTATAAGTCAAGGACTACCTGTATACAGAATTAGGCTAACAGCTCTGCTGTTTTTCTGCTAACGTGCCCTTATCTCTGCCTCCCAATTGGAGAACCTTGGAAATAGTTGTTGCAAATAAGTTTAGTATAAGGATGGAAAACCTATGGCTCTTCAGATATTGTTAAACTTTGGCTCTCAGCATCCTTGCGGACAATCCAGGAGTGATAAAATTGTAAGTTAACCATATTCTCTCCTTGTTTTGAGGCTAGTGTATGCATCCTGTCTTTGACTAATCAAATGATAAATGATCTTCAGCTGTTAAACCTTTATGCTTACATTCTCCAGATAGGTGCGAACAGAATCAGTGTACATCCTGTTTTGATATATTAAGGTATACATTATCCAAATTCGCATTTCCAAGCCACCCTGGTTGGAGTGCAGCAGAGACTGTGATTTCCTATGGGCATGTTTCACCTTAAGTCATTAGGTTGATTTACAATATTCACTAGAACTATTCAGTGTTTAAGAGTTTTATTCCAAAAAAAGTGCTTTGGAGCACATCAAAATGCAGACAAGTCCTTAAAGCTGATGTATCTTTTTCTGGATCATGCAGTTGTCAAGGGTAGTTGCTTTAAGAAGGAAAAGGGCAATTGCTTTAAGTAATTGCAGGTAGGTACCAAATTTGCATCCCAATGTGTTTCAAAGCACTTCTTGAAGTGAAGCTTTGCAGAGATCTTCTATTTGTATAATAGCAAATCTGCATTGCTATCATGTCCTCTTTTTCCAGTTATTTTTCTGGAGAAAGAGGAAGACTTGTGGTCAGGACTAATGTCATCTCAGTTATGACCAAAATACTGCTTTTCCTAGTTGTCCTGCCATCCTCCAAAAATTATCTTTTCCATTTTTTTTTTGCTCCTCCTGTAATTTTAACACATTTATTAACTCCTTTTCCTACGTAGAGTGGGCCATACAATCTATGGTGGGACAGACTGTGAGATTTGAAAGGAACTAAAGGAATGCTGTAACTGCTTTTAGAGTTCCTTCAAGAACTTATCTTGAGTTCACACAACATTGCATTTTTATATTCTACATTTCACCAATGGCTGAATATTTACACTTTATTTTCTTGAACAGGCACGTAGAGTTGAATAGCCATCTTGATTACAAAAACTACAGAGAGACTATATTGGGTCGGCCATTGGTGTTTATCATTAACGTCAGAACAAAATATAATTCTTCAAAAGGTATGTACCATAAGGCTATTGTAAAATGTTCAGACTGACCGCCTTGCTTATAAAAAGATAATTGGATCCTTACTTTAAAATGACATGATTGAATTTGGATAAAAGAGCAAGTTGTGATGTCTCTGTGAAACTGGTAAGATTAGATTGCAAAGGTATGAAATATTTAATTTTATAACAACATGGCTCTTGCTGTAATAGAATTATGTTTAAAAATGCTAACTTCCCAAGGAGCATGTTGCTTATGAAAGAACTTTAACATACCTTGGGTATGTTACATATGGTTAAGTAGGTTGCTTTTCTGTAAGAGATTCTAAGTAGAACAATAGCACTTTCAATTGAATCCAAGCCTTTCTCCAGCCAGCTGCAAGAAAATAGAGTAGTCTGTATAACTTTCAGCAATTGAGCTTGTTATATCGACAAAGGTGCTATTCATAAGATTTACTAAAGTGAAACAGGATGATAGTCATTGCATCTTAGAAAGTCAGAGGACAAGAATTCTGTTCGGTATTTAACTCTAAATCTGACAATATGTAGCATCAAAGCAGTAAAATACAAAATAGACTTTAAATAAAAATTCTCTAATATGGCTTATTTGTTTTGAAATTTTATTATTTTGACTCTCCCTAAGATTAAAACCACTTATAGTAGAAGGCAATAAAACAATTTAGCTGACTTTGAAACATCGCTAATAGACCTGTTAATAATTAAAACAGAAAAAAAAACCCTAGCGGATTTATTTTTACTTATTTATCCACATTCTTGTTTTAATAACTATACTAATATTAATTGTAAAGATATTTACAATTAATAACCCTTTAGAATAATTATAATTAAACATTAATAATTGTAGTGTTATAGAAAGCTTTATTTAATGTATTTCCAATGCAACAGTCCCGATTTTCATCAGGATGCACCCCAAACAACAGGCAGATTGATTAATCCTAAACAGTCCAGAGGCAATGTCATAAATTGAGATATATGATGTGATTTGCCTCATTTACCTTATGGCATAATTACACAAATCACAATGACTTTCATATGTATTATGTAGTTAAGAATAATGGACCTCCCCTCCCCCTAGGACTCTGTTAAAAATGGTTTCACTGTAATTCAGTATAAACTTAACATGAAACATATAAAACCACAAATTTCTTGAAAAGTTGTAAAACGAAGGCTATTCTGCTCAAATGCACAGTTGTCCAATTAAAAGCTTTGGAGAACTGAAATGTCTTAAATTGACTTGGGGCCAGCATAATTGGATAGAAGGGAATTCAAACATCATACTTCCCTGTACTGTATGAAATTGTTTCTAAACAACACCAAGATAAGAAAATATTTTAGAAAACGATAAGGAAGTCTGAAGAAAACTTAAGAATGCCTTCTTAGGAATGTACAGGTTCAGAAAAGATATAAAACAAAATACTTGTTTTGTAATGAATAGAACCACCCAGGGGCAAAATTGTATGATGTATAAGTAATAAAATATTTGAGATTTGCAAGTGATTATTATTGTCTACATTACCGATGTCAAATCTCCTTAGAAAAAACGTATGCTTTGCTTGTGAATACTCGACACCCAAAGATGAGAAGGCAAATCGAGAACAGCATGAACAATATAATATCATCTGTGTTTGGGGAAAGCTATAAGCTTCAGGTAAGTTGAAGAGATTCTTTGTTTAACATAAGCTTGCTATCTTCAAGTTGGCATTTTGGAGGAGTTTTAAGGAACAAAGGACATTGCTCTCTGAATAAATTAGAAAGACAAAGCCTTTCTCCTGGAGGGACAGCCATAAATCCACCCAAAGACAGTGAAAAGTGAATGTGAATTCAAGTTTTCTAATGTTTTTCTATGTGGCAGCTCAAGCCTGGTATCCAACAGTTACTAAAACCATCTTGTTCCTGGAGCTGGGGCTCAAACTTGCTCCAAAAGCAGCTTTTAATTAAGCTGTAGGATACTTTGGGATAGAATATGTCCACATATATGTTGCTATATGCATAAAATTCCTAGTGGATGGCAACATTTCTGATGATCTGTGTAGAGATACCGTGCTTTACTTCCCTTCTCCCCCATTTTGTAAAATACAGTATACCCAAACAGGTGTAATTCTATGGTACTTTCTGGTGACCATTTTAAATAATGATAACAGACAAATTGCATGTCTACAATGTTTCCAGCAACTGGGGTCTTGCCCTTAATTCTACTGTCACCTCTATACCGCTAAGCCCTCCCAAAATTCTGGAAGACTATAATATTTGACAATACCATGTATAGAGAAGAAGGAGAAGAAGCAAAACAGTCCAAGAATGAGTTCAGGCGTTATAATAGCCATGAGGCCTGTTGTTTAAAATCAGATTTCAAGCTGAAAAATGCAGACGGATTGCATTAGTCACCTGTTAATATTACTGGTATCAGATTTTATCTACCATTCTGGAACAAAAATGTAAAAGCCAATCTTCAGTTCTAAAGATGGAAAGGCTAGTTGAATCTCAAACGTTTAAGGTACTGGGATTTAATACTACTATAGTCATCCATGCTAAATACCTGTTTGTTTATATACCTGAACAATTGGGGGGGGGGGGTGTCATTGAAGTTTTTGGAGAATGAGAGATGATATGTCATGGATAGATATGGCTGGAATTTTGCAAGCTCTTTTCTAAGTTTCAGAAACAGTTGTTTTTTAGAAGTTACGTTAAATGTCGAGTTGCAATTTTAAGGCATTTCCTATTTCAAGATGGGAGGAAACCATGACGTTTTCAGAAATGGTAGCTGTAAGGGGCTCCAATGGGGACCAGAGGAACAGGCTTTAAGAGCTGCATCCATTCACGGAGCATTAGATCAATCAATCAATCAATAATAATCATTTTCCTTTTCTCTGTACAGTTTAACTTCCAAGATGTTGTAAAGAAGTTTTTCCCTTCAGAAGCCTATCTGGTTCATGAAGAAAGTTTAAGTTTTTCCTATGAGTTCAAAACTGATGCCTTATTCGATTTCTTTTATTGGTTTGGGATCAGCAAGAGAACTGTTTCAATGAATGGGAAAGTTCTTAATTTATCAAGTACCAATCCAGAGAAGAAAGAAATTATAACTAAGTTTCTGGATAAAATGAGTGAACCAAATTTGCGTTCAAATAGCTTTTCAGACAGGAAGTTCAGCATTATCTCTAGAGGTGAGTTGGTAATATATTACAACATTTTAAATATTACATTCTTCATAGGTAGAACAGCTTTATCCTGTGATTAAGTTCAGTACACATTTCTGTAAGGCATTGTTGTTTGTTGACACAACGGACTGTGTTTCTGCAGCATGGTAAGACATAAGCTGGAGATTACAAACCACTAGGTTTACACACTTTTTCAGTTTTTAAAAATTAAATGTGTTCAATTCAGCCAGCGAACTGGAATGTCTGAAAAATATGAGAATTTTGGATCAATTATGAGTGTTTTTGTCAGGATGAAGAAGTTTACTATTTCTTTAGACATTACATATGTATTTGTATTATCTTGCAGTTTCAATAGATGATGTGTTTAATGGCAACTTCACATCACAATCAACTTGGATGGAATCTCCTTTAGCTCTCTGGACAGTTACAGGGTCTCGGAAGTCTGGAGACAGGTCAAGTATCGAAGTCTGATTTTCTTAAAATCGAGAAAGATATATTGAAAAAAGAAGGAAGATAACCACATTGGGATTATCTTATTGCAGAATGCAAGGAATTTCTGCCTTTTGTTGCAAGTAATAGGATGTCTCTGCATTCTATGTTGCTTTTATTGATTTCAGGGCAAGACTCCTGGTTACTAAAGTGTTATTTACAGATCTGGTTCTACGTTCACCATTAAAGGCTGTTGAAGCCTAGAGTTTTTGCTATTGCAGTTATCCGTATAGCTAGAATGATTTTAAATCCTGGATTATTTCAGCAGTTTCTAAATAATTGCCAGGTTTTCAGGATCATGGAAAAATACATTATTTTTGTGATTGCTCGAACATTTATCATACCCTGGCAAGTTGATAATTCCAAACAGCTTTGAATTGTTAGTAGCTATGACAGTTTTGGTTTTGGTTTAAATGGATGGTGGTAAAGAACTGGCAGAAGGAATGCATGTCTTTTGATCCAGAAGCCATCTGCTATCAGAGTTTGGCTGTATTCTGGTTTGGAAAATTTTTCTGCGTGGCCTAACTGTCATTCATTGGGCATTATTTTCACATGGGTTGTGCAGCATTTCAGATTTAATGCAAAAAGAAAATTCAGGCTACTCAACAGAACATCTGTCCAGTTATTTAAAGCAGCTACATCTTTTCCAGGATTATGTGGCTGCAAGCTGTTGTGCTCTCCTGGGAAAAGACAGACTGCTTTAAATAGCAGCAGACAGGTGCTATGTTGTAATTGAATCCAAAGAGGTGAATCCAAAGAGGTGTGCCTGCATTTATTTGTACATCTCAAATACAGAATAAACATTCTTTTCAGATAGTACTGGGATATGTAAACATAACACATAGAGGTGCTTTGAATCAGAGCTTACTATCTTGGAAGGTTATAGAAAATGTCAATGTTACGTAGTCCACAGTAAATGGGAGGCACAAGGAATGAATGGTTGTAATTTGAGGAGGGCTACCTGATGAATATTTTACTTTTTTCTTTATGACATAACATTAAAACACTGTTTTGATAAGAGTATAATTTTTATAAAGTATAATTTTTGCATCATAAAAAATGGACCTTGTTAAATTTGAATTGCATGGTATATTTTGGATTTGTACAGTAGCAGCCTTTCTCAGTGATGTCTTCTAGAGCTGCAGCTTCTAAACTTCCCACTGAATGGCCTTCTGGCTGTAGGCCCACCCAATGTGGAGAGTGCCAGCAGGTTTAAAGAATGACTGGAATGAATATGCCATAAAAGTATCTCTTTTTTTCTCAGTAGGCTTTTTTTATTATCAAGTTAAATGTCTACATCTTAAGGAATGCAATATTCAGTCTCTTTATATTGAAGAGACCTCATGTATAAACAATTGCCTAATCAGTGCCTTCTGTATATCATTGTTTTACAATAAACGGAGGTTACATGGAGATCTCTTTCTTTTCTCAAGTTAGCTTTCCATGTTGCACAATGTCAAAACCGCTATAAATATTAATCCAGATTACACAGCAGGAATTTGAATAAGGGTTGGAAGTAAGTAGGGGAAAAACACAGCACTAAAAAGCACTGGATATGTAAAATCCTGAGGTATAAAATAGCTGAAATTAGCCCTAAAACTAGAGGAGGCGTAACTAATAAATACTAAGAGCTATCTAATTTGAAAATGGAGAATAACATTGAGAGTTTAAAAATTAGAATTAAAAGGTTAAAGGAGAGGAAAGTTTATAAACATGATTGGAATTGAAACCCTCTATGTGAAATCCAGGGAAACTTAATGGCATTGAATCTGGCTGTAAGAAAGGCCACTAAGAGAAAGCTTGAGAGCTCCTGTAATTTATAAATACAGGTAGTCCTCATTTAAAGACTGGTCACTGTTCAAAGTTACAAGTCCCCCTCCCCTCCCAATATAGGTGACTGCAAGATTCTGTGGTCATATGACTGATTTATTATGTTTTTTGCCTGTTTCCAACCTTTCCATCCCATGGTAATACATTGGTTTGCTTAACAACCACCGAAAGCCAAAATAGTTAAATTGAGTCTAATCATCTGGTTGGAGCTCCATTATGGTCCTAAGTCAAGAATTACATGTATTACAATACATTTATTTAAAAGGAAATTAATAGCTGTAAACTACCATTGTTACAGGGCTGCGCACAATTCACTTGATTGGGCCTGGAGCGTTCCATACATCTTTGGAACTTCCCACTCTTCCAGCAGATGACATCAAACCTCTCTCCAGTCACACAGTTCTGGAGGCAGTTTGGGAGTTCCCAGAAGTAAATCCTGCAAACCGGAAGAAGTTCAATGACATACAGTATAATTCTGAACAAAACAAATGCTGTTTCTAGGATATTTCAAATGGATTCCAGCTTGGAGGGTTTATTTCTGGAAATGATACATCACCCCAGAAGACCACGATTGGTGAGGGAATGGAATCTTCCAGATTCTCCGGAATGTTCTCATCCCAGATTGGGGCATTTTTGATAACGCTACTTGATTGTTTTTACAAACAAAAATGGGGCAAATTCAGTAATAAATTAAAAAAGCAAATTTAAGAGAATCCTTCCAGAAATGGAAATAAGCAAGAAAGAATTATAAACACACAAATATTTTCCCTAACTATAGCGAAAACCAATTCTGGATATTTCTCTCCCATAATACACTTGTTCACAGAGGAGGAGAGTCTGATAGAGGTCAGATTAGAAAAAAGAACAGGGCTAGAACCATAGTAATGATAACAATAGTAGTAGTAATGCCAGTAATAATGTTGTCTACATAACAAGGTATTCCATTTAGAAACTGTTTTGTCTCTCATATGCAAATTCCAACTATTCAGAAACCATTCTCACATCCTACATAGATACGTATACATTCTCCCACCCCTCCTTCCAGCAGAAACGACAAAAAAGAAGGAAAAACTAGGATGAAGATGACAGCAAAGAGTAACTGCACTGGAAAGCAAAGAAAATAGAAAACTGGACAGAAATGAGAATAACTGAAAAGGAAAGGCAAGGAAAGCAAATTAAAAGATGCTTTCAAAAGGACAAAATTCATCAAACACAAAAGTCTCACAAAAAGCAAGAACGCTTAATATCCAAACCAACCTTCAAAATTCAAGCTTTGTAGCACAAGTCTATTGCCGCTTGCACCTCAGTTCTTCCTTTGTTTTGAATATCATCATCTGTCCCCAACAATTTGCCAAATTCACTGGAGGAATTAAGATTCCTATTGGCGAAGCTAGCAATGGAATCCCTTGATATTTTTAACAAATGTATTATAAAATGCAAGGGTGCCATATTCCTGTTCATTGTTTCAGCCCAGTGACATTGTTTCAATGGTACTCTGTGTTGGTGTGCTATGTTTTTTTCTTCTAAACGCAAGCATGTTTGGCTATTAAGTATGCTGTGTTTCTTTAGTTTTTCTATATAATTTTTTTAAAATCCTTTTTTAATTGCAGCTAGTTTTGAGATTTCTTTAAACATACAGTTAACCCTTTATTTCTCAGTGCCCTTATTGGGGCTAATAAAAATTTCTAAATTTATTATTAGGAAGAGTTCTGATTGATGCCTCTTTCCCTCATGCCACATTATATCAATTTTCCATTGTGGATTTCTAGCAACTCCTGCTCCTCTATTTAAAAGTGCTCCGACTAAGAAAAGTCTTAAGACTGGGCAACCAGCCAACATCTGGTAATTCCCACAAGTAAAATCTTGAAAGAGTGAACTCATATAGTAAATCTGAAAACAATTTGGCAAGATAAAAGGTTTGTATGAATGTTAATAGTTTTGAATTCAGCTCAACAGATCTTGCAACTAGACAGCTATGCTGCATGACCTTTCTAGCATATGAATAACTGAAAAAAGATTTTAATTATAACTTCATTTTCTAATAGAGCTTGTGTTCTTAGTTTTTTCTAAATCAATTTTTAGTTAAAACCTAATTACAACATATGCCATTTTAAGGGTTCCAGACAGAGATGGACACAAAGGACCTCCACTTAAGAGGCCTTGAAATAAAACACAACAAATTGTGATTGATAGTTTTTGTTGTTGTTAGTTGTGAAGTTGTGTCCAATCCCATGGACAACGTTCCTCCAGGCCTTCCTATCCTCTACCATCCTCTGGAATCCATTAAAGCTCATGCCTACGGCTTCAGTGACTCCATTCAGCCACCTCATTCTCTGTCGTCCCCTTCTTCCTTTGCCTTCAATCTTTCCCAGCATTAGGCTCTTCTCCAGTGAGTTCTTCCTTCTCATTAGATGGCCAAAGTATTTGAGTTTCATCTTCAGGATCTGGCCTTCTAAAGAGCAGTCAGGGTTGATCTCCTCTAGGACTGACCAGTTTGATCGCCTTGCAGTCCAAGGGACTCGCAGGAGTCTTCTCCAGCACCACAGTTCAAAGGCCTCAATTCTTTGGCGCTCAGCCTTTCTTATGGTCCAACTTTCACAGCCATACATTGCAACTGGGAAAACCATAGCCTTGACTATATGCACTTCTGTTGGCAGGGTGATGTCTCTGCTTTTTAGTATGCTGTCTAGATTTGCCATATCATCACACTAGAGATAATCTGCAGCAGAGAATTTCTATGTGCTTTTTAGTATCTGTCACCTCTGTCAAGGTAGGCCGGGTGTGTGTACATCCTCACATAGCACTATCCATACAAAAATATCTCTAGGCAGTTTACAAATAAGCTGGACAATAAAACCATAACTTTAAAAAAATCAACATATCCATGTAAAATAAAAGATGGGGATAAAAAAATATATCATCCAACACATAGGAGGCTTGAATGTAGGTTAATGTGGGTATCTACAAATGTCAAAATTCTAAGAAGAGAAGTCTGGAGATTCTCATTCATCCAGGTCATAGTTGTCTCGGTGCTTTTTCAGAAGGCAACTGGCCACTTGAAGAAGAAGAAATTTTGCTTCTCATCCAAGAAGCTTCATGGGTCACTCACCCCACCCTACCATCCTGCCAGAACCAATGGAGCTTCTTGGATGAGACCAAAACATCTTCCTCAAAGAAAAAAATCCAGTTGCCTTTTGAACTTTGAGATTCAGAAACTTTCCAGACCCTTCAGGTGGCCTGCCTATGGCAACCACAAGATGGCAGTCTAGATTGGATGCAGACAGGAAACAGAAAAAGGAGCATGCTCCATTATCCTCTGCATCTTACAGTATGTCTTTCTCTAAAACCTAGAATGGTTCTATAAATGCTGGTGGCTGTCATAGCTAGAGAAGCTAGTGACTATACAGCCATCCTATAAAAAGGGCAGGAGCCTGCAGAGCCTGCTCACTGAAAACTTTGCTTTGATATAGCAGAATCAAAAAAAAAAGCCTGCACAAATAAACAGTCCCTTGTAGAGTTGATGATCATAGCTTTAAAGAGAGCTTACACATTTGGGGTCTTGTTTTAAACAGCATTCACAATTAGGAGCTTGATGGGTTGATTAAGTCAAAGTATTCCCCTCTTTGAGAGAGATGGATGGTTTAAAAATATGAAATATAAATAACATGCGTAGGACACGACAGGGGAAACCTTTGTCTTTATTACTCCCTAATGCAATTCCACTACTACATTTCATATACTTGAAAGGGAATTTCAAATGAAACATATAATGACTGAAAGTGCAGAATAAACATTTGTAACCATATATTTCATCTAATGTGAAGATTTGAAAGTGTCTATTAAGCACCCCCACAAAGTGATCCATTTGTATCTTCTGATGCATCTGATGAAGTAAGGGGCAGCTCAGGAAAGCTTATACCGTTTAATAAAATTTGTTGATTTGAAAAAAAACTTATCAGATTCCTGATTTTTTTTTTGCACCACAGACCAATACCATCTCCTACATCTTTATCTTCCATCTGTCATAAGTCAAAAGCACATATATTAAATTCATTGCTATGAAGGCTTGCACAAAGAGGTGCCTTTGTAAATTCAAGCTAGTTCATTGCTGTTTCCGTACTTCCCCAAAACGTTTAATCAGAAACATCAGCGTTTCTAAATGAACTTTTCTATTACTGTGTTTGCATGCCAAGAAAATCTGCATTACCTATTTTCCCCCTAACGTAGTTATTAAAGAATAAGGACCTTACTTTTAAAAAGGTGACAACCTTAGCTTGCTAACCATACTATTACTGTATTAGATTCAATGAAGGGCTAAACTCCTTATAATTATTGTTTTCTTAGAGAAGGAGGAATTTTGCCAGAGCCTTCCATGTGACCCACTGGCTTCTATTCTAAATTCCTTCACTTCACTCACCACCTAAAGGCTCAAATTCCAGAAAAGTCAGCATGTTCTTCTTTTAAAATATCATTGAACAATTATGAAAGAAAGAAAGAAAGAACCCAGTGGAATCTCAACATAACTAAGGCATTGCAAACTTAAAACATTCTCCATATAAAGTGCTTCTCCTTGCCCCTTTCCACTGTTAAATAATCCCCCCTTTCCCAGACAACACTCCATTCTATTTTAAGGTGCCACAGAGTCTTTGTACTTTTATCAGATTGCTCAGACTAGGCAAGATTATGTTTGGCTACTTTTGCTGTGGGGTCTATATAAAGATAAGCTCCAAAGAGAGTTTATCTGATCATAAGAAAAGGACAATTGTTAAGTACTAGTCATCCTTTGTTGTGGTCCTTGGGGTCAGGCCTCTGACTATATATACTATTTCTGAGTATAAGTGGCTGAAAATCTAGAAGCAGAGTTTTGTGCCACTTTCATTAGACAGATAGTGAAAGCTAGAGCATAACATTGAAATTGGGAAAACACCAGCACACATCTGAGCTGCAAAAAAATCCAAACTCACTAGAAGGAAAGAAATGCAGAAAGCTCCTTGAAGCTGTAGGAAGAAATATCCTTCTGGGTTCAGCTCCAAGTGGGGGAAAAGACACTGGAAACATGGAGACTACTTGGAAAGATGGTTTAATGGTGGACAGGATCACATGGCTTGAGTTCCTGAACAGAAAAGGGGTGAGATACAGCGAGTCCCTGGGTTTTATACTTTCTCTGGCTTTGAACTTCCTGGGGCCCCGAAAGAGTATCCTGATTGGTTGTCAGACTCCCAGGGGGTGGGAGTCTTAGCTAGCCTTACTGCCTGATGTAATCTTCCCAGGTGCCATGTGGTGAGTTTCTGTCCTAGATGGGTCCCATTGTGTTGCAGATGAAGGTCCATTGACAAAGATTGAGTTTCTGCCTCTGGCCCATTAACAAAAGGGTGGGGGCAGGAAGGTGGGATCTGCTTTGTCTTTAAAACATGTTTCTCCATTACTCAACCAGGGAAACATAATATTCTGCCTTTTTAATATTTCCTAAAATATTTCATTCTTCCAGGAAAGGGGTGGGTGCTAACTTCCTACAAAGCCATGGAATGATTAACCTGATATTGCAGTTTATAAATAGCTGTTCATCACAGATAAGGGGGGGGGAACCAACCAACGTTTGAGGGGTGCCCCCTTTACTGCCCTCTCCCCCCCCCCCATTTTAAAGGAGACCCTTTGTCACTAATAGGTTGCCAATCCTATTATGGAATAGGATGGAATGCAATCCATGCATTCGTGTCTATTACATTTCTTTCAGCATACATCCCATTCCTTTGTTTTTATTTCCCCCCATTCTCTCTGGAGTCAGTCTGCAGGGATCGCACACAACTGAAGAAGGTGCCCCCATTTCCTTGGTCCTTGGATGGAATCTAGGAACCCAGCCGCCTTGGTTTAAATAACACGCTGGCCTAAAATGCACAACCCAGTTTTGCTTTGCCTCAACCATCCCCATCGCGGTCAGTCCCCGGCGCCTTGGCCAAGCCGGCGTGAGAAAGGTGCAGCCTGCTCGCTCCCTGGGTCACAATCGCAAAACTGGTGCCTGGGCAACAGGCAGGTCTGGGCGCAGGCAGACAGGCGTTTATTGCGTCTCCCGCCTTGCCAGCGGCTTGGTGACAGGACAGGCTCCCCCCCACCCAGCCTCGTCTCCATTTCCAATTCTTCTCTGCTCCAGAGCTGTCGCTTTGCGGTCGGTGAGCCAGGAAGAAGAGGCTGAATTGGATTAGCCCACCCGCATGCAGTTGCCGGAGCGCGACAAGAGCGCTCTCCTTCCCCCGATTAATGGGGCCGCCCCAGCGCCTCCCGCGTCCCTCCCCGGCGCACCACCATGGAGACCCAGGTCTGCGCGAACGGCGCCGCCGCCGCCGCCGCCTGCTGGTGAGAATCCCACTCTTGGCCGGTTTGGAGGGAGGGCAGAAACAAACGGGGCCTGCGGAGATCCGAGCGCCACTACCTGGAGCGTGTCTGCGCCTTGGAGAGCTGGAAGGCGCGCCCTTAAACTCTCGAGGCGAGGAAACATTGCGAAGACGACGAAGGCTGGAGGCGAGGGTCGGAGTGGAACGGACTGAAATGAGGCCAAGCCCCCCCCCCCCCCAAAAAAACCCCACAGTTTTTGTTTACGTTCTGCCTTTTGTAACATAGACTACTTGGGTTTTAAAACGACGACAAAACTAAATCCATAATCTTCCAATGTTCAGATATTTGGAGGCAGAAAGAGCCCTGTCCTATCTCTCAGGGCAGCATTTCTCCAACTTGCCAATTTCAAGATGGGAGGACCAACTTCCAGAATTCCCCAAATTCTGGAAGATGGTCCACCTATCTTAAAATTGTCAAGTTAGAGAAACGGCTGTCCCAGTGAAAGCAAAATGATGCCACTCAGCTGCTTGTTTCACAACGTGTCACAATAAGGCTGGGGTATTCGGAGTTGTTCTGCTGCTTCCATCAAGCTCATTGGGATTTCGTTCAATAAATTATGGTTAAAGCAAGGCCCAGAACAATATGTTACACCTCTCAGTGGGGTTATACAGTAATCGTCGATTTGCGACCACAATTGAGCCCAACATTTCTGTTGCTAAGCAAGACAGTTGTTAAGTGAATGCTGTCGCCTTTTACATTTCTTGCCACAATTGTTAATTAAATCATTGCAGTTGTTAAATTAGTGACGTGGTTGTAAAGTGATTCTGGCTTTCCCATTGACTTTGCTTGTCAGAACAAAAGGGGATCACATGACCCCAGGACACTGCAACTGTCATAAATATGAACCAGTTGCCAAGCATCCGAATTTTGATCGCATGATGTTGCAACGGTCCTAAATGTGAAAAATGATCATAAGTCATTTTTTTCAGTGCCCTTGTAACTTTGAACAGTCACTAAACAAATGATTGTAAGTTGAGGACTACCTGTAGGGCAGGGGTGTCAAACTTGCAGCCCACGGGGCGGATGCATCACATGCTGGCCAAGCCCACCCCCAGTTTAGCGAAGGGAAAAAAAGTTGCAATATGTTACGTGACGACGTGGCGTCACAAGTTTGACACCCCTGCTGTACTGTAACAGGCAAGAACTAGTTCAATATTGCCCAGCTCAACAGGTGATTTTGGGGCTATTGTTCCTCAGAGATGCCTGATGGGGAATGCCTCTTTATGCTCTTTTGAAAGGAAAGATGGAACAGATTCTTCAGTGATTTAAACAGATATTTTACGTGTTATTCAAAACAGCAAGAAAAAGCTGCATATTGCTTTCCATGATTGAAGAAGAAACCCAGAAGTCTTTTAGCAGAAGATCCTTTTAAAAATAAAAAGCTCAGGAAATGGGCTTTTTGAGTTCAGTACAGTACGGACTACTGTTGAGTATAGTACATTGGTTGTATTTATTGCATTACATTTTGAAGGAGCGGCTATGTAGGGCTTCCTCAATTCCTCTTGTTGCAAATGACTATAAGTCTGGACAGCTCCTTCAGCAGTTGATCATTTGTGCTTTTTTGTTCCTGAGTAAGCTAGATGTAGAAACCAGGTTTGTTTTTGTATTATAACTCAGGCTTACTAAGACAGGAAAAGCATTTTGCTCTGTTGCACTGACTAGATTCATACATTGAACTAAGTTAATAGTATTTAACTTTTTCCAGACATTTGTGCTTCAGAAGCATGCTGAGTAGTGGGTGGGGCCAAGGAAAAAAATAATTTCATTTAATTTTATTTAAAATTAAGAATTATTACAGTAATAGGATTGCTCCTCTGTGAAAAATTTAATAATTTTCTCCTTGTGTCGCGTGAACACTTAACAATTTTATAAGAATCGTTAAGGGTCTTTGGGCACTATTTTCAAGGCTTTGAGGATTCCGATGTAAGCTCTATGTATTCAGATTGTGCACCTTTGTATAAAGTTACAATGTAGATTTGTTGAGTTGAACTTAAATTATTGGGGGAATTCACATAAGCATTGGGAGCGTCCAAATCTTGTTGATGGTTTAGAATATAATTATATTCTAACCAAGTGTGGCTCAACAAACAATGGCATAGTGCAATATTTGACCCAAAATATATTTTCTCGCAGTAGAGTTGAGATAGTCAACTATGAGGCCTGCATTTTAACAAGGACCTCTGGGCCCGAGCAATGCTTACAATGGAGAAAAGGTGCAAAATCTGAATTTGCTTTGTGTTTGCCTTTGGTCCGAAGTGCCAGATGAGTGCAGGGGAAGAGAATAAGCCAAACAGAACAAAAAGAGCATATTCCGAATGGGGATCATAAGAGTGTTCTGAAATTGGAGCGGTTACTAGTTTAAAGGAGTTTGGTCATTGCAATTCCATTGCAAGATCCCAGGTTAGAGAAGGAAAACTTGGAGGTCTACCTGTTTTAGATTACTCTTACAAAAGCACTTTAAAGAGGAACACATTTATTGTGGCATTCTGTGAGCATTCTGTGAGATTTTTCCTACACTCTGCCCCCTCCATTTCTGGGTACAGTTAGGAGATACAGATAAGCATGAAAATCAGCTGGGTGACTTTGGGCCAGTCATTCTCTCCCAGCCCATAATATCAAGCTTGGGCAACAAGCCAGTCAGTCAATTTCTGATGCAACCAATACTCAGTTGATCCTCCCCAAAATTGGACCCTGCATTTGTGAAAAAATGCTAGAAAGAAATATATATGAATGAACGAACGAACGAACAGAATGAATGAATGAATGAGTTTATATCACTTTGATGAAAAGAAAGCCTCTATGATACCGTTACTTTAAAACAAGTCAGGTGAGAAGCCTGAATGTTGTGTGGTAAAGATTCTATAATTGCCAGTTGACTATGAGAAACAGAAATGCAGAAAAGAGATTTTCTTCAATTCGCTAAACTGTAAGTGTTTTCTTCATATATATATATGTGTGTGTGTGTGTGTGATAGATAAGTTCTTACTGTTATAAGAAGTTGTTGAATTATTAGTAGTAGTGTGATAAAAGTAAATAGTATCTTTGGGTGGGAGAGAAATGAACTGGATGAAAACGATAATATGGAGACTGTTATCTTTGTCTATCAGAGACCTGATCCAGATTCCCATTCAATCTGCCATTTACTTTTATAAATAATTCCAAATTATTGCCAAAACTCTTTCGAAAGATCTGTTGCCTAACCATCATTTTGTTCATTATTGGTTAGTAAAACAAGAAACCTTAGGGAGTATGTAAAATGTCTAGCACTTAACACGTACTGTTTTTAGTAGGTAGACTAAAGTGGGATCCTTATGAATCGACAATGAAACATGATTTTGTCTTTAAATCTACAACAGACCCTGAAGCAGATTGGTAAGAATATACTAATTTACCGTAACTGATTTAAACTTTTTAATCATATTTGGTTTATTGACTTCTTTTGAAACATTCTCATGTTCTTTTATTAATCTCTTTCTTAAAACTTTTGTGTTTTGTTTTTCTGTTGGCATACGATGTATATATGGAAAAGGAGAATAGCTTTAAAATTGGTTATGCTTTATGTGTGCTGGAGACTATTTAGATTGAGAATAATTCTGCTTCCTTCTATTTTATCTATATTTTCCCACCAAACTAGTGTGTAATTGCAATTTCCCCCCATGTTAAGCTTTTAAAGTAGGTTAAATTAATATTTTCAGAATCCAACTGATACATCCCTCGTGTTTTTTTAAAGTGGGTTTAAGCCACACCTCTGCTGAAGAAAAATATGCCACATAAGTTCCTAGAACCGGTTCTGAGCAGTATCAGTTTGCCATGCTCATTTCTTGCCAAAGATTACCCTCTCACATCTGCTGTTTGTCATGATAGATATAGTTTATTTCAACCAAAAGTCCACATAAAATGTAATCCCCCCTCCATCTGTAAATTCAGAGTTGTTGTTTTTTTTCAAATCTGAAGCATATTTTCAGTCAGAATTATTTTTCTGGAATAGAAGCAGCCAGTTTAAGCATATAAATTACAGTATGGAGGGAATATCAAAAACTCATAATGCTCTTCTAGATCTTTATAGCTCGGATATGATTGGAAATGAAGTCCTTACTCCTTAGTGGAACATGTTTTGTTTAGGGTTGACAATTTTTTAGTCAGGGATGTTGATTCTATACTTCCTCTTGAGGCAGAAACATCCTCAGTTTATGAATTTTTCCATGATACACATTTCCAGAGTCTGGACCATCTTATTTTCATGTAATATGCCATTGCAAATAGCATTAGCTAGATTTTTAACATTCAGCCCAAATAGCTTTTGATTACTGTGAATTGGTATTAAATATCTATAGTATTTTCATATCATTTATTGCAAATATATACAGGTATAAGAAACATTGTAATAGGTTATACAAACTTTACAGTATATTCACAGGTTTACCAATTTCCCAAATGGTCAAAAGTTCAAAATAAGGGCTACCTGGATTTATTTCTTTTGGAAAAGAGAGATATTTATACATTAGAAATAGAGCATAAATAAATCAAGTAGGATAACCACTCCTAAATTAGTTTTCTAGAAGATATATATATTCCACAAAAATATGCTTTTAGCCTTCAACTAATTCTCTGCCTGTTTGAAGATTCTGTTGCTATAATATATATCAGGTGTTATTGATAGGAAGCCAGAAAGACAGGCAGAAGGCTATTTTATTGCCAACCTTTTGGCCTCATAGATAAGGTATCCTTGTATCCTAATGGCTATTCACACCCCAGAGAACTGCCGTTTCAATAAATTATCTGCTACCAAGGGGAAACCAAAGAGTAAATCTACTACTGTACTGGCCATTCTCCGCCTTTAAGAAATTCACAAGACAAAATCCATTGTTGTAATACTTTTTTCCTATTAAACTCTGTGTCAACAAAATTACATTTCTTTTAATTTCAAGGCTGGCTAGAAAAAAATTAAAGTCATAGCTGTATTTATGTATAGATCACTAAACCAAGATTTTTCTAATTTAGGGTTTGCTAAACAAGATCAGTTCAATACAATGCTGAGCTAGATGGAAACAGCCTGTATAGTGTATATACAGCCTGTATAATGACTTAGCTATTAGTCCAACTATTATGTATCCTTTGACAGTGGTAGGTTCCTCCTGGTTCGGCCTGGTTCTCCCGAGCGAGTAGCGGTGACGATATGTCACCGAACCAGTTCTGCACCCCTCCCACCACACCTCCCCTACCCCCTGTGCACCCCCACCCCACCCCCGCGTTATTCTTATCTTTTATTTGGCCCCACCCCCAATCTATTGCTGCCTCCTGAGTCCCAGCTGATGGCTAGAGGGAAAAAAACTGTTTAAACTCTTGCTGCCGGGCTTCAAAGGGCCGCTCTACAGCTAATCAGTGTTAAAAGAGAACAAATGAGTAGATCAGTGCCTGCAAAAATACATGAGTAGATCAGTGCCTGCAAAAAATAAATGGGTAGACCAGTGCCTGCAAAAAATAAATGGGTAGATTGGTACAGCTTTGCGTGCAGTTAAAAGCCTGGTAGACCAGTACCTCTGCTAAAGCCTAAATAATTGTCACATAACCATCAAGCCACGCCCACAAAATAAGCCACGCCCACAGAACCGGTAGTAAAAAAATTTAGAACCCACCCCTGTCTTTTGATTGCAGATCTTATGATCCATACATGATATGGATCTGCTATAGAAGAGAACGAAAAGAATGGTTCACCAGTAGGCCTATCTTGCCAAGCCCTTGTTTTCCTAAAGAATGTAATAGAGACCCCTGAATAGGCCAGAAGTTCGTTTAGCACTCTGTTCCACTCAATTCCACCCTTTGTATTATATAAATAGTTCCTTTTATCAGTCTTGAATATTATTGCATTTAGTTTCATGGGTCTGTCCATATTCTAACAACCCCTCCTTTTTACAGCATATAATTTTATAGACTACAGTTTCCTTACTTGCCTCTACCTCAAGTTAACAAGCCCCAATTATTGCCATCCTTTCATAATCTGTGTTCAATAATTCCCACATAATTTGATTCCCAATTGATGTCAGGGTAGTTGTCATGGTGTTATATTCCCTGGATCATGGTCACCTGGTTTGCCAATATTTCATCCTTTAGTCCAGTTGCCCATGGCCATATTGAGTGGGAAATCCCAACACACCAGGAAAGTTAGGTTGGGGAATGCTAAGAAGACAATAACAACCTAGATAAACTTATGGTATCAAGCAGTAGTGGGTTTCAAATCCTGGCGCTACCGGTTCACTATCGGTAGCATGCGCAGAACGTTTTTGATTACGTCTGGGCGGGTGGGCGGAGCCTCCCACCACCGCCACTACCGGTTTGCCTGAACCAGGAGCAACCCACCACTAGTATCAAGCCATTATCAAGCCTATTTATTTAATAAGAGCTCATATACATATAGATACACTTTATTGAAAAGAGAGGTCGAGTAGAATTAGAGATAGCTGCAGGTTCAGGTAGTTCAGAGATAATAGATGCGTGATTGCATTGTCGTTGCCATTGTCTTGTTTCTTGCAGTGCCAGAGCCGGGACGGGACACGTCATTCCCTTTCAAGTAGATGAACCAACTGCAAAAAGCATCTACAGAGATGAATTCTGCTGGAAGCCATATTCCAAGGCAGAACCTATAACGAATGGCTTTGTGACAGTAAAGGACAGGAACAATCCTCAACCTGGAGAAGTAGGGTTCAAGTTATTGTTATTTCAAGAACATGCTTTACACTTCATATTTTAATTTTTGATGATTTTGGATATATGATAACTTGGTTTTGAAATCATTGTTCAAAGTTGATATCATGGGACAGGAAAGGCTTAGTTATAAGAAATACTTAATAGAGTTGTGAAAAGCATTTGAAATGTCAAATTATTCTTCTTTGAAGTGTTAAAACAGCTGTATCTGCTTGCAGGCCAGGCTTATATGCTTCAAAGACTTTCTTGTTTTCTGCACTTAAATTTGCACCTGCAGACAACATTTCCACTGAACTGAAAAGTGCCAGTAGAGTGAAGTGACTGTATGCACACATCCATCCACACCTAGAGATGTGAACAATGTGCAAAACAGCGATGTGAGCCTTGCAAAGGATGCAGCTATTTTAATAGCGTGCTCCACTCTTGCTATACGCTTTGCATAGAATGTATTTCTATTGCTTTGCCTTGCCTGAATTTTGTATCCAAATTTATATGTATTTATTTATCACTGAGTTTTATGGAGTCTAATGATATTTCCACCAAGTAGGAAGCCTTCAGTCCTGATTAGAATTACACTCAGGGCAAAAGAATTAAAAACCTTTCTCCATTCAAACTTTACTGCTTTTTAACAAAAAATTATATCCTTAAGATTTATATTGACTTGTTTCCCATTAAGTGTTGTACCTTTGGATTCTTGACAAATGTATCTTTTCTCTTATGTACTCCAAGAGCATATGCACCAAGACAAATTCCTTGTGTGTCCAATCACACTTAGCCAATAAAGAATTCTATTCTATTCTATTCTATACACAGAGCCAGCTAAGTGCTTAGCATCATTTATGGCAAGTCTGTTGACAACCATTCGTTTAGCAACCACTTGAACTTTTGATGATGTTGTACTAAGGGATTTATCACCACTCCCTGAAGTGATGGCTGTTGCAACATCCCCACAGTCACGTGATTGCAAACTTTGATCCCCATTTGCAACCTTCCCTACCAGTTTCCCTAGAAAATCAATAGGGAAGCTGACATTAAAGGTCACTGGGTTAAGCATCCCTCCTGAGCCTTTCTTTACTTGCATCCACTGCATCTCCCTTCACTTGCACACACCCGTGCCCTCTTTCCACAGCCTCCCTGTACTTGCATGCACATAACGTATTTTTCGGAGTATAAGATGCACCTTCCCCCCCCCCCCCCCGGAAAGAGGCTGAAAATTTGGGTGCGTCTTATACTCCGAATGTAGCTTTTTCGAAGCTTTTTTTCAACCTTAACAAGGCGCTAGCGAGTGAAGCGATCTTCCCAGCTTTGCTCGCTCCTTCGACTCTCCGCTGTGCTTTAATGAGTGAAGCGATCTCCATGCTTTGCTCCGACTCTCAGCTGTTCTTTAGAAGCTTTTTTTCAGCCCTAACTAGGTGCTAGCCGAGTGAAGCAATCTCTCCCCCCCCCCACACCCTTTGCCTGCTTTTCTCAATGCTGCTTCCTCTCAGCTGTACCTTAGAAGCTGTTTTTTAATCCCCAAGCAGGGATAAAAAAACCAGCAAACTAATGTGCTGGAGCTGACCAGACTAAGGACGCTAGCCAGATGAATACCTGGTAGGCAGATTTTTTTTCCCTATTTTCCTCCCCAAAAACTAAGCTGCGTCTTATACTCTGGTGCATCTTATACTCCGAAAAATACAGTATGCCTGTACTCCACATCCTCTTTCCATGGCCTCACTGTAATTCTACATCCTGCACTTTCTTTCCTTGGTCTCCCTCAATTGCACACATGCATGTGTGGACCCCGCATCCTTTCCATGGACTTCCTGTGATCTAATACATGCACAAACTCCATACTGTCTCCTGGCCTGTCTCACCGCACACCCTCTTTCCATGGCTTTCCTATGATTACAAACATGCATGCGCCTTGTACCCGTTTTTCATGGCCTCCCTGTGGTTGCACATATCTTCCATGCTCTTTCCATGTCCTCTCTGAGATGGCATGCACATCGTGCCCACTTTTCTTGGCCTCCCTGCAATTTCACACATGGACGTATGTAACCCACATCCTCTTTCCACATCCTCCCTGCAATTGCATGCACCCTGATCCCTCATTTCCTGGTGTTTCTGAGCTCACATCACACCAGGCAATCTTTCCCTGACTTGTGTGTGTCCTGTTTTAGGCCTCCACTCCCCACCGCTCCCCAGAGTCCTTCCTGGGCAATTCCTCCACTTTCCACTTAATAACCCACATGTCTTGGATTATGACATCAACTGGGACAGCCTGGATTGCCATTGCTGAGCGATGTAGTCACATGGTATCACACTTCACAGCTACATTGCTTAGCAAGGGAAATTCCTGTTCCAATTGCTGGTGTAACCCAAGGACTGTCTATAATGCTGACTATGTACCTAGGCAATCGTTCACCAATTATTTTACTGGAGTACAAAATTGTATTTGTGGCTTCACGATATACAGGTATACATGGTGTATGAAAATTTCCTCAAGGGAGATAGGGGTAGTTGTGGCGTTTAAGAAGGGCAGGAAAGAAACTAGGAAAGCTTTTTAGAAACAAGATTCTCTGCCTAAAAAAGATTTCAGTGGCCCCAAATTGCTATTCTAATACATATGTGCTCAATTGATGATGATGATGTTATCCATTCAGTTGCTTCTGACTCCTGGGGTCAGATCTCTTCACGACTTCCAATCATGCACTACTTCTTTGAGTTGCTCTATGCTCCTGCTGCAGGGGTGGGTTCTACTTAACTTTACTACCGGTTTGCAATGGGGCCGCGCACACTCACTTCGCTCGCACGCGCATGCACTCTTCTGCGCAAGTGCAGAAGCTTCATGATGTCAGGGTCAGTGGGCGGGGCCTCCCGCTGGTTTTACTACCGGTTCTATATAACCGGTGCAAACTGGGGGCAACCCACCACTGTCCTGCTGGTGTCAGCCTTGATGATGTCCAGCCACCATGTTCTTTGGCAGCTTTTTTTCCTTTTACTGATAAAAATTTTAAACAAACAGTTCAGAGCTATGGAAGATATAAATAATATTTATGATCACAGGCATCTTTTACAAAGATAACAAAAAATTAAATTGCTTTAAAAAGATAATTGGAAGCACATTTGGATGGATTCTTTTTTTAAAAAAAGGTTTTGTTCTTTATCATTTTTTTCTTTCCATTTTTTTTAGCGTTTCCTAATATGGCAGCTGCCTCGAGAAGAAGCACCATTACCTACAGATAGCTTTTCACCATGGACAAAACCTTTTACTAAACAAGATTTGGAGGAGGTACTAAAGAAGCAGTACAAAACAGTATACACGAGAGATTATTTAGGAATGCAACCAGGTGAACATTGTGGCTTTCCTTCCTTCTCTTGAAATATGTGATGAAGTGCACATTAAAAGTTTTGACTCAAAGCTGAAAACATCCCCAGAAAACATTCCGATTAAGTAGGAGATTATAAAAAGTAACCACGTACAGAACCCCAGCCTTGGAGAACATGGAAAATAGGGTTCTTTGGATGAAGTCATGCATTGAACATTTATATGGTGAATTTGTTGTGAATTACATGTAGGGGATTTGGTAAGATATCATCCTTCAATTTGAGGATAGAGCCACGATGGCGCAGTGGTTAGAATTCAGTACTGCAGGCTACTTCTGCTATCTGCTGGCTGCCTGCAATTTGGCAGTTCAAATCTCAGCAGGCTCAAGGTTGACTCAGCCTTCCATCCTTCCAAAGTCGGTAAAATGATGATCCAGATTGTTGGGGACAATATGCTGACTCTGTAAACTGCTCAGAGAGGGTGGTAAAGCACTGGGAAGCGGTATATAAGTCTAAGGGCTATTGCTATTGCTATTGCTATTGCTATTGCTATTGCTATTGCTATTGCTATTG
>WNWU01000016.1:5852846-5875500 GCA_012654045.1 Ptyas mucosa
TATTGCTATTGCTATTGCTATTGCTATTGCTATTGCTATTGCTATTGAGTCCTGGTCAGATTAATAGGATTTACTCTCAAGTGTATTTAAAACTGCAATTGAAATAATTTTCTGCTATTTGCTTTTTACTTAATACCCCTTTCCCCATTCCTTTCACAGTAATTCTATTATTAAATCTTTTCAGGTGCTCCAAGGGACGATGTTGCTGTCCCTCCAGATTGGAAAACATTACTCCCAAAGCCACCAGATACTGAAGTCAGGCGCCATTATCAGCCACAAATCCGTGCACCGGAATTAATGGATTTCACTTGGAAGTATGGGTGTAATGCAAAACGTAAAATTCCGGTCAAAGGTGCTGGTAAGCAGTGTGTTTCTACAGCTCAACTACATAGTTCCATAAATTAATTATGCAGGTGTGTTTTCTTCTATGGTTAGATTTTTCTTTCCAGCTTCCAATGATCACAAAGGCGGTGGACAATGATCTTCACCAGAATGCATAAGGGTCAGATTTTTAGGCCAATGTTCAGCATCTATAACCTAGGGTGTGAAGTAGTTCTGCATTAAATTTCATGGACTCTGCATGAGCCATGTTGTCTCTTGTTGTAATAAAAAGAAAGAGAAAGAGAAATGAGGTTGTAGACAGATTTGTCACCAAAGTTCAGAAGAATAAGTGCTGGGGGGAGAGACATATGTGCTCCAGCTCTGAGCTAAAGAATGCTAGTCAACATCATGGTGCAAGTATTCCTACTCTCCTGGCAGAAAATCACCAGTCCACAATGTTGCTCCTCATGCTCCCAGGCATCTTCCCCTTGGATTACTCCCAAGAGTATCAATCTTAAGGGATCTAAAGTAGCACTCTGCTCAGTTACTCAATGGACAAGTACAGTTTTAGATTCCCACAGATTCAAGGCAGGGGTGAAATGCTCCCGATTTGGACCGGATCGCCCAATCCGGTAACGATGGCGGCGGATAGTTCGGAGAACCGATAGCAAAAATCCCTGTGCCCCCCCCCCCATGCCCAGCTGAGCTGCACGATTATCAGAGGCTTTTTTTTTAACTTTTAAAAGCATTTTTTCTGCAACCTCTTCGGCCAAAGAGGTTGTAGAAAAAATGCTTTGAAAAGTTAAAAAAAAAAAGTTGGCCACGCCCACCCAGTCACATTACAGACACACACCACCAAGCCACGCCCACAGAACTGGTAGTAACAAATTTTACATTTCACCCCTGATTCAAGGCCTATAATTGTAAGAGAACATAGAGTCTATGGGCAACAACATGCCTCTTCTTATGAAGGAGGGGCATAAGATTTTGTGACATGGAAAAACAGAAAGATTTAAAAATGTGGACAATACTCAGTTTTGTTGAATTCTAGTTTGACACGACACTCACTGCTTTGCCTTCACAGTGCCTTCAATGACAATTGCTCAGATCTGGAATCATGAACATAGCAAACATCTGTCCACGTATCAGAAGGATTTTGGAAATGATTACCTTGATATCCTATCAGTTCTGAATTCTGTAGATCCAGAAGAAATTAAAGAATACGTGGAAAGAGCTCCTAAGCCAGGTGGATGATTGCAGAGGGAGGGGGGATTTTGTAGAGGACTTGATGTGTTGAATATGATAAGATTTTGTAATTGTCCTTTCTATCTACATGGTAAGTTTTTTAAATTGATCCATTTCCAAAGTTTCTTTCAAGACCTGGATCTGTTGCCTACCTAAATAAACCTAAAACATACAAGGTAGGAATCAACAGTCTTTTAATATGGCAGGCACCATGACCCAACAAATGAATATTAAGCATGTTATAAAAGGTAGTGTGTTTATATTAAAAGCTGTTCACCATTTTCATATAAAATGATGTGAGACATCAAAATTACTATTTTGAAAGCTATTGATTTTAAATATATATTTGCATTTAATATATAAATGTATTAATATGAGAAGTATTACTGTATTATAGCTCTCCACTAGACCTCATTGAGACTCAATGCTTTTAGATTATTACAGAAATTTGGGTAGCTAGTGTGTGTCGGGGAAGGGCAGGGAATAATGGGCAATGTAGTGAATGTCGGAATACAATTTTATAATTTTAGCCCTCTCCTACTTCAGTTTAAATGAAAACTATCCAACTGAAATAATTTGCCTTTAATAGAAACCTCACATTGTGACAAATACCATGATTTGAGGAATAATTTGTATATATACCACAACAAGAAAAATATGTTACTCCCTTTCTAATCATTAATTCTTGTCAAAGCTTCCTCAGTAATTTGCATTAAAAAAAAGATTAATATGTATTAAATACAGAGAGTTATTTTAGTATGACATCCAGGCAAATCTTGTTGACAACCAATCCATACTCTGAATTAGAAATAATTAATGGTATATATTTTGTCTGCCTCTTCAGATGTAAGTGATAACCTTCTTTCCATTTTTCTCCAGAAAAAATAATCCTTCAGAATTTCCTTGATAGAGTCAGTGGAGACAGAATGTTACAAAGACCTTCCTCATCAAAGAAGTCAAAAGAAAATCCAATCAGATGCGTCTGATACTTTTCAGGAGGAAATTCATCAAAATGGAAGGGTGGCTGTTTCAAAATGTAATATCCTTATGATCTGTCTTAATAGTAAACCATTTGAAGACTACATTTACTTTTCTTATACTTGAGAGTTTCTTTAGAAATCTTAAAAGACTGCAGTGGCACTACTAGTTCCCTAGCACTGACAATATAATGTGAATTGAAGCAGTTTTCAGTTATTATTACCTAAAATCTGGTATGCTTGATATATTGCAGATCAAAACTCTTAAACCATTCCAGTTGCACTGGAGGTTGATTTTCATCCTGCTGTGAGATTACATTAATTACATTAATTAATTACATTAATTACACATCTTTCTTCAACATGTTGCAATTTTGAGAAATTTTTAAATAAAGATTTTATATGTACATACACACTTATTTTTGCTTAAATGTACTGACATAATGATCAGACATTTTAATTGGGACTCTAACCTTACAAATTTAATAAATGGATGAGTTTTAGTTGACAAATTGCTTCTTCTTTTTTTCCTTTGCAACCTGATGCTTTTCAATTTTGTTAGGGTTGCACCCCTTAGAACACCCAGCCAAAATAGTGATGCCAAAACAGTTGAAAAATCCTCAAAAGACAAAATTAAACAATTGCATTTGCATAAGTAAAATATATAGGCACAATTAAATAATTACATTTGCACAAAAGTAGGAAGTATCATCTTAAAAGAACCATCACGGAGTATGAAAAAACAGAATGCCATAAGCATTTTTGTCATTGCAAAACTATTTTTATCTGGCATTAGGTATTACATATTTTCAGTGAACATTTCTCTGGTTAAACATTAACTTTTGGTCAACTAAACACTCCATTTTAATTAATCAACTATACTTGTAAGATTTTCATTCTTCAACGGACTTCTTTATTTTTTTGAAGCCATATTTTTAGATATTGCTAGATAAAGAACTATTTTTATATATTAATTATGTTCATTGCTTTATAAATTAATCTGGCCAGAAACAAAAAAAACCCAAGACAATCTCATTAGAAAATATTTCTGTTGTATATGTTTACTTTATATTATTTTCAGTCAATTCAGTACTCAGCTACATTGAAAACCATAAATACATCCAAGGCCATGGAACAAAGTTAGAGGAGGAAGTTAAGGCTTACAATCACTTGCACACTTATTTGGAAATAAGCCTGCTATTAGAAATCTAAGACCCTTGACATTATGATAGAATATATAATACTCCCACTGTGCTTCATAACAGCCTAATCAAAACATATGCAAATTAGAATGTTTATGAAAACACTTCTTTTCAGATTCAGCTGAGTATGTGTATGAGGATAGGGAAGGATAAAAATAAAATGCTCTGCTCTTTAGTGAAATCAAATAGAAGTGCAAGGAATTAAATACCAGGACAAAGCTAATACAGCTGCTTTGCTGCGATGCAAGAGGGACAATACCCAGTTGTTTTAATACATCTAGGAAAGCTGGTTTGGTGCAACATGCTCCCTTCAAATGTTTTACATAGCTCTAGAATTAGTGCAATCCTAGCATACTAGATGGACGTGGTGGCTTAGTGGCTAAGAAGGCAGTTCAGCAGTTCGAATCCCTAGTGCCGTGTAATGGGCTGAGCTCCCGTTACTTGTCCCAGCTTCTGCCAACCTAGCAGTTCGAAAGTACGTAAAAATGCAACTAGAAAAATAGGGACCACCTTTGGTGTGCCTTTGGCATTTGGCCGGCCACATGACCACAGAGACGTCTTTGGACAGCGCTGGCTGTTCAGCTTTGAAATGAAGATGAGCACCACTCCCTAGAGTCAGGAATGAGTAGCACATATAGGCGAAGTGAACCTTTACCTTTACCTTAGCATACTATAACCTAGGCCTGCCAAACTGGCGGCCCGTTTGTGTCTGTTCTCTTCATCTCTGAAATATTCTGTCTAGAAGTCTTTTATGAATCATTTTGGAACTTCTCTGCATATTTTTGTTTAATCAGAAATACAGCAAACAATACTTGAGAAAACTGGGGAAGGCTTCAAAGCCACATTCCTATGTCTTGTGTAACCCAAAAGAGAAAAGGACGTTCTGGAATCATTTAGAGCTATTTTCGTATTTGTGTTCCAGTTAAAAGATTCTGAGCTCACCAGATGATTTTTGTACATGTGTTTTGTATAAATGACCGTCTGATTTGTAGCTTTTTTCTCACAAGTATTTTTTTCATAAATATTATTTTCCCCTTCATTGGAGGGAGAGATGTCGAAAAAGTCACGATGGAAGCCACAGATATGGACTGAAGTCCTGCCACTTTTTACATAGGTCACAATAAAAGGACTGAGCTTTGATTCTACCCTTGTGGCCACCAAGGGTACAATGTTTTTGATCTCTCATGTGGACACCCCTTTTTTCGACTCACTTTTTTGGTGACACTGTTTAAGTAATGCAAACCTGTCAGATCTAATCAGAAAGGCAGAAACAATTGGGGAGAGGTGGTCCCACGAGTATCCAGTCCTCAGATTGTGAAGGAGTTTATAAATGACCATCGGCACTTTTAATTGCACCCAGAAGCATACTGGTAATCTTTTCAGTTTGTGAACAAGCATCATTACATCAGGATACCGAGACATATCCATTGGTTCACTGTTGAATTCTGGATCACTTATGCAGACCAAGTCTAAAGTTCAACCCCTGCCAACTTTAGCCAACACAGAGATGTGCAGCATGACGCAATAAACTGTTGCACATCTGGGTCAATAGGCCATTTGATCCATACTGAATGCAATGGGAGCTCTGCGGAAAGATGCCAAAAATGGTATGAATATATTGTACCTGACTATTTGCTGTAGTTCTTCTTGAAACTTGTCATAACTTTGAGAAACGTGTGTTATGAAATACATGTGACAATTCCACCAGTAGCTAGGACTATTCCCAGACTTCTCCTCCTTTGATGTTTGGGGACTTAAGGGAGGTGCAAAGATTGCAGTAACCTGAGCATTGCAGACAGACCTAACGGCAGGTTCCAGGCTCCTGAATAAAAGTAAGCACAAGCTGTTGCCTTATGAACGAAAAACAAATCCAAGATTTCAGCCACTGGAATTAGGAAGACAACGATTCAGATTCTATAATGCCTCTGAGGAAAAAAGTGCGACCAAGTTCTGCTTCTGGGAAGTTAGAGACCTCCACGCTGACCAGGTAAGGAGCAATAACGGAAAGGAAGATGTTACATCTCTATACATTAAACAGAAACACATTGCTGCCTTTATTTTTTTTCTTTCAACACGAAACAAAGATTTAGTTGCAGCTGCTAAAGGCAGTCATGTTTGGAAAGCTTTTGTGTTGTCAAGGAACCCAAGCTGTTGGAGTTTAGCGTTTGTTTTTCTCCTTGTGTAGGAATTATAATTGTCTATGCTTGGCACTATCGCTTCTTTACTTAGCAATGATTCCTCTTCAATTCTATCTTGTCAGGAGTTCAGTATGCACAGTTGACCTGTGGATTTAGCTTCAGTGAAAAGTGTGAACATTTCTTAGATAGGATGGTCTGCTAGCTCTTTTTTTTAGAAGATACAGTACATTATAATCGCCTTCAGTCCCCTGAGGACTTTTTGATGGCATAACCTAAGGCTTACTCTCACAGGAGAAACTTAGGAATAAAGCCACTCTGTTCCTTCAAAAAAAAAAAAAAGCATGTTAGATTTCTGGCATGCTGGTGATTAAATTCACAGAGCAGAGGGAATATTTTTAATAACATTTAACATAACTTTTGCAGGATTCCTGCTAAGAGTGCACATATCAACAAAAGTACTTTTGTAAGGAGGGAAAACCTTGTTCCCTTGCATATTTTATCTCAATCAGATGTTTCATTCTGACTCGGGAATAAGCTGAACCCTTTAAAGAGGTGAGCTGTCACTCACCATTGATCTATCACAATTTTCTAGGACAAGAAAAAAAAAAGCCTGTTATTCAGTCACACAATCTTATCCAGTGGTGGGTTTCAAATTTTTTTACGACCAGTTCTCTGAGTGTGGCTTGGTGGGCGTGGCATGTTTTAGTGGGCATGGCATGGGAGGGATACTGTAAAAACTCCATTCCCACCCCACTCCAGGCGAAGCTTACTGCAAAATCCCCATTTCCTCCCTATCAGCTGGGACTCAGAAGGCAGAAATAGATAGGGCTGGGACCAGTCAGAATTTTTACTACCGGTTCTCCGAACTACTCAAAATTTCCACTACCAGTTCTCCAGAACTGGTCAGAACCCTGCTGAAACCCACCTCTGATCTTATCCATTGACATCTTGCAATACGTGCAACTTACTACTATAGCAATAGTAGACTTATATACCACTTCTTAATGCTTTACAACCCCCTCTAAGTGGTTTACAGAGTTAGCATATTGCCCCCAACCATCTGGGTCCTCATTTTACTGACCTCAGAAGGATGGAAGGCTGAGTCAACCCTGAGCCGGTGAGGTTCAAACCAGGGGTGGGTTCTACTTACCTTTACTATCGGTTCGCAACGGGACCACGCACATGCGGAGAAGCTTCCTGACGACGTCCGGGTTGGTGGGCGGAGCCTCCCGCCGATTTTACTACCAGTTCTTGCGAACCAGTCCAAACCGGAGGCAACCCACCACTGGTTCAAACTCTTTACAGTGAGTAATGAGTCAGCCTACAACTCTAGCCATTGTGCCGCCACTAGACTATGCTGTCTAATTTTGTTTAGTCATTCATTCTCTTCTTGAAAAGTCTCAGGGTCTCACAAAATTATTCAGAAAATGGGCATATTTAATGGTTACCTTTAAAAAACTGTGAACTTCATCATTTCATTGATGGAGAAGTTCAGTAATTTTCTAAAACTCTTTTAATTAACATGAGGGTTAAGTGAACATCCCCTGATATTTGAATTATCCTCTCAAAAAGGATAAGCATTTCTCCTTCAAAAACCACCTTGATATGAAGTGTGATGTCACTAATACAATATTTTGTAGAATTTGGCTAAATAATCCATTTTGATGTATACATCTTAAGAGTTGGGCCCATACAATATGCTTAGTCCCAAGATTACACTAGGTTTCCTCTGCTCTTTTGTATATAAATAAATTACACATTCCTCTTTTCACAGAGTTGCCCACCCCATGGTTTGTCCAATAAGCTATTCTCAGCCAGAGATGATCAAGAACCAATAGAAAACAATATATATAGCTTATACCATGCTCAACTCTATATCATGCTCAACTATGTTAAGTCCAAATATCCAGTGGAGATCATTGGATGGCTTTGAGCCAAGTTGCTTTGATATGGATTAAATGAGACCTTCCCTTCCCATCCCCAGCCCATCCCAGTTAAGTATCTGCAAGAATAAACAAATCTATACCCTGACTAGGTGGCTCAGTGGCTAAGACACTGAGCTTGTTGATCAGAAAGGTTGGCAGTATGGCGGTTTGAATCCCTAGTAAAGGTCTCCTGCATGAGCAGGGGGTTGGACTAGTTGACTTCCAATGTACCTTCCAACTCTGTTCCTATTATTATATAGAATGATTATGTCACATATATGTGAACCACACTTTAGGATTTCATATTCTTCCTAGTGCCGTGACCAGATGTGCTTTAGTTAATCACAGTGAATGAGAACTTTTACTATATGGACCTTAAAAAAAAAATGACAAACCTTTTGATACGAAATACGAAAAATATACAGATCTGTTCATGGCATTCAACTCAAAGGAGATTCTGTCTTTTTAAAATTGTTTCTATATAGTCTGGTTTATTGTATTTTCCAGGATATTTGAATAATTAATCTCCAGTAAGGAAATACCACAGAGATATTTTAGCAAAGATCATGTCTTGAGCTTTCCAATTAGTTTAAGTGTAACCAAGCAACATTGAAGAGTAAACAAAACACAAGAACAGTGTTTAAAACTATCACTCACCACAAAGCTCTGGTGTATGTTTATTTTTAGCTTGGCTTTCAGCCAGGTAACTGGCTTGTGCATTTAAAAAGGTTCATCTAAGGCAGGGGTGTCAAACTCACGGCCTGCAGGACAGATGTGTCACATGCTGGCCCGGTCCCCCCTGGTTTAGTAAAAGTCCTGATATGTCACATGATGCTGCCATGACGACGCAAGTTTGACATCCCTGATCTAAGGCAAAGATATCAAACTCAAGGCTGGGAGGCCGAATCCGGCCTGGGGGATGCTTAGAACTGGCCCGCGGGGCTGCCCTGGAAACAGCAAAGAACCGGCCCGCAGTGCCTCTTCTGGTGAAAACAGAGCTCAGGAGGGCTCTGGGTGGCCTTCCTGAGTTCCGTTTTCCCTGGCAGAGGGTTGCAGGAGGCTGTTGCAGCTGAAAACAGAGCTTGAGAGCCTGTTTTTGCTGGCAGAGCACTCAGCCCACCATGGGCTGCCCCAACATGAGTGACATCAAGCTGGCCACGCCCACCCTAGCCACAACCAGCCCGGCCTCCCGAGGTCAAACAAAACCCTGATGCAGCCCTCAGTGAAATCAAATTTGACAACCCTGATCTAAGGAAACCATAGTCAAAACTAAAGAGAATTCAGCCCATTCCTCTTCAGGTATAAATCATTTTATTTGTTGTCAAATGTTTAGCCATTAAGAAATGCACATTTCTTCCTGGGAAGCCAGGAAACATATATTGCATCCATTGTGCTCCATTGTTTTCTAGTGGAGGTGGATGTTCTGGAGACGTAGGTTTGCCACAACATTTGGGATGCAATCTGTAGCTCCCCAAAGACTTTGGAGAAATCCTAAGAACCCAAATTACTGGCAAATTATAATTTTCAATTGTAATAGAAGGGAAAAAGTATTAAATTCCCAAGAAGTAGGCATTCTGACATCCAAGGGCCAGTTGGATGCCAGTAGATTTATTTAGGATTCAAAGCAATAAAAATATTCATAAAGCAAGAGGCCAGTGGTTTATTAAAGTAATATAAATTACAGGAGAATGTATACTTAAATATCCTTTCTGCAGTTAAAACTGAAAAACATTTTAGGTGAACCCCTTTTTGGGCCAGCTGGAATATAGAACCTTTCCAGTCATGTCTACACCAAGTGCCCATCCTATTCTGACTTCTCTTGGCTTAAGTACTTTTACATAAATGTAGTAAGGTGATCTGTTTTAGCTCCTGAAGATGCCTGCTCAGAGATGTCTCTTCCTGGAATTCAGCAACTCAACTTTTCTTTTGGAAAATTACTCCTCTATTTATCAGAGTGATAAGGTTGAGATAAATAGTATAAGTTTAGGACAGAAGGTACACACGCATCGAGATCAGTACAGTAAATATATATTTTTATAAAGAAAAAGTAATACAGAGTGCAGAAGCAAGCAAGTAGTATAATACTGGATGATAAAGAATAATGTGGAATTTATATAAACCAGGAGAAAAGTGGATCATGGCATTATGTCTCCTCACCATTTTGTTTGCATGAAAATTAATATTATTAACTTATTTAAAATATAACTTAATTATTAAACTATAGCCTAACTAACTCTATATAATAAAAGAGTATCTTATTCTAAATTCTAAACATATACAAAAATAGAATAGAATAGAATAGAATAGAATAGAATAGAATAGAATAGAATAGAATAGAATAGAATAGAATAGAATAGAATAGAATAGAATAGAATAGAATAGAATAACAGAGTTGGAAGGCACAACACACTGTTCAGGCTGGAAACCTTATACCATTTCAGAGAAATGGTTGTCCAATTTCTTCTTAAAAACTTCCAGTGTTGGAGAATTCATAACTTCTGGAGGTAAGTTGTTCCACTAGTTAATTGTTCTAACTGTCAGGAAATTTCTCCTTAGTTCTAAGTTGTTTCTCTCTTTGATTAGTTTCCATCTACCTTGTCCTGCCCTCAGATGCTTTGGAGAATAACTTGACTCTGTCTTCTTTGTGGCAACACTTGACATATCGGAAAACGGAAATCATGTCACCTCTAGTCCTTCTTTTCATTAAAACAAATATATGATTAATTCAATTTTATTTTACTTAAATCATCATCATTCCATTCCTGGTTGTAATCATGTCTGGAAACATAACTGTCAGAACGCCAGTTAAAGATCAAGCATGTCCCTTGACATAAAAACATTTCTGTTTACCACACTACCCTGCATATACCCTGCATTGTGCCCTTGCAAGCTGAAGATCTTTTAGCATATGAGCAGAAGACTCCAGCGTCAGGCAAAAGCTCTTACAGAATGGATAAATCCCTTGTCTCTGATCCAAACGCACAAGTTTCTGAGGGAGATTTCATATTAATCCTGCAACAAAAGAGAGCAAAGCTTTGAAGTATCATAAAAACTAAGAAACATATAACTGCTTTGTTATTTTAACTTAGAATGAAAGAATGATAGAGTTGAAAAAGAGAGTTTAGGTTATCAAGTCCAAACCCTATCAAGTAGGTTTAAGTGGTTGGAGAGTTTGTGGGCAGATGCACTTCAGTTGGGATAGGTTGGGGAACACAGCAGAAGAAATTGGGCAAGCCATTTCAGGAAAAGGAAATACTCATGACTTTGCAGCTATATTCGTCAGATAGAATTGGATCACTTGAATCAATCTCAGGTTAGGTTGTTAAGAGTACACACACCTAATCATCATGCTGTACTCTGCAACATCAGGGACATGGATCATACAGGAACATGTGGTGGTATTGTCCGTCTATGGAGTATTCCATCTTCAGAATATTCACCTCATTCCCCCTGTTGAAACTCAGGTAGTCAGCCAAACTGGAGCTCTTTTGTAGAGCTGTTAATGCATAATGCATGCAAATGATTTTGGGACGCTGTGTTGGTTTTTAGGTTATGGATTTAATTTGATTTTTGTGAGTATTCTTGTAAACCACTGAGAATCCATACAGATAAGTGATTTCCAAAACTGTATAGCATATAAATAGATAGACAGAAACTCTTAGATGTTGCTGACATAGAATGTGTCCCTAATGAAGCACCTTCCTTCCTTCTTCTTCCTCTGTCCTCCTTTCTTGCTTTGTTATCTGCAGCTTTAGTCCAAATTTGATAAAGTCACTTCACTTTTTAATATGTCAGGCATCTTTATTTGTTAGTAGAATAATTGTGATTTATGGATGAAAAAAAACACCTGTCTCATTGTGTCAAAGAGATTTAACTCTAACTGCAGTCTGGAACTTTACTTCTTTTGTTACTATTGTTCCCAAAACTGGTTAATAATGAATGAACAATAATACCATTTCCCTCATGGTCACCTTCTGTTTTTGTGCTTGGACAGCATTCTGAATGAGCTAACAGAGCCGACATTGACAAAAGACTCTCTGTTTGGAAGGGCGCAGACTTCATTTGCAGGCCCCAGATTGCAAATTGCCTCTCCAGTTTCTATTGGCAGCTTCTCAGAAGACCAAAAGAATATTCCCAGACCTCCAGAATGGCTGGTGAGGGAATTGCTGAAACGGCAGCAAAGGAGTCACTCCATTGGACTCATGGAAAACATCTCAGAGAGCGAAAGTATTCATCACCGTGCCGATTCCTCCAGAAGCCACTGGAAAGGCAAAGTATAACACATTCTCTTTGCTGGCTTTAGTAAGGATTTTCCAGAGTAAAAGGCTACGAAGTTAAAAGCTTATTCAAATGTCCTTTGTACAAAAAGCATCTGCTTAGAAGTTGCTTAGAAGTCAGGTGAAAACCGAGACACATATTTTAGATCATGCTATACATTTTTATCAGGTTATTTAGGACTGTAGCACACGTCTCAGTCTCCATGGAGATGCCACAGAATTGGCACTGCAGTCTGTTCAAAACCAACCACTGAAATACGAAGCAAAGATATGGGGACCCATATCTATTTTTCTACTTTAAAATATTATGAATTTGTGGGTTGGATAGAGACACTGGACCTACCATTCAAGGGTATAAAATAGGTTTTGTTGCCTATGTTGCTCTGGTAAATGCTAATCTGTATATATCCAGCCGAAGGCATGTAAATAAAACTGTTATAATGAAGGGAAACTTAATTCACTCTCTGCTAAAACATTTTCTCATATTCTACCTTCTTTTTGGATACATTCAACATTAATGGTGCTTTTTGTTTCTCTAAAACATCTGAAACCTTAGCTCAGAGGGGCAGAGTTGAACATTTGTGAGTTTATTTATTAAGATTTTGCATTTATATACTGTTTTCATGAATTACTTCTATTTTGTTACTTGCCTTCTAAGAGTGTAAATTCTTCCTGATGCTGTGGGAGGGGACTAAAAGCATTTGTGGTAGATATTAAATATTGATTCAAGACATCAAACTAGAAACTTCTCTCTGAAATTTAGTTGTGTACCATACAATGCTTGCATTAATCCATCCTGCTCTTTGTCTTGGCAAGATTGAACAGCAGATTACACTTGATCAGCTGCAGAAACTATACACAGCCTTTCAGGTATGGTCATCCTATTAAATGATTGGTGTCAAAGTATATAATGATCCTTGTGTGGAAATTTTTGGTGTTGCAGTTGCAACATATCTGGGAGGATCTAAGTTAAGAAGGTTTGTAGATGTTATCCCATTGGAAAACATAGATTAAAGGCATCATTTGATTAAAAATGTTTGTCTAATATAAAATATTTATGCTTTGGGATTGGTTTGATTTTAATGTAAGGTGATCATGAAAGAAAGTATTCATTCTTGAAAAGGTCATTGTCAAGAAATGTCAACCAAGAAACATAATCCTTGCAATATGTGATTGCCTATCTTGGCATAATACGATGAATGATGATTAAGAATTGCTATTTTATTGTTTTAATATTTTGCTACAGATGGTGCATACATTACTTGTTTCTAAGTTTGTAAGTTGCCAAGGATCTGAATTTTTAATCATGTGATCATGGGGATGCTGCAAAGGTCATAAGTGTGAAAAACGGTCATAAGTCACTTTTTTCAGTTGCCATTGCAATTTTGAATGGTCACTAAATGAACTGTTGTAAGTTGAGGACTACCTGTATTCACTTTGGATGGCATATAAATTTAATAAATAAATATAAAATATTACTCAAAATTGAACTGCGCAAACTGTGGAGTCTAAGCCATGACTAATTTAATAAATTTTGCTTTCAGTCTTGCTCAAATATCACAGAGTGCATTTGCGATAACTCTTTGATCTATAGCTGGATGAAATCTCAAAGGGATTTGAGCTACTCAAGAAAGCCCAATTGGGTAACACAGAGAAAATAAAATGAAAGAGGAGAAAAATGGCTTTTCCCCCTCCTTTACCACAATATAGGCTGAAAATGTTCAAACACATTTAGGACACCTTTTCCTCCAGTCACCTCCCAACTTTTTCCACTGCTCTCAGCTGAGATTTATTGCTGCCCATCTTTTAACAGTGACTCAGTATAAAATGACTGAATGAGTTCCTCTTCACGAAAAACGTTCAGGAGTTAATATGTCAATTTAATGTTGAAACTGTAGAAAGAATGCAGAGATGAGCAGCAAATATGTCTATGGAGATTTTCAGTCATCTAGATCGGGGTCTCCAAGCTTTTGGACCTCAGGGACCACCAAATTCATAATTTTAAATCCCGTAGACCACTGGGAGGGGAGGCTCAGCCGCCTTTTGGGCCTACCTGTCTGCTTCTGCGATGCCTCCGGGTGGGAGGCCCGTGAGAAAATGCCTGGTCCAGGTATACAGCCTGTGAATCTCTTTTGTGTTCCTTCGCTCAAGAAGCTTGGTCAATCTTGGCCTTGGTGGCGCAGCAGACTAAACTGCTGTCAAAGTAGCACTTAGCTGCCAGCTGCCTGCAATTACTCTGAGTTCAATTCTCACCAGGCTCAAGGTTGACTCGGCCTTCCGTCCTTTCGAGGTAGGTAAAATGAGGACCGGTTTGTGGGGGCAATAAGCTGACTTTGTATAAAAAAGAACACCGCTCTGGGGGAGAGGGCAAAAAGCCCTACTAAGCAGGTATATACAAAAGTATGAAGGCTATTGCTTAATGCATTGTAAGCCGCCCTGAGTCTCCAGAATAGGGCGGCATATAAATCAAACTAATAAATAAAATAAATAATAAATCTGAGTGAAGGAAAACGAAGATGGGCAGACTGACAGTGGCTGATGCTGGTGGGAAAATCGATCTGATATTCCAGAGCTAGTAGTGACGGGACTGGCCCTTGGTCATCCCGAAGCAGCTCCTCCACCCGGATGCACCAGCCTGCAGGTGCCACCAGTTGGTGACCACTGATCTAGGTCATTGTTCTCCCAAAGATGCTTTTTCAAGAGGCAACTGGACTTTCTGGATTTTCTTTGAAGAGGATCAAAGAGGCCATCTATGTCAAAATTGAACAGCCCTCTCTCAACAGAGCGGGAGGGATATGACATCTCCCTGATGACACAGATAAACCTCCAGGTAGCCTTAACGACTCGCTAAAAGAATGGAAATGATCTGCTGTCTGCAAGGAATATAAATCCTTCCATTCCCCACCATCCAGTCAGAGCTGAAAAAGCTTCTTGGATGAGAAGCAATATGTCTTCAAAAGAAAAACCAGAAAGTCCAGTTGCCTCTTGAAAAAGCACCTTTGGGAGCAGCAAAGATGATTAGGGAAATAGAGGCTAAAACATACAAAGAAAAGTTGCAGAGATTGGGGTATGTCTACTTTAATGAAAAGAAGCACTAGGGGTGATATGATAGCAGTGTTCCAATGTCTAAGAGGCTGCCACAAAGAAGAGGGGTTCAATCTATTTTCCAAAGCACCTGACGGCAGGGCAGGAAACAGTGAATGGAAACTAATCAAGGAGAGAAAGAACCTAACATTAAGGAGAAATTTCCTGACAGTGAGAACAATTAATCAGTGGAACAACCTGCCTCTAGAAGTTGTGAGTGCTCCAACACTGGAGGTTTTCTAGACAACCATTTGTCTGAAATGGTATAGGGCCGTGATGGCGAACCTATGGCACGGGTGCCACAGGTGGCACGTGGAGCCATATTGGTGGGCACGCGAGTGTTGCCCTAGCTCAGCTCCAGCGTGCATGTGCGTACCAGCCAACTGATTTTCAGGCCTTCCGGTCCCACCGGAAGTCGGGAAACTGGCTGTTTCCGGCCTCCAGAAGGCCTCCAGGGAGATGGGGAAGACTGTTTTTGCCTTTCCCAAAGCCTCTGGAACCTGGGGAGGGGGGAAAACGGGCCTACCGGGCCCACTGTGCCATCGCGTGCCAAAAGCAGGGGGAAGTGTGGAGGGGTTACGTGCGCATGTGCGGGAGGGCGGGCGCATTGAATTATGGACATGGGCACAGGCACCCATGACCCCCCACACTCCCTCCACTTTTGGCACGCGACGGCAAAAAGGTTAGCCATCACTGGTATAGGGTCTCCTGCTTGAGCAGGGGTTGGACTAGAAGACTCCAAGGTCCCTTCCAATCTGTTATTCTGTTATTAAAATGGGTAATATTACAAAAACCAGAGCAAAATATAATACTGTATAACCATTAATCCATCACTGGAGTCTTCCTCTCTGCTTTGGCATTGGCTGTAAAGGGGGTAGCCTATTATCTGCCATAGGACTGGAGAAAATTTTCCACCTACTTACTGAAGTCCTCTATAGCCAGGTGGAAAGAAGGTCCAGGTGAGTGGATGTCTTTTTACCCAGGACCAGAAACAATACAGATCTCAAGGGCTGTTCTCATCAGGTGGCATGATTTATTGAGTGTGCTGTTGAGGCAGGTCAAAGTATCAACAGAGATAGAAACAAAAATTTGTAACTGGTAGAGAAACAAAGTCATTTTACTATAGTGAAAGTGGATCACAATCCCTCTTGAATTCCTGGGGACTGCTGTATCTGTCAAGCCTCAGCCCAAAGACGACGTAGTGAATCCAGTTCTTTATTTGCTTACATCGTATAGACAGAATCTTGCCAGGCTAAAGCTATAAACTTCTAACCTAATTGATATACCCTGGGAGATTCCAGGGTGTGGCTACCCTTAATCTTTTCCTTCCTCCCCCATCTAATTCAGAACTACACAGACCAGTGGTGAAATCCAATTTTTTTTTACTACCGGTTCTGTGGGCATGGCTTGGTGGGCACGGCAGGGGAAGGATATTGCAAAATCTCCATTTCCACCCCACTCTGGGGCCAGCCAGAGGTGATATTTGCCAGTTCTCCAAACTACTCAAAATTTCCGCTACCGGTTCTCCAGAACCTTTCAGAACCTGCTGGATTTCACCCCGACACAGACTTTTGCCTTGATCCCTTGTTTGGAATGTGCTGCCTTCTCCATGGGAAGTCGCAGTGCTACTGCCAACATTCCCCCACTCCTTCTTCAGCTGTACATTTCTTCACAATATCTGATTTCTGATGAAGATAATATTGACATTATGGTACTTTAGTTTAATATTTAACATTGCTCTCATGTTTGAATTATTCAGAAAGAAAGAAAAAAGTGACAGAAGAATGAAACTATGATTTGAAAACCTAAAAGCTAATATTTTGCCATGTCTACTGCTCTGTACTAATGCTTAATAATATTTTGCTGCTTTATTTGTCTCCAGGGATTGGAAACAAGTGGACATAAATCTGTGGATGTAGAAAACTTCAAGCACATATTAAAGACATGTGTGGGATCGCATAATGCAGTAAGCAAGTAGTTTGAAATTACTTGGGATATTTTAACATGTAGCAAAAGTTATAAGTAAAAGGGGGATGGGGATGGAAAATGCCTTCCTGCCTGCCCTGTTTTTAGGTGCTGCATCAAATTGTGCAGTGAGCTCCTACAAAATGTGTCTCGTGAAATTTCAATGCTTTGTTAATGTAAAGATCTTTTGCACATTTTTTCTCTTTATAGACTGATGAAGAAGTGGAAAAATTGTTCATGAAAATAGACTATTTGGCAACTGGCAACATTCAGTGGGTACATACATATTTTGCTTAATGGAAAAGCAGATGAGGCGTAGTCAAGCATTTGACCGCAACAAAATAAGAAAAAAACATTTTTTTAATGTGAATTAGCAGAAATATCTTTGTGGCAGCATTAGAAAAGTGTTAAATAAATAATCACAAAATGGCAGATGTTTCAGATTTAAAACACAAGTAGCTTAAACGCTTGATCGAAAGTGTTGGAAATAAATGGCGCTACAGTATATGTGGGGGTACTGAAATTAGTACAAAGGTTTTGTGCCTTCTGTAAATATGTATAGCACCATACTCCATAAGTTAGCTACTTGTCAAATGTTACATATCTTTTACTTGGCATGTTTGTAGGATGGAATAAATAAATTTGGCTCTATGTTCGCTTAGGAATAAGCCTATTGGATACTGAAGGATTCAGTTTTGAATAACCATGCATGCCACTTGGATGAATAGACACCAGGATAGTAACGGTCTCTTTTTCTCGATGCAGCATGATTTCTGCACATACTTGCAGATAGAATATGCTGAACTGGACAGCTCATCTACGCGCTTGAAAGAGGTCGCCTTTTCACTTCCTGCTACAATGCAAGAGATCCCACACGGAGAGCCTGTGCTGCGCATTTGCTCCCTGGTGGACAGCACATTAATAACAGCACAGGAAAATGGGCAAATTTCTTTCTGGTCACCAGAGTTCAAGCTCAAACGAAGCAAGATGGTGTTTGTATGTCACATTTTTTTTATTTTGCAGTATTTAGGAATGTAGTTCTATTTGTTTCCATTTGTATTGTGTTCTGTCTCAATGAGGTTGCATTATAAAAGATCTTTCTGCTTACGTAGAATCCCCAATTGTTCAAATTCCCCTCTCTTGGCCCTTCATACAGCCTTTTCCAATATGACCTTCCAGATGTTTGCTGGTGCTGAAGGAAATAGCACCGCATTACATCTGATACTCACTGGATTAGGGGGGACTATTGTCTCATCTCTTTGGAATGGTTTTTACATGACTTTTTGCACCGCAGCCTTTCCACATTTGAATCTCAAGAAAATCTCTTCATACCTGTGGCTAGAAATGAAGCTGGCTTATGAAATACTTTTATGGATTCTAGACTCTTTCTCCACTTTAGCCTCAGTGATAGCCACGTATCCCAACAGAATACCAGTTGCCTCTACCACCACCAATGGATCGTTTTCTTCCTTACTCCTCCCACTAATTGCTTTCTTTTCCATGGATATATATATATATATTGTGGACTGCAAGAAAAAAAAATTAAAAACACCAATCTTGGCACACTTCTTATTTCTTTGATTTCTAAGGAAAAATGGAAGAACTCTTTCTATTTTCATCAAGATTATATTATGTGTGTATTAAAGAAAATACGCCAGTGTTTTAAAACACCCAGAAAAATGCCACATACTTCAAGAATGAGGGAGTATGGATCAGACTTAAGTCTTAACATGGGGGAGAGAAATGTACCCTACAGATGGTGCTGAACAACTATTCTCAAGGTCCATCAAAATTGCCTTTGGTAACAGGACAGCTGGGAATTGTAATTCAGCAATATTTGGAGAACTGTGTGTTTCCCACTTCACTCCAATAGCATTCTTTAGACAATCCAAAGAAATCTCTTTTCCTATATTAGTGTACTGGAAAGAATTTCTTCTTAAAACTATTTCCTTTGTTATTCTCTCTGTACAGCCATGTCCACTCTGTTTTTTCCTGTATCCAACTGATTTTTTAAATTTATTCTGATTATGAAAGAAGAGTTGCCTAATTAATGATTCAGAAATGCCAGCTAAATTTTAACCGTTTCTCCCCTTTATAGGAGAAAATTCACAGAAAATCTAAGTGGCTGATGGATTTTACTGTCATGACACCCTACAATAAACTAATTCTGGGAACTGGGTAAGTATCTCACATATATACACCCACTAACTTAATTGATCATTTCTTTTTACTGCAGAACATTGAGAGAAACATTTACTGGAACATAGCAATGGCTACAGGATATGGTAAAAAAATTCAGGATGGATACAGGTTGTGAGCAAAGCTTGTACCATTGTGTTGTTAATGTCCGTCAGTGGATGCTGCAATAGGAAAGGAAAATGGAAAAAAAAATAGCAGTGCATGAGTAACCAGAATATTGTTCATGCCAGCTGAGGAGATTCCTCTTGAGGTGGATTTTGCTGGGTGGGGCTGGAATTTCAGCCAAGGAAACCAACAACCACAACTCTGAGTATAGAATATATAGAGCATATAGAACATATAGAACAAAAGCCATATAGACCGCAACGCAGCATAGTCCCACTCTGGGTATGCAGTACAACCTGTTTGTGAAGGCAACAACATTTGGATGATGTTCTGACCTAGGCTTTCCAAGAGCATGAAGTAGACTCTTGTCCCAACAAAAAATTTTTTTTATTAAGTTACTGTGAATTCTTCTCATTCACATCCAGCAAAGTCTTTCAAGGGAGAATTTATAGTCACAGACCTTATCTGTCTTGGGGAGCTGCCAGGCCGATATCTTCAAAACTTGGCAAGGAGTCACGAACCAATTAAGCGAACTAATTGTCTCCTGCAAACTCCCCTCTCCTTTCTCTCCTCTTTTATTCCCCCTGGGAGAGGCCATTCATCGTCCACCTGTGGCCTTCCTCCCATGTCGACCCTTGTTCTTTAGCTGTTCCCTTTGTCTTGTAACTCTGCGCATGCGCACTCGGAACAGGCTCCACTGTTCATCTGCCCCACAGATGTCTGACTTCAAAGGCAGCTGATAACTGGCATACGGCCCTGACCCCTTCTCTGCCTCTGACACAGAGCCCTCATCAGAGCCTTCCCCAGACTCCAGGACTGGCCCATGTTCCTCCCCAACCTCTTCACTGTCCGAATCTGTTGCCAGCTCTGCTGGCGGGCCACAACAGATGGCATGATTTCTTGCCTCTTTGGGACAAGGGCGAAGCAGGCAAAACAACTATGTGGATGTGACCTGTGGTCCATTTCATAAACGGATGCAACTCTTGCTGCTGTAAAGGAAATGCTGCCATCTAGGCTTTGCAGTTCCCCCTCAATAACCCAGACAAAGGAGAAGAGCTGAAATTGACAAGAGTTTTGTCAATTTCTCTTTCTCTTAGAATGGGACAGGGTATCTTTTCCTTCTTTTCTTTGCAAATGGGGTAGAGGTGAGGAATTCTTGTGGCTGCAGAGATTTTTGCTCTCTCCACTCACCCACCCACCAGTAATTTTAGAGTTAGCAAAAGCCCAAACAATTATGCATTATTTTCCAACTTCTCCTGAATGCAGAGAATAGGAGTGGTGGTGTGGGGACACTAAATTACAATTAATAGTTTAACTAAATGAAACAATAACTTTTATAATTATAGGAGTCTTCTATTTCCATGTAAGGAAATATCAGCTAGCGTACAATCCAGAATAAGTGGATACACACAACACCAAAACAAAATGAAACAAACCATACAATGCCATAGGTTCGTGTCTGTTTAATCCCCCTTTAAAGCTGAATTCTGGAACTTTGGAAAAAGGTGGAATCAAATATCCACAACAGCCATAATTTTACAAAACTCATCTCATCGCTTACACTAAAACCATTTACATTTTTCTCATAGCAGAACTGCTATGAGGAGTATGTGGAAAGAGCCACAGCACCAACAAAATTACAATATGTGCTTCCTAAGATCATTACATGAATGATTAATAATGTATTATTAATATCTGGCCTCTGATGCAAATACATAAATTGCATCATTTGCATGATTATAAGATGACACAAATGTCAGAATACTATCCATCTGAACATAAATAGAACCATACAGTATGTTCAATTACGCTGTCACAAATATCTAATAACATTACAAAATTGGTTTTATTTTCAATCCATTTTGAGATTAACCCTAACTAATCCTTGTCTACAGCTATTGTTTATCACTGTTTGTCTTACTTGTGGGAAAAGTATGTTTATAAAGTCTGTGATGTTAACATCTGATCATATTTTAACTTGGGATAGGGATCGTGAACTTCAGTTTTATGAAAGCTCCAACTTTGAACCATATCTTCAGATTAGTGGTTTGGAAGCTATACCTTTGAATCTAGATTACTGGTAAGCCAATGCAAATTCGTATCATCTACCATTTATTACCACATAATGATTCCGTATATATGACACTAGATCTATTACAATGCTTTGGTTTGGCATTTGGTACTTTTATATCAGTGGTGGGTTTCAAAAATTTTTGCTACCGGTTCGGTGGGTGTGGCTAGGTGGGGGGCATGTGACTGAGTGGGCATGGCCAACTTGATGTCACTCATGCCCATGCCCACTCAGTCACATGACCCCCCCTAGCCATGCCCACAGGAAAAAGTAGGAAAATTTTTGGAATTTCCACCTATCTACCCCCCCCTTCGCCAGTCGCCCCCATTTCCATTCCTTTAGTGGCCCCAGCCCTAGCCCTAGCCCTGTTTCCTCCACCACCACCTCCTCTTTGTTCAGGCTACTTACCTTCCACGACGGCTGGTCCAAAGTCCGGAAGGCAAGCTGAAGGCAAGCTGACCGGAGTTTTTGGCAGTCCCCAGCTTTGCTGCTGTAGTGGCAGCTGGCCGCAGGCCACCAAAAAGTACCAGTGGTCATGGAAAAAGCTGTTGCCATCGCTGCCATGTTCTTCACACATGCACATCCCATTGGACTTGCAAGGCAATGGGATAAGTGTGCGCAAAGAACATGGCGGCGATGAACATGGTGGGCAGGACGAGTGAGCACCAACCGGGGGACCGGTTCTGGGCCATGGCCAGCCAGCCATCGCTACCAGTTTGGCGACCTTGGCCAAATTTCCGCCAGCGGTTTGCGTGAACTGGTGCAAACCAACTGAATACCATCTCTGTCTTATATAGTTGTAGAAGGTCAGTGGTGCAATACATTTCACTGGCTATGATTCTTTCTTTTGCTCTCCTTGAGTTGGTCAGCAACCATCAGAAGACATTCTTTTAATTTCCCCATAATGTCCAAAATGTTGCTGCATTCATTGTTTGGGTGCATAGGAGGGTTCAAGAGTCATGAAGATTGGGGAAACAGATTTCCTGTGGCTGTGCTGGCATTCGGGCCACACTACCTAGCATTGGTGGAAATGATAGTTCAGTAGTATCCAGAGAGCCACAGGTCCTGCACTTATGAGATAAAGCATCATTATAGCATTATCTATCTATCTATCTATCTATCTATCTATCTATCTATCTATCTAT
>WNWU01000016.1:5875510-5887079 GCA_012654045.1 Ptyas mucosa
TATCTATCTATCTATCTATCTATCTATCTATCTATCTATCTATCTATTAGTTCGATTTATATGCCGCCCTTCTCCGGAGACTCAGGGCAGCTTACAATGCATTAAGCAATAGCCTTCATACTTTTGTATATACCTGCTTAGTAGGGCTCTCGGCCCCCCCCAAGCGGTGTTCTTTTTTATACAAAGTCAGCTTATTGCCCCCACAATCCAGGTCCTCATGTTACCTACCTCGAAAGGATGGAAGGCTGAGTCAACCTTGAGCCTGGTGAGATTTGAACTTGCAGTAATTGCAGGCAGCTGGCAACTTAAGTGCTACTTTAACAGCATTTAATCTACTGCGCCACCAGGCTCTTAAGCATTAACTATCCTTTGATAATTAGGCTTCAGAAAATTATGGGAACCTGTTAAGTTTGAGAACCTTTATAACAGGTCAGGACCTTAGAGGGTTAAAATGCCAATATTCCAAAAGTCCTGTTCAAAATTTCCGTGCATGATTATGCACATTTAGAAAATGATTCAGAGGACATCCTGTGAATTTTTCATGAGCCTAACAGCTCCCTGCTGGTTATAAAATCAACCTATCCTTTCTTATATTTCTTGCTCAAATTGGAAAAAAAAAGATAGCTGTTACTTTAAGAATTGTTTTAATGAGGCAGTTCTTAAAGCATTTTTAAGCTTATATAGAAGCCTGAAGAAAAGTAGGTCACTTTAATAAGTAGCAGAGGAGGGGTGCTAGCCTTTCATGGCTTTCAAAGCACCCCTTCTGAATCATTTTCAAAGGACGTTAGCCTTACTCTCTTCTGAGGAGAACTGTACAATGTTGGCTTATTCTCATTCATCTCAAACGTTCTCCGTTGGCAGGAAGATATGCAGCCGAGGAATTTTGTTCAGCTCAGAACTGAAAGTCTTGATTGCAGCTTGCTACCCTCTGTGCAAAGCATATTCAGATGAAACTGATTACAGTTTGTTTACAGATCTTCTGATGTACGGATGTCATAAGCATCAGAGCTCATATCTGTATTCTAGGCTCCTCTCTATGCTTAGATGTTTATAAGGGTTTGAAGAATGCCATCTTGTTTAGATTTCATATATACACTTTCAGGATTCAGATTTCCTTGAAAACTTGTATGAAATTTATTTATGAAGGACAGGAAATTCTTCATTTTCTCCTATACTTCATTTTCAGCTATACAGATCATGATGAATGTATGATTCTTTATGGCGATGACCAGGTATGTATTCTAAAAACACTGGCTCAGAGAAAACAAAACAAACAGAAGTGTGATATTTATTTCTAAAGGTATAATCACAGAATTATGCAGAATGTGAAGAGAGAAGTTAGATTAGGTCCAAAGTGCTGCTTATTTCATGAATATAAATGAAAGAATCCTGAACAAATGGTAGCCCACCTTTGATAGGAAGCTTTTTCTAAGTTTTAGGATATTCTTCTTCTTCTTGTAATTTAAATACATTATTCTGCATTCTAAAAAAAAGAACAGGTTTTTACTTTCTTCAGGCATTTGAAAAAGAGTATCGTACAATATCTCTGCTGAGTGGGTTTTCCTTTTTTTTCTTATAGTTAAATACACCCAACTTCCTCAATCTCTTTTCATAAAGCTTAGTTTTTATTTCCATTTTTATTACCCTTCTTTGAACTCTGCTCCAAGTTCCCTGAAATGTGATGCCCAGAACTGAAAACAGTATTCAAGGTGGGGAATAGTGAAGCAGAATATAGTGAACTGATTACTTCTTGTGATTTGGAAATATACTTCAATAAATGCAACCATTAACTGAATAACCCACAAGTTATACAAGTAGTACTTGTATAATGAAGCCTACTCAACATGGTCATAACGTGGTTGTAAAGTGGGTCAGTCATGCAGCCAACCCAATTTGACAATCCTTTTTACAACAGTCATTAAGTGAGTGCTGCACTCATTAAGTGAACTAATGATTTGCTACAGATGCAGTTTTGCAAAAAAACAGAAGTTAATGCTGGTTTGCAGCAAAATTCTTATAAAACATTGTCGTTTGACTGTGGGATGCTCCAAACAGCCATAAATGTGGCTCAGCTGCTGAGCGCCAGAAGTACAGTCATGTGACCATGGGGGAGGGGGTGACCATTAGAACTTTGAATCCTAAGTTGAAAGTATTTCCCAGGTAGGTCCACTGGAAGTTCAGATGGCCTCTAAGTGATCAGTCATAAGTTGAGTACTACCTGTATATGGAAAGAAGCATCCCTCCTTGTAACGTTCTGGTCTCGAGTCATTAGAGTTTTAAAATCACTTTCAAAACTTTGAATTACAAAGTGCTTCATGTCCTAAAGATGCATAATTGTGGCCTTTCAATTTGCTTTCAGCACCTGACCAGAATCTTTATAATGTATAATTTTGTAATCTATAAAATAACATGAATATATCTTTGTATTTTCCTTCCCCCCCTCTTGCTTTGTTGTAGGGATGTGTCAATATCTTGCAGTTATATTCTGTGGGTGAGACCCTGAGGTAAGCGCTTACAAAATTCCAAATATCAATTGAGGTAACAGGAAGCATTCAGCTGGCAATTTGTAATTCCTGCCTGGTAGAGATATGGTATCAGTTCTTTCAGATGAAATGATATAATTATCTTTTCTTGATGTCTTTCAGGACATGGAAGAAGCTGCCCGAAGTGGAAAATCTCCCTAATATAAGGCTTGACGGTGCTATACTTTCTCCAAATGTCACCTATATCCGTTGGAAAGTTCACGGAGATTGGGTGACTCAGGTAAAAACAGAAGGGTCTTTCACCTTCTGATCTAGAGAGAACATGGGGTTCTATTCGGGTTTTTTTTTATACTTTCAAGTCATGTTTAAGCTTCTTACAGCAATCCAAAAACACTCATATTTTTTTCCAGAAAGGCAGGAAGAGTTCATTGTTGAAAGACAGTTAAACTTTGACTCTGTGTCTCATGATCCTTTTGGAGAATTGATGGGTATATTTTTCCAGGATTTTGTAATAATTAGACAGCTATGTTCTTTTTCTGTGTAACTTAATCTGTTTCATTAAGAAAAAAAATAATAATATTAATTCTCATCTCACCAGTATTTGGTTGAATAAGATTCTTTTCTCTGTCTCTTTAGCTGAATTATTATGATTCCATTAAGGCAATAATTTCTGCATCAAGCCATGAGCCTACAGCCTTAGTAATAGGTAATTATATAATTCCTTATATGTTGTTTATAAAGTCTCCCCTTAAAATTTCTTCATGAATGATTATACACCATCAAGTTGGTGTTGTCTCTTAGTAACCATATAAATAGATATTCTCCATAAAGATCTATCTATCCAAAAGATTTCTCCATAAACATCTGATCCTTCAAGTCTTCCACCAGTGCATCCATCATTACTGTTACTAAGTCAGTACATCTCCCTGATGCTCAGCCTCTTCTTCTCTTCTCTTTCCTTTCACTTTCCCAGCATTAGAACCTTCTCTAGAGAGAGAGGTCTGTGAGTAATGGGTCCAAAATAGGATAATTTGAGCTTGTCTTTGGTCAATCAAGACATGGGTGGGTTCTACTTACCTTTACTACCAGCTCGCAATGGGGCCGTGTGTGTGTGCTCACTTCGCTCGCACAGAAGCATTTTCATGACATCAGGGTCAGTGCGCGGGGTTCTATAGAATCGGTGCAAACCAGGGGCAACCCACCACTGAATCAAGGCCTTTATATAACAGGTGTAAGATGGAAAAGATGTAGATTAAGCTTTCAGTTTTAGCTAGTGTATTGAGACATGCTTCCAATTTTCTTTGTTTAATTAATTAATTTGTATCCCACCTTTGTTTTTACAAATAACACAACAAACATATCCAACACGCCTTCATCCTCCTATTTCCCCCCCGCCCCCAACAACCCTGTGAGATGAGTTGGACTAAGAAAGTGTGGCTGACCTGAGGTCACTCAGCTGGTTTTCATATCTAAGGCAGGACTAGAACTCATGGTCTCCTGGTTTCCTAGCTTGGTGCCTTAACTACTAGATCAAACTAACTCTCATAATTAAAAAATAAATAAAATCAATGAATATTCAATCTGCATAAGAACATTGGAGTCTAAATTCTGCGTAGGAATCTTTTACTGAACTCTCATATCCTTCTACAGGTTGCATTATGGGTGCTACCAATGTTGAGCAACAAATGAGAGAAATAAAAGAAAATAAGAAAGATTCAAAGACGAAGAAATCACAGGAAATGCTAGGAACTCCCTCCCAGAGAGCTGAAGGGGATCAGATTATTTTTCGGGTTCATAAAGGAGTCAAAACATTTGCAGTTAGTAAAAAGAATAATGCCATAGTAACCGGCGGAATGGATCGAATTATTCGAATATGGAATCCATACATGCCTGGGTAAGATATTGCAACTATTCTTCTACTGCTCTATTATAGTCCTTAGCCAACTATTAGTTATTTTAAATGCATAAGGTGCTATTTCTATTTAGGATATGTAGGCATGAATTAGTATGATTTGTAAAGAAAACAGATGAATTCCTAATTCACAGTTAGCTTAAAAACCGTTTAAGAGACCCTTACTATAGTTATGGAAGGAGGGGATAATATTTTTCTTGTCATTATCAATGATATAAATAAATCTAAGGGTTTTTTATTATTTATTCATTATTCTTTAGATTTTCATTAGATTTCTATAGGAGCCCTTGGCAAAATAGGATTTGTTATAGGGAACAAATTCAGCTCTCCATTACCTTTTCCATTCTCACTCATAACACTCTCCTACTAAGAATTTATTAGCTTCATTTTCCCCTCCCTTGACTGTGAAAAATAGAAAGATATGCCACTATCGTCCAATACTGGTTTGTCTTTTGGGACCATTGAAATATAGCTGCCCCTTCATTAAATCTTTAAAAGTATTACCTTAAGGCAGGTTTCCTAGTAATACATTTCAGAGACCTCTTGGTCTTTGAAGAGTGATTGTTTTGCATTTTTCCAACCTTCCCACAAATTAATAATATTTTTGAAGATAAAATTCAAAACTGAATCATGTGAAATTATTTTTGTTGTATATATTTGTAAATCTACTGCGTTTCCCCAAAAATACGACCTACTGCGAAAGTAAGTCCTAGCTTGATTTTTACATGTGCACCCAATATAAGCCTTACCCCCCCCCATTAAGCCCTAGTTAAGACCCTGCCCATTCTGGGTTGCATGGGTGGGGCAAGGCTCACGAGTAAAAATTAAACTAGGATGGGGGGTTGTGGAGCTGCCCTACTTATCAAGCCTCGCACACCCCGACACCTGCCTCACCTTGCAGGCCAACTTCTTCTGTGGCTGCTTGCCACCGCTCACGTATGGTGCCCTCTGGCTTCCGTTTTGCCATCAGAGGCCTTCTGGAAATGCCTCTGCAGCCGATAAATGGGCTCTGGATTGACGCATGTGATCCAGAGCTCTGTTATCGGCTGCAGAGCACTTTCTGGAAGGCATCTGATGGCAAAACGGAAGCCAGGAGGAGCCACACGCATCAATCCGGAGTCTGTTTCTCAGCTGATGGCAAAATGGAGGCCGGGGACAATGCACACAAGTGGTGGCAAGTGGCCGAAGAAGTAGGCCGGCAGCAGGCTCCTGCTGGGCGGGGCTGTTGGTACCGCTGCCACAACGTGAGTCATTAATTATACATCCCCTGAAAATAAGACCTGGTGGCTTTTTTGGTGGCAAAAAAAATACAAGACTGGGTCTTATTTTTGGGAAAACATGGGTATATTTATAGCCATGATGTCCAGCTAGTTGCCAGGAGTCAAGAATGACTTGAAACATCAAATAAATTAGTTGTTGTTGTTAGTTGCAAAGTTGTGTCCAACCTATCACGACCCCATGGAAAACGTTCCTCCAGGCCTTCCTGTCCTCTACCATCCTCTGGAGTCCATTTAAGTTCATGCTGACTACTTCAGTGACTCCATCCAGCCACCTTGTTCTCTGTCGTCCCCTTCTTCTTTTGCCCTCAATCTTTCTCAGCATTAGGCTCTTCTCCAGTGAGTCCTTCCTTCTCATTAGGTGGCCAAAGTATTTGAGTTTCATCTTCAGGATCTGGCTTTCTAAAAAGCAGTCAGGGTTGATCTCCTCTAGGACTGACCGCTTTGATCGCCTTGCAGTCCAAGGGACTCACAGGAGTCTTCTCCAGCACCATAGTTCAAAGGCCTCAATTCTTTGGCGCTCGGCCTTTCTTATGGTCCACCTTTCACAGCCATACATTGCAACTGGGAAAACCATAGCCTTGACTATACGCACTTTTGTTGGCAGGGTGATGTCTCTGCTTTTTAGTAAACTATTTATATTTGCCATAGCTTTCCTCCTCAGGAGCAAACGTCTTTTACTTTCTTGGCTGCAGTCCCCATCTGCGGTGATCTTGGAGCCCAGGAAAATAATCAAATAAATAAACTATCGTTATTAGTGGCTCATTGTAGTATATACTTCATTATGTGTTTCTAATTGGTCAAGATTTAATGTTCTCACTGAATTTCAGAAGACCCACAGGCATGCTCAAAAGTCATATGGCCCCCATTTTCTATGTCTACGTATCTGAGGAGGATAAAATATTTTCCATATCAACAGACAACACAGTTAAGGTCTGTCTTTTTCATATTTCAAATTATATATATATATATATATTTATCCTAGTTCTTTCTCTTTAATGTAACACAATTCTTTCCTTGCAGATATGGGATATGGAGGATCAGACTTGCTTATTCACTGCTTGTTCAAAAAACAATGGAATTAAAGGAGAGATTACTACTTGCCATTATATATCAGGAACTCGATCACTCTGTGTTGCCACGGATACACTGGCCATTCTTCACCTAAGATTACGGTAAAGTACAAAGCAACATAATCAGAGCTCCTGGTGTTTAGACAGATCCAAGAATTGCATTTATGGAAAACCCAAAATGTAAGAAATTGCTGAAAAAATTATAGGATTTATTGAAATAGTGTGATTATTATGTTGGGACACTTCAAGAGAATACTTGAAATGTTATGGCATTTATTAGGATTACACTCTTAAGCAAAACATCACAAGGAAATAACATTTTGTAAAATCTAGATAAACATTTATGGTAGTTTCAAATAATTATTAATGTGATTTTTGGATTAGCTCATTGGAATCTATTAAAACCTGTAATTTAAGGCATTTTCATTACTAGAGCATGTCATTATGGTGTTACTTTCTGTTTCAGGTTAAGTAATCTCCAAATTTCCAATATTGTATTACAATTCTGAATCAGGCTTACAGGAATTGACATTCATAAGCTTTCATTAACATATGTGCACATATTAAACTAATACATTTCAGGAGCAGAGATGGGTTTCAGCAGGTTCTGACCAGTTCTGGACAACTGGTAGCGGAAATTTTGAGTAGTTTGGAGAACCGGTAGTAAAAATTCTGAGTGGCCCCACCCACGTCTATTTTCTGCCTCCCAAGTCCCAGCTGATTGGGAGGAAATGGGAATTTTGCAGTAACCTTCCCCTGGATTGGGGACAGAATGGAGATTTTACTGTATCCTTCCCCTGCCACGCCTACCAAGCCACACCCACCAAGCCATGCCACACCGACCAAGCCACACCCACAGAACCGGTAGTAAAAAAATTTGAAACCCACCACTGATCAGGAGGGTTAGGAACAGTGGTGGGATTCAAGTAATTTAACAACCGGTTCTCTGCCCTAATGATTTCTTTCAACAACCAGTTTGCCAAACTGTTCAGAAAGTTAACAACCAGTTCTCCCGAAGTGGTGCGAAGTGGCTGAATCCCACCACTGGTTAGGAACCATAGAGGAAAAGTGATACCCAAATATATCTAGGCACTTTTGGGAGTACCAAATTGTTTATCTAATACCAGTTTATGTTTAGATACAGGAGTGACATTAATTAAACCTTAAATACAGCTTTTAGTTAATTTTTACTTCAAAAGACTTTGTTTAAAGATTTTATTTCCTTTATAATTTCAGATTCATTCGGAGAAAAACATAATTTCAATTTAATTCTACTGAGTGAAAAATTAGCTTCAATTAATGAAAGTAAACTACAATAAGTCTAAAAGATTACGCATTCAAATATGTGTTATTATAGTCTTAAATCAAAATATAACCAAAAATGCAATCAGTAGAAATGAATAAAGCAAGTCAGAATTAAGACTTCAACAATATGATACAGTTCATTCAGATTTGATGAATGCTTGTTGGCCAAAGAATAGCCAACAAGCTATATAAATGTTTGTTTTAGTGTTCTGTTTGTCAGTTTAAATCAGAATAAAACTTATGATGTAAGAGAATATGGTCAGTCAACTTGCTCTCCTCTGTTTCACAAAGGGATAAATTTGGGGAGCTGGACTTTTATTCTATTTACTCTGTAAAATTGCCAGTGGGAATGAATTGAAAAGGATACTGGTGGATGCCCGGTGATATCTGGAATGAGTTAGTTTAGATAATCTGCAGCAGAGGTGGGTTTCAGCAGGTTCTGACTAGTTCTGGAGAACCGGTAGCGGAAATTGTGAGTAGTTCGGAGAACTGGTAGTAAAAATTCTGACTGGCCCCGCCCCCATCTATTCTCTGCCTCCCAAGTCCCAGCTGATTGGGAGGAAATGGGGATTTTGCAGTAACCTTCCCTCAGATTGGGGAGGAAATGGAGATTTTACAGTATCCTTTCCCTGCCAGGCCCAACAAGCCATGCCCACCAAGCCACACCCACAGAACCAGTAGTAAAAAATTTTGAAACCCACCACTGATCTGCAGGTGACTGTAATTGTTCGAAAGAAATCAAATTAAATTTCTATGTGTTCAATTCACTACTCTTATAACACCTACACTTTTTAAAAGCCAGAAAATAATAACAATTCTGAGGAAAAAAATCACAGGATAGCACTTCCTTGTGATATTTTCCCAACCTAGTACATCTGTATGTATCAAAAGTGACTAATGAAAGAAGCCTTAGCCAAGCAAAGAGAATAGTGTGTTATATAAAGATATTATATAAAGAATACTACAGATTGAAACAAAAGGAGGCACAATGGCTTAGCGGTTAAAGGCGCTGAGCTTGTCAGCTAGAAAGTCTGGCTTTGAGACCTGAGTGCTGTGCAACTCCCATTCCTTGCTCCAGCTCCTGCCCCACTTAGTAGTTCGAAAGCATGCAAATGCAAGTACATTAATAGGTACCACTTCAGTGGGAAAATAATAGCATTCCATATGCATTGGTATATAATCATGCTGGCCACATGACCACGGAAATTGTCTTTGGACAATGCTGGCTCCCTTGGCTAAGAAACGGAGATGAGCACCACCTCTTAGAGTCAGACATAACTGGACAGGGGAAACCTTTACCTTTTTACATATTGATTATAAAAATAATTTTACAATGGCTAGATGTTATACTTATGTTTGGTTCCTGAAATTTTTTTAAAAAAATCTAATTATGTGATTTAATAATTCTTAAATATAGGAAAGTTTTAATGTGTCTTATTTTCATCTGCAATTTTAGAAGATTGATACAGAAGGCAAGACAGGGACATGTATCTATTTCGGTGAATATAGAGAAATGCAGACTTCACTTCCTACTATTTTGTTAATTTTATAGATACATAAAGTTTATCTTGCCACTAAGACTGAAGAATAGAACAGAACAGAACAGAACAGAACAGAACAGAACAGAACAGAACAGAACAGAACAGAATTCTTTATTGGCCAAGTGTGATTGGATACACAAGGATTTTGTCTTTGGTGCATAAGCTCCCAGTGTACACACATACAACTTTATTTAGAGATACTAAATTCAACAAAACATACTTATTAAGATTAGTATATTAATAAATTTGTTTGGACAGTTATTCAGGAAAAGGATGATCAAAATTGGGCTTTGGAGGATAGATTCATATTTGAATAATTGGACTGCTATTGATTTGTACAGTTTGATGTACTGTAGTGGTAGCTTTTCCTTTTAATTATAGAATAGTGCATATATGTATATTTTGCTAATTAAGCATTAATGGCAAGACAAATAACACTTTAATTTATTGATAATTTGATTTTGTTGTTGTCTCTAAAATAGATCAGCTCCAGATCTTTGTATAGTAACTTCCCATAAAAAACCAGTTTTGTGCTGCAAATTCAATAAAGTGTTCAGGCATGTTGTGAGCTGCTCTGAAGATTCTGTAAGTGAAATGATAATTATAAAATTCTCTTCAGTTTTGCACGTGGTTATATAATCAATCTATTTACCGTCTTCAGAATTCTGAGTGTCTTTGTTTTAGATATGAAGTGAGTTGTGATTCAAAACTGAGCCTTCTCAAAATTCCTTGCCAAAAGGCATGGTAAAAATGGCTTTTAATTTTTTTTTTACATATTAACAGACCCATAACTTTAACCTAAGACTGTCTACTGTTGACCTCACCCCATTCCTAAGAGGTCTGTAAGGGGCGTGCATAAGTGCACCAGTGTGCCTACTGTCCCTGTCCTACTGTCCCCATTTATTCATATCCATTTCATGTATTCATAATCATGTTTATACTTACATCTGTTATCTTATACATGCTTGACAAATAAATAAATAAAAAGAACGAACGAACGAAAGAAAGAAAGACAAGTGTCATTTATTTATTTATTTATTGGTTTGATTTCTATGCTGCCCTTCTCCGGAGACTCAGGGCAGCTTACAATGCGTTAAGCAATAGCCTTCATACTTTTGTATATACCTGCTTAGTAGGACTTTCAGCTTTTTTATACAAAGTCAGCTGATTGCCCCCACAATCCGGGTCTTCATTTTACCAACCTCGAAAGGATGGAAGGCTGAGTCAACCTTGAGCCTGGTGAGATTCGAACTTGCAGTAATTGCAGGCAGCTGGTGTTACTTAACAGTACTTAACAGTACATTAGTCTGCTGCACAGACATGTGCTTCCAAAAGCATTCGCTTATTGTGTGCTATATATCAGTGTTTCTCAATTTCATCAACTTTAAAAGTCACTTTGTGAGAGATGTGCAGTTGTATAAGTGTGACAAATAAATAGTGTGGAATAGCCAGCATGTTGAAGGCTATTTAATAGGAGGCCACTTCTATTAAAGATGCAGAGGTTGAGAAACCCTGTTTTAAATACACTCTATGTTATTATGAAATAGCCTCCCACAAAACAAGACTTCCTGTGTATTTGTTTTAGATTGCACTTTTGTAGCCAATCATATATATTTCTTCATTTTCTTCCGCCTCCTCTTCTTCTTCCTTCTCCTCCTTTGTCATCAATAAGGCTTACTCTCAGATAAGCTAGATACATTAGGCTGCTGCTTAAAACCAAGCAATTTAAAAATAACCTTAAACTAAGGAGGAATTTCCTAACAGTAAGAACAATTAACCAATAGAATGGCTTGCCTTCAGAAGTTGTGGGTGCTTTTAAGAAAAGACTGGAAAGCCATTTGTCTGAAATGGTATAGGGTCTCCTGCCTGAGCAGGGGGTTGGACTACCAAGGTCCCTTCCTTCTATTCCTATCCCTATCCCTATCCCTATCCCTATCCCTATCCCTATCCCTATCCCTATCCCTATCCCTATCCCTAT
>WNWU01000016.1:5887089-6070885 GCA_012654045.1 Ptyas mucosa
CCTATCCCTATCCCTATCCCTATCCCTATCCCTATCCCTATCCCTATTCCTATTCCCATTCCTTATTCCTTATTCCTTACTCCTATTCTTTCTATGTTTTATAGTGCAAACTTCTGCCTATCTACTCTTATTGAAGTCAATAAAACTTAATCATCAATAAATTAGCCTCAAATCACAGGTGACAAGTTTGTCTCAACAAACTTGTTTATTAAATTTGTTTGCCTCCCATCTTGCTGCAAGGCGACTTTTGTTCCCAGTATATTTTAAAAACTGCTCGGTGCACTTTAATTTCCGAACAAAGTTTCTATACTGTCTGCTACATCTCTTTGGCTACATTCTAAAACAGAAAGAAAACAAGTAAGTTGTGTTGTAAATGAGGGAGAGGAATGCCTGATAAAACCAAGGGATCATATAGAAATCACATGGCCCTGAGCTGTAATGCTTATAAACACAAGTAATATTACTCTAGGGAAGTATGGCTGCTTTATGTGCAGAAGGTCTCAATTCCAATATCCACCACCTCCCAGCTAGGAAATAAGACTTCTCTAGAACCCTGGAGAGTCAGTGATGTTAACCATACTGGCCTAATAGATCATCAATAGTGTGACTTGTATAAGGCAACTATACATGTTTTTACATACATTTGATCTTGGTTGTTGCCAAAGAAAAAGGATCTGTTTGCTGGAGCTGTGTGGGCTTGAAACATAATTCAGAAGAAAATCCTATATAAGCAGAAATATCCTGTCCCTCTGCTCTTCATTAAAGAAGCTCCATTTCCTGGGTCCTACAAGATGACAATTTAATCAATGGGACTTGGAGCATGCCAACTCTGTCAGATTGTGTGGGGTGGAAAGAAAAGATGAAGGATAGGCTGTTCTTAGATGACCAGATCCTGTGCCATGAGGAGTTTTATAGGTGACAACCAGCACTTTGAATTGCATCCAAAAATCTACTTGTCAGAGCAGCTTGTAGAATAGATTTCTCTGTGAGATACTTGTTTTAGGATCACAGCAGTAGTGTTTCGATATATGTGCCTTTTTTTCTTCTTTTAAGGTGGTCAAGGTATGGGATTTCGAAAGCGGAAAGCCTGTATTTGAATTTGGCAATGCTCATGGTGATTCTGCAATTACATGCCTCACGTTTGATTTTAGTGGAAGAAGGTACATTTGGAGAGGTTCAGTGTGTGAGAAGGGCTGTGATATTTTTTTACACATTGCTAAAGAAATAATTAGGCATTGCAATCATGTTTCAGACTCATTACTGGAGGAAAAGATGGCTGCTTGAAAATATGGAATTATAATAATGGACAGTGTCTTCACACTTTGAAAAAGGGTAAGCAGAACGTTGATTGAATTATCTAAACATTCATTTCAGAAAGGGGAAAATTACGAGTCCAGCATTATGTTTTTCTTCTGTACAGAAGACAGATATGATGAAGTTCGTGACTGTGCTTATGCGGAGATCAACAAAAATGAGTAAGTGTTATCCACATTTGTCATAACGTGTGACATTTTAGTGTAGGAAAGGCTAATGAAAACAACGTGGGGGGTTTTTTTGGTTGTTTTTTTTGTGAGGTAGGTTCATAGAAACAGGCCTCTTCTTGAAAAAATAAGCTTCAATCCATCACATTGCTTTGGCAGATTACATTGGAAAGATCTCATACATTTCCCTCATGTTAGGGATCTATCTGAGTCTTCAGGTTCAGAAAAATAGGTATTTTGATTGTTGAGGTATTTTATTACATCCAAGGATATAGAGAGTAGTGCTGGAGAGGGGAATTAATAGCTTGTCTTGCTCTTATCTTTAGCAGTTAAATATGCAGAAATAAGCATGTAAAACTTAATGGCATGAAGGTACAGTTTCATACATACAAAATCCTGTTAAAAGAATTCAATGGTCATTCAGAAGCTGATATATATCGAAGACAGAGTTACAGAATTAAGATGAATGCCTGATTGTTAAAACTTGGGGGGAAATCTAATAAATGAAACCTCTTACAATCACGAAGAATGAATGAAACTTTTGAGAGTGTACTGCTTAAAATACAAACTCCATTCTGCAGTGTGACAACTATAGTCTGAACTGGAGAAAAAGATCTTTTTAGCTCAGCTCAGCTGAAAGTGAATGAACTCGTTGAAAAATTAGCGACAACTGAAGATTACACCTATATTTTAAATGAATAATAGATCATTCAACTCACTGACAGTTTAATAGCATAATTTATATAAGAGGGATAGTGGAATATAGCTGGCCCTAGCAGCTAGACTATTAACTGCTGCTGCATAGCAGAAAGACTATAATAATTCAAATTTGGGTAAACATTAATTGCTTTTGCAGGTATATCATAGGTGTGGGATGGGACAGAAGAATAAATTTGTTTTATGTAAGTAACACATTTCTATACAAAAAATGGTATCACTCTTAATTGATTGTTGAAATTGTTGTGCCAAACTACACTCATACATAAATAATTGCCTTGTAGTGAGAACACTTTCCATTTTAGTGTAGGAACTGGCTCTATTGGCCCATGATTTTAAGCGGCCAAAATTGCATTACTTAGTTAATTATGGTCCCCAAAAGTTGTTGTTCTGCTTGGACTGTAGCACCTCTACACTGCCAGTAGCAAATTCAAGAACAGACCAGCAAGAAAATCTGAGAATTCTGTTAGGTACTACCTGAATCTATGGGCAAATACCACTTATTATTCACAGTGGTCAATCCACATGCAGCAATGAGAAGGCCCTTTCACAAGTGGAAGCACTCTATTCCACTTTGTACACAAGATATAACCAGATGGATGGATGGATTGATGTGTGTTTATACACATTTCCCAAATTTTGAACTTGATTCCTAGTAATTATATGGGCATATCAATGAGGTTTTCTTGACAGCAGTATGTTATGCTCTCTTTTGGATTCTTTCTCTATTAATATTCACAGCGGTATATTGTGTGAAATGTGGCTTCCAGGCCAGTAAAGATTCACAAATCTATTAATAATCAGTTGCAAACTTCCCCTTTATCAGCAGGGAGATAAAAGAAACCTATGAGAAAGAAAATCAGAAAGTTTCCATTATAATGCATCTAAATATATGTTGTCTCTAAATTGAAAAGACTCACTTTTAAAAAGGCAGTTGCCAAACAGCCTAAACATTCCATGCAAACAGATTTCAAATTCTTTTAAAGGCTATTAGCTGCTATCAGGGCCCTGCTAATGGCAAGAGAATCACAGCTTAAGTGGACAGAAGAGTATGAATATGGAGGATGTAAGGCTGGAGTTACATTCAGCAGATGGAATTGTGAAGCATGAGAAGATGAAAGTCAAGACTTCTCCCTGTATGTGGAGGAGCAAGAAACAAGAATTGCAATAGGACTGGGTATAAATTCTAGATTGGTTTCTTACACTCAGAGACTGTTTTGTTATGGCTACTCTTCTAAAACTGCAATAAAGGTTTACTTGTAGCCGTGTTTGTCCAACTCTCTGGGGCTTTGTAGCTAATTTGTAATTGTGCTTTGAATGACCGACACACTTTAAATTCAGTTTAATGTCAGAATTGGATAACTGTTTAGGAAAAATGTAAAATAAAATGGCAGCATTGTAAGGCTTCAGTGGGAGGATGGATTGCAATACAAGCGTCAAGGGAAGCCACAATCTACTCATAGGAACAAATGCTGGTAACTTATTGAATGCACAACTCAGATTAGAAATAGGCAAATCAGATTTGGGTAACTTTAATGGAATAATAGAATTAGAGCTAAATTTTATTTTTGTATGTCTGGAAATGCAAAGTTCATGTTGGAGATTATAAATGATTATCTTAGATATCATTTTATTTGGATATTTTCTGTTATAGGATTCCACAGATGATTTCTATCATATTAAGAAACCTCAGCCCCACTGGCAGGATGACATAGTAAGAAATGTTTGGCATATAAAGTGCTATATAAGCAGTTTGGGATCAGCAGTTTGATTACATTTGGGGAGTTGGATAATGTAAGAGTGAAGATAAATCTCTGATCCGATCCATCTTTGTGGATTGGCACTGCTGGATAAGTACACTACTTTGTACTTTCCCTAGAAATACATTACATGAGCTAGCTCCAGATAAATTTACAAACCACCCTTTTGCCTAAAAGAAGAACAAAGCATAAATAAATCAGAGAGAGGGAGAGAGGGATCCTCATCTATATCTTGTGAACTGGAAGCATTATACTGGTGAATCAGTTGAGGCCTACAAGTTGAAGCTTTCCACCTCCAAATAGATGATCTGTAAATCCTGGAAACAACACATGACCAATTTGTCTTCTTGACTTATCAGATGTGGATAATCAGATGTTAGTCTCTTTTTCTGATGACTTCCAATAGAATAAAATTAGTCACATGGTGCTTTCTTGTGGCCAGTGTGACTGAGGCCATCCATAAGTGGCCTGATTCTATGTCGGTTTTAAAGTTTGATATTGATTTTTAAATTGAAATGTTTTAAATTATGGGCCAAATTTCATTTAAATTATTTTAAAACTATTTTAACTTTTGTGTACAAATGTTTTATTTTGGCTGTTCACCGCCCTGAGTCCGAAAGGAGAAGGACGGTATAAAAATCGAATAAATAATAATAATAACAACAACAACAACAACAACAACAACAACATGGCAGTATCCAAAAATATAGGCTTATTTTTTTCATAAAAGTCAGCCTATTAACTTTATTTTATAAAGTAGATTTCTTTTCGTCGGGCCCTAAAAACCCATCTTTTTCGACTAGCCGGGCTGGCTTGATTTTATGCTGTTTTTATATAATGATACTGATTTAAATTTTAAATTTAGAATTCGTAATACCTTTTAATTATATGAGCCAAATTATTTAATTTATTTTAAAACTATTTTAATTTTTATATATATATATATATATATATATATATATATATATATATATATATATATATGTTTTATTTTGGCTGTTCACCGCCCTGAGTCCGAAAGGAGAAGGGCGGTATAAAAGTATGAATAAATAAATAAGTAAATAAATATGTAGTGGCCATGCTGAAAGTTGTAGACTTTGCAACTCATGAGAGCTTATACTTATGAAGTTATACTGAATGGTGTAATTTCATCTATCTGTTGGTTTGCATATTGTGTAAAATCAGGGTTGAAATCCAGCAGGTTCTGACAGGTTCTGGAGAACCGGTAGCGGAAATTTTGAGCAGTTTGGAGAACCAGCAAATACCACCTCTGGCTGGCCCCAGGAGGGGTGGGAATGGGGATTTTGCAGTATTCTTTCCCTGGAGTGGGGTGGGAATGGAGATTTTGCAGTATCCTTCCCTGCCACGCCCACCAAGCCATACCACACCACTCCCACCAAGCAATGCCCACCGAACCGGTAATAAAAAAAATTGGATTTCACCACTGTGTAAAATACAATCGAAACCAAAATACAAACAACTCGAATCGGTTTTGTTCACTTTTTTCTTACTTTTTTTCTTACCTTTTTCCCCCCCTTATCCAGAACTGGGGACATAAAGAAGACATTCTCTGTGTTGCTCAGTGTCCTCCTAATCTTCTTGCAACATCCAGTTATGATGGTGAAATTATTGTTTGGAATATGGTCTCAGGTCACATAGACCATAGATTCTACATTCCAATGACCACAGCTGCCTCTGTTCATTCTCAGAGTAAGTTTACTAATCAAAAAAAGATTGTAGAATATAATTCTTACATCGTCATAAATAATTCTTTATGAATCATTGCATATGGAATTCCATAGAAATGGAAAATACGGGGGAAATTCACACTTGAAGCCTAGCCCATGTTTGGGCTAGTTAAAACAACTCAATGTTTTACCACACTAGGAATAGTTAAGTCAGCCCATTAATTTTGTTGATGTTATTTTAATATATATGTCACCTCCTGATTTCCAGATGGGTGGGCAGGAAATGATCTTTATTTGGCATAAGTTCTTAAACAATTTAATTAATGTATCTCAGTCATATGTTCAACACAGCTCTTTTGACTAACATTAGAAACAGATTTCTGCTGGAACTTAGTCTACAGCTCAGATCTTTGAAATAAGAGCATTAAAATAAGATCTCTATGCATTTATTTCATTCAGATGTGGTTTTATCTGTTGTAGGAAGAGCTTAGGGCATGGCTTACACAATAAAGAAGGATAGGTCACATTCACAAGCAAAAGACAAAAATAAAATAGCAGGTAATAGATCAGGGTAGGGGAGGCTAAAATTTAGCAGATTAAAGCTACAAACCTTTCTAAAAAGTTTGATCCCAAAAAAGTCTCTTCCAAATATACAATTCAGATAAAATTAAATTAAGTGTATTTGTAGCAGATATATACACTTACAGTTGCAGTCTTAAAAAGGATATAACATTCCCAGAGCAGAGGGCCTCTTATTTACTTATGCTAAAATTTAATCAAAGAAATTAAATTTTTAACTTTAATAATATGGATATTTGACTGCATTCACATATTGTGTCAAGTCTTGGTTAATTTAATTATGACTTAATTGGCAAACTATAAATGTCTGGATGCAAAGCCAAGCCAAACAAATATAATAATATATTAGGATGAATGCAGTTGGACTATGCCTTTTGTACAGTGTACTGAAAAACTCACATTTTCTTATAGTGATGATATGTTTTTCCTTCCCCACCAGTTGATGTGACACGGATAATTTTTCTAAAGACTCGTGCTGTGAAATTTGATTCAACTACGGCATCTCTGGTTTCCAATGGGCCACAAGGTAGGATTAATGGATGATATAAATAATTTTTTATTTTTTTAAAAAAATTTGATTTATATGCCGCCCTTCTCCGGAGACTCAGGGCGGCTTACAATGCGCTAAGCAATAGCCTTCATACTTTTGTATATTTTATACAAAGTCAGCTTATTGCCCCCACAAACTGGGTCCTCAATTTACCTACCTTAGAAAGGATGGAAGGCTGAGTCAACCTTGAGCCTTGGTGAGATTCGAACCTGCAATAATTGCAGGCAGCTGTGTTAATAACAGGGTGCTTTAGACCACTGTACTATCCAAGGCTCTTTATTAACAAAACAACCATAGTGATAATTAATTGATGAGCCCAATTTGGAGATAAATTCTATTTCAATTAATTTTGCTTATGTTTTTACAGACTAGATAAGGAAATGATACTTCGGTGTCAGAAACCTTGTTTCCAGTTGTCACAGCATCATCAATCATGCTAAAAACATGGAAAGATAAAGCAATGAGATTAGAAATCATAGAGAGAGTCCTAGCAATCTTAAGCTTTATATAGTCAAGTCTACACTCACTGTAGTTTTATAAATTCGCCTTCAGGTCATTCAGTTACAGTTAGTACAAAAGTATGCTTGTTTAAATGTTGCCAAATATTTCATCTTGTGTCTATATGATTCCTCCACCCCCCCCACCCCCCACCCCAGGTTTTCTGCATTTCTGGAGCCTGTTTTCAGAGGATCCACTCATAGCAAGTTTTCAACCAGTAAGTTTAATTGATAAAATTAATGGCTGTAAAAGTTAGAAAGAAAACCAGTTTGCTGTAGAGATTAAAGCTAGAAACTGGGAGACTCTGAGTTCTAGATTAGCTGACCTTGGGCCAGTCACTTTCTCTTAACCCTAGGAAGAAGGCAATGCCAACCCCTTTCCAAAAACCTCTTCAGAAAACTGCTGGGATTTATTCAGACAGCTGCCAGGAGTCAAGACTGACTTGAAGGCAATCATCATAATCATCATAATATACTAAATCTAGTTTAAATATCTGGCTGATTGTGTGATGAATTATAAACAGATCTTCAGCATGAATACTGGTAAATTTGCAGTCCTTTGTTTCACTGATTGAAGTTTATCATCATCACATGAAGTTTATCATCATCACATGAAGTACTCATTCTGTTAAATCTTTATGAATGCAAGATTTTACACTGTCTTGTGGTATAATGCAGAGATGGCCACTACAATATGGATGTTATTGGAGTTGCTTAAGGAATTCAGTCTCCCTGAAATTTAATGTGAGCAGATGAGAAGTTCCTGGACTAACATGCAAATCAGAATCTCATTCTTTGGAATTTATAGCTCTCCTTATATTGTATAGTTATGCAGTCATGCAGTTTTCAAAATAGTGCATAATTTTACGGTGTACCACTGTATACTCCAGTCTAGGGGGAAATCCCTGATTAGCAGCATTGCTATGACTGCAGATGATTCGTATATGTATACAGCTGATGAAGATGGTTATGTGTATGTCCATGACATCCAAAATTATGCCCTTCAGGATACAAAAGAAGAAACACCAAAATGTATGTGTATATGTATATTACAGCTTTGTATCTAGAACTGGAAGAACAAATTTGTAAAAATTAATCTAGAGTGCATTATTTTAAAAAGTTGAATTGGGCCAGATATCATTCACAGAGTGGTATTCCTAGACTGTATGGTTTAATTTTGTAAACAGGCAATATTCTTCAATACGGCTGGTGAAATAATCACTTAAAATGTAAAATCAAGAGCTGTTTTGATTATATTTCTGTATGTAGTACTCCTATTTAATGATTGCAATAGACAAGAAACAACAGAGAAAATAATATATTTATAAAATCTGTAAGAGGCAAGTTTGGATGGAGTATTTAAGTGACCATTCTGTAATTTTTCTTTTAACGACATAGTACTCTCACTCTGCATGTCACCCTCCTAAAATCATTACTCAAGTCAGTTGTTTCTTAACAGGGCATATACAGTAAGTTGCTCAAATCATGCTTTTTGCAAATGATGGACGTTCCCATAGAAAAGAGACCTAGTCTTCTTTATTCTAGCAGATAAAGACACTCCTACTTGTATTTTGAGGGACATGAATTTGGAATCTTCCTGAAAGCTAAAACGAAGGAAAAACGAGTCTGTTTATTTTCTTTCAGTCCTTGTTATGGAATTATTTTTATCTCACCTCCAAGCCTGAAGTAAACTTTGTATGGTGGGTATTTATGGGGGCAGGAAGTGGTGGGTTCACTTACCTCTGCTACTGGTTTGCTCGCGCATGCGCAGAGCGTATTTGATGACATCCGGGCAGGTGGGCAGAGCCTCCCGCTGCTGCTACTACCGGTTCGCCCGAACTAGGGCAAACTGGTAGCAACCCACCACTGAGGGCAAGGGAAAGTGGGTGTTATATAGACTGGAAGAATATTGGAGCCCACAAAATTCCCATTGATTTTTTTTTCCTGCTCTGAATGCTAGTGCGTATATACTATGGAAATTATAAGAAGAGCAGAGCAAGGTGCTCCAAAATTACATTCCCCCTATAACCTCATGCTCCAATCCTGGACTCAGATATTTTCAGAGACTACAGTCCTAAGGTCTCATGTATTGTATGTTTAAATATAAGACCTTACTATACATACACACACACACACACACACATATATATTGTAGTGTTTCTCTCTATTAATATAATTCTGAACAGTCCATGAATAAACTGATATTTTTCTTTTTTCTTGCTTCAGATGTGAACCATTGGCGAGCTCATTTAGGTCTGGTTCTAACGTAAGTATGATCTTAACCATTACAAAAGTATAATTTATGCTTATATAGTAGGTCTGATTCTTTTCTTTCAATCCACAGGTTAGAAGTTATAGATGAAGATAATATCCTTTTATCCTGTTCTATTGATTGTACAATTCGTTTGTGGAGTCTGAATGGAGAGTACATTGGTAAATCAATATGTTTGTAAACATATGAGCATAATGCGATACCTTAAATGTTAGTAAACATTTAGAAGAAGGGAAATTGGATAGTTGTAGTAACAGAGTTGACTTAAATATATATCTTTCTGTTAATCTTTATAATGCAATGGAAAACCATGACATAATTTTATTGCCTGACTTTGTGGCACTTTAACTAAATCATCAAGTAAGAGTTTTATCAGATAAGTGACAATGATTTATATTACAATATAAGATAAGATATAATTTAGTATAATTGAAGATGTAGTGGATGTTAGGATTCCAATAACAGCCCATACGAAATCAAAACGCCAAGATTCCTCAATCTATACTTCCTCAAAGTATAGATTTATTAGGCATGTCATATTGGCACAGTTGGTGAAAACCCGAATCTGAAGTCCCCCGGGTTTTCCCCACGCAGTTCAAAATCCAAAGTTCTTCTTCCTATCACAAACAACCATCACATGCCCAAATCAGGTCTCTCTCTCCATCCCGGATGCCTCCCATCCACGCCCCTCCAGGTGCTGGTGAGAGTGTCCTTGGTTCCCAGATGGAAGAATGTTATTTTGGCTACATATTCACCCAGCTATCTCTACTCTCCCCCTTCCTTTCCCACAGCTTCATCTAGGCTTGCTGTGGCAACCCTGAAGATGCTCAAAGATGGCTCCAGGGTTGACAGGGGAGGGTTGTTGTTGTTTGCAGTAGCAGAATAACACTGCTTCTTCTTCTTCTTTTTTTTTTTCATACGCACACAACAGTCTGCACTTTTTAATCATCCTCCCTTTCTTCCTTTGTATAATCCTTTTGGAGAAGGGAAGAGGAAGGAAAGAAAGAGAAAAGTTGAAACCATATAAAAATAAAAAATTAGATATTATTTTTGTTGCAGCTATTTTGTTAGTGTGATGAATTATTTGATTTTGAACCCAGTGAACTGTCTGCTGTTTTCTATTCATTTTTATCAGTGGACATAATATAATGGACTTGATGCAGGTTTAATTGTACTAATACATGATTGCTCATAATAAAGCAACTTAATCAGTTGGTCTCAGTCCTATTAGTATCGATGAGAACTACATGCAATTAGCCTTGAATTTTTGCTCTTTGAAAAAGAAAATCCTTCTGCAAGAAAAAGTTTCTGTCAGGGTTCCAAGTAACACACCCAACCAAGTAAGACTCCGAGGCAGGCAGTTCCTTAGCTCCGCTTAGTGGGGAGGAGAGTTTCTTTCTATGGAAGACACATCTTGTTTAGAGCTACAGATTTGGGCTACAAAACTCTGCCCATTAAGGATAGCAAAGAGTTACAGTTCTCTATATCTGTTTGCTACTATCTAATCGGGGTGGGCTCTAAATTTTTTTACTACTGGTTCTGTGGGCGTGGCTTGGTGGGGGGTAATGTGACTGGGTGGGCATGGCCAACTTTTTTTTTTTTACTTTTAAAAGCATTTTTTCTACAACCTTAAGAGGTTGCAGAAAAAAATGCTTTTAGAAGCCTCTGACAATCCCAGCTGAGCTGCGCGATCATGAGGCTTTTTAAAAAAAACTTTTAAAAGCATTTTTTGGGCTGAAGAGGTTGTAGAAAAAATGCTTTTAAAAAGTAAAAAAAAAAAAACCTCTGATGAGGTGGGCGGAGTAAGCGAGTGGCGACAGGCCGGGGACTGGTTCAGGGGCGTGGCCAGCCAATGTTATTACCGGTTCTTTGAACTACTACCAATTTTTACTACCGGTTCTTGCGAACCGGTGCGAACAGGGAGCAACCCACTACTGTATCTAATGGTTATTTGGATTTTAGCAATCCAGCTACGACAGCCCTAACATTATTCAGTTTAATGTTATTGCTTTTATAATATCTTCCATGCATATTTTCACTATAATCCTCTATACCTTGTCAACCCTAAATTCCACTGATTTAAAGTGTGCTACCATGTGAGTAGCCTTACATGAATCCCTGGAGCACTATTACTTCAACTATAATAGACTCCAGTTTGAAAGAAATATCTATGCACAATGTATTTCTATATGCACTGATGGTGTTGCTTAGTTGGGTAGAGAGACATCTGCAAATAAGCAACCAAGCTCAAAGTCTCCATAGTTAAACCCTGAGCTTCATACATTCTCTTCTATTTAATTATATGTTCCTATCAAGTTTGCACATGTTAACAAAAGCAGGAATTCAGTGGCCTCATGGCAATAATAGTTATGCACACATACTGAATATAATTAGCAGCATCCAATCTACACGTAAGTTTGACTGGGCTCACACAATTTGTTTCATTGTTTAATGTGGCTTATTGACTAAACAAATAGCTGGATTTGTATATTACAAACAATAGTTAGGTTCAAAAAACACATTAAGCCAAAATCATGCAACCATAAATTAGCCTTGCGAATGTAATCTTTGCCATGCATAGACCAAATTATGGGAAATAATGCTATTGCTTTTAATGCATCTATTCTGAGCATAATTGAGTTCATATACAGCTTATTGTTAAAAATGGTCTTGTAATGTAAGCTTTGTTCCCTTGGTCTGTAATGAAAGAGTGGACTGTCAGATATGAATAATATATTAGCAGTATTTCCAGTCCCTTTTTTCTGTTTCAGCAATATATAATACGTTACATTATAATAGCATTATACAGCAGTGGCCAAAATTGTGCAAATCTTTTGGGAAAAGTGTATTTTTTAAAACTAGCTAATAACATCATTTTTTTTAGAGTAGTACCATAAAATTATATATCAATGGAAAGATAATTTAATCAAGAATGTAATGCAATAACTTTTATGAAGAATTTGCTATTAGAATAGCAGTTACAGTATAAAGAAGAAAAGTAAAACACGTAGAAAAAATGAGATATACAAAAATTATCACCATAGAAAAAATGAGATATACAAAAATTACCACCATGTCAGTTAATAGTTGGGTAACCTTTAGCATGAATTACAGCCTTACAACGTCTTCCCACGGAGTGAACCAAGTCTTTTAGTTCTGCAGCTGTAATAATGTGAAACCAAGATTGAATGATTGCCTCTATTAACTGGGTTTTATTGCTGGGTCGCTTCTGACTAACAAGTTTCTTTAGTCAGCTCCATATATTTTCAATTGGGTTTGGGCTATTCCCAGGCATTTCCAGCAGTGGAATATCTTGAAACTCCAAAATAAATAAATAAATAAATGGTGTTATTAGCCATCAGACCTCAAAAATACACTTTCCCCAAAAGGTTTCCACAATTTTGGCCACTATTATATAATAATATGTTTGTTTTTCTTCAAAACTATTTTCAGAATGGTCCTCCTTTAATAAGTCTGTTTGGGAGTTTCTGTTACTGCTTTGCCCTGGGCATAGCAATACATTATTCTCTAGGAATGCAAAAGTAGATTCTTGAGTTAACTATTAGAAATGAAGCTAACGTTAAGTTTTGCAGATGTGAAATCTCTTATAATGGTAAAGAAATTCTTATAATGGCAAAGTATCTGTGAATCTAACTGTATTTGTATATTAGCTCCCAAATTTTTTTTTGGTCCTGCGTCTCTTTCTCCCACTAATGGATAATTAACTTTTGGGGGGTTCCTTTCTCAGCATATTTGAAGGCACCTACCGCCTATTTTACTAATCTTGTCTGGCCTCAGATTCTTCATATTTGCTAGTTTCAGCATTACACTTTATTTTCTTCTTCCCTTCATAGGAACTTTTGGCCAGGAAGAACCTTGGGAAACTTTTAACACATCCTCCTGGAAACATCCCATGGTCCCTTATGAGATTTTGATAGATCCACAGAGTATGCCCATACATCCTATGCTGGAAGACACTTCCTCTGATATGCAGATCATCAGTCAAGATGAGAATAAAAATCCTTCCAAGGTTTAATTATGTTAACTATAAGCTTACTCAGACTACGCTTTGGTGAAGCTTGCAGGAAAAATTTAAACTATACTGGGATGTAGTAGGGTCAGTTTGGGCAGACTTCCTGTCACAGAGTAACCAGATCAATTTGTGATTTATTTGGTTCTTAAATTCAGTCCTTTGTATCCTTCCTACCACTGTGCCTCTTACTCTAGTGCAGTGATGGCTAACCTTTTCTGGACCGAGTGCCCAAAGCGCGCCCCCGAACCTCCAAAATATAATGCGCATGTGGCCCCATGCATGGGTCCCGCCCCTGTGCATGTGTGTGCACCCCCACATATGCCGCCATGCATGTATGCATAGGCCCCTGCATGTACCGCACCCCCATACATACATTCCATCCCTGGTGCATATGCACATGGCCTCCCCTGTACATGTACACGTGAGCCCCCACATGTGCCCACATGCCCCCCACATGCCCCTACCTCCCACGCATGCATGCGTGCCCCCCGCACACACCCCAGCCCTGCACATGCGCAGCAGAGACCCGAAGACCAGCTGGCTGGCAGAAGGCATGCGCATTTGCACGGAGGAGCTGAACTGGGGCGATGGCTCGCATGCCATCAGAGAGGGCACTGCGTGCCACCTCTGGCATGGCTGCCATAGGTTCACTATCACGGCTCTAATGTCTATTTCACTTTTATAGAGCTGGGATACCAGTATTTCTCCCTCAATATGAAGCCTACCTTTTTAGGTAGACCTAAAGGTAGGATTTTATTATAAGGCTGAGTTTCAACTTCAAATTTCAATTTCTAGTAAATCTTTATAGTATATATTGAAAGAAGCCACTTTGGGAATAATAGCAATGTTTCTTCCAGTTCTTAATAAAATAAATGATTAGCAAAGTTATAGGTTGTAAATCTTGCTTGAAACCAATGATAGCACCCACTATCATACAGACCCTGAATCATCTACATATATTCCTTGACTTACAACAATTCATTAGGTGACAATTTAAAATTACGTCATTGAAAAAAAGTGACTTATGACCATTTTTCACATGACTGTTGCAGCATCCACATGGTCACATGATCAAAATTGCCAGATGCTTGGCAACTGGTTCATATTTATGACGGTTGCAGTGTCCCAGGATCATGCAATCAGCTTTTGTAACCTGGCAAGCAAAATCAATGGGGAAGCCAGATTCACTTAACAATTGTGTTACTAAACAACTGCAGTGATTCACTTAACTGGGGCGAGAAAGGTCATAAAATGGGGCAGAATTCACTTAACTGTCTCACTTAGCAACAGAAATGTTGGGCCCAATTGTGGTTGTAATTTGAGGATTATCTATATAGTCAACAGGTGTTAAATGTAACCTTTCAGCAGAATATGAATAATAATACACAAATTCTCCTGTGAAGGCAAGAAAGTAATCCTGATAATAAGATACCATGTGTATCCTGCTGAAACAACTACCTGTGCATATTTTTGTAACAACTATGCATAGAAGTAGAACCTAGGGATCAGTATAACTATATAGCGATTAGAAAATTAGAATGTTTTCTATTCTTGTTTTGGTCTTTTGTCATCTGACATAATTTGCTGAACAGTGTTTCAAGAGTTCTGTAATGCATATTGTGACAGCAGCAATTCTGATTGCGGTGACAATGCTAACATTAGCTGTCTTTATACTTTCATCAGAAGGCTACTTGTAACCCACACTCGTCACAAATTACTGTTACTGATGAGGATATTGAAGAAGAAATTAACAAGAGGCTTTACTCACAAGCTTCAAGCAGGCGGTAAGAAGTTGAGGTTAACAAATGAATGGATGCATTTTCAGAGTGTTGTTTTTCTACCTGCAATTTCCTTTCCTTTTTTTTTTTTAGGATGAAGTATGAGAGATCCAAGCTTTCAAATAGATGGATTAAACACAGGGGACCAAGCATTTATCATGCGATCGACTATTATGAAATTGACAATTTACCAGGAAACTGTGAGAAACCTGACTTGTCTGTCCTTGGAGTAGACATATTCAGTGCTAATTATCAAGGAGCAACAGAGCAGTAATATACTAAAACACTTCAGTAACTTGTTAATCTCATAACTGACATTTACACAATTCATAGAGAATTTTCTCCCTGTTAAACCTAATAATTGGTTGTTTTGCAGACTTGTTTCACACATGCTAAGCCATGGTTTGCTTAATTGTGTTTTACTGATTAGGCACAGTTGGTTGGGTTCACATTTAATAAAAGATAACCATGGTTTTCTAAACCACTGGCACAGGTTGTAACCAGTGGTGGGATTCAAATAATTTAACAACTGGTTCTCTGTCCTAATGATTTCTTCCAACAACCAGTTTGCCAAACTGCTCAGAAAGATTAACAACCAGTTCTCCCGAAGTGGTGTGAACTGGCTTAATCCCACCACTGGTTGTAACATACAGTACTAGGCTAGAGTGTAGAGAGTAAAACTAAACAAATTTTATGTGACAGTACTTGGCTGCAAGGGGTAGAAGGACAACACAATGTGGCAAACTGTGTTTCTTTGGTGGGTACATTTTTTAAAAGTTGTGTTAAACCTACTCCACAAATAAATTGGTGTTTGGGTTGCTCATCTCAAAAATGATGTAAACTGAAATTCAGAAGTGGGGAAAGCAAAATAAGGTTTTAGGAGTCTACATATGATGAAGGGACCAAGCTATCCACTGACTATAAATCATGGCGTACAAACAGTTCTGACTAGATTATCAGAAATCAAAACAAGACAAAACATATTAAGGTTTAGATGGCAGTGTGAACCCATAGGTGCCCATTCTCTTGTCAACATATTTCAAACCGCAGGAGTGAAGAACGAAGACTTTCCAAATGTTGGAGTCCAAAGTTCTTAGTCACCTTCAGCAGGATGGTAATTGTTAGGAATGGCGGAAGTTGTAGTCCAATTCAGCTGTTTCTTTAATATACTTTGATCCAGGAGATTGCACATGTTTCTTCCTGGGAGTCTGAGCTTCTAGCAACCATGGTATACTCCTTTCTGAAGAATCTATCTTTCAATTCAGGGATTTTAAAGAACTACCATCATGTGTACATACCTCTTTGGTGTGTGTAGTGGTGGTAGGGAGATTGTAGTACCTGACAGTTTCACAGCATCCTGCACAAAGCAAATTATCTGGACCCTTTTCAAACACAGTTCAGGCCTGGAGACAGAACGGAGATAACATTGGTCACCTCTAGGATAACCTGTGTCAAGACTTAAGAGTGCTTCTCTTTTGACCCTATTGGACCTTTTGGTGTTTTTTATATACCATTGATCATATCTTTTTGGTTGGGAATTGGCATTGTTTTGTAATGTTTCTATTCCTTCCTCAGTGAGTCATTTCAGACTGTGATGTCAGGAGCAAAAATCAGTTCAGTGGTCTCACACATGGGATGCAAGGGGTCCATTCCTTCCTCCATTTGTTAAATATAAGTAGTAGCTAGCGGAGATCATGTGACAGCTCAGGATATCTTATTTCTTGTAGGCTGATGATATCCAATCTGTACATCACTATCTCAGGCTATAAGGGAGATACTATCTATGTCCTTTCCGAATACCTGGAGTCTCTAAGCATCTGAATGGAAGAGAACAGGCTAAAGTTGGAAGCCTGGTAAAATTACAGTAGCAGTTTGTACATCAGGATCCTCCATTGCCACCATTTTTTGATAGGCAGGCACTACTCATGAAAGAGTATGTCTGCAATATGTGAGTCATTCTGGATACGCATCTTCTGCTTGAATGATAGGTAGAAACCATGGCCAGAGGGATCTATGCCCAGCTACACTAACTGGAGTAAGAGGACCTGGCTAAAGTAACTCATGCTCTTATTACCACCTGAAAAGACTGCCACAATGTGCTCCACATGGGCTTTAGAAGTTACCTGGAAACTGCAAATGGTCCATTGGCTATCAGTTGATTTCTAGATAGAATTTATAGTGCTGGTATTGACTTATAAAACTACTGTCTTGGCATTTAAATACCTCAAACACCATCTACTTCAATCAGCATCAGACTAATGTATTAGAACATCCGGGGAGAAATGGCATGCCACGTTTCTGAAAAGACATCACATGTATGTGTGCAGAATCTAGAAAGTGCTGCTTTTCTGTTATAGCACCATAACAGCCTCCTGATGGAGATCAGGTTAAGACTCTCCTTGCTGGCTTTCCACAAAATGTTAAAAACCGCATTTTGGAGGTCAGTTTATTAAATTTACACTGAATGTTATCTGGTTTTTGGTTTTTGTTTTATTTTTGTATCCTTTTTTAATGATCTTGTGTCAGAAACTTATTGTGGTTATTGAGATTGGTTTTAACGTGACCTTGGAAGTTTTAATCCTTGTTTTCTATATACTGTAAGCTACCAAGAGACACTTTGATTGTGATAGGGTAAAGCTTTTTAAAATAAACACTACCCAAGTGTGATACAAATAAAGAAATAAAAAATATTGTGGTTATCTGGATGTTTGAAGATTACGCTTCACAACTCCTAATGTGGCATTGGCCTCTTGTTCCAGTTCCACTTTTCTTCCATTAGCTTTTATCAATGAAATGTTATGTGGAAATATTCTGACTCAAACAGTTGAAATTATCATCTGAACTATCCACAAAATGTGGAACTCGACCTTAGTTTTGGTTTATTGCTTTACTTCACTTTCCATTTTCACCTTTTTTGCCTTGTTTCTTACTGTGCAATATTCAAAATACATTCACCTCTATTCTATTCCCTTGGTTCAAACTACAGTCCTTGCCTATCTACTCAGCTTCTTATTCTTAATTCTTTTTTCTTCAAACTACCACAGTAAAATACTTAATGGACCTTTAACTATTTATGTGCTATTGCACATAGATACAATCCTACTCCCAATTTATCATGTATAAAATGCATAAAAGGTCACGTGCAAAATTCCAAATTGAAGATTGCTGCTTTAATGGACACCTTTTCCCCACCTGTTCATTAAAGCAAAGGTCTTGTTTTTTGTCACTATCACCAATTCTAGCACCTTCTGCTGCGTTTTCATAAAGATACTTTTGAAAGCTTTCTACCTTTCAAAAAACCCAGTTTGTTTCTAAGCTTTCATTTTAGCTGAAATGAAGCTACCAACATCAGCTTACATTTTTTTTGTCTGCCGTTTCCTATAGTTGAAATTTGAAGATTAGCAACTTTATTCAAGAACAGTTGTTTGAGATGACAGTTCACAGTCTTGAAGAGTATCTTTTTGTTTTGATCAATTCATAAGAATAGAGTTTTCTTTTCTCAAATCTGGCATTAATGTTAGTTTGACCTGGCTATATGCCTGTTTCAGCACAGCGTGTACGTAGAGTAGGAAAACAGAATGAAGACTACCTGTGATCCATAGGGATTCATATCAATCTTATCAGGAACCTTTTCTGCCCTGATAGGAGAATCTAAGGATCACATTTGAGAATTGGGTCATAAGAACAGAATGAGTGCTGCTTGTATACTTCCCCTCTCACTATATAGCAAACTCTCAACGTGAAGGATAAGGACAATCTTGCTGGAGTGCTGGAGAATCCAGAAATTGAGACCAAAGCTCGAGCTGGAGATTGTTGCATACCTATTGATGGAAATCAGTTCAGCAAAAAAAGACTCAATTTTGGTTGAATTTTAAGTGAGACTTTTAAAAATATTATGTCCTACTAACTGTTGGCTTCCAAGACAAAGGTAAGAAACTGAATAGGAAAACAAACAAAGCCAATGTTTTAAGAATCGTAACCATTTTCATGAACTTTATTAAAGCTCACTAAAGGCATCACAGGAACCAACAACAAAACCCATGTATTATACCTTCATCTGGTTTTCCACACACAAAAGTGAAATGTAAGCAATTGTGCATGCTGCTTCACATACTTGTTCTCATCTTCTAGCAAATGTTTCCGACAATGATAGAAATAACTTTTTAAAGCTTGGCTTTCATTTTGTTTTTGACTGAATGCCTTTTCAATGGAAGAAACATAACAAAATTGGAGACAAAAAGAAAAACTACCTTGGCATCTACAAAAGGCCTAAGTGCACTCGTTTCAAAGGAGCAGTGCCTTTTGCAACAATTTCAAGACACTTTAGCCTTAATTGATACAAAGGGTTAAATTCCTGCACAGAAGATTTTAGTCAGCGTTCACAATTCCACAGGAATCTGAAAGTTACCAAGGCAATTTTCCTTTTAAAATTATCATGATTTCAACTTCTAGCTTGTCAATATATTCATTCCCCACATAATACAACATAATTCCAAAATATAAATAACTCCCCAAACATATCTTCCCTAATATCACATAATACATTTTACCACAATGAAATTCCTCACTGAAATGCAATAGGCTAGTCCAAGTCCATGCTAACTGGGCTTTCATTCATGTGGCAATCGCCATTCTGTTGCGTGGTCTCAATGTTTTTGATTTCTTCTTCTAATTCTTCAGTTTTGTTGATGAAAGATGTATCTGGTGGCTCTTCCTGTTTAGGAGAATCTATTTGTGGCTTTGGTTGGTTAACAATGGGGTCACATAAACCGTGTATTTCCTACAAGAGAGAAACATTACAAGAGCGATGCAATGCAACTCCCACTGTGAGTCCAAAAAGCAAACGTTTTGCTTTTATTTAGGCTTGAGTTAGATGTGATGACTCTGAAAGTGAGGCTAAAATTATTTTGCAGTACAAGTATATTTACTAAGAAATGCAGGAGCCTATTGATTCTCAATAACTGAAGAAATCACAATACATACATGTAGAAAATAAATAAATAATAATACCAGTTATCACTTATTTTTATCCCCTCCCCCCTCATTTTGGCATGCAATAGTCATGTAAGAAATGAAGAGAGACAGTGGAACTGTTTAATTTTATGCTAATATCATTACATTTGTTATGCTCTGTCCTTCTTTTATTCAGACCAGGTTTAAATTAGACGTGATCAAAAAAATGAATCATAAGAAACATATGTGATTACAAGGAATTTAGCTTTTTCTTTGACATGAAGATCTTCACCATAATTAAAACTTACCCTCAGCTTTCTTCTGATTTCATTTACACGCACAACAGGATCCTGATCAAGATTTTGTTTAGCTTGGATGTTTATAATGTTATTTAGCCATTCTGTTGTGTCACTGATACACTTCTCAACTTTATTCATTTCACTTTCGTCAATATGAATATATTTCTCATCCTGAAATAAAAATGCAGTATGTTAGTTATTTCTATAAGCATTTTTTCCAAGGCTATCTCAAACTTTAAGTATCAGCACTAATATTTTTTTTATTTTTGCTATATATAGGAAGAGCAAGAGTTTCAATGTCTATATAAACAGTGTGTTGCCAGGTTACAATTAGTTTCAGCACTAATATTCTTGTTCACCAATTAAGGGCTATTTTATTTGCCAATAATATTTATTTTTATTTATTTTATTTTATTCTTATTTATATGCCGCCCTTCTCCGGAGACTCAGAGCGGCTTACAATGCGTTAAGCAATAGCCTTCATACTTTTGTATATTTTATACAAAGTCAGCTTATTGCCCCCACAAACCGGGTCCTCATTTTACCCATCTTAGAAAGGATGGAAGGCTGAGTCAACCTTGAGCCTGGTGAGATTCGAACTTACAGTAATTGCAGGCAGCTGAATGTTAAATGCTGCCTTGTAGGAGGCATTAGCCTCCTACGCCACTCTGGCTCCTAGAGAGACTCTGGAGGCTGGGGACAGCAAAAAACGTCACTTCCTGTCCCACCGGAAGTTGGGAAATGGGCCCTTTCAGGCCTCCGGAAGGCCTCCGAGGGAGTGGGAAAGGCTGTTTTTGCCCTTCCCAGAAGCATAGAGGATCTGGAGCCAGGAAAGAAAGAAAAAGGGGCTTACCGGACCATCGCATGCCAGGAGCGGGGGTGGGGGTCTTGTGCGCGCAGGGCAGGGCGCACAGAATTATGGGTGTGGGCACGTGTGTGAACCTCCTCCCCCAGCACGCGATGGCAAAAAGGTTAGCCATCACTCCCTTTAGCATTAACAGAATCAGACAAGTCACTTGATCAGCTCTGAGTGAGGCTCCCAAACCCACTGACAAAACCATGTCTTCAAGGCACTGCGGAAAAATAAGGTGAGCGTCAATCTTATCCCTGAGAGAACTATGTTCTAATGGCAGGAACCATACAAAGAAGGTCCTTTTTTGAGATCACATCAGATGTACTTCCTTGATAGTTGGGATCTGCAATATGTCCTGCCTTCTGTTCTGTTGGGCCAGGTACTGAGGAGAGGTGGGCCATCAAATAACCGGGTCACAAGCCATTTAGGGTTTTTAGAGGTGATAACCAGTACTTTGAATTGTACCTAGAAGTAAATTGGCAACCAGTGCAGCTTTCACTATGTGGCTGCTTCATTTTGAGCCAACTGAAGCATCTGGATGCTCTTCAAAGGCAGATCCATGTAGAGTAAATTACAATAACCCCAATGGGAGGTGACCAGGGCATGGGTGACTATAAAATATAAATAAGTTAATCATAATTAATTTAAACTCAAAATGTAAGTTAATCATGTCTATTTTTCCTGTTCCTTCCACTCAGTCTCAGCAAAGCCGCTTATTAAAAGGCCACACTTCCATGCATACCAATTTCTGACTTTTTATATAAGAAAAAAGATTGTTTATTATGTTGGCTCACTGCTTAAGTAAACATCATGGATGGTAAGCAATCCGTAAATTGTGGAGATTTTTTTTAGGACCGTAGCTTACTGAGTCATTACATTGTTATACTTTAGATCAGGGGTCCCTAGCGCCTGGGCCAGGAACCAGATTGTGCAAGTGGTGGACGAGCATGCCCGCACATGTAGCTCCATCTGCCCGAGTGGCAGGTGCTCATGCTTGTTCATGTGCAAAGTTCCATGGAGTTGTGCCACTCACACAAAACCATTCTCTCCTCACCTACCCACCCACCCTTGCTGGTCCACCAAGCCAGAAAGGTTGGGGACCACTGCTTTAGATTAGAAATCAGATTTATGAAGTTCACATAAAGTTACATCTTCTGGTATGGCTTTAAAATAGCCTGCTCATGTTTCTTGCACTGAGAAAAACTGTTTCCTCTCCACTCAAAAACAAAAACAAAAAAATAATATTTGTATCAATTTTCTCATATAACTTTTAGCTCATCAAGATTTCAACTTCACTAACAAATTTTATGCAGATTGTAAGCGAAAACAAGCGTTCACACAAATATAAGGATAATGGACAATGTAAGAGCCTTGGTGGCGCAGTGGACTAAACTGCTGCTGTTAAAGTAGTACTTAGCTGCCAGCTGCCTGCAATTACTGCAAGTTCAATTCTCACCAGGCTCAAGGTTGACTCAGCCTTCCATCCTTTCGAGGTAGGTAAAATGAGGACCCGGTTTGTGGGGACAATAAACTGACTTTGTATAAAATAGAACACCGTTCAGGGGGGCCCCAAAAAGCCCTACTAAGCAGGTATACACAAAAATATAAAGGCTATTGCTTAATGCATTGTAAGCCGCCCTGAGTCTCCGGAGAAGGGCGGCATATATAAATCAAACTAATAATAATAATAAATAATAAATAAATAAAAACAATTCTAAAGCTTGACAGATGGTTGCAATGACCAAAATGTGTTATGTAAATTAATGTAAAAAGTAACTTTTATAAAATATGCATTCTGTGCTTGGATGGCACTTCATATTATGAGGGCCTTTTAGGGAGATTCAAAATAGTTCATGGATGAAATAGCCAGGTTTAAGTTATCTGTACACAGATCAAAACGGGCAGGTTTGATCTGGAGACAAATGTTTCTTAGCAGAAGACTATGAGAAAAATACCATTGGGAGGACACAACTAAGGGATGCTAAGGGGAAAAAACACATTAGGAGGTTTGGAGAGAAGGGGTAGATGGACTGGCTGGTTCTGCTGCATTTGATTCAAGAAAATGGATGAGCGATGTGAGAATACATTCTCACATAATCACAAATAGATACCAGATCAACCCATTGCCAAATAACGGGCAAGTAAAAATCATTTCCTGCTCATAATAGAGTAGAAATGAACAACAATCCTACTTGACTCACAACATCCTTCTGAAATTTGTCTTGGACAAACCGGCAACAACCGAAAGTTCCAGGTTTCAGTTTAGCCGAACGGTGAACTAATTAGAACAGTTCAGCCTAATTATTAAAACTTGATTTTCTATTTTGTGTCCACCTATTGGAAAAGTCCCATTGTCTTGCACCAGAATGATAATCATGGTATTTCAGGATAATCCTCTAAAATCTGGGATTTCTTACATCTTATTGTTTTGGTAGCAGTGGAGTCTATATAACCGTAAGCTATAAAAAAATATCAATGGTTAAGTAATGTCACACACCACTGATACAGAATACATTTTACAAAGAGAATTCAGAGCACTTCACAGTTCAAGTGTGTATTATAACTACAGTTACATACTTTGTTCTTATATTCCTCTGTAATCCCAGCATATATGCGAAGCTTATGCCCCAGTTCCTCTAGCAGCTTTGGCCGCTCCTCTGCTTCTTGATATCTGATTTCAATGGGAGTCCCAAATTTCTAAAAGAGATCAGAATAGGAACAGGCTATTTCAGCAATCAATAACACTTTTAAAATCCAGCATATAAAATGAAAGTTAGTTATACTTTTAACTCAGTCAATTTGTCCATGTAGACATGTTTAGCTTGGTCTTCTCCTTCTTCATATAGCCAATCTTCTATTTCTGACAGCAGCATAGAAAAATTCTGGCGATCCTAAGCAAGAGTTAATAACAAGTTTATTTTTTAACCGCACTGCCCACCAGCTAATAGTTAGATTAGTTGCATTCATAATACAAAATTGCTCTTAATCATATAAAAAATAATAATCACAATTAATACATTTTAATGAAGAAAATGAGTACACAAGCAGAAGGGAAGTGCACATGCTGAATAGAATTGAACAATGGAATCTGAAGTGCTATTGCAAACTCAAGAGTTTGCCACTGAAGCTGTGACACTAAAAATTAAAGCCAATTTAAATGGCTTTAAATGAGGATTAAATGAACTACCCATTTTAAATCTGATACTTTATAGTATGTTGCACCTTACCCAGAAAATCCCTAGGCAGCACATGTAATGAGTGATTATAATATTTAATTAGTGCACTGTAAATATCCTAAACTGGCATTCTGGATGAAATATTTTAAATAAATAAAACTACCTGCTCACACACAAATTTTTCATAGGGTCCAGACAGCTTGTCTCTAAAATCATAAACATATTCTTCAACTGCATTCTTTGCATCATTTCTTTCCTTCTCCAATTTGTCCTGCATGATCATCTTGCCCTGTTTACCAAAAAATAGTAATCAGAACAGTCTTAAGTAGTACAGTATAATTGCCTCTTCAATTAAATCTCTTCAAAGGCTTTATTTACAAATCAGTGAATGATTCGCAAAATGCATTCTGTGTTGTAAAGCTGTGGTTTTCTTTTTAAACACTAACTTTGATCGATAATAATGTGGTAAACAGCATTCTATCAAACATAAGGAATTTATGACAATAATGAGAGTATCTAAAAATATGCACAGAAATATTGACCAGGTTTACATCATCAAGTGTCAACTGCAACTATTGTGGGTTGCAACTGAGCATTTATAAAATATTTTTGTACAATATACACTGAGAGATAAAATTTGGCAACTAACTAAATGTAAGCTCTAAAGGCTGAACATCCATTGCACTCCATGACCCTCCTATTCATGGAACTGATTCAACTAAGTCAACTCCACTCATGAAGGGGCAAGAAATTAAACTATACTTAAGTCTGCAATACCTAATCAGCCAGGTTTCTAGATTGCATAGTAATTTCCCATGGTGTCAGGGTATCAACAATTAGATCTAATAAATATGGAAATGACTGCATCATTGATATAAAAATCAACATACTCTCATCTTCAAGTTTAACTGATCAGTGAAATGTCCATTTTCAATTATTTTTTCAGCTAATAATTAACCTCAATACATTCCTTAGAACCAAAGTTGCAAATAAAAGGAAAAAACAGAATATGGATGCTGAAGACAAAATTAACATACCTCTGTTTCAATGTACATATTCAGCAGATCCTTCCCAAGCTGCCATACTAAATTAGCTTCAATAGGCAACTCAACATTTTTCACTTTTATTTTGGGTTTCTTAGCATCTGGAGGTTGGTCACTTTTCTTTTCATTTCCCTAGAGTGAACAATATAATACCACGATTACATCAGGGCCTAATAGAAAAAAACCCTGTATAACAGAATCCAGTTTGTCCCAGTAATGGGTGCAGTTCCAACACTGCACCTCCATGAGATCTAGCTAATGCGGATTTGCCAGAGCACCAGTAGATTATCATTTATATGAGATTACTTCAACATACAGTTACATTTCCCCCCAACAGAACATATTTAAAAGACACTCACTTTTTCAACACTGGGGATTTTATTTTCTTCAGAGGGAACCTCAGGAGAAGGGGGAGACTGTGATGTTTGCTGACCATCTGTTTGTACCTGGGACTGAGGTCCAGCCTCAGTGTTGTCTTGCTGGGTATTCTTCTGAAATGGGAGCCCAGGCACAAAAGATGTGAAAATGTAACAATAAAAAGCCATTAAGGATCCAAAATACACTTAACATTTGATACCTCTGAAATATAAGATAGAGAATTTCTGCACATATAAGCATCATAATCTGGATGAAAATTTATCTCTCAAGAATAAAGTACCATTAAGCATCTCTTCAATTCCAGGTAATCATTACTGTGTTTCCCTGAAAATAAGACTCTGTCTTATTTTTTTATTTTTTTTTGCCACCAAAAAAGGCGCCAGGTCTTATTTTCAGGGGGGGATGTCATCCACTGACTCACCTCACTTGTGCCCGTCACCCCCGGCCTCCTTTTCACTATCAGCGACCTTCAGGAACTTCTTCTGCGGCCGGCAAGGGTTTCCTGAAGGCTTCTGCAGCCTATAACAGAGCTCTGGATCGATCCGGAGCTGTTATTGGCTGCAGTGACCTTCAGGAACGCCTTGCTAGCTGCAGAAGAAATGGGCTGGCAAGGCAGGTGTCGGGGCGGGCAAGACCTGGCTGCAACTGTCCGAAGGTAAGTAGTAGTGCAGCTCCAACCCCCCCATCCCCACCCTACCTTAATTTTTACCCGTGCACCCTGGAGTGGTGGTGGGGTCTTAATTAGGGCTTATTTTGGGGGTAGGGCTTACTTTGGGCACACATGTAAAAATCAAGCCAGGGTATACTTTCGGAGTAGATTGTATTTTCGGGGAAACACGGTAATACCGAGCAAATTATATAATCTACTACAATCTCCAACTCTCCTCTTGATGCCGCAGAATTACCTCTCTTCCCAGATTTGAGTTGGAAATGCCTTCTTTTAATGAATAAGTTATTTCATACCCAGGTGCTTTTGAATTATTCCAAAACAGGCGCAGAAAAATTTGTCACTCAGTATCAATCAGCTATTCTGATTGGTAGAAACTCTACAAAATGTCATTTCCCCCCATTACCTGTTAATGGAGACTCATAGCTGAAGGGAGTCAGCACTTTGAACTCATAACATATAGAACCTGTAGTCTATCAATAAGCTATGGGGAGTTTGCTAGATAATCTTGTGCTCTCAGATATTGTGGATTAAAGTTTCAAAATCCCTTACCGAGGAAAATAATAATAAATTACAGTCTGTAATAACTGTGTTGCTCCAATAGTTGTTCCCTGTTGACATTTGTTTATTAAACTAAAACAAAGCCCATTCAGGTTAAACTCAGTTTTAAAGAGTTTCTTGCATCCCTGGTTTAGAATTTGGAAGAGTTCAAGAAGCAAAAAATATTCTTACTGACCCACCCGTAACGCATTTTGATTATTATGTTTTGAAATGCTACCATTGCTAGTTTTAATAAAGAAGATTCGAAACTTTCTATATGAGGAGACCAACTTACATTACAGTTCTCAGGTTTTTGACTCTGAGGTTCTATTTCAGCCTCAATATTGGGACTTTCAATTTCTTCCATTTTCATCTGCTCCACCATTGATGCTGTAGAGACACTAAAAATGCCATGGCTATTGATGCGAACCTTAACTTTAACTTTAGTTTTTTCTCCATCATTCTGAGCTGCAATGTTCTGGATAATGTATTTGCCTGAATACAAGAAAACAATCACAAATATGGAAGAAAAGGTTAGATTTCCAAAAGCATGAAGTTTTTAGAGTTTCCTACAGCAAGTTGTTTTTTTAGGAGAGAGAAAATCCACCCCGCCCATAATTTGTTATATAATCTTGTTATTAATTTAGTGCTGTGTGTTGCAAAGTGGCAGATTACCAACACATATTTTGTACTGGTAGAGGGAATGTTCCAAATGAATTTCTGTTCTGATCATGAATGCTAAGATACATTAAATACATAAATATGCTAAGTAACAATAACAGAATTCACGACAGATGGAAATTTATATTACTGCTACTATATTTATTAGCAGTAAGTCAATTTTCTCCCAAACATACTGGCATATAATTCTATGGGGAAAAAAAAACTATTTTCATTTTATAAAAAGGAACCGTGGCTTCAAAGGTTTATCAGCCAGCACTTGACTGTCTTATTTCTTTTAAATACTCCATTTCTACATAGATCTCTTTAAGCAGCATCAGTGACTACAGCAACAGTACACGGCACAATGGTTTTCACTTATATTATTGCAAGTTTTGGGGACCTTTTATAAATACTTGTGTTACAAATTAAAATTATTCATTATTCAGAACACAGTTACATAAACAAAACAGTAAAATAAACACATATAGGTAGCCCTCGACTTACAACTATTCATTTAGTGATCGTTCAAAGTTACAATGGCACTGAAAAAAGTGATTTATGACTGTTTTTCACGCTTATGACCGTTGAGCATTTCCATGGTCACATGATCAAATTTCAGATACTTCAGAAATGGTTCATATTTATGACGGTTGCAGTCATGTGATCTCTTTTTGTTACCTTCTGACAAGAAGCCAAATTCACTTAACAACTGCAGTGATTCACAACAACTGTGGCAATAAAGTTCATAAAATGGGGCAAACCTTTCTTAAGAATTGTCTCACTTAGCAGCAGAAATCTGGGGCTCAATTTTAGTCATACGTCGAGGAGTACCTGTATTGTCTATGAACTTAGTTAAAGTCCTTTCCTACAGAAGTTATTTTTGTTGCTTATTTAGAAGTTAATTTATTCAGCTATTATACCAAGGATATGAAAATTTCATGATGGAGGAACAGATCATTCCTGGAAACTCCAGAATGTTCTGCGTCATTCTCTAGCCTGTGCCATTTTAAGACGATTTGCAGATTCTGGAAGTAAATCAATCGGAACATGTCAAACTACTTTCAGAGCAGGATATTTTCTCACAAATGGGCCAGAGTGGCATGGGCATGGGCTAGAGTGGGGACACAATGTTCTATTCCTGAATTGCCAAATATTGCAAATATCCCTCCTATATCCAATAATATTAAAAACGTTTATAGAGATTCTTACATACACAACCACTTACCTATCTTTTTTTCAGGGTAGGGGACATTACTGAGGTCAGAATAAAATGCCTGGAGTTCAAATGGTCCTTTTCTGTAAAATGTCAAGACTTTGGAAAAAGGAGCTGCATGATGCCTGCTGAAAACTTCATGAATCCTAGTTAGATTAAGGAGGAAAAGGATTTGGAGGTAGCTATGTGAAAATAATCTTATTTTATTATTATTGCTCTGCCAGATCCTAACTGCTTAATCATCTATTTATTCATGTGTCCTATATGACTGCCCATTTTAATCAAATAGCATGCATACTAAATAAAAATACAGAAGCTAATACATACAATACTTTATCCTCAATTTCAGACTCACTTTAGGCTCTGGGATGGCATTGAGCTGTATTGTGCCCAGGGCTTTAAAAGATGTGGCTGTGTGGGTGGGTGTGGAAGGGGCACCTTCAAATTGTTTTTTTTAACTCCTTCCAACAGCCTGTATTAGTCTCTACCTTGTACACTGACTGGATATAGTGAGAGAATAATCAAAGATTTCAATTCTTGTGCATAAGTACAATATTTCAGTATAACTCTTATTAATTGTTAATCATTTTGAGAACAAAAGGAATTTACTATTAGGAAGTTCTACTATCAAGCATGAACCAAATAGGAAGCTAATAAAGCACGTTTGCATAGTTCCCACTCATTTCAAGAGCTCTTGCAATCAGAAATCCCTTTTGTAAATATATATTCCAGAAAATCTAATGCAAATGAGCTGAAGCCTCAGGCAATAAGGTAATTAAGATCTGAACCTGGCAATGTCACACCTGCCAATTTATTGTCATATGAAAGATTTAGTATAATTGCAACATACAACTGACAAATTTATATTGCCTAAAAGGTTGAATATTAAAATCAATGTCACAGATGATGGTGACAAATGAGTTCAAATACATTTTGAAAGGTAAGTGAACAAGCAAGAAAAAATCTGCTCTAGTTCACATATCACTATTGCAACTGCTATTTAGTTGTATTATTACAAGTCTTGGTGATATAGGTGGCTCTATAAATTGAATGAATGAATGAAATTATTACAAAAACTGACAGGAGATCAAGAGATTTCTGAATTTGTCTTCACCTCAAGTGGCTATCACTGAACTGGGATCACTAACTACTCAATAATATACTGTTATTTATGACTTAGTTTCTTTGGTTGACTCTTCTGTAAGAATTCAGTCAAATGTGATAGCTTCAATTTAAGAGGCAGTATTGACATTACAGGGCTATTGCAGAGAAACATGAAATTTGATGTTATGACTCACCCATCCCCATCTTCCGTCTCTGTACTCCACATCAATGATATTGGGAACGTAACTGCATCTGTGATGGAGATTTCTCTAACTTTAAAAGCTGGAGACAGAATTGCGCACTGGAAAATGAAAATGAAAATGCAACACAAGGCATTTTGTTATCGCCTTTCCAAGAAGTCAGATTAAAATAGTTTATAAAAGAAAGTGAGAACTGATAATTTTATTGATTTGAAAAAAAGTGTTCTGGCTAACTATTTATTACAAAGCCTAATCTCACAAAGGAGATTTATAAAAGAGAGTAGTTTTAATTTCAACATAGTTTCAGTAGAGTAATAAGTTATATTTTCTCCAATAAATACTATTACCTAATTTTTCTTTATTTAAGCTTACTATTATCCACAGAGCAAAATTTTCCAGATAATCTCATTAGCCTAAAACTGCAATTATGAAAGGTTTTTGCAAAATCTTAAAGAATGGTTTAAAGTTGAGTAAGATGATATGGATCCACAAACTGTTAAATTGGTATCTGAAATCCAGCTTAAGGGAGGAACTACTAGCCTTAATAGGGTTTTGTGTGTCAAAAGATTCTTGCTTGTTTTTGTTTTTCTGCTTATTTTTGAATTAAAGCTATTTTAGGAAAGAAAAACACAGACGTGGTTCAGGAGAACATGTTTTTACACCAACAATCCCTATAGAAATGGAACTTTTTCTTACTGGATTCCAGGTATATCTTTATCAAATCCCTATTTTTAACTTGAGAGAAAAGATTACAGAATTTATGGGGCACCATTATTTAAGCACCACTACTGTTAGTCATGCCTAATTTAAGTTCCTTCCAAAATCTGTTCCTTTAAAAACTGTCTACTTCATGAAAATAAATCAGTACTGATTAAGCTTTCTTATTGCTTCAGCCTGACTTTAAACAATCTCTTTTTCCACAATAAGCAATTGTTCAGTATCCAAACAAGGTCCATAAATACCTAGTGATATTTAAGTACGCACTTCAAATAAACAATGATAACAAGGTTAATCCTTGTTCTTATTGTCTGCTTTCTGCTTAATTTGCATGCAAACAAGGCATAAAAAGATTTGGATGGGTTTGGGAATAGAATTAAACAGATTTCTCCATCCAGCCCTACTTCTGATTTTAAAATTGCTTTCCTGAAAATACCTGCAAAGCACAGCCTCTTGCAACAGCTTCATCTGCATTCAGGGTTGTACTGACATCTTTGCCAAAAAACTTCCCTATCTTCTCTTTAACAGCGGGCATACGTGTGGCTCCACCCACAATTTCAACAGCATTCACATCTTCTACTTTGAGCTGGATTTGCTCCATCAAGGAACGAAGGGGAATCTCTATTCTTTGCAGAGGCTCACCACATAATTCTTCAAATTGGGATCTAAAATAAAAACATGTAAATAGATATGAAAAATGCGCCAAATTCTCAATTGACTCAAGAATGGGCCATCCCAACTTCAAAAACAGCCACAAGTACTCCAGAACTAATCCAACCGGAACCTGAACTGTGTTCTAAAATGAGACTAAACCATTTTTGAAAAGTGAGTAACAATGCCCATTTGCTAAATGTTACAACAAAATGTCACAACAAATGCTCAACATTCCAAATATCCCAGTTAGCCTTGAAAGGTTGTTTACTTGAACCTACAGCTTTATGAAAATAGTGAGAAGGTACTAAGCATAATATACCGTATTTTTCGGAGTATAAGATGCACTCCCCCCCCCCAAAAAGAAGCTGAAAATTTGGGTGCGTCTTATACTCCAAATGTAGCTTTTTCGAAGCTTTTTTTCAGCCCTAATGAGGCACTAGCTAAGTGAAGCAATCTCCCCCTGCTTTTCTCATTGCTGCTTCCTCTCAGCTGTGCCTTAGAAGCTGTTTTTTATCCCCAAGCAGGGGATAAAAAACCAGCAAACTAATGTGCTGAAGCTGACCAGACTAAGGACGCTAGCCAGATGAATACCTGGTAGGCAGATTTTTTCCCCCTGTTTTCCTCCCCATAAATTAAGCTGAGTCTTATACTCCAGTGCGTCTTATACGCCGAAAAATACGGTATTCTAAAATGCCTGTTGGGAAGTCTAAGGAAATTGCTAGCTTTGTCATTCGTGTTTTGAATGTAGATTACCTGGCATGTTTATGTATGCTATAGACAACAACACGTGTGAACAAAGGAATGAGTAGTAACTTTTTGAATGGTTGGATCAAAGCAAAACCTGAAAATGAGGTTTTGTACTACATGAGCCTGTAGTAGTGGTTTAAAGCACCCTGTTATTAACATCTATTAACATCTGCTGCTTGCAATTACTGCAAGTTCGAATCCCACCAGGCTCAAGGTTGACTCAGCCTTCCATCCTTTCTAAGGTGGGTAAAATGAGGACCCAGATTGTGGGGGCAATATTTGTATAAATATACAAAAGTATGAAGGCTATTGCTTAACGCACTGTAAGCCGCCCTGAGTCTCCGGAGAAGGGCGGCATATAAATAAATTAAAAAAAAGTAATGGAGAATAATAAAATCCACTGCAGCAATGACAAAAAATAAAATGCCCATAACCAAGGCAGTGTTCTCTAAACGAAGTTTATCTACATCAACATTAGTTTTTTATAAATTTGATGAGCTTCTAGAGTACAAAGGGAAGTCATAAGTAACAGAATCTCTATGGATTCAGCATGACAGCAACATCTTCCCAACTGTAATTTATATATGAGGCAGCCTCCATATTTATGAACTGAACAGAAATTTATGAACAAGAGAAATAAGGTTCCATTGCATTCAGTGTTCTTCTGGTTAGCCACTGTAGGGGAAAAGACAGAATAGCTAGATCGCAGCCTGAAACAGCAAAATGATTTTTTAAAAAAATATTCTAGCCGCATTCATCTCTTACCTATTCATCTTTGAAGAGATGTCTGTATCATTCATAAAACATTCAATATTAAGTGGAATATCTGTGCTGTTAGAGCTCATTAACTTTTTCAGCTTCTCACATTCTTGATATAAACGAAGGAGGGCTCGTATTTTTGATTTGGGGTCTAGTTTGTACTTGGATTTTATTTCCGCACAGAAGTAATCCACTAGTTTTTCATCAAAGTTTTTTCCACCCAAAAAGGGATCAAAAGCTGTGCCAAGAACCTAATTTGAAGAAAAAGAATAGAATGTGAATTACTGTTGTAATCCATACTGTTATCACCTGTTACCATCCACGTATGAAACATTTTTAATACAGATGTTAAACCAAAGAGATGATCCTACAACCTAACATTCTTTAAGAATAATGTCAATGCTTAAGTATGGATTTATTGGTGTTTTCAAGGTATGGCAAACAGCACTGCCAGGAATCAAAAGTTTCCACCCATCCAATCAAGTTATGTATTTCTCCAACAGAGACTATAAAGAAACCTGACAAATATTAATTCCAATGTAACACTTTGCAAGCATGCATAGATTCCCACCCCCCCTTTTTTTCCCACTTCCGTTTTCTTACTTTAGAATGCCTAGACAAATTTTACCTTTTAAAGTCATTTTTATTTCATCACAGAGATGTTTTTCTTCATTTATCTATTTGCTGTCCGCTATTTACTGTCTTTTCTACGTGCAAGAAATAACCTAGGAGAATATATAGCACTCCATTTGCTTTTATTTTGATATTTATCTATTATATCTATGTTCTGCCTTTTCTCCTGAGAGATGAAGGGAGGATATATTGGAATATTCTCTCATTATATCCTAATAAAAAAAACTGTGAGGAAGATGAGGCTGAAAAGGAATAACTGGCCAAAAGTCACCGAATGATCCCTGTGGCTGAATGGTAACTTCAGCCTACATTTCTACAGATCTAATCCAACACATTCACAATTGGGCCTTCATTGGACCATCCATAAAACTTGTCTTCATATAAAGGCAACCTTGCTCTGTTTTCTAAACTCTGTTTACCTTGAGTTTTCCCTTGTTAAAAGCACAGGCTGATACTTGAAATGCTGAATGGCCCATATCTATGAACACTACTATTCGTGGCTTCTCTTCTGCAACTGGAAGATCCTGCTTATAAATTCCATAGTTCAGGGCCACTGTAAAACAACATGAAATAGAAATAATTCAGTGTTAACTTGCATGTGCCCAGTAAAACACAAGTGAGGGATGATCCACCTGTAATCTAACATATCTGAAGAACATCAGGCGGAGAAGTGCAGTGTTATTTACAGCCAGAACTAGAATATCTATTACATTGAAAATGAGAAAGAAATAATGGAGAATTTGAATGTCTTGATTTGGAAATGTACACAACCAATCCAGATCCTGAAGTACAAGTATTACATAGCTGTGGCAACTCATCTTTGTTAATCGGCAGAGAGCTGCATTTTGTACCAATCACAGCTCTTAGATGGTCTTCAAGAACAGTCCCAGTAAAGTACAGTGAGTATGTTAATTTGGCATATCGATGGAAGCTAAACTGAACAAGTCGAGGGCTTCAAATATTGAGATACTTTACAGGTAGTCCTCGACTTACAACAGTCCATTTAGTGACCGTTTAAAGTTACAACAGCCCTGAAAAAAAGTGACTTATGACCATTTTTCATAGTTACCACCTTTGCAGCAGCCCCATGATCATGTCATCAGAATTCAGATGCTTGGCAACTGGTTCATACTTATGACCATCGCTGTGTCACCTTCTGCAACCTTTTGACAAGCAAAGTCACATAACAACCGGGTTGCTAACTTATCAGTTGCAGTGATTTACTTAACAGCTGTGATAAGAAAGGTCTTAAGAGGGGGCAAAACTCACTTAACAAGTGTTTCACTAAACAACAGAAATTTTGGCTCCATTGTGGTTGTAAGTTGAGGACTAGTTGTATTCCCATCCACTAAATGTGGAATTCAACTTGTTGGTTTTTATCTATAAAAGCTTCTTTAGTTTGGTTCCTAGCTAACTTCTGGACCACCTTCATGTGGAAACAACTCATCCAATACATGTTACCAGACAAAATTTGTAAACAGTTCCACATTACCAAGAGATTAAGCGGGCTGGAGCAGCAGAGTGTCTTTTTCTTGTGGGCCCATACCACCAAAATCAAATCAATGCCCATCATAAAGGCCTTCTAAAAACTAATAATGTTGTTGAGTGTGCAGCATTTGTATTACTGTAAGGGATTATTATTCTATCATTATCTTGGTTTCAACATTGTTTTATTATTGAAAGCTATTAAATGCACGTAGATAATGTAGATTATGCTAGAGATAAAAGTGAAATGATCTTAAATTACTCACCTGCGGTCATATCATTCATTAGTCTGAGACAATTTAGTCCCACAACCTGAGCTGCATCAAGCAGTGATCTTCTTTCAGCATCAGTAAAAAATGATGGCACCTGAAGAAAACAATTATATCCATGTAAACCAGATATTCATGTGAGAAATATTTTGTTTTAAAACTCAATTCCTGTGAAATAAAAGTCACATGATTTTAATTAGCTATGAAGTCCTCCACAAGTATATTCACTTCTTGTGAGTGAAATAATTTCCCTTTAGAAACGTACTAAGCAATGCTTAAAATAGAAATTAAAACAAATGATATTTTTCATTTTATAAGCAAATTTTTGGAAAAGCAGTTAACCTATTTCAATAAGGCAAACTAACTTTTGGAAGAAAAGTGGATTCAAGTGACTTTTTTTGAGCCAATGAAAAGGAGAATAATTTTGGAGGTATCGTTAACATTTTTTTTAGTAAGAATGCTCTCTTTCTCTTCCAGATCTGACTATGAGAAAATAAGCTCCAAGAGTTTGTAGTATACCTTCTGAAAACTCAAAATAGCTTTATAACGCACCATTTCTAATTTGCATCAAAGAAAAACAAAATTAACAGAATTCTAACTGAAACAACTTTTTAAAATAGATTACATGCAAAGCATCAATTTTCATATATAATGCTTTTTTCCCTCCTTCAACTGTGTCCAATTCTGGGAGACTGTCTGGATAAATCCCTGCAGTTTTCTTGGCAAGATTTTTCAGAATTTGTCATTGCCTTCTTCCTAGGACTGGTCCCAAGGTCACCCAACTGGTTTCATGTCCAAGGCGGGGCTAGAACTCCTGGTTTCTAACCTAAAACATTAATCACTACACCAACCTGGTTCTCTTATAGCAAAACTATTATATAGAAAGCTACTACACAATAGCAAATCATTTGCTGAGTAGCTGGAAAAAAAATCGGTCCCCATAAATAACCAACCGAGTGTTACAAAATGAGATTGATCATCTTTAAAAGTATCCACTATCTGATTTAAGTCTTTGTAACTTGGACAGGTACTCAACGTGCGATTTTTGATATTATGAAAACCTGCTGGGTGACTTTGGGCCAGTCACAGTCTTCAGCCCAACTCACCCCATAAGGTGGTTGTTGCGTGGAAAACAGGAGGAAGGAGTATTAGGAATGTTTGCTGCCTTGAGTTACTTATAAAGGTATAACTCAAGGTGAGATAATAAATGAATAAATACATTGAAATCATTAGATATTACTTTTCAGCAGCGGCACAGGATGGTGGTGGAGAGGGATGATTTCGCACACGCAACCTAGCTCCTGTACAAATGCAAATGAAGTTTCATATGCTCGCCGACCACTGCAGACCAGTAATGGAACCCTGCCATATAGTTCTTCTTTGCCTTCAGATTCAAGGTATATTCAAAGTTGCTTACATTGTTCGAGAAACTATTAGACAAACAAAAAGTTCAACTGAATTTAAAATTTAATCAATTTACTTACTGAAATAACACAATCTGTTACAGGTTTTTTGAGGTTATTTTCAGCTGTCTCCTTCAGTTTAGTCAGCAGCATAGCTGTTATCTGTTCCACACTAAATAAATGCTCTTCATCCATATATGTTACCTGCAGAAATAAGAGGGAAGTAAGCTATGTAACATTTTCAAACCCTTCACTGTTAGTTTTTAGACACTGAACTTCCAACACTCCTCCCAAACCTTGTTTTGAAATAGAAAGCAAGTCGATGCTACTTTTGTTTCCTCTCCATAACCTTTTCACAACTGGTTTAGTTTTTGTTCAGGAAATTGTAAATATATTACTGACATTTTTACCTTTATTCCAACACTCCCATTTTTCATTGGAACTACATAGTAGCTCAAATGCTCCTTTTCCTTCTGAATAAAAGGATCATTATATGCACGACCATGGAACCTCTTGAAATTATATACTGTGTTGTCAGCATGTGTAATTAGCTGTAAAAGGAGACAGTAGTATCAGTAAAAAAATTTCACACTTCACTTTCCATTGCTAATTAAAAATATAATAGTAAATTTATGGATGAAAGGAGAGAAGAAATATTTATAATTTCTTGCCCTAATTATGTTTTTTTTTATTTTGAAGCAAATGTGGATCTGACCAAACTGCTGCTGTTATGCTACCTCATAGGAACTGGGCAACTATTCCCTTACATTTAGAGGAGTGTCATGGGACCCCACTGGACCACTATTTTCATTTTGACCTCACCAATATCAAATGCCAACACACACACATACCTTGTGTGTTACTGTTCAGTTCTTGATCATGACTAAACATCTAGTGCCTTTCATATGAAGGTGGGATACTGGAAATATAACATATTTGGAAGACACATTAAAGATGGCTATTCTTATTATATGAAATCTTGGATTTCTGATTTAGTTCTTGGATTTAGACAGTACAGCAGAATCATTTACTTTGTGCTCTACTCCAAAAATATCTCTATGGTGTATTTATTAATCACACCTTTGTGTAATTTGTAAACCAAAGATACAAATACCATTTATCTTGCTCTTTTCAGAATGCAACTTACCTGATTTTTAGCAGACACGCCAATTGCCCTGTTTTTGGACCCAAATGACACTACAGAACTGTAAAGTGATACAGAAACAACATCACTGGAAAGTTTATTCATATGACATACAAAGGTGTAAAAACACCAAGTCATTATACTTAGTATTTCCTTGAAAATTCTGAAGAATTTACAAATAAGCCAACAGTGCAGATACCTTAACAAGAACAATTGCTAACATTATAGTTATTTTATGCAAAGATTTACATTTGATGTGTTAAAATTACTGAAGAATCTTAACAGTAATGCAGTTAGAAACAAATATGAATCTGACAACACTGACAATTTAAACTGTTTTAAGGGCTAGAATTCTCTACATTTGATCATGATTTAGAGCAGGGGTATCAAACTGGTGGCCTGCGGGCCAGATGCATCACGCGTAGGCCATGTCTACCCCAGCTCCGCGAAGGGAAAGCATAGCAAAAGTCATGTGACAGCAACATGATGCCGCGAGTTTGACACCTGTGATTTAGAGAAACAAGGAAGGATTTATGGGCAGCCCTCAATTAATTTAATTTCTTTTTTTAAAAAAAGCTTAAATCAAAAGACAGCTATGTTCCATGTATGCAAGCACAACTTGGGAATGAAATTTGGGTTGAGTTTGTCTCCTTCATAATACAAAGTGCTTATTCTTGTACAGCATTGAAGATTAAATGAAGATTACACAGCACAGTTTTAAGAAGAGTAGTTCTTCTCCAGGCCCCATCATAAATTTTGAGGACTCCTACAAGCATCCCAAAGCCAAGTGGGTCCTTTATAGCCTGGAACAAGTTATACACCTCTATTTATATCTTGGTATCAAGTAGAATAAAGATATATATATGAATCCAAGAAACAATGGTTTATTGGGCTGTTAGGATTAAGATTAGAACATCTGAACAATCATACTAAAGTTAAAAACTAACAACAGGGAATCATATCACTGAGATCAAAATTATAAAGCATGTTAATTACATATTGAAATTCTGCATGCAAGGGAAGCAGCTTGCATATGATAGATCATCTAAGAAATGTCACTGTATATCTATTTCTTTGAATTAGCGCTGTCCAATCATCCCCTTCACAAACTATGACACCTCTTTTCATCTTGTTTATAAACATTACCTATTCCACTCCAAAATACAATCCATTAATTCCACAATTTTGGATTTTATAGTGTTAAATACCTATTAAGAGGATCATGATTTTGTTTTTAATTTAATTCCTGCAAGAATACACCTCAACAATCTCTGAATATGCAAAGAAGTGGACAACCCAATAATCATGGATATGTCAGTCTGATTTTCTTTTTCCAGAAGATTCTCTAATACTCTGGGCAAAGAAAAATCCAACCTTTCAGGGGGGAGGGGGATGTTTCCCTATCTTTTCCCTATCTTAATCTAGTAATGGAAAACTCCAGAAGCTTCCAGATTCTAGTTGAAGTTGGCCTAATCCTAAACCTATCATCCCTGCTCAGAAACCAGCAGGCTCCTCCTTCCACCTCCCTCATCACCCTCCACTCCCACCTCCTTCAGAACATCACAAGTGGAAGCAGCTCATTATCCAGGGAATATGCCTAGGCAACAAATTGTGAAAAGATACTGCAGCAGCAGCATCCCACTCTAACTAACACCCAAAAGAAAAGACCAAAATCAAAATACCCCCGTCATCCTACCACCATAACAGATCCACCAGTCATAGAGCAACTCTACTCGCTGCTATTTTGGGAGTGTGGGATGGGGTGTTTTTTTTAATTTGTTAATTTGTTCATTTCATTTTCCCTGCATGAACTATATACATAAAGGGTGGAATAAGGCTACACTGATGAAGGTGTAAAATAACCCCAGCGGGGGGAATCCATATGCTTGAAAGACGGTTGCAGCCATTACTCCGATCTAGGGGGAAATGGCCTTCTGCCTCGCGGTGAAAGACAAGGGAGGATGCTCAGCAGGCACAACTACTCCAGAGAAATCTCTACGGCTTGACAAAGGGATACCAACTTGCAAAAAGCATCCTTACATGGAACTTTGAACGAAAAGGGTTGATAAGGGCTCTAAAAGGGGGGGGGGGGGGGGGAGAGACACAGATTGATTAAGAAATAAAATCGAAATAACTGGGGGTATAACAAGGGAGTGCTGCTATAGTCTTACACCAGGTCCAATTCTTCGAGAATAAGCTCTACATAAACCTCGAATGCCAGCCGCAGTTACCTGGGATGACTCTGCAGCGTCAAACCCCATAAAATACACCCAATCTCCCACGTTTCTGAATTGACGAGCCCCGTTATTGAGGACGGGCTGCCTCCCCTCCCCTTTTCCTGGCGATTCGCCACCCTTTCCCTCCCCCCCCCCCAACCCCTCGCAGCAGCCCACCCTCCGCGTCTTCAGCTGCCGGCTACGTACGGAGTGCATCGGTCGCTGAACTCGTTGGCCACGGTCTCTATTCCTCCTGCTCTCGCCACCGCGATGTAGCAGCTCTGCGAGCCTAGATCAAAGCCCACCACAGCCATGACTGGGCAGCTCTACCGGCCGCTCCTGGAAGGAAACACCCGCTTCGTTGCCTTCGACTCCCAAGTCAGTCCGAGACGCGGGAGGGGGGGGAGAGGAAAGGAGTCTCTCATCCGCTGCGGGAAGATGCCACGCTCACGCGCCCCACCCGCGCGCGAGAAACTCGCCACCTCCAGCGAAAAAAAAGACTTGGAGATGACAATAGGCAGAAGTTTCCAGAATCTGCGGCGGCTACTCGCCGGCTCCACGTGCGGCTTCCGCTTCCGCCTTCTCGGGTATTCTCGAACTCTCCCGGCCAATGGCAACGCCCGGAATCTGGTGACGCTGCTGTTGCCAGGACGACCTCGGACGCCGAGCATCTCCCAATCTTTCGCCGCTTGACGCAGGTAAGAGGCGTGCCTGGCGAGGCGGGGGGGGGGGGATGTTGGGTCCTGCGGGGGCATGCGCGGATTTTGCTAGCGGGAAGAAGTGGAGTTCTGGAGAGCTGCTGTGTTTGGGTTACTCGGAGGAAAAAGTTACCTGTGTGATTAGGGGGCTTTTGAGTGGAATGTCGGTTCATAGGTGCTTTCCATTTCTTGGTTTTCATTTTTTAAAAAAAATATTTAAATTCATTTCCATAACACTTTGCCCCTTAAGTTGGTGGAGTCTGTCAGGGTCTAAAGTTCACTGTTGGATATTTTTGTATGCTACATTTGCGTCACCATGGAGAAAAAAAATAGCTCTTTCCAGTGTGGTGATGGTGGATGGGTAGTTAACCCACAGGTTATGTAAAACAAAATAAATTGCATTTCTGAACATAAGCCATTGTCATCAAACTTCAGACCACCACAGGCTGTAAAGCTATTTGCAGTTGATGGGTTGCAAGCAGTCCATTTTAGTTTTGCTTTTTTTTTCCTGACCTGTTTGGGCCAGAATGTGGCAAAGGTTGTGGATGTCACACTGGCCAACTTCTGTGCTTAATGGAAGATTTGCTAAAATCCCCATGTGTCAAAATTTTTTGCTTCTGCATTAAACTATTGAAACCACTGTGTATATGTTGCTCTAATGCCCTTACTATTGAACAGTTACAAAACTCTCATGTCTCGTCTGCTACCATGCCATCTAGATTAAAATAAAAGCCTGCTTGTGGGTTTTCTTTAATTTGACAGTTGTCACATGCAATGTACTGGTAGGTACCTGGCTTTTTCCTTGCACATTGGGACTAGGCTAGGGTGACTGGAGTACCCATTAGCAGAGGATGATAAATTGTGAATTCTTGATTACCTATTAAGGGTTATATAGTGCCTTTAATTAGAATTCTTATCCTGCTTCTGTATGTTTTGGTTTATTGGAAGCTGCTTGCAGGATTGAAGTTGGGCTATGATATAAATTTTCCAAATAAATAAATCTTTGTACCTATACTTCCTTGGTACATTATCCCCTGTTCAAGTTACAAGTTTTGAATCCTTGACCAAATTCTGTCGTTTTCTGTACGTCAGTCAACTTATAGGGGTACATTTAATGGCTACTTAAGCAATCCAACAACAGGATAGAAAAGTAGGAAAATCAAATCTTTAATTCAAAAATACATTTGAGAACAAAAATATGTCTGCACCTATCATTTCCATAACTTAGCATGTTTTAGTATTTCATAGAAAGTGTCTACTGAACTTTTTGAAAACACTGCTTAAATAATTATAAATCATAAAGACTATTCTAGCAGAAAAGACCGTCCACCTATCTTTTTGAAGTTTGATAAAAGAAAGGGCAACTATACTTGTAAAAGTTGCATCAAAAAAAGCAGAAAATCCCCTCAACAGCATTTAAAAAATACTGTTTTACATCAAATAATGCTAGGATGTTTCTTAAATGTTACTAAATGAGTAGGATTTAGAAAATTCATGCAAATTCCATCCAAATCTTTTTTTTAAAAAAAATAACATTGTTTTATAGACTTGATTGGAACAGAAGTTTGCAACAGTTCTAAGTCAAATTGGATGGTGTTTTTTTTTAATATATCTTCAGTGTTAGTATTCGGTATTTTAATATACATTGTAAACTCATAATAGATTCATATTAAAAAGTCCTACAGTGATTATAGCAAAAGTTATAGTATGTTGATAAGGGCTACATACATGAGGCTATAGTTCTAGTACTTAAATTTATAGTAGTCTTGATGACACATTTTGACAATGTTGTAAATTTTTATTTATCAAATTTTAAAACTGCCCATCTTCACAGAGGCATCCTAATATCATTTTTCCTTTGCAAATTGTGACTCTTTAAAATAGTTTTATAGATGCCTTCAAGGAGCTCAGGGTGCAAAAGTGTACGTATAGTTATCTTTCCCCCCCCCAATAATATTGGTAGGCATGATTGTGACTTTATTACTAATATAAAACAACTTCGAATGCTTTATGGCTGGCAGGAATGTATATTTCCTTAGCTCTGCTCAGTGTTTCTCAATTTCTGCAACTTTTAAGACCTGGAAACTTTAATGTGTAGAATTCCCCACCAAGAATTATGTGAATTGAAGTGCACAAGTCTTAAAATTTGCCATGAGAAACACTTCTCTAAATCCTCCATAGCACTGACATTCATGTATACTATATATGGTATTTGAATAAAAATGAGTAACATTGCATAAATAATGGAAGAGAAGAATTGCACTAATTTGTTCCTTAACTATTTCATAGGGAATTGAAAGCTATTTTAACTCATCTTACTGTATTTATTTTAAAAAGACCTACTTTGAAGTAATATATTCAAATCTTTAGCTTAAGCAGTCTCTTCATTACTTTGACATTTTGGAAACCCATGTATCTTTTTCCCCTACCAAAAAGAAGCATTTCCATATAAATAAGACTATTGTTTCGGAAAACAATGCCTTCTAGAAAAAAAACACACCCCAGAATGAAATATTTCAGAATTTTCTATCAATAAGGAGAGTTAGAGATTACTTGACTTATAATTCTAATTAGAGATTGTAATCAACCCTTCCCCATTTGTGATCTTTTAGAAAGCAGAACTTATTCTGCAAGTTATTTCATATGGTTTTAATAAAATGGAAGCTTGCTGTGATAAGTAGCATAGCATTAACATAAAGCCATACAAAATCCTTAAGCCTAATTAGAATACTAGGGGGAGCTCTTGCCACACAGAAAATATTAGGATTATTCACTTTTTGCTGAGATTCAACAGTATTAAAATTATTAGAGGTGGTCATTATTTCCTCAGAACTTTAGGTAATCAGGTTTGGTCCCTGGGATGAGTGACAATGCCTCCTAAGTGATAATAGCACCTCTTTTTAGCCTAAAGGCATAAGATATTTTAATGAATGCCACTGAACATGTATACAGCCTTTCTTTGCTATTATATAACTGCTGCAGGTACTCAGACATCTTTCTTTTTCAGCCTTAAGGAATTTTATATAATGACATAGGTAATCTGAAGTATAATGTTATGGCATGTTTTATTGCTATACAGTTATCTGCAAGGTTCGAGAGGACTTGGGGCAAAACATCCTTTAAAGTATCATCTTATGCACCAGCAAGCTATTCCAAGCTGGTATCTTGCTTTACCTCCCTCATATTTTACTACTGACAGTTCCCTCTTCTTCCGCTGATGTTTCAATTATCCTGCTTTCTTTTGCTTCCTTTTTTCAAGGCTTGCACTTGGGTTTGCAAAATACCAGCTTCCTGATTTGAAGTAAAATTAAAATAATTAAATAAAGTAAAAGTGGTGGAGTATGTTATTGCATTTATTCATAATAAACGTATTGGTAAAGTGGCCTGAATAAACGTATTGGTAAAGCGGCCACCACATTTTCCAGACTTACAAAGAGGGTATGGCTTAATAAGAAGCTGACGGAACATACAAAGATCCAGGTCTATAGAGCCTGCGTCCTGAGCACACACTTGTATTGCAGTGAGTCTTGGACCCTTTACGCACAGCAGGAGAGAACGTTGAACACCTTTCATATGCGCTGTCTCCGACGAATTCTTGGCATCACCTGGCAGGACAAAGTTCCAAATAGCGCAGTCTTGGAACGTGCTGGAATTTCTAGCATGTATACACTATTGAAACAGCGACGTCTACGCTGGCTGGGGCATGTCGTGAGAATGGCTGATGGTCGGATTCCGAAAGATCTCCTGTGTGGAGAATTAGTGCAGGAAAAGCATCTCAGAGGGAGACCACAGCTGCGATATAAGGATATCTGCAAGAGGGACCTAAAGGCCCTGGGAATGGACATTAACAACTGGGAAACCTTGTCCTCCGATCGTTCAGCTTGGAGGCTAAAGACGCAGCATGGCCTTCTCCAATTCGAACAGACACTTGTTCGGCAGGCTGAGGCAATGAGGCAGTCCTGGAACCAACGAAATCTGGGGACTGGGCACGGGATGGAATGTATCTGCATTCAGTGTGGAAGGGATTACCACTCTCAAATTGGCCTTTTTAGTCACACTAGATGCTGTTTTAGGACCTCTTTCCAGAGCACGATACTATAGTCTCTTGAGACTGAAGGATGTCAATGATGTTGTTGCTCAGTTGCTAAGTCATGCCCAACCCCATGGATTCTAATATGTCAGGCTCCCCTGTCCTTCCAGAGTTTGCTCAAATTCATGGTCATCGACGTAATGGACAGTGGAGTTCTGGGGAGCCTGGCGTGCTGGAATCCATGGGATCACGAAGAGTCAGACACGATTTAGTGACTGAACAACAACAGCAAGTGTAGTCTTACGAGGTAGTCCAGACAAGAAGCATGTCTAGCTCTATCTTTATTGTAAGGTCACATTAACAGAATCTTACAATTCTGAAAATACCCCTGCCATCCCTTATTTTTACTCTCCTGGAAGTAGGGAGGGTTCCTTCTGAGGTGCTTTCTCCCTCCTCCTTTGAACTTAAAATTCAGTTATCAGACTGTTGTCTAGGCTGTGGACTTTCCTCCATCTTCCAAGGTCATTCTCACATACCATTACAGTGTATTATCTAGTTCTTCTGTAAATAGGTAATAAAAGTGGAAAGAAGTCCTAAAAGAAATACAAACCATTGAGAATCTTGCTGGAATGTGGTGGTTTGTAAGAATGGTTAAACAAATGTGTAAATCACTAATCAATTGAACATTGTTTACAAATAATCATATGCTAAGTCAAAATCAAGCAAAGCACATTCTACCTTAGATACTAACCTAGTCAAAGATCTTGGAAAAGAAGGTGAGGGCAGAAACTAAGAAAAAGTTACTCAAATATTTTAAAATATAGCTAAAATAATTATTTTTTCTCAGAAATCTGTTTGATCCATCACTCAGTTACACATGCATATAGTTGAAGCACCACTTAGTTGCATATACATATAAGGTGAAACAAGTAGTCTACAATATTGCATAGGGTACTCATGAAATGACATAATTACCGTATTTATCGGCGTATAACACGCACAGGCGTATAACACGCACCTTCATTTTAAGAGGGAAATTTCAGGAAAAAACTACGCTCCGACGGCCGCGAGAATTAGACGTGAGGAAGGCGCGGGTTACCGGTACTTGTTAATACTGTAAAAACATGGCTTCTTAACATTATATCGGCGTATAACACGCACACATCATTTGCCCCCTATTTTCAGGGGGAAAAAGTGCGTGTTATACGCCAATAAATATGGTAACAATTAAGAGCTTTGTATTTCAAAGCAGTGTAAAATTCTGGATAAACCAAACAAATAGAAAATTTATAAAATGAAATGGGATTGGTTGTGAAAATGCGGACAAGGCAGCTCAATAAAACAGTTTCCCAAACTCCCAAACTGTGATTGGGAAAGGACTATGAAGAACAGTCAAGGAGATCAAGTGAATTCTAGGTTAATCGAGACAGAGCTAAAACCTTGAATATGGTAGGAGACCAGACAGAACAAGTGATGCCCAAATCTAACTTCCATTAGTTCAGAATGAGCTGAAAGGTATTGATGGGATTGTGATGGAGCAGAAGAACAGGATCAATGCTGCTATTTCACTGTGTTAAAGTCAGCTAACTAAATCATGGGCTGGTTCCTTTTCTGGAATTGAATCTTTTAAGTCGATACAGTAAAAATATAAGACAAATTATATCTAGACGGAGATCTAGAATCTTTGAACTCATTAATTGCTACAGACTTTCATAGATGAGTCTTCAAACATTATAGAACTTACTTGTTTAAGGGAAACATCCATAGTCTAGCTTTAAAAAAACTGAACCATTTTGGTCAGAGCCAAGTAAATAACTTGCTTGATTCCAAATCTAATTTCAGTGCAAACTGGACTCTAATGTATCCTTGGTGTCACCAGGAATACAACCAATTTTCTTTACTAACCAACTTTCTAACCTCTCTCTCTCTCCCTCCCCTCTCCCTTTCCTACCCATCTGTTTGCTGCTTTCCTTTCTTCCAGTTTATCATCTCATCTACTTATAATGAGAGGGCATAGAAAAGAATAATTTTTTAGCGGTGCTGGAAAATTGTATTCTCCAGTGGCCTTGGCTCTCATTTGCAAATTGGTGCTGCATATTTGGCATTTGTGAGGGGTAGGGTAGATTTCTGTCTCTTTTCCCTCCGCTCCTGAATGGGTTGCAAGGATAGTGGGGGTGGTGATGAGAAAGAAGGAAGAAAGAGGGAAGTGATTCTGAAGGCAGGTGAGAGATGAAGAACGTGTTGGTTCTCCAAACAAAAACGCTGAGCCAGAGATGAATCTTGGAGCATGCTTCATATTTAAAATGAGATTGTTATCTACTAAGGTTTGCATCCCAAAAGCAGGGAAGATGAGCATTTGTGGTATTATTACATTGTTAACTGAATGTGGAAACATAACAATTGGTTTTTAAATAATGTTTAGATTAGCATGCTAATGTGATTTTTGTCTAATGTTCTGCTTACTTGTATTAACTTTTAATTTTAACAATATTTATAACATGATTTCCAGCTGAACACATTTATGAAAACTCTCCCACATCTGGAATCTTTTTTTCCTTGTATTTCATTATTCTGACAGCTAGGAAAAAACCCTCAAATAAATATCTCCATTGCCATTTTTTTTTGCAGTTGCTGTGTGCAGGCACTGTAGCAGTTTGGTGCCCAGATATATGTTTTTGTCCTTGCAGGTTAAGATCAGTCATAGACTGCCAGGTTGCACTTTGCAGAAAGACCTTCATGTTCCAAAGTAATATATTGTCATTATCTCTTTCAGGCAGAAGTGAGCGCTGAAGGTTCTTGAAGCATGAGAGACAGCCTGATTGTTGCAGAAAGAAGGCATGGTGGTATTTCATGCTCAGAGTATCTATGCGTTTGGCAGAAAAGAGAGCCGACTTCTGTTGCACCAGTTTACTTGGGGGAACATGAATTTTAGATAAATCCTGTGGCTATTCTCTAACTGTGTAATGCATTATTGATTTAAAAATAGAGGCATGGGCTATCAACCATCTGTCAGCCACTATTTATATCGTAATTATAATTTAGGTAACAAACCTTCGGGCAAAACAGTTAGAAGTCTATTAAAATCTACTCAAGCAGAAAATGCAGTTTTCCTGCTTATAAAAGGTAGTCTTCTTTGAAAATATTTTGACTCCTGGGCACTTCGTGGATGTATCTATGTAGCTTTTGTCATGTAATATGGATATGGTCTGCCGTTCCCTTTGCCTGGCATGTCTTTCAACTTCCCTGTCTAGCCTACAGTCTGCAGATTTCCTGGTTTTCTATCCAGGTACTGTTCTATCCAGGCACTGAGCAAGTCAGTAGCTTTTTGAGATCCTGTTTGTAACAGTGTAAAGTATAAAAAGGATTCTATTGAGCATAACCAGGCAAAACGTAGGTGTATATTTTGCACAAGAAGCCAATATATTATTTTATTTAAAAATACATTTAACAGTTTATTAAACTTTTTAAACTAATGTATTATAATATTAATATTAATAATGAGCCGTGGTGGCACAGTTGTTAGAGTGCAGGCTACTTCTGCTGACTGCCAGCTGCCTGCAATTTGGCAGTTCAAATCTCACCAGGTTCAAGGTTGACTCAGCCTTCCATCCTTCCGAGGTGGGTAAAATGAGCCAAATTGTTGGGGGCAATATGCTGACTCTGTAAACCGCTTAGAGAGGGCTGTAAAGCAGTATATAAATCTAAGTGCTATTGTTTATTGCTATTAATCAGATGAGACAAGATTGGCTTTGGGTTGGGTTGGCACTAGACTTCAGGATATCTTTGGGTATAATATACCAGGAATTGCCCTGTTGCCAAGTATCTTAACTACCCAGCCTATCATTACTATCACCAAGATAGTAGTAATCCCCCATCTTCCAGATACAAAGCTAACCCCAGGTTTTTTTTTTAAAAGGAAGCTATTTCAGCCATTCCTGCATTACATACTGATTTTAAAAAACACCCAATGGGCATAGATTATCCCCATTAAGTGATGATGCAGTTTTTGGCTCCAGCAATTTTTTTGCTTGTGGATGCCATATGGTAGTCATTCTCATTGTTAGCTATTTAGCACAGCTGAAGAGAATTATTGGCCTTCAAACTTGAACAGATCTGTTGGATGCAAGGAAGGACAGTAAAACTATCCCATTTAGTCCAGGAATCCAATATAGATAACTGAGTTCCCTGTGGCAGGAAGTGAGCAATCTGTTCCTAGAAGGCCAGCAGTACATGGTAATTATTTGGCTGCAAGCAAAGTGGGCAGAATACGTTTAACATAACTGGTCCCACTTTTTGCTGCCAAAAGTTGCATGTGATGTGTGGATTGCAGGTTTTCCATTTTAATTTGTGAATTTAAAAGATAGAAATACCACTGAGAAGTCAACTTCTCAGCAGAAGTTCAGAACCTGCAGACTACAGAGCTTGAGTGCAGTTATGAGTCCTATGTTCTTCCCACGTCCTCTGACCATCCCAGCAGTAAATAATAAGCAGCAAATAAATTTTTTTGAAAAAGACAAAATTGCTGGGAATGAGATAAAAGGAACTTGCAAGAACAGAAAGGGCAACATAGGACGTAGAATGTATGGAGTTCATCTGGGAGGGGTTCCCTCAACCTTGGCAGTGTGACTACTAAAATAATGCTATATTTATCTGTTTTGGGAGTATAATGCAGAGATGCTGTGGCATTTATAAAAATAAGTGATTTCCTTTATTTGCAAACTGCAAAACAAATTTAATTAAGTAAATTTGCCAAATCTGCTTTTAGCCTCCTTGTGTTTCACAGCCAACTTGTAAGCTCAGCTACTTAACATACATTAGCCATAGGTACCTCCAATTGATTTGTAGATGATGCAATGGGAACAGGGTTAAAAGTGACTAAGAAAAATGCCTGTGCTAATATCCTGGAAACAGTTCTGATCATCCATTCTTCTGTGCCATTGTGTTGCCTGTTAATGTATTCCTAAAGAGGGGTCCTTTTGTAACAAGTCTTATAATAGGCATTGATCAAGGATTTTAGGAGTTAAGTGTAAATTACTCTAAACTTATATTTTAATGACAAAATAGACAGTCCTTAAGATGAAAAACACAAAAACAAGGTTTTGGCCCAAAGTTTTCCTACTTAAGTCTTTCCTATCTGATATCCATAATGGCTGGGAATCCTAGGAGTTGTAGGCCTCATACAACTTAAGTGATACAAAATTTGGGAAGGCTAGCCTACTATCTGCAACAACTTTTTCCCCAGCTCTTTTCTATCTATTTTTGAAAATACCTGAAAGTAAACTGCAGAATCTCTTTATTTAAAGAATTTAAAGATTAGCAAATAGGTGCTATGATTAAGCAAATAGTTTAATTTTTTTTGAGTTTCTGGGCCAGCCTGAAATTTAAAAAAAATAGCCATTGTTTTTAGATTGTCAAGGAAATCTGCATTACAGCTGTCATGGAGAAAAACTGTGTGGTCTAGAAAACTTGACACTGACTTGATGGTAGATTATCAATAAATTAATAGTAATTATTTATCAGGATCTCTTTTTTATGTGTAAACAGAACTCTGAAAGAAAGTGAGCTGGTTCAATGAATGTCGGAGAAATATCACAGTCAGGTGAGTTCTAAACATTAGTTCTAAAACATTATTTTAAAAATATACATCACCAAGCGCTGTGGTGGCGCAGTGGTTAGAAGGCAGTATTGCAGGCTAATTCTGCCAACTGCCAGCAGTTCAATTTTCACTGGCTCAAGGTGACTCAGCCTTCCATCCTTCCGAGTTCGGTAAAATGAGGACCCAGATTGTTGCGGGCAATATGCTAACTCTGTAAACCACTTAGAGAGGGCTATAAAGCATTACGAAGCAGTATATAAGTCTAACTGCTATTGCTGTTGCGGATACCAAACATCCGGTTACCCTTGAATGAAACTACCTAATAGATCTACTACTTGGTACACCATGTTCAATACTTGAAGAAAGTCCTACATGCCTTTACTTTGCCTTTTGAATCCTTACTAGGACTTGGACTGTTTAGGTGTTCAGCCAGATTATTAACTCTTAATATCTTCTGGTTATGAGTAATTCATTTTAGAATTAGGCTGTATAACTATTATTTTGCTTCTCCTAATCTCTGACTGAAAATGGGACATTAATTATATATAATTGAATGTGGTTACAGCCTAGTTCCCAAACTTTGATGATTCACAGCAACCTTAATGTCTCAGTATTTTTTTCACAGTGCTCTAGTGGCTCTCAAGATGTGAGCCATGATTCTCCGGCATGCTGCAGTGAACTCACTAACATCTTCATTCATTAACTAGTAAAATATCCTGTGGTGCATCTGTGAGTTTGCTGCAGTGACCTGGGGCACCATCGTTACAGTTTGGGAACCATGAGTCTAGTGACTAATTGAGCATTCTGGAAGATTTACTGTTTCCCGTATTAAAGAAGACATGTTGCATTCAGCTGAATAGGGCAACACTTTCTTTACATTATTTTTATTCACCATAGGACAGTGTTGGCGAACCTTTTCGGCACCAAGTGCCAAAACGGGAGTTTGTGCATGCATGTGTGTGTGCCGGAAACCGGAAGAGCAGCTGCCCGGTGCGCATGCACCTGCCGGGTGGCTGCTCTTCTAGTTTCCAGCATGCGCATGTGCACTGGCCACCTGGTCTTCCAGTTTCCAAGACCAGCTGGCGAGTGTGCATATGCGTGCCGGAAACGGGAAGAGCAGCCGCCCAGTGCACATGCCAGCTGGTCTTCACGCATGCATGCGCACCAGAAACTGGAAGACCAAGGGGCTGCTGCACATGCGCGTGCCAGAAACTGGAAGAGCAGCCACCCGGCATGCGTATGGGCACAGGGCGGCTGCTCTTTGGTTTCCGGCGCTCCCGCGCATGTGAAAACCAGCTGGCTGGCACACTGGAACCTAGAAGAGCAACGGGCAACAGCTCACATGCCCGGAGAGATGGCTCTGCATGCCACTTCCGGCACGCATGCCATAGGTTAGCCATCATGGTCATAGGAAGTTTGTGGAAGGGGATACATGCATTGAATAGTTTTGGCACTCTTGACTATGGACTTCTGGATGTTATCATCTCTGGGTTTCTCAAACTTGACTTTTTTGTTGTAGTATTTGTCTGCTGCTATGTATTCTAGAGAGGTATCTTGTTTTCTTTGTTCTATTTTCAAAGATGGCACGTGAATCAGTTACAAATGGAAATGTCTGCAATATAATATATAGCTATATAATAGCAGTTACACATTTATTGCTAGTTCCTAAATGTTTATGACAGCATTTCACATAGGCAATGGCTTCAGAATTCAAAATAAAAATGCAACATGCTGCTTCCTAAATTATCCAAGATTAATGGCCCTGTACAACAAGTCACTCATAAGAAAGGCATTGCTCAGCTAATAATTGGTTAGGATGGGATGTCTGAAGCACAAAACTAGGAAGTGTTTCGTATTATCCCATTTTGCATATTACTGAACTGGGGAATGTGTATTTCCAGACAAAAGGTTTATATGTTCAAGTAAGTTAATTATTATATTCTTGTATTATTGCCAAGCACATCATATACTATTGGCCTTGCTGGATAAAGCAGATAGGAATCATGACCAGATGGGCTAATTCTACTTTATTGTAAAGTTACATTCACAGGAAGGAACTGCAATTCTATTTCTCTTGTCCTTTATAGTTCAAAAGACTAGGAAAGATCTTTTCTAAGCCTCCCACTATTCAGCTACCCGTTTGACTGTCTCATATCTGATTGTTCCCTTGGCAATATCCATTCACCTAGTCTCCCAAGGTCTTTCCCATTACACATGCCATTCCAACCATAGTTTAATTTTTTTGATTATTCATTGACTTCAAAAAGCCTGGACTAGAGAATTAATCTGTACAAATATCTACATTATATATAGTTTTCATTAAGAGAAACATGTTCAATTCTGTAGATGGGCAAAAGGTAATGTCAAATTACCACATTCAGGAGAACATTCAGTATACAGTATTTTAAAAATATTTTAGTATTGTTCTAGCATACATTTTCACCACCAATGTAATTCATAATGTCCTTTAGTTTCCCCAAAATGGACAAGCAAAATAACAGATTGGGTGTAGTATGCCATTCTGTCATTATGAGATACAGTTTCATATAGTGATTAAAGGCATTGTATTAGAAACTGAGAGACTATGAGTTCTAGTCCTGCCTTAGTCATGAAACCAGCTGGTTGACTTTGGGCCAATCACTCTAAGCGCTAAGAGAAGACAATGGCAAACTACTTCCAAAAATGTCAAGACAACTGTGGGGATTAGTTCAGATAGTCACCATATACTAGTCATAACACTGTATGTTTGCATACAGATAGTCCTCGCTTAGCAACAGTTGGGACTGATAAGTGCCATGATTGTTAAGCAAAGTATCATATGACTGCAATTTATAATTTTACATCTGAATTCTCTATTAACTCTGCTAGTTGCAAGTGTTTGGAAAGCATGCAAATGACAATCATTTGACCACAGGATGTTGCAACAGTAGTAAATGGGAGGATTGGTTGCAAAACTGCTTCTTTTATACTGTTGTAACTACAAAATGAGGCACTTTATAAGCAAGCACTACCTGCACAAACTTTCTGAAATTAATTATTTTCCCAACTCCCACCTGCACACTTAAAGTTTGAAGGTAAGTATAATCTTGCCTTCACCTAAATCAGTGCAGCTTAACAGTCTAATCCTTAATGTAATTACTTAAAGAATCCTGTTTCCTCAGTGCATCTGCTAGTAAAATTGAAATCTTAGACTGCAGAAATTTGTATTTGCCTGGGTCCTGTCTCTAAGATTGCCTTTGGCGCTTAATTTTATTTTAAACATTACAAAAGATTGATTAAGTGTCATCAACTCATTTTCAACTTCTAGTGATTGCGTGTGAGATAGATTTTCTCCATATTGATCTTTCTCTAACCTGTTCTTTCCAGTTTCCCAATATTGCATTCATTGCCACTGTAACTGAGTCCATCCACCTTGCCTTCTTTTTCTTTCCTAGCAATAGAACCTTTTCCAGAACTCAATCTTCATATAAAATATCCAAAATAGGATAATCTGAATCTACTTTGAGTATTCATTATTAAAACAATACCAAATACATACATATATATATATATATATATATATATATAGAAATGCACATATCATTAGAATTTGCTTTAAATGATATTAATGTATTACTTCATGTTGTAAAATTTATACTGATCAAATCCTTATAGACTATTTGTATTGATATTTATCGTATAATTTTCCTGTACATAAATTCATTTTAGTCAATAAGATTATCTCAAAGCAATGAAAGATCTTTTTCTTGCACGTAATTGATTCTCAAGAAATCATATGCAGTCTCTTCAAGAAATCATATACTAAAACCCTGAAAATTTAGAACACAAGATATATCTACTTAGTAATAAGGGCCCTTGCTCCTTTTTTGTTGTTATTGTTGGCTTTGTCAGCATTTCTACTGCATTTTTTAATATGTTGCTTTAAAGGGCAACACATTCTTTACTTTTGTTAACCTTTCTGAAATGCCCTTACTGAAGTGTCATGGTTCAACTGATAATGTTAAATATAATTGTTTTCTCTTAAATTTTCTGAACACTTGGTGATGTTATAATAGAACTCACAAATAATCTTCTCTAGAGTGATAACATTTAACCTGTTCCTTATTTCCCTTTAAGTTTGAGATGAGGAACCTGAAGCCCCTATGTCACTTCTGTGTCTTGCTTGTGTTTAAAAAGCACATGTTTTAATTAGTAAAAAATGTTGAATGTCCTTACTTATTATCACACCACCTACCTACATCATGTGATCACAATTTGGGCACTTGGGAACCAGTTCACACTTAAAACTATCTGTAGTGTTCTGCAGTCACGTGATTGTGATTTGCGACCTTCCCAGCCAATTTCTGACAAAAAGTCAATTGAGGAAGCTATATTCACTTAATGTCCATTTGGTTTGTTTAATGACTGTAGTAAAAAATTGGAGCTGGTCATCTGATTGCTTGCTTTATGACCTCCTTGATTTATGATGGATATTATAGTCTCAATTGCGATTGAAAACTATCTGTACTGAAATGTTTTCTTACCATACTACTTAATCGTATCAAACACTTATATAGTTATGCTCACACATTAGTCATATATTAGCTTTCCAGTCTGAAATTCCTATTACCCTCTTGCGTATTCTGCGCACATCCAAACTCAGATGACTTACCATCCCATTTGCCCAAATCTTCTGCTCTGACACTGAAAACAAAGCAGAATCTGAGGGTGAGTGATGTTCACACTCTATATACTTGCCAGGATACAACTGTAACTGACAGGTTAACTGCTTTGTGAAGCCATAGTGCTTGCAAAGAGCTGACAGCGAAGCATAATGTGGTCTCCCTAGCCAATAGGTAAGTACAAAGATGGCTCAATCAGTTAATGTTTATCCGATGGCCAGCCTGGTATCCCTCATTCTTCCTCTGCCATTTTCTCATCAAAAGTAACCCTGTAAAAACAAATAATTTCAGGTGTTTTTATTTATTAAACACATTTATACAGCTGCCCAACTCACACACGGTGACTTTTCATGGAGGCAGTCTGCCAAGCCACCTATTCTGCCCTGAATTTGGAGCCCTTTTGGTACCAATTTCACTCACAGGAATAGGATGGTGAGAGGCGAGTTACTGAACATTAAAATCACCTAATAGTGAAATTCTGTTGTTTTGGAGGCAGTGTGCGCAATTGTTGCAGCCACAACCAAAAATCCAGACTGCAGCAGTGCAGGATAGCAAAGAGAGCACCTATTTACCTGTTGCTTAGATTATTTCAAAGGTTGCTTAATACAGATTAGGCTCTAACCACTAAGAGGTGCTGTGTCAGCTCTTTTGCTTTATACATTAAAATCAATCTGTGGACCTCGGGGACCCCTAGTTCAGAAAAGAAAAAAGTGCATTACCAAGACCAAAAGAAAGCTACATCAGATATTTTTCCCTGGTGATGTATATACCACAATACTCAACCTCACATTGTATATTGAGCTGAATTAGAGGCACAGCTGAATTAGAAAGGGGGAAAGTGTTGCTCCCTAGCCTGCAGCAGACAGTGCAACAGTGCATATTTATAACCTGCAACCCTAATGCAGCAATACAGTGCAGTCTATCTGTGCTGATAAGGATTCCGGCGCTTGAAAGGGCTAAAAAACCGAACCGCAAGGAGAGGGTTAGATACCAGGAAGTCCCGCCGGTGAAAGAAGACGGGTTTGGAGGTGTGTGTGAAAAACTAGTCCCGAAGGTTGGGGGTCGACACCCCCCTCCCCTCCCTCTTCTCCGCGCCGACCGGCGAGTGACCATTTCTCTCACTAGGTGGCGTCGCCATCTCCAACGCGGCTCTTTTTATTTTCTTTCCACAGAGCTGCCCGGCACCGAGACCATCCCGAAGCCGCTGGAAATCGGCTCCCGCTGCAGCAAGACGCGGAGGCCAGCTCAGGCTAGCGCTTCCCCTCCCCCGGAGCTGCGAACTCGAGGAAAGAGACGCCGCTGTTTGCTGAAATGCAACGCGGGGAGGAGCGCGGTTGGCTCGGGACTCCCTCCGCCTCGCCTGCTTTTTTCCTCCTCTCGTGCTGCGCCTGGGGTGAGTTGAGTTGCTGAGTTGCGGGCAGCCCGAGCGAGAGCAACTGCTGTCGCCGCCTCTTTCCCTCTTCGGGGCGGGAAAGGAAAAGGCGCCACCAGCAGCAGCAGCAATCGCCGCACGAGAGCTGCTTTCCAGCCGCTAGCCCTGCTCGGTCCGCTTTCTTCCCCTCCTCCTCTCCCCCATCCGAGAGGGGAAGCGGATGCGGCGGGAGCTTTCACCCCCGCCTTGAAGTTTGTTCGCGGGATAGGCTGCTGGCGGAGAACTGAGGGAAGTCGCTTGCCCTTCGCCCCTCGGCGTTGCTCAGGGGCGGCCGCTGTTTCCTGTCCCTCTTCGGTTTAGCGTTGCAGCCTGTCCGGCAGGAGGAAAAGTCCGGAGTCCAGAGCCCAATACCTTTGTTTTTGCTGAGGTTGAGGACCGAGGGGGGTTGGAGTACAAACCCCGGAAACGAGTTGAAAACTCCGGAGAGGCAGGGCGCTTCTCTACAAAGTGCTTCCCCCCCCCCCCTTAGTTCTTAAACCAGAAAGCGGGCATGGCGTCAAATTTGCCGCCCCCGCTGGGTGATCCTTATGCCACCGATGCGACGACGAAAAGCGCGCTGGCCTTATGTATTTGGTGTGCAGGACGTGTTAAAAGGAAAGGAAGGGTGGATGGATTCCCCAGGCTTTTTGTGCCTCCCACCAGATCAGTCAGGCGGGAAACGTCTCTCAAGTCATTCTCCCTAATAATTGGGCCAAAGGCAAGTTTTGATAAATGGCTAGTAGCAGGGCAGATTTAGCCGTCTGTTAAAATTTATTGCCACCGGAGCTCCTCTTTTGGGTTTTTTGTCTGTGTGTGTGTGCCAAAGAAGCAGCCTACAAACACCGACCCTGCCTCTCTGAGCTGCCACAGAGGCTGCGGCTTCTCTGAGGCAGGGCGAGGGGCATAGTGATGTTCCTGAAAGCTTATCGTTCATCACCTTACTGCAATATCTCTTTTCCCGTTCAGATAGTTTTTTGCCGGTTGAAAAGCAAGTGATAGGATATAGTTGGAAAGGCAGAGTGACTGAACAAGTGATGCGTGAAGTTTAAGTATGACAAAGGAAGGAAGAAATTGGCATCTGAGTTATCTTGGCAGAACTGGCTTGGAGTATACACACTGATTATGTATTAAATGTAAAGAAAAAAGCAAATCGGTTTCAGATAATGTGGGAAAACAAACACACTGTGTTCTCACAGCTGCATGCATGGGCCATGTGATTCAGTAGCCAAGATTGACAATTTTCCGATACTTGTATCTTGGAACCCGGAATGAATGTCATGTCTAGTTAACATTCCCCTTTATTTGAGGCATGATTTTTCCATTAGTTTAAATTTCTAGTTAAAAATGGCAGCTGCTATAAGTTTGGGCAACACAATTAACTGCAGAAAAGCCACTGGGGAGCTTCGTGAGATGGCTGATCAACATATGCACCTTGATGAGTTGGAGTTGTTTAATGTTCCTGTGGCCTCTACAATATAGTATAGCTATATAGTATAGTATAGCTTTACTGTTGAAGGATTTAAAAGCTTCAGCATCTACAATGACATTAAGAAGATGCTTTGAAACTAGCAAAATATTTTTGAATACTACCGTATTTACTGTATGGTAAATACTGCCCTAAATTATCTTTTAAAAATTGGGCAACATTTTTAAAAGATAAAAATGTTTGTTATTGTAGAAAAACTTATTTTAATATCTGTTTGCATGTCTCCAGGTTCAACTGATTCCTGGCAGTTGATAGATGGCATTTTAAAACTAGCTTTCTTCTTATTGAATGTTGAAAGGGATTATCATTTTTCTTTCTGTCTTTTAGTAATCATTTCCTACCCAGGTTTGCACACTGAAATTCTCTTAAGAGTAAAAATGGAGAAACTAGAAATGTATTAGCATAAAGTATTATCAGGTAGTGGTCAAAAATTGGCTTGTTGGATCTCTTCTTTTGATTTTCACTTCTGTTTCTGATATCTGGTGGCACAGATGCCATATATATATTAAGCCAAGAAAGCTAAATTGCAGCATAAATATAAGAAGTACTTCCCTTCATCCTGATGTTCTACAGCACCTACAAACAGGAGATTTTTCCCTCTAGGAACAGACATTTACCGGTACTTACTCTATGCAGTGCAATCTATAACCAACTAAGATTGTAAGTCTGATAAAATCCATGTTACATCACAGAGCTATCAATGAAAGATAAATAAAAGAAACCACCCAATACATGTTGATTTCTAATAAGACTAAAACATCTCCCAAGAAAGAAGAAAAAGGAAAGATAGCCCTTAAGTGTGTGTTTGTGTGTGTGTGTGTGTTTGCACAGGCTTTAATGGTAGTAGTATTCTAATTCTAATTGCTATTCAAAAATTAAAATATAATGTCTATAGGCCTACAAAATATAATACATAAGGGAAAGTAATGAAGACAAGAAAGGAAAACGAATATATTAAGTTCCAAGTTATATAATCTCACTTCTATCACTTGGCATACAGAGAGAAAAAAGCAGTTTCTGAGATCTGTCACTGCCTTTTGTGTATTTGTCAATTACATAATAAAACCTAAGAGGAAGCCCAATAAACTTCTGTGATTCATTTTAATGGTCTTCTTTCATTTGTAGAAAAGCTTTGGATCCAACATAGGCTTGTACTATTCATAGAGGAAGGGAGGCTGTTGATTCTCCATTTCCCCTGAAGATGCTGCCTGCTGAAAATGTGCTACCGGCAGCAATAAGGGACCTTTCAGATCAGCAAGAAAGATAGTGTTGAGAGGCAGGAGGAGAAATTGATGAAAATCCTCTCTTTGTTACAAGAAGCCTCTGCTAGTTCACATGGAAGACTAACAGTGCAGGCACTGTTAAAATCATACCATCGAAATGTTAGCAATTACAAATGTTATTTGGAAACATATTATTGTGTCTTCTTTTTCTCATGTTCGGTTTATCTTATTTAATGTACCCAGATAAGACCACCCATTCATTGACAGGCCTAGAGAACCCAAGATTTAAATAAATGTTCAAAAAATCTGCAATCCCATGTTCGCACTTATCTCTGCCAAAATCCCAAGAAACTCAAGGGAGTTACTTCTGAATAATGCATAAGCCAACACTCTTAGTTAAATAATTAAATCATTTTCTCTGGAACTTTTCAGTTGTAGAAATCTAAAAGTAAGCTTGTATGACTGCTGGGCTGAAGCTTCATCCCTATTATTCATTAAGTGATGATCTGGGAATATGTTTTATTTAGGAAGCATTCACTTTTGACACCTAACTGTATTGCATAATTTACCAAACCAATGGAGAAAAGGATTGGAGAAGAGGAAGAGGAAATAAAAATATGATCTGTATTTACATGCAAAAGGGAATTTTCACATTATACCCGTATAGATTCAACTTCGGGGCATGAGGCAATGGAGCAGTAAGTAAACAAATGAGAAAGAGAAGTACTGATTCAATGTAAAAAGGAAATGCCCTGTGTATGTTTGACAGTGTAAACATGACTAAAATGAATTTTATATTCCCATCGGTGTTAGTGAGTCTCCTTGAACTCAACAAGTCTAATTTGCATAGGACTGCATTATGAAACACAAGTAAGATTTATTTACAGGGTTTCTTTCAAAGCGTTAAGATCATAAAGAAAAATGTTTTTGACAGAATAGTTGTAGCTCAGGGATGAACTGTGGGTCCTTGGTGCTCTGAACTTGGTTGTTTTCTTGCAAACGTTTCATTACTCAACTAGGTAACATTGTTAGTACTAGAAGGAAGTGGGAATAGATTTCTTTTTGTATACTAGTGAAGCAGCCTCTAACCTTTTGGGCATCGGACTGGTTTCATGGAGAGATTTTTCCACAGATTGAAGGCGTAGGTTTGCATGCTGCCTGCATCCCACAGATGGGGTTTTGCTTGTTTGCACGGCCTGGTTTCTGGCACGCCACGGCCCATTGCCGGTCCAGGGACTAGGGGTTGGAAACCCTTATACTAGCGGCTTGCTCTGTCACTGTTGGTGGGAAAGTTTATCTGCTAATTTAAAAATGGGTTATCTGTTTTAATTGTGGATGGATATAAGGTATTTAAAGTATTCAAATGTAATCATTTGACGTGGTGACTCAGTGGCTAAGATGCTGAGCTTGTCGATCGAAAGGTCGGCAGTTCAGCGGTTCGAATCCCGAGTGCCGCATAACGGGGTGAGCTCCCATTACTTGTCCCAGCTTCTGCCAACCTAGCAGTTGGAAAGCACATAAAAAATACAACTAGAAAAATAGGGATCAGCTTTGGTGGGAAGGTAATAGTGTTCCGTGCGCCTTTGGTGTTTTGTCATGCCGGCCACATGACCACGGAGACGTCTTTGGACAGCACTGACTCTTCAGTTTTGAAACGGAGATGAGCACCGCCCCCTAGAGTTGGGAATGATTAGCACATATGTGCGAGGGGAACCTTTACCTTTAATCATTTGCCAGAATATGGAGGTTTCCTACATGATTCCATAAGTTGATTGCTGTTTTCTTATCTAAATATTTTATCTACATGGCATTTATCACCATAATCTGCATTACTCCTGCAGGTGTACAATAAAACCCATTAGGACAGATGGTGCACTCTCATTATCTCCTAAATGCTCTCCAACAAAGTAATTTTTATTAGCTAATAATATTTTTGATTATCCAGTCATAATCTAAATAAAATTAAGAATGCAATAAATGCCCCTACTTAAGTTTGCTAATAGGCTGAGTAAAGAAAGCCAGGCTGAAATTAAATCTGGTCACTATTGCGGATCAGTAGGAGGTAGCATTTGAGAATTCACATTCATCATGTTGTGAAAAGGGTTACATTCCTCCTGAAAGAAAGCAGTCTCACAGTTTCAAGATGCCGTTGCTGGACTGAAAGATAGTGGTTTCATAGAATGCATTTGGTCTGTAGTCTTCTATTACTCTGATATGCAAAAAACAAGAAATACAAAAAAGGAAATATTTTTTCTTACATACAAATAAAAACATCAACATTTAACTTTGAACATCCAAAATAATACTGGCCAACCTTTCCATAATGTAAATAGAAAGCCACTTCATAGGCACAGATTCAAAAACAGGGGTCTTCAAGACTGCAAACTAGAGATGGTAACTTTCCCTCATTAAAAAAAAACTTTTTTTTGCTAACCCTCTTGCTCAGTTAATCTATGTCTGCCTTTGTGAGTTATTGGGGAAGTATAAGGCACAACTGGATGAAAAAGAAGAGTAAAAGCAGAAAAAGTGGAAGAAGTAAACATCAAAGGAAGAACTGGCCTGGTGTGATGGTCTGCTAGTTCGTAAATGAGGGAGATGCTGAAAGCAACATAGGAGAAAAGTTCAATTCTTGCTAGCACACAGTTGGCACTAGTGAGCCCTCAAAGCTGCAGCTTGTTGTGATCCACCTGCAGCCTACAGAGCTGGCAGCAGAGTCGGACAGTGAGAAGGCTGGGGTGGAACATGGGCCAGTCCTGGAGTCTGGGGAAGGCTCGGACAAGGGCTCTGCATTGGAGGCAGAGAAAGGGCCATCTGGGAGGTACATGCTGCCTCCAGAGTCAGACCTCAGAGAGGCAGAGGAACAGGGGACCCTGTTCCTAGTATGCGCATGCGCAGAACTGGCAGAAGGCAAGAACAGTAAAAACAAAAGGGACAACTCGGGAGTAGGTCTTGGAGATGATTGGCCCCTCCCATAAGACATAAAGGAAGAGCAAAGGCACGTGGGCCTTTGCAGGAAGCAACGTGGATGGTGTCAGTTTGTACTTTGAAGCTCCGTTTTTGACTCTGTGTTTCCGTGTGGCCTTGCCAAGATCATTGCCAATTAGGTCTTTGGAAGCGTGTCAAAGAAGATAAAGGTGGGTGTTTACCAGCCTTATCTGAAGGACTGTGGCAGACTTCTGTTGGACTATTTATAAACTCTTGGTGATTCAGCACGTGCTGTGAATGAAAGGAATTCACAGCCGTTAAAATAACAAAAAGGGTTTTTGGGACTAATTGTGTGCTTTTTACTATATCAGGAAGCCTAGGTCAGAACACAGCTGTCATGGTGGAGCCATTTGGCAAAATGTCAGTGGGGAGAAGAGAGTCTCAGCAGAGTTGCGTAGGGTTAGAATGTCACCAACTGTCATCTGTTTCTTCCAAGAAATACAAACCTATGGAACTGGTGATTGATGTGGTTGCTTGACTAGGTCAACAGAAGAGGTGGTCAGAGAAAACTGGCAGCAAGGAAAAAAATTGGAAAATCAGAGGAGAACCTGAAAGGCTACTGCCTCTGCAACATTTGGCAGTTGTTTCATCTGTCCCCTGTTGTAATTTGCCTGTGTAGAATCACCCAGTGACTTATGTGAGAATGGTGGCCATATAAATTGTAACTTGTGTGAGATGGGTGGCCCTATAAGACCATTGTGAGATGGGAGACAGGGAGGGGGGGAGAGAGAGATACTGAGGCAGTAAAAAGCGATATTCATCCATCTCTCTAACTTCCAGAACAGCATTGATTGAAGTGCATCGAACAGGGAGATTTAACCAGGGCAGATGGTCCCAAAAGTAATCTGATCCAAATCATGCAATGCTTGAATTGCACTTGGAAGAGAAGGGAAATATCTGATGCAGCACCTAAATCAGTGGTTTAATCATCCCAAAGCATTTATCAATTGTGCTGCTACATTCTGCCGAAATAGGTTAAACAGTTTCCTTCTTATTTAGCAGATTATTTTTAAAAGATTTCAGACTTAAAATTGTTAATTCCCAAAAAATGCATTGTCCAAAAGGAATCCATACTTTATTATACAATACTCTTAAGCAACAGGCTCCCTGGTAAATTACTAATATATTACAAAATTATCATTGTTGAGAAAGATAGACACCATAACAACTAGTAATAATGTTATTTCGCACAATACAACCACACTTGACAGGTATAACACCTATAAAATCTTGCTGCAAGTCTTTTAATGATTGTATCCAACTGCTTCTTGTAGATCATGTTGCTTTAAAAATTAAATGCACTTTTGATATTCATATAGTACAGTATTAGTTCCCTGTGTGTATTTAGGTAAACTACTCTGTGACCAAACATGAAGATGGTATCAAATTATTCAGGATAATGGGTTTTAAAGCAGAATAAGAAAAAAAATCAATGAGAGTAAGAATCACAAGAAGAAATAAGGTTTTCTGTAAGCAATTCAAAACAATGTATATAAAATATATTAAAATTCTTTGAAAAACAAATTTAGGTTGTATTAGACCAGTGATGGCTAACCTTTTTGCTATCGCGTGCCAAAAGTGGGGATCATGCGGGGGGGGGTCATGCATGCATGTGTCCATACCCATAATTCAATGTGCCCCACCCCCTGCATATGCGCGCGTGCCCCCCCGCACTACCTCCACTTTTGGCACGCGATGGCACAGTGGGCCCTGTAGGCCTGTTTTCTGCCCTCCCCAGGCTCCAGAGGCTTTCTTGGAGCCTGGGAACGGTGAAAAAAGCCTTACCTCCCCCTCCAGAGGCCGGAAACAGCCCATTTCCCAACTTCAGATGGGCCCGGAAGGCCCGAAAATTAGCTGGCCAACATGCTGGAGCTGAGTAGGGCAACGCTCGTGTGCCCACAGATATGGCTCCGCGTGCCACCTGTGGCACCCGTGCCATAGGTTCGCCATCACGGTATTAGACCATTCATTGGATTAACTAAACTGCATTGGCAAATACTGTACTATGTATTTTTCCATTATTTACCAAATAAATTTGAACTCAAAATAGTTCTGCTGATCATATACATAGATACATATATATATATATATATATATATATATATATATATATATATATATAGTGTTTTTCTATTGAAGCACCTGGTCTACCCAATATGGGACGGAGCATACTGCTTCTCTCTCACCTTTCAGCTCCAATCCAGGAGCCCTCAAGCAGTCGCATTCACGACAAACCATTTTATACCAAATTTATATTTGCTGATAAAGAAATAAAGGGAGACTAGTATAGATCTATTTCAAACTATTTAGGTCTCATCAGCTAGCCATATCCTTACTCAGATTCAAACTTGGGCTGCCTGCATATTAGGCAGTTGTATTAATCTCTGAGCCACAAATTCTCCTCCCTTTATCAGCTTGAGCCAGGGGAGAGATTAAGTGTTTTTCTATCGAAGCACCTGGTCTACCCCAATATGGGAGGGAGCATACTCCTTCCCTTTCGCCTTTCAGCTCCAATCCAGGAGCCCTCAAATAGTCAAACCATTTTATACCAAATTTATATTTGCTGAAAGGGAAGCAGTATGCGCCTTCCCATATTGGGGTAGACCAGGTGCTTCAATAGAAAACACTTAATCTCTCCCTTATGGCGAACTTATTTTCAAATTATGCCAGATAATGTTAGTTTTGTCTATCTTATGACTTGTAGGCCTTTAACTGCAAATGTTTGGGAAGCATATTAGTGGTGCTTCTGCTGCTGTTCTGATTGTGCCCAGATTCTGATTGTGGCTGTTTGTTAGACTTGTTATCCTGGCATTGTTTCAGGAAAAATGAACTGTGAACAATTTCAGCCTCTGAAGAAGTCCTGTTTAATAAATAAAAATGTTAAGCCTAACCTAAGGGTAAAGGTAATATAGGTGTGAAATGCATGTTATTTAGAAAAGTGAAATGCTGGATGACAAAGCTATATGTGTGTTTATATAAGGCTCTTTAGGTTTGGTTTTGACTTGAAACTATCTAAATTGGCTTCAGATCAGATCAATATTTTTTTTTATTCCAGGAAGAATGGAAATAACATTTTCACACTACAGCAAGCAATACAGTACTAATTTCAAACATAATTATCTCATGCTTGAAACTAATGTCTATAATAATGACTATTATAGACATTCTACACATATAAGAAATATTATTATCTAAATTGCTTTTTAATATCTATGTAAACATAATTTCTCATATTTAAAAAAACAAGACACACACTTGAGGGGAGGATAACTTTGTTCTCCTTTTTTCCAGCTTTAATTCTACATGTTGCTGCTGAAAATGGAAAAGATTGGATTGAACTTCTGTCAGAGGTACTAAATTTCTTGTCCAAAGATAGCAAGAAACTTTGAAAAGATTTACATGTAAAATATGTCAAGTTTTGATATACCGGTAAATTGGTTTGCTTGAAATGCAAAGAAGTTTTTCACAGCTCTGATTGTGAACAGCCTTGTAATCTCATATGTTAAAATTCTGTTTTGATACCCATCACATGCTTACTTGTCCATTGGAGTTGAGCAGCTTATAAATTCAAAATTAAAAAATACTGTTCATTTATGGTTCAATAGCCAGGTAATCTTGTACTTACACCTGTAATTGAACCTGGAATTATTGTCATAAATTGGGTGACTGTTTAGTGGGTAATCATGTGACTGCAGTCAATTTTATACATTTATTTATTTGCCAAATCTGTGTTTTTGCTGGCAACTGGCAACTGGCAAAAAGTGTCGAAAATCTCAGTCACGTGACAGTGGCATACTGCAAATGGTCATAAATGTAAGCCGGTTGCCAACGCCACAAAGGGAGGGCTTTAATTTATTATAGTACGATACTGAATTATTTTTATCACTGAATGATAGTTTAATTATTTTGAAAGCTTACTTTTTGCACACACAAAAAATGTCCCCAGTTACACAAACCATCTTTTAAAAGTCTATAAAAACAAATTGCCAAAATGAGTATTAGCAGTAACCAATTCGATATGCACAACAGATCCTGATTCAAATTTTTAAGGTATAAAATGTCTCTAAAAGAATTGTACAGAAAGTGTCATAAAAGCACATAAAATTATGATATATAAACAAGGCTTTTCTAAATAACATTTGTAAAAATCATTGCCTGACTGCAGGGATGCTGGAACAGGTAGAATTTGGAGGACTGTTTGTCAGTTCCACGTATTCAGCATCATTATAAGTTTGAACAGTCACTGAATGAATGGTTGTGAGGTGAGCGCCACCTCTAAAGTGTTCACATTTCAAAACAAACTCTTTCCCAAACAGCAAGCAAACTGTAACATCTGCAAATGCAAGCAGCTTGCATAAATTTAATATCTAGAAACCAGTAGTGGGTTCCTTCCTGGTTCTGCCCGGTTCTCCTGAGCTGGTAGCGGTGACGATATGTCACCGAACCGGTTCTGCCCCCCCGCCCTCCCCCCCCCCCCGCGTTATTCTTATCTTTTATTTGGCCCCACCCCCCCAATCTATTGCTGCCTCCTGAGTCCCAGCTGATGGCTAGAGGGAAAAAAACTGTTTAAACTCTTGCCGCGGGGCTTCAAAGGGCCGCCCTACAGCTAATCAGTGTTAAAAGAAAACAAATGAGTAGATCAGTGCCTGCAAAAATACATGAGTAGATCAGTGCCTGCAAAAATAAATGGGTAGATCGGTACAGCTCTGCAAGCAGTTAAAAGCCTGGTAGACCAGTACCTCTGCTAAATCCTAAATAATTGTCACATGACCATCAAGCCACACCCACAAAATAAGCCACACCCACAGAACCGGTAGTAAAAAAATTTAGAACCCACCCCTGCTAGAAACACATTTTTCTTTCTGCATGAACATTACATGTTTGAAAGAGGCTCCATGAAATAATGCTATGTAAATTTACATCAAGTATTTTTTTGTATTCCTGTATGCACTGCATTACTGCGGAAGGTGGAGGTACAGACTCTGTAAAGCTGCTGTCAGTAATCTTTTGGTACCCAAGCATCATACAGAATTGGGGAAATTTTGAGGTTTTTTTTTTATGGTGATGTGTATGCTTTAATCTTTTAGTGTTATTTTCCTCCATATTTTCCTCTCGAAGTGTCAGGAAAGTTTCCTATCTCAAAATAAGAACAGTCAGTAGTTGCAGCCAGAAGATGCCCTGAATGCTATAAAGGAGACCTTGAGGGCTATAGATTGCTAATGTCTGATGGAAGGAAGGGAAAGAAAAAGCAAAATGATTATAGGGCTGCAGGAGAAATACAGTAAAGTTAGATCAAAGTGAGCAAGGATTTGGAATAGGTTAAAGAGGTTATATGTTGCAGGTTGTTGAGAAATACTTTAAACAAATAATTCCCTTCTGCCTCTTTATGATGTTGCTCTATTTCATTGGTTAGGAAATGCTTCCTCTTGAGTAGTGAGATTGCCACATGATGTATAGGCGATTTCAGCAAGTATCTGCTATCAGTTGCTTAGTCACTACTGAATAATAGTCAAGATATTTTTAGAACTTGGTTTCCAGGGTGATGCTATGGTGAACTTTTTGCTCCAAAGCACAGTGCTAAGTTCTGACATCTCTGTATACAACACTGAATTATTAGATTTTGTTTTGGCCTTTTCAGCTGTATTTGGATTGTAATATAATTTGGATTTGAGCTTTCCTGGGATGTATGCTCTCATCAATATTTGGCCATATGGACTTACTTGAAAAAGGAGTTTCTTTTAATTATCTATATAAGTTCCAGTCAATCATAACAAACAGAAAATTTAAAATGGCAAATTTGATCACAGGAGCTAATTTTTTATACTACGATTTCTAATAAAGTGATATAAAATAATGTTCTGCCAGGGGCCCGTTTAATAAACCTATTTAAGCTAGGGGTGGTGTAGTGTGGTAACTAAGAATGTGAACAGGGAATTAAAGGCTTAGCTACCAATGCATCTGGAAGCTTTAGGCAAGGTCCTGTTTTCTGCTATGTGAAAATAATAAGATCAGTCTAACTTTTGCTGGGCTTTTATAAGAATTACTGAGTTGGTAAGTGTGAAGCTCATTAGATATTTGAAACTTGTAATATACCTTATTTTTCAGAGTATAAGACGCACCTTTTTCTCCCCCAAAAGAGGGTGAAAATCTGGGTGCATCTTATACTCCGAATGTAGCCCTGCCCAGCTTCGCAAATGGAGATTTCAGAGAATGAAAGAAGCCTCTGAAAGAAGCTTCAGAAAAAAAGCCTCTGAAAGGCTTTTATCTAAAATAATATGGCAAGCAACAAAAGAAGAATCAGTAAAGGTTCTAACCAAACTATGTTAACAAATCCGGAGAATGACACAATAACCAACAGATCTGAAGAGGTTAATCTACATAGCAATACCAAAGAAGGGAGATTGAACAGAGTACAGATAGTCCTTCAGAAAAAAAGTCTCTGAAAGAAGTTTTTTTTAAAAAAGCCTTTTTTTCTGAAGCTCTGTTTTGGAGGCTTTCAGAGGCAGAAAAAAAAGTTTTTTCTGAAACAGAGTTTCAGAGGCAGAAAAAAAGCAAGGCACAGAGCTCACAACCAACGAACCTGTTGCTAAAATTCACCTCTGGAAATAGCTGATTGGGGGTATTCCGGGAGGCAGATCTACCTGCCAATTAGCTTTTTTCTTATTTTCCTCTCCAAAAACTAAGATGTGTCTTATATTCCAATAAATACGGTAAATGGTGTTGATACACTAAGATTTTTGTTAAAGGTTGTGAATATTTTTCACCACTTGTAACTGTCTTAAAAGGGTTGTTGTTTTTTTTCCCCTGTTCAATTGCATTGTTAATGTAGTTTCTGATTTCTTAATTCAGATGCCAGGAAAAAACGAGCATTCAAGCCAAATAAGCAAAGGTAAGTCAACCTATTTGATATTAACCTTTACAGTAAGTCTGTTATACTGTTAGTCAGGATGAATAATATGTGTTACATTCATTGTTACATTATGCCTGGTGGTACCTTCTTAGACCTTAATCCTTGTAACTACTATCATAGTATAGTGATTGGATCACAAGTTTACATTATTTTCTTTATCCTCACAAGAACAACTTGTAAGAACATAAAAAGGCTTCACATTAGATCAGAACAAATGTATACTTTATGCAACTGTTTCCCCACAGACACCAGCCAGATACATTTAAGAAGTCTGACTTGTATAATGAAAGAACGGTAACCACACTTTCGTTCCTGTTCTACTCTAGTTGATATTAACTACAAGCTATTCTGGGAGGCTATAAAGTTTAGAATAACAAATACCCTCTGCTCTATTAAGTTCTCTTTTCAGTAAAAATATGTTGATTTAGCTTAGCTAGGACAGATTGTCCATCTAGCCCAGGGGTATCAAACTTGCAGCGTCACAGCGGTGTCACATGATGTATCGGGACTTTTTCTCCTTCACTACACCGGGCGTAGGCGTGGCCAGTGTGTGACGCATCCGGCCCGTGGGCTGTGAGTTTGACAGCCCTGATCTAGCCCAATACTATCTATTCCAGGAGTAAGAAATATGATACCAACTTGCACTGCAGTTATTTGCCATCAACTGGGTTAGCTAATGGGAGCTGAAGTCCAAAATATTGGGGTTGGAATGGGACTTGCAGTAGGTCTTCAAGGATATGGACAAAGTTTTTTCTCCTCTTCTGCCACTGCAATGTGATTAATTTTAGTGAAGATCCAAGGGGATTATGCATTGACTGCTGAGTTATGGATTCTTCCTCTTCACTCTTCTATTTCTGATTAAGTACTTCTGATAAAAGATGTTCCTATACTTCATCTTGGCAAGGTTATATTAGTCTCTGCATTAGACTTTTATCTGCTTAATACCATTCTTTCCATGATTGTGCTTATAAATGGTTTGAAACAAGATGGTGTGAAATTATGTTATTGCAAAAAGCATTAGGAGCTGAAGACTAAACAACATGATGATAGTACAGTTCAGTGGTGAAATCCAATTTTTTTTACTACCAGTTCTGTGGGCGTGGCTTGGTGGGCATGGTGTGCCTTAGTGGGCGTGGCAGGGGAGGGTTACTGCAAAATCCCCATTCTGGGACCAGCCAGAGGTGGCATTTGCCAGTTCTCCAAACTACTCAAAATTTCTGCTACCGGTTCTCCAGAACCTGTCAGAACCTGCTGGATTTCACCCCGGTACAGTTGAATCTCCATGTTCATTGAATACGGATCCTGCATGAGTGATGAAGAGGGACACATGTTTTTAGTCTTTCAGTAAATGTCATCAAAGTAGGATAGTTTGTGACCTTTGTGTGCATCTGCGTTTGGCTACTCTGTCTTGACTTCAGGCATCTGTGTAATTATTTAGGCACAGAAAACATCTGACGGGAATTTGAAAGAAGTTATGCATCTGAATACTATAAAAGTTGTACAGTCTATATTTCTGAAACTGTGCATTATTAATATGAACATTAACACAAGATTACCAGAGATTGTTCCTGATGTGATTGTCTTAGAGCCGTGATGGCGAACCTATGGCACGCGTGCCACAGGTGGCACGCGGAGCCATATTAGTGGGCACGCCAGCTCAGCTGATTTTCGGGCCTTCTGGGCCCACCAGAAGTAGGGAAACAGGCTGTTTCCTGCCTCTGGAGGGACGGGGTGGGTGGGGAAGGCCCGTTTTTCTTTCTTACCTGGCTCCAGATCCTGCCTATTTATCTGGGAAGGGCGAAAACAGCCTTTCCCACTCCCTTGGAGGCCCTACGGAGGCTGAAAGGACCCATTTCCTGACTCCCGGTGGGACAGGAAGTGACGTTTTTTGCTGTCCCTGGCCTCCAAAGACTCCTAGAGAGGCTCCTAGAGATTCCTAGAGGGGCTCCTAGAGACTCCTAGAGAGGTTCTGGAGGCTGGGGACAGCAAAAAATGTCACTTCCTGTCCTACCGGGAGTCAGGAAATGGGCCCTTTCAGCCTCCGTAGGGCCTCCAAGGGAGTGGGAAAGGCTTTTTTCGCTCTTCCCAGATAAATAGGCAGGATCTGGAGCCAGGTAAGAAAGAAAAACGGGCCTACCAGGCCCTCATGTGCCAGGAGTGGGGGGGAGGGGGTTGCGAGTGCATGTGTGTGGGCACGTGCGCGCATGACCCGCCCCCGCCCCCCCTCTCCTGGCACGCGATGGCAAAAAGGTTAGCCATCACTGTCTTAGAGCAAAACACAAACATCGTTTTTCCCCTTCATTATTTGATGAAAGGTTGAATATTTTTAAGAGAAGGTTACAGGCAAAATTGGAGAAGCAAAGTCCCTGAAAATCTTTCTGGGCAGCAATGAAGCTTTAAATGTCTCATTGATTAATGTGAAAGCTGTTTTAAAACATTGATATAAATGTTTATTAGTAAGAGCCCCTTTCTCTTGATCTTAGTAATAGTTGAAACAAGGGCCTAGGTGTCAGGTATGGCCTGGGAAATGAATTGGTGGATAAGATGAATAATTTCTTTGAGCTGTCTTTGGACCATTGAGATATTCATCATGCTTGGATTAAAATGTAGAATGCCATAATTAGCACGAATGGTTTAATGTAATTGTATCTACAGTATAGCAATATTGACATTAAGTCCCTCTCTAAGGAAGATGGGTGGTTAAGAAGTATGATGGATGGATGGATGGATGGGAAGGAAGGAAGGAAGGAAGGAAGAGAGAAAGAGAAAGAAAGAGAAAGAGAAAGAAAGACATCAGGGCAACCTATTGGTGCAACTAATAATATGCCAGCATACAGCTCTTTAGGTAGAAGAAATAAATACCTTTTAATCATTATAAGTATAATTATCTTCAGGATCTGATGATTAACCGGTATTGAAACAAGTGTGAAGAGATCATTAAAAGTCCGATAGATTCTATTATATATGTTAAGGAAATCATCATTCTTGTAATGATGGAACGGTGTGAATTATTTTTGTACCTGTGAGACAAGTTTCGATTGTTTTTTACAGGGGCATAATGCATCCGAGAAAATGAGTAGCGTTTAAAACTGTTTATTCTAAATGAAATAGTAAATTACCTTAGGTTCATTGAACAAATACTTTAAAAATCCAATTCGCTATACAAATTCATGTAAAATTACATGTGTATTTTTATTGTATCTTATTTTCCACACTATGGTTTGTGAATTGGATTTTCAGTAGTTAATAAGGTTCTGGCACTATTCTTTTATTTAAATGGAAAACTTTTTTCTTGCTTTTTTCAGCCAGTTTCTTAGAATTCAGGAGATACTCATGTATGCGTACATTATTTGAAAATTCAAGGTGTTTTTCAGTGGGCTATTTACAATAATACTGAATTCACTTAACTATTGTTGACATTGTTTATTTATTTCTATTTACAGAGCTAAGGGAAATAATATTTGTCATCCAGAGTCAGAAGAATTCTTATCATTTGAAGAAAGCTGATGATCTTAAACGAAGTATTTTAAAACAGGCTGCCTCTTTGGGAAAGGTACACTATTATGCTAAGTATATTTATCTTTCTCCTTCTTTTACTTTTGAAATTTGAATTATAATTCCAGGATATGTTTTTCATTTAAAGCTGAAAAGATTCATCTCTACAACAGGATAACAGTTGACTTCTAAGCTTCCGTTCATATATTCTTTAATTATTTTTTAATGTGATGCTTATGCTATTCGATTTTTCCTTTGTTTTGCATGATTTTTTTCCTCCTCATTTAGGCACATCATGCAGATTAAAATTCATACCTGAGTTTTGTTTAATAATTGATCATAACAAGGTCCTAACTTATTAATATGTATTTCTTGCATGTTGGTTTTTACTGACAAAATAGATGCTAAATTCTTAATTTAAAGTCAAATAGAATTTTATTTACATTGTTGCTTTTTAAATAAAATCAAGACTATTTGGGGTTCATGGGAGTTAGAAGAGCTAGCTGCAAGTTAACAAGGTTAGCTCTGTCACGGTAATTAATTGATTACAGGAAGTCCTTGTTTAGCAATCCAATTGGATTGGCAATTTAGTCACTAAGTGCCAGTCACTAAGCAGAAAATCACACAATCACAACAGGTTTAGAATCTTACCTCCCCTTTAGTTGTTAAGTGAAAGGCTATGGTCACTAAGTGAAACATCACCCGATCATGGCTTATGATTTTATTTCTGCCTTCTCTGTTAACTTTTCTTGCTTGTCGCAGCCAGTTGTAAACACACAAATGGTGATCACATGACCACAGGATGCTGCAACATTGGTAAACATACACTAGTTGCAAAGCACATGAATGGTGATTACATGATTGATGGGCATGCAACAGTCATAAATGTGAGGATTGGTCACAAAGTTATTTTGTTTACACTGTTTTAACTTAGAACAGTCCTTAAACAAGGCAATATGCAAGCAAGGACTCCGTGTAAAATCCTCTGGCAGGCTCCAGCTACTGCCTGAAACTGACCAGATTTTAATCAGTTTCACTTTGAATGCTTTTGTTGTTCTAAATGTTGGCATTGAGACAAAGTTACATTTTTATAATAATCCTAATTGCAAAAGGTTGCTATCGGAGGAAAATGCTATCTCTAACTATTTATCAATAGATATATTTTGAAACTATAAGCGAGAAGGTGATTGATAACTAACAGCAGTTTCAATTCTATCAACACGACAAGGAAAATTAATATTGCAACCAAGAGAAATTATCCCTGCCTATGTAATTTTTTTAAAAAACAAATAAAATTCATGAAAAGTCTGGAAAATGGTAATATGTCTGATATGATTTTCATACATTGTTTTGTTTCTATTTTCTATCTGCCTGATATGCATTTTCTTGTTTCTATCTGGATGTTTGTACTTTCTATCTGATTTGGTATTGGATTGTTAATTTTCCTGCACTCTATGTTACTGCAGTATCCTTGAATTGGTTGACTACAATATATTTTCACAAACTAATGAGTAAACAATAATAAAACACAGTGAAACTTTTTTCTATTACATTTATTTAGAACTTTTAAATGTACTGTTACAAATAGTACATCTAAGAAGAAGAAAGAAATGGGCTGTATTATTGTTATTCTGAAAAGAACCATTATATTGAAGAAAGACATTTTTTATTTGCATGATAAATAATGATGAATAAAAATTAGAATAAGATATTACTATCACATTGTAGCCACTATTAGTGACTTCATATAGAATTGTTATATTCTCTGAGGTCCATTCCATATGGGCATACCATCTCTTCCATGCACATCAAGTAAATTAAAGAATTTTGTTCCTGACACGAGAGGAATTGGAATTGAATCAAATAACATACATTTTACATATATGAGATTGTAGCTTCATTCCCTGAAAATAAAAATAATCAGTAGATGATGGAAATGCACATTGCCTAAAAGTTCTTAATTAAAATATAGAATATGTTTCCATATTCTTTCATCCATGTATATTCTTTTACTATTGGGTGAGTGGGTGGGTGGGTGGAGAATAAACCTGCATGTGATATGTTATATAGTAATTATAATGAGAAAATTACTGAGAAAAATATATAGGAGAGAAGTGGATTACCATTTTGCCCTAGAGTAATTTCATGTTAACATCAGGAAGTGGACTGAAATGAAACCTTTGTAATATGCTGTTCTGTGGGTTGGTCATGCAGTACATATTTATTTTAGCTTGTATTTATTTTATATATATTATATGCTACAATGCAGAGGTCCCCAACCTTTGCAGCTTGATGGCCTAGCTGGGAGAGGAGAGGGGAACCGGGCTGTGCAAGTGATTGGTCGGTATGCACGTGTATCCTTGTCCTGTTGTGACCCAGGCCCAAATAAATAGTAGGAAAATCAGTAAGTGAAAAAACAAACAAACTTTATTCCTGGCCTAACTCTCCAATTGTGTAACTTTAATTTTAATTTTTAAATGGGGGATTTTAACTGTCGGGCCAAATTGTTTAATATATTTTAAATTGTTTTTTAAATTTTGTATTTGATGTTTTTTACTTCTGGCTGTTCAACGCCCTGAGTCCTTCAGGAGAAGGGCGGTATATAAATTTAAATATTAAATTAAATTAAATTAAATTTGAACAGCTGAGAATTACTTCATTCCTAGCGTCGTTCAACTAAATTAAAGCAAATTCCTCCCAACACAAATTCCTCAGTCCTATCGCAAAACTTGGTCCAATTAGGCAAACTGCCAAAGGCCTTTCTTGGCAAACGTTCAGAAGTCACAGATACAAAAATAAATACAAGACTTAGACGAAGAAGAAGAGGAAGCTACCAACCTTGTTTTCCGGCAAAGCCCAAACGCCGTTGCTGGTCTGTTTTAAGTCTTATGGGAGGGACCAATCATTTCTTGGCTCTACTCCCGAGTTGTCCTCTTTGCTTAAGCTGCTCTTGCCTTCTGGCAGCTCTTCTCATGCGTGCATTAGGAACAGGCTCCTCTTGTTCCTCTGCCTCACTCCTATCAGTCTCTGGAGGCTCTGGCGTCCGCACCTCACTCCTCGATGGCCCTCGCCCCATCTCTGCCTCTGACGCAGAGCCTCATCCAGGCCTTCCCCAGCCTCCAGGACTGGGCCATGTTATTCCTCAGCCTCCTCGCTGTCCAACTCCGTTGCCAGCTCCACAGGGTGCTGGCGGACCACAACTGCAGCGGGCCTGTGCACATGCAGCTGCAAGTTGAGCTATGTGCACATGCATGTGACTCGTGTGACTTGAGTTATGCACGTGCACCAGTCTTTGTATGGCCCAGTTCTGAATAAGCAATGGTAGTGTGCCTCAACTCGGGTTGGAGACCCCTGCTATAATGTATTTGGAGAACAACAGTAAAAATATTGTGAAAGATAATAATGAATTCTAGCTAAATGCAGACTAGTACTTCTTCATCAATACTAGAAAAGATGGCTGGGACAAGGGGCAGAGGAGGACACAAGGCCACAATGTTTGTCCATAATTCATAATAAAATATGGATAAATTTTAAAACATGATCTGCAGCATCATATTTTTATTACTTTTATATGCAAGTTCTCTTGGTACATGAATTTGTGTTAGTATTGAAGCATGAGTCACAATCTGGTTGATTCTTTAACTCACACTAGTTTGATGAGCAAGTGGCAGTTAGCTAAGAGGACACAACTCCGTTTTGTGCACCAATAACAACTCTTATTAGTCACAATTGGTCCAGAATAGAACAGGGGTCACAGGAACTTATCAATTTGTTCATTTCATCTCACTATTTTGACAGCTGCGCTGGTTTCTTATTAGCCTTGGGTTTAGTTCAAGGTGCTAGTTGTCACCTTTAGAGATTTACATGACTGGAGGTCTTGGTATCTTTCGGACTTCTTATCTTCCAATACAATTTGGAAGTGCAGGTTCTCTTCTAATTTCTACTGTTAGGGAATGTCATCATCAAGACTTAAAGAAGAAATCCTTTTCAATTCTTGTCTCTTCTGTGAAATAGCATCCTGGAAATGTGAAAGCAATTCAAGTACCTTTTAGGGAGCCAGAGCATCTGGTCCATATTGAAAATATAATGGAATATTAGAACATGATTAAATTGAACATACCTCCAATGTTGTGTATTGTGAAGATGAAATAGGAATTGAAGTCAGGAAAAAAACCTTAAAATAGTAATTACACAGTAGTTGATTTAAAGTAATGATCCCAGCTTCTACCCAAGCTTTCCAATAAGCCAATGAATTTTACCACAGTAGAATTTTTCCAAGGAGTGAAATATTCATAAATCAAGTCATCAAAACTCAATTTACCTCCCAATATGGCCCAAAGATTTCTTGCCACCGATATTCCTGGAAATAAAACACCTTTTTTTCTACATGTTTTTTGCCAAGATCACTAAGAAAATAGATTATAACCTTCAACTTCTCTGATAAGGAATAATATTCCATTATATTTTCATTCCACCAACAGGTGGCTGATAAATATTAGACCAATGGCATTTTTGCAAATGAGATAAATTAAAACAACCTTCCTGAAATGATCACATTTTGACAACTCTAAGAAAAAAGGTTGAAATCAGTATTTTTCAAACTTGGCAACTTTAAGATGAGCAGACTTCAAGTCCCAGAATTCTTCAGACAGCAGGACTAAAGAAGTTGAAGATATTGAAGGCAACATCTTAAAATTGCCAAGTTTGAAAAACACTGACTTAGATATATGGCTTCCTAGAATGAAATATAAACAGTTTTATGCAGATACATCTCCAAATAACCAGATACCTTCAGCAAATAGGATAAACAGCTGTTCAACTGAGGGTTTTTAATGATTAAATAGCTGTCAGTAGGAAGAATCTAGATAGGCATAATTCTTGTAATTTAAGAAATATAAGTGTTATACTGCAAAATTCCAGGAATCTATTTGGAGTATGGCAACTTTTTATTGCCTTGTACAACTCATACCAATATAAATAGTTGAGGGTGACTTCCGGTTGATGTCACAGTGAGATCGGACACAAAGAGTGGGTCTCCGCACTCCCATGCTGAGTTCTCACCATTGATGGGCTTCGAAAGGAGCCAAAGCTGCCCTGTAGCACACTCTGTGAGACCGTGGAGAGTCACAACTCTCCTGCTGGACCCCAGGTTTTTTTCCCCTCTCACCCACAAAGAGGAGAAGAGGCAGCCTAAATATTGCTGCCACGAAGCTGGGACAGCCGAGGAACACCTAAGACTGTTGCTGGAGTGGAGTTAGTGAACAGTGTCTGGAACTGGGTGGAAAGATTCTTTCTTATTTAAAACCTAACCCCAAAAGGAAATAATCCAGGAAAAGAGAGGCTCACAACTATTTGCTAAAGCATCGACTAAGCACTTTGAGAAAAACTTCAGAATTGAAAGAAAAGAATTAAAAGGAAAAAAGCAAAAAAAAAACCCTTGTTAAAAATACAGAAAATTGGACTTTTAAACTGAGCAGGCGTTGTTCTGGAAAGGCATTTTAAAAATAGTGGAACTATTTACCTAAAAAACTAACTTTGTTTCTATATTTTGAGTTATTAAACTGGTTAACATTGAAATTTAAACTGAGAGTGCCATCTGCTGACGAAACGAAAGTATAACATACTCTTAAATCCTGGAAAATTCTGACAAGGATATGTTTTATGCACCTATGTCGTAACTACTGGAGATTTAAATATGAGAATAAGGAAGATTTTTTTCATTAAAGAGACCCCTGAATACTATGATACAAGATTGAACGCATAAAGGGGATTTAAGGATGTTCTGGAAAGCTTTTGGAATTATTTAAAGGAACAGATTGATTAACTATGGAATACAAAAATTGTGAACATTGAATTTTTTGGGGAGTGACTTTAGGCTTGAATATATGATTTTTGGATTACTGGACAAGAGCGGGACTTATTAAAACAAGATGAGATGTTACATCAGGATGAAATGAATGGAATTTCGGAATAAATGGCATCGATGTTTCAAAACATCAAGGGCATTCTAATAAGAAACCACAAGAAGATTAAGAACATAATACATGGAATGGATGAAAAACTGGGAAATATTATACAAAGAACAATAAGTGATCAAGATGCCCAGGAAAAGGAGGAGCCAATTGAAAGAGTAGATGAAAAAGCAGAACAGATTAACCAGCAAACAAAACAAGATGACAAAAAGGAGACAATAACAAAAACAATAATGACTGATTAAATAAACCAAGGGGAAAACATTTTAAGAGATTTAAAAAGGAAACCGGAGATGCAGGAAGACATTTTTGAAAGGGAGACAGGGGTAGGGGTAGATATTTTGGAAGCTAGATATTGGCAAAGGGCAGAGATGGGAGAAATGTTTAAAATGAATAGTCAGGTCGTAGAATGATGCAGATAGGGATAAAGATCCAAGAGAGGAATATGGGAGGCAAATTAAAAAACAAACAATTAAAGCTTTAAAATGGGCAAGAGATGACTGATAGAAAGGATTTGTTCTTAAATATAATGGTGGCATGATTAAAAGTTAGAATAGGGATAGAAATAAGAGAGAGGGGAAATATGAGTATACACATTTGTATACAATAAGATACAATAAGTAATAAGAGGGAAGATCAGAAATTGAATGATGGTATTATTATGTATGTTTAAACAATATTGCGATTGGCATTGGAATAACATATTGAAACATTGAATTAAATTAAATAATTGTTCTGACCTAGGCTTCCTGAGTCAGTAAACATAGAGCAATCCCAAAAACCTCTTTTATTGCAAGAGCTGTGAATTCTGTTCATTCACAGATGAATCCCAAATAGTTGTAGAGTCCTTCAGGATAAGGCTGATAATCATTCACCTTTATCTCCCTTGACATGCTGCCAATGACCTAATTGGCAAAGCCACACGGAGTCCAGAATCAAACAGAGCTTCAGACTTTAAACTGAACAGAATTAACAATGTTGCTTCCTACAAAGGCCCAAATGCCTTTGCTCCTCTTTTAAGTCTTATGGGAGGGGCAATCTTCCCCAAGCGCTACTCCCGAGTCGTCCATTTTGTTTTAACTGTTCTTGCCTTCTGGCAGCTCTGCGCATGCGTGCAATGGGAACAGGCTCCCCCTGTTCGTTTCCCTCATTGAGGTCTGACTCTGGAGATTCCTGAGGTAACACGTACCTCCCAGATGGCCCTTTCTCTGCCTCCAACGCACAGCCCTTGTCCGAGTCTTCCTCAGCGTCCAGGACTGGCCCATGTTCCTCTCCAATCTCCTCACTCTGTCTAACTCTGCTGCCAGCTCTGCAGGCCACCAGCGGACCACAACAATAATGAAAGTTTATAATTTAATACAAATATGTATATTAACACTAGAACTACATAAGCCTGAGGAATGTAACAAATATGATTAATATCACTATTTTTATTTGTACTAAAATGTATACGTAGATAGGGATAAAGATTCAAGAGAGGAATATGGGAGGCAAGTTAAAAAATGAACAATCAAAGTTTTAAAGAGGGCAAGAGATGACGGATAGAAAGGATTTGTTCTTAAATATAAAGGTGGCATGAATAAAAGTTAGAATAGGGATAGAAATAAGAGTAGGGGAAAAGACAAAATAATAAGGAATATTAGAAATTGAATGATGGTATTATGTATGTTTAAACAATATTGTGATTGGCACTGGAATAACATTGAAACATTGAATAATTAAATAATGAAAGTCTATAATTTAATACAAATATGTGTATTAATAGTAGAACTACATAAACTTGAGGAATGTAACAAATATGATTAATAGCACTATTTTTATTTGTACTAAAATGTATGATACCCAGATGCCACACTGTTCATGCATTGATATGGATATATTGTAAAATAAAATAAAAAACTTGAAAAAAAAGGTGTAACTGCTTGCAGTTAAGCTGCCATCCTATTTGATTAGTTTTCAAAAGGATTGTAATTTGGCATTTGTGCAAAATTAGAAATATTATGGTCCTGGAAAATAGCAAATTCTACAGTATCTAAAATTGATTTTTCAGTTTGAATTTCTAGAGATGGTTTTATTCATTACAATCTGTTCTATACTGCAGTATCTTCTGCAGATCTCCCAAATCTACCCTTATAAAAATGTATCATAGATTTCTTTTATATCCCTATTTAGAACTCTCTATTGTATTAAAAAAGGACAATCACAAAATATATATGTAATGATGAAGTAAGCACTAGCTAATTGCTTGCCACAAAATTGTTTTTAAAAAGTATGAATAAAAGCTGCAGGAGAAATGTTAAAAAATGTGCACATTTTTATACAGACTCCCCCTGCTTTTTGGGGGAGGGGGGAAAGGAGCAAACTCATAAATCACTAGGGAAATTGGCTGGAATAAACTTATAAAAATGATGAATAGGGTGGATATAAAATTGGTAAGAGTCAGCCATTTGCAATATACTATCATAGTTGATTCTTGTATAGCCATGAATGTGAAACAAGAAAAAACTGTCCTTTATTTAAAATCTGTCCAGCCACTTATCTGCATGTTCTCTATCATCCAAATATAAAATAAACAGTAAAGATATTTTTACTAAAAGTAGTAATATACAAGATACAATTGTGAAAATAGCACTTCATTTTATTAAAAATAATCATGGATCTCAGTAATGTATATCTGCATGGACATACATATAGTTAAGTTCACAAAATAACTTTTATATTACTGCTTTTATACTATTGCTTAAAAAAATATACTCGACTCAAAAATGGGTATCAAAAATCAATATGTTGATTTTTAAAAACAAAATAAAACAGTGTATTTAAAATATGATTCACACTCTCAATCTCAGGTCAGAATTTAACTCCTGAGTGGACTATTGCAACTGTCCAATGTCTTTTAGTGCCAATCAAATATATTCAAATTGCATTAATCAAACCTGGAGATGCATCTGATACTAAAAAAATATATGCATGTCTTAGGTAGGTAGGGTTGCCTGCAGATAGGATTTTTAAGCTAAATAAATGTTCTAATGCATTTATAGTGGGATTATACTCCTAATAATATCTGCACATTCAGTTTTTGCAAAACAATAAAAATACAAAGGTATTCTTCTTTTCAGATCTATGGATAAATGTCTTCCATTTAATTTTTATTGTTTTTGAGCCTTTTATTTCCAGGTTCACTGAGTGTTCAAAAACAGCATTTTGCCTGTGCATTGTATATTAAAAGAATAATCAAGTTTAAGGAATTTAATAAAGGTAGAATTGCAGCTCAGTTGCTTTTTCACAGATCTCAGAAATGCTGAGGTATATCCTTTGGGATTAGCAGCTGAAATATGCTTGTACAACATTTATGCCTGATATTTGCATTTCATTTACCTTCAGGATTCTGTGCATACTCTATCAATGCCAATATTCTAAATATCAGTGGATCAGAATGTAACATTTATTTTCAATAAAGTTCCTATGTAAATCTACTTACTTGAATAGCTAATCTTATTACTTATTACTATTACTGCTCCTTAGAAAATTCTCTTTTGTATTTAAAATTATTTTGATATTTATGAATAGGAATGTTTAATTTATGGAAAACATGAAACAAAGTATTCCATTTTTAACTCTGTTAAAGGTGTTCATTGCTCTGTGGTTCATGAAATGTGTTTTCTTAAAAGGAAATGCCTACCGTTCTGCTTACTCATCAGATGGACAGACATGAAGGGACATGGACTATTTTACCATTAATGCATGAGTAAGTGTAAAAACAAGGTATGATATTGTGAACTACAGGCTCTTGGAGTTGGAAGGGATCATTTAAGCTGTTAATTTTCATCTCACTGCTGAGTTCATGAATCAATCTCCTCTTGAAAACATCCAGCAAAGGAAAGCTCTCTTCCTTGATAATTGGTTCCATGTCAAACTTAGCATTAAGATTTTTTTAGAAACTGCCTTATACTGTAAAAAGAGCATTATTTTGTGCCCTGCATCTCTGTTGATAAAAAACAGATCTTGGCTTTTCATATGACAATTTTTCAGACACTCAAAGCGTGCTGTCATAGTCCTTTTCAGTTTTCTTTTCTCAGGGGTGAATATGCCCACTCCCCTCAGTCTCTGCTGGTAAGACTTAATTCCAGAACTTTGATCATCCTTGCAGACTTTCTTTTCATGTTCTATAATTTTTCTGCATCTTTTTCAAATGTGTTGCCCAATAATGAATATGGCTCTAAAAGTATAGCTTGGCCAGTGCAGAAGATAACAGAATTGTTTCTTCTGGTAATGTCAAACTTTTATTTCTGTTAATGTAAATTATACTTCTACTGTATTGACTTTGCTTTTTCAACTTGCAGTTAACTACAATCGTACCTCACCCTAGTTTAATGAAAGGCTGTCACTGAGCAATCTTTGTACAGTCTTTGTCAGTGAGCATTCTTTCAAGCCAACTGTGGCTCCTTCCAATGGACTTCATCCCGCCTTTATAGACTGTTACAAGATACTTTATCAAATGCTTTGCTGAAAATCAAATTATATTATATCCATATTATTCCTATGATTTACTAAACTAAAAAAATTCAATTCCCCTAATTGAAAAGGGAAATAATATTAGTGTGATTACTTCTTGATAAATCCATATATACTTCTGGCAACTAATAAATGGTGTTTTGAGGTGTTTACAAATGGTCACTTTGTCATCTGCTCTATAATTTCCCCAGGTATCCATTACTCTATTTCAACCTTAGAAAAAGACAGGAAACAGTTTACTTCTTCTAGCTATCTATTTCTTTCCACTTTCTCAAAGATAATGGATAGAAATTCCTTTAGTCGCCTAAGATGCAGTCCATCAGGCTCTGGAGATTTAAACATATTCAGGGTCAGTTGTTCTATGCCTTGTTTTCTGTCAGCTTTCAGGTAAATCTTGCCCTTCAGTCAACTCTTCACAGTCTCCTGACAGAATGCACTTCAGAGGACACTGAACCAAAATAGTAGTTATGCTTGTTCTTTGCTACACCTTTTACCATTTTCACTTTGAACAGTTGAAACACTATTCCATTAAAATTTAGAATGTAACTGAAAAGGCTCTTTCTTACTATCCTTCATTAATCTCATTCTTGTTCTGAACTTTAGCTTTCCTGATATAATACCAGACTATCTGTATATGCTTTTTTTGTGATGATTTTCCACCTCCTATATATATATATTCTTTTTTATTTTCAGATCCTTATTAAGTTTTTGTGTAGCTTCTTCTAGTGTAGTTTCTTTTTTGCCTCATTGAAATTATTTTCAGTAGTACTTTTGGTATTTCATTTTTAAACACTCTTACCAATCATGAATTTATTTTCCCATTTGCATCTTCTAATATCTGAACTTATTGATCATTACTCTGAATTTATTAAAATCCATCTCTTGAAGGCTAAGATACATGTTTGCTTACATTTAGTTTTAGTTTCCCTTAATGTCCAGAATCCTTCCAATGTTCCTACTATTTTCAATTCATCAACTAAATCTCTCCTATTTGGTAGGATCAAGTCAAGAATAGCAGATCCCATTATACCTTTCTTCACCTTTTGAGGGAAAAAGCAATGAGCAAGACAGCTCCTACATTTCCTGGAAGAACCATCCTTGGCAGTATCTCTCAGTGGATGTCAGGTAATTCTAAATTCTAAGAAATTCTAAGTTCTAAGATCTCTTGGTTCTTTGAAAGATTGGCAGTTTGGTTTAGAGTACATCATCAACATTTTTTCTTGGTTTTGTGATTGGCAGGAGACATCAGCAACATCTGTTGTTATTATTCCTCTATTTATTTTGGTCTAGATTCTTTAAGTAAGACCAAGTCCATTCCCTTGGATCTCTGTGCAGTATTTTCAATATTTAGTGAAACTTTGCCTCCTTTTCTATAAATTCTGTTCATTTTGAACAAGCCGTGTTCATGAGTTCCTCTGCTCAATCATGAAAATCATCCCAGTGGTCTCAGTTATACCATACCTATTAAATCATATGTACTAAGCTTATCTTGTTTGTCAGTCATAGTCTGAGCATTAGTATATAGAAAATAAAGAACATGCACTGAACATAACAAGTTTAATAATTATTTATTTCTACAGTATACATAATATTAGGAACATTAAGTTATATATATCCTCAATATGCTTGCGTCAAGAGGTATTCTAAAGCTTAGTATATGTATATAAAATCAAAGGATCAGAGTAAGATACCAGCCCATACTACTGTACACCCAAATTTATAAAACTATTAAGTATTCTTATGATTAACAAATAAACTATCATGATATATTATTGTATGAAGGGGGGAAGGTTAAACCTACAAGTGCATTTATAATTCTGACGGGCTTTAAAATAGTCCATTAATAATTCCTGTAAATGGACATAAAATCAAATTTGTAAACTTCTGGTCTATAGTACATGAGTTGAAACAGAATGGAATGTTGGAACTGCTGTAGAAATTATAAGGAACTCCAGCTAAACGTAAGATGTTTATTTCATCGGTGGACAAACAGAAAGTTGGTATCCTGTTACACTAGCTACTTCTGTAATTAGCTATTGTGCTGGAATATTATGCTTCCCCTTTCTAGTCATCTTCTATGGACTATGAAAGTTTTGGCAGCTTCTCCATCATTTGTCTAATCCATGCTACCAGACATTAACACATGAGTCACTCAATCAGACAGGTCCTAGAGTAACCAATTATTATTGACTTTCTTATCCTTTTACTGATAGCAGCACATCCCCTCTGCTTTTCAGGACTCTCACCCTCCAGAGATTGAGAGGCTGTTTCTTCTGTAGGATACTCAAAGACATTTCTATATTCCTTTGCTGTTTTATATCTCCAATACCTCTTGTTTCTCATTTCTCTCTCATTCTTGGGCTACCTGTTCTAATTGGTTATTCTGTCAGTTCTTGTTGTAACATTCAGTTTTTTAGGTTAAAAACTGAAGTCCACTTTTCTATGTGATAGCCCTTCAGATATTTGAAAACTACCGTTATATTTCTTGTGAATCATATTTTTGGGGCTAATCATATCCAGATCCGTTAACCCTTTCTCATAGGACTTCATTTTCAGACTCCCTTCCCCCACCATCTGGGAGTGGGGATCCTTATTCCAATTTTTGTCTTTTTTAAACTGATGCTTGGAACTGGGCGAAGTACTCCAAATGGGGATGGAGGAAAGTAGAAGGGAACACTTACTTCTCGTGATCTGGGCTTTTTGCTTCTCTGAATGCACCCAAAATAACATTTGTCAGCTGCATCACATTACTGGCTCACATTTTATTTTTGTTCGTGTTCAGAACACGAAGATCTGCTGTTTCACTTGTGCTATTGGCAGGTTCTTGCCCCCCAACCTATATTTTGCCTTATATTTTTCTTACTCAGGTGCAGAGTTTTACATTTCTCTCTGTTGAATCCCATTCTATTGAGTTTTGCTGGGCCCTCAAGCCCATTTAGATCCTTCCAAATCTTTCCTGTTTCATCTAAACTGGTGGGCCACCCCTTGAAGGTTTGTATCATCTGCAGCTCTTATAAATTTTCCTCATCCAACTTAAGTGATAAAAATGTTGAAGAGTTGATTCCATGGAAACTGACTGGCTGCCTCATATAACTTTTACCATCTCTACTTATTTACAAGGAAATAATCGGTCACTTGGACAACGGTCAGCAACACAATGCATGTGTGGGAGATGGCATTTTGAGCTGTTCAGATACATATGTCAAACAATCAATATAATTTGCTGTAAAATGGGTGAAAATAGCATCAGCAGTAGATATATTTTTTCTTTATAGTGGGCTTATATGTCCAAGTGTAGTTCGGACAAAGCAGTCATGTTTTTAACATCCCTGAAGCTACTGAAATGAACTTTTCTGAAGAGCATTTGGTGAATGCTTCATTATTGCCATTTTACTCTATTTCATTTTGAATTGTTTATATTGATTTGTCACTATTATTTCATTTGACTTTGATGACTAATTTTATGTATTTCTCAATGTCACTTTTATATTTTGTCCTTGCATTTCTGTAAGTCTGATTGATGCTGAGCTTGTCAGTCGAAAGGTCGGCAGTTCAGCGGTTTGAATCCCTAGGGCCGCGTAACGGGGTGAGCTCCTGTTACTTGTCCCAGCTTCTGCCAACCTAGCAGTTCAAAAGCATGTAAAAAATGCAAGTAGAAAAATAGGGATCAACTTTGGTGGGAAAGTAACAGCATTCCGTGCACCTTTGGCGTTTAGTCATGCTGGCAACATGACCACGGAGACGTCTTCGGATAGCGCTGGCTTTTCAGCTTTGAAATGGAGATGAGCAGCACCCCCTAGAGTCGGGAACGACTAGCACATATGTGTGAGGGGAACGTTTACTTTTTTACCATAGATTTTTAAACGTTGCAGACAGTGGTAGTCCTTTTTTTACTGTTTTTTAAATCACCAAGACTCAATATTGATTTGGTTTTTAATAAATAATATAATGTCTACAATAGAGATAGAGCAAGATTATAAATATTTCCTAATATCAGCAAAAATTCTTGAATCACAGAATTCTTTCTAAATCATGTTTACCATAAATGAAACTTTTTTTCTTTCAGGTTTTCTGTTTCATACAGCAAAAACTCCTCATGGATTTTTTTCTGTGAAGAGGATACAAGAATACAGATTGTAAAACTACTGAAAACGCTTAGTAGATATGACAAAGCTAAGGTGATATTTTAAAAAAACATTTCTTATTGTTTGCCTCCAAAATGTACTACAAACTGTGAAAAAGAATCAAAAACTGAATTAATTTGCATTTTGATAAATCTATGACTATAATAGATGAGAAAGAACAGTTTTCTTCTTATTTAACATGCATCATGCCTAAAATCTAGACCAGTGTAATTAATGATAATAAATTATATACTGACAGTTGCATTATATTACAATTACAGTTTTATATCAACATTATAAGAATAAAATCTCAATTATCAAGATCTATTCAGTATAAAAGACCAAAACTATTATTGCATAGATTTTTTAAAAGAAGTATTTAGCAGGAGCTGAAGTATAGAAACTTACAAGTTATTTTACATCTACTAGTAAAAAATAGTATAAGACATTCTAAAATAATAAGTATTATATATTTAAATATATCAACAACATATTGATAGGAATAATTGTAAGAACACTAGTTAAGGTTCTCACCTTAGTTCATTTACTATTAATAAGAAACTGAGATGTTGGGAAATCTTGCATACATGTGTGAAAGTATTACTTCTGAGTGGTTTCTTATCTGTGGCTAAAATTATACTTGGTCATGGAAATATTCTGCCATAAAGTTAACACCTATTAATTAGCAGTCTAGTTCACACTTATTCATATAGTGATACTTAGTTTGCAAATAGCTGAAGGCTAGGAATATGCATAGTATAGTAAACATATTTCATTTAGAACAGGGGTGTCAAACTGGCAGCCCACGGGCTGGATGTGTCATATGCAGGTCATGCCCACCCTAGCTCCGCAAAGGGGAAAAATGTCATGAAACGGCAAGTGACGGCAACGAGACACTGCAAGTCTGACACCTGTGATTTAGAACAGATGAGCCCTAAAACCAGTACAAGTGGAAGAAGTACACAATAGAATTTGTGTCTGTTACTCTAAGTTGAGATTTTCTGTCCTCATAAAGTTGAGTGAAATTAGTTTTTCTTGGGGTGAGGGGGATAATGTAATAAGCATTCAGAGGACTTATTTAAAGAAAGAGAAAAGTACTCTCTTGAGAAATTCAGCAATTGATTGAGGAAAAACTTTTAACAGATTTTTATTCTTACCTGGTTTTTTTTTTTTGTTCCTGTTTTCCCCCTATCCCAAAACAGGTATTTTGGGGGCGGTTTGGTGGAGTGGGAGGCTTTTTTTTAAAAAAAAATGTTTGACTAGCTTTCTGTAAATTAGATAGTAGTTAGTATATACTGTTTCTTCACCTACTCTTGCAGCATGGTCTGACTCACATATAAGCTGTTAAGCTTATCTTTTGTTTTAGGTTTAGAATAATGTTGGAACCATCTGTTTTTGCACAAACAAATCCATGTCACTTATTCATCAAAACATACTTTTAAAAAATTGATTTGATATTATGTATGAATATATCAAGTAAGCAAAGACTTTTTTTTGTTATCTCTTATTTCTTGGTTAAAAGTTAGTTTTGTCTGCCAGCCAATTTTGCCTGTGCAAACCTAGACTTTAATTTTGCTGAAATGCCACCACTAATAGAACCTCCAATCAACATAACGAATGGTGAAAGATGCAGTGAACTGTGGTTCCTCCATATCTCGAAGGTCACAAGTTTCCAAACCTTCACAATTGGTTTACATGTTTAAGTTTGATAGATGAAGCATTAGTATGATTTATTATACAATTAAGGATGCCTTTACTCTCTGTGTGTTCGTGTACTCGAATAAGAGAAAAATAGTCTTATAAGGTTCTGTGGACCATGTAATAGATCTTCAGGATCTTAGTGAAGTTAAATTCACTAAGCACATTCAATAATATTTCTGTTCTCCCACAGGAATTTTTTTTAGGCAAAGCATTACATGATGATGAATCTACAATTATCCACCATTATGCCTTTGCAGAAAACCCTACAGTTTTCAAATTTCCAGATTTTGCTGCTGGCTGGGCACTTAGTATTCCACTTGTAAAAAAGTAAGATTGAATGATGTAATTTATTATAAATTGTTTTACTGAATAGTTGGTGTTTTTAAAATACTTTGGAGAAGTGATGCTGTTAAGCATTAAAAGTCTTTCCATCTTGGTGTGTATGCATATAAAATGTACTGAGAATCTCTAATCACTTACCAGCTTTTATATCATTTAAAACATTTAAAATCCAGTTTCATGTACTGTAAAAGTGACTATTTCACAAACCTGTGATGTTATATATTTGTGTGTGTGTAAGTGATCAGCAACTAATAAATTTAAACAGTGAACTGGTAAAATTGTGTAATAGGTGTTACACGACTTGTGCAGCAGAACTCTCAGTGCTTTGACCCTGTGGCCTAATTTAGCAGGAAGCTGAAAGAGCATAAAAGTGAAATGATAGGATCAATAACTTGCTCCACTGGATCCTGAAAAGAAAACCGGAAAATGCAGCTTAGCTTTTGTTCTTCATACAAAAAAGTGAAGGAAAATGCAGTAATGCTGCCTCTTCATGAATGACCCATTGTTTGTTTTTAATTTCATTTAACTTGGGTTACAATAAAATGGAACATTAGACATAGGACGGAGCCCGGAGATGATGGGTGGGATCATACAGTCAGACCTTCCTCTTCCCTGCTACACTATCATGGTTTGGTAGATGTCTTTCCTATTGGCTGGTGATGCGCTAAAGAGAAAGAGAAGGCAGCAAAGCTGAAACAATCAGGAAATTATTTAGGTTACTATTATACATTGCCCATGCCTAATGAGGAGAAAACTATTCGGCATGACTCAGAACAAAATCAATAGAGGCAAGTTAAGATTAGGCAGCGGAAACAGAACATTTCATATCGGTGTAGTTTTATGTGAATCAATGAAAGATGGCTACACTTCAACTCAGCTTTGGAAAATGGTCCAAAGAGAATTAGAGACTGATGTTACCACAATATTGACAGGATCACAGCAGCTAAATGTTGAAAAACAGAAAAATAGACATTATTGGACTTTACAATATAGTAGCACAGGTTGAAGTCAAATTCAGAATTTCTATAGCAATGTTCCTCTGATGCCCAACTATAAATCAACATAGCAAGATTGCTATACTCACGTTACAGTTTATCTCCAATAGAGGCATTCTGTCAGGCAACCAGAGGCATCTCCTTATCAAATCGTAGGATTATACCTGGATTGATAACCTGCTTACACCAGGGCTGTTTGGTACAAAATCCAGGATGGAAGATGATTCAAATAATCTGATACATAATAAAATGTAAAGCAATGGAAGTGAAGAATTAAATCAAATGCTGTAATAAGAAATGGTCACAGATAAATAAAACCTATAGAGTAGAATGTATTTATTCAAATTGATATAACTGCCATATCTCACAAACAAGTGATTCTGGGTAGTAAACAGAGCTATAACACAATATATGCAACGCTATGATTATTATTAAAATATTTTAAAACTATAAAAAATACAAAGCTAAAAGAAAAAAATATTCTCGAAGAATGCATATCACAGATTAAACTAATAGATACATAATTTTATATAAAATATAAATTCTATAAAATGAAATATATAAATATTCATATTAAATTGCATATTACCAATTTTAGTTAATATATTACTATTTTAATAACAGCAGGGAAAAGAACTGTTGCAAAAGAGACACTCCAGGCCAGGGATTTGGGGAATATGAGAAGGAGCGACCCTGCTTTAATTATGTTAGTCATAAACTAAGCAGGACAATTGCTTAGACAGGTTTTCAAGATTCGGTTACACGCTACTTAGCAATAACAGTCTTTCCAGAAGTCCAGGTGGTCCACATTTGCCTGCCTCACAGGTTTGAAAGATTAAATATTTGCAGTGAAATACACAAAATTGAGCTTTTTAATAAAGTGTGTTTCATATTCTCCAATTCTGGTGCTGGCACTTGAGATTATTTGGAAAGATTATTCTCATCTGTTTTTCTGGATAGCCTGCTTGCAGATTATCTTCAGCTATGTTGGGACTGCAACTCTTAGTGGGCATGATGAAATGGGAATTCTAGAAGTTGGAGTCCAAGAATTAAATAGTGCCAGGTTGGAAAGGTTGATATACAGCAAAAGTATTTACCTGAGGTTTTGAATATTCCCCGCCTACCTGAAAAAGGAATATTATTAACAACTAAGAATCTTAGGTCCTGAATTTCTTATGGCTTAAACACATTTTTCAAGTTAGTTGACAGTACTGCTTTTTAGAAAGACAAACTATCTCAGCCATCATATAATATGCAATTTTTTAATGGCAAGAATCAAAAACTCAGTTGGCCAGCTCTTTGTGTGTGTGTTTGTGTGCGTGTGTGTGAGAGAGAGAGAGAGAGAGAGAGTGCACACTGCCTTCGAGTCAGTGTTGACACTTGGCAACTGCCTACACCAATTCCTGCTGTTTTCTTGGCAAAGAAACATTGTTTGCCATTGCCTCTTTGCTAGGGCTGAGAGAGAGTGACTGGTGCAAGGTCAACTAGCTGGCTTTGTGCCTAGGCAAGACTAGAACTCATAGGCCCCTGGCTTGTAGCCTGATCTTAAACCACTATAACAAACTGACTGTCTTGATCAGCTGTACTACCCATATATTAAAGTTGAAAATAGTTGCACCCAACAACTAAACAAAGTAGTATATCAAGTTTAAAGAGATATAGCTGACTTTATCTTCAAAGTGCCATGCAGGGTCTGGTTTTGACCTCCAAGGAAGGTTCATCTTGGTAGCTACTTTGATTGCCTTGAGGGCAAAGAAATAGAAGTTCTCCACTATTATTGGAACAGAATAGGCATTATCTATATTCTAAGCATTGTATTCTGTTTCATGAATCACATATCGTTTTTTTTAACCATGGCCAGATTCTATCAAATAGTTTGCTGTAATTCCTCTCAGCCAAGGCTTCTGGTAGCCAACTGTTTATGATGTTACTTTCCCCACATTCTTTTGCAACTATATTTGTATTTTGGTCTGTGGCCGTAAATAAAAGTTATTATTATCTATCAAATAATCATTGATATTTCATCACTTTTAAATTTGGAAATTATACACTATATGTCATCATCTAAGGTAGGGTTACAGAATTACTATGTAATGGTTGGTAACTTCATTTAAAAAGATCAATGTTTTTCCATATATCAGTATTATGTTTTTATTATTCTTATTGCTTAGGCTTGCAAGGAGACTGAAGAATGAACCTTTAAAATCAGATTTTACAATAGATTTAAAACATGAGGTAAGCCCTTTCTGATTCACTTGAATATGATTTGCTTCATATAATCAGGTTCCAATCAATACAAAGAAGTTATATTAATATTTTTGTTCATTATGTACAATAATAAAACTCAGATAAGAAAGTATCAATAATTCCATCTCTGGTAGCAATCCTATGTAGCCAAAAATCACATTATTGTAGGAGAATAGCTGATTTTTTTTTAACCTGGAGATCCACACATCTTTGCTGTAGTATAAATTGGTTTATTGATCCATGCTAGAGGCAAAAGCTAGTCTAAAAGTAGGTGAGGTTTACAACCCCTCTATAGAATTTTGTATTAAAAATACATTAGCTAAGAATAATTGCAAGTAGTAAGTACAGGGATTATGAATACTGTGTATTCATAGCCTGTCCTCTGCAGGATGCCATTCAGTGACTCTTATCGACATACTGCTTTATTCATGAGTTTTTCAAAGGTGAAACCGTGTCATATCATCTGCAAGAAGACAAATGAATGACTGTAATTGACAACTCACTGCTGCAGGTGAGAAACTAACAAGATCCGTGGACTCACGAAGTATGCTGTCTGCTAGGAGCACAGATTATTGATGGGACAGAACAACTTTCAATTATCTCTCCCTGCTTATCCATGTGGGGACAAATGATATTGCCAGGAGTATCTAAAATATCTAATGAGGAAGAAAGATCAAGAACCAGGAGCCTAAGGTATTCCCATTCTTCTTTCAAGTTTCGCAAAAAGGATGGGAAAGAAAAGGAGAATGCTGTTGATGAACAATTTATGAATTGGTTTAGATACAGGAGATATAGTTTTAAGGACTAGGATTGTGCAGAAATTATGGATTTGAAGAGCAAAGAATTATTTTGTATATAAACGGATATACGGTACATGTTGCTCCTATCAGGAACACCATAAGCAGTTGCACCTTTTCCCAGGATTGAATGGCTGCTCATGCATGCAGTAAACATATTTTGCCCTTTGAATGTGGCATAAGATGATAAAAGTCTAATGAAACTGCATTTGCTGAAGCCATGATGAGCTTCAACAGGAAGGCTTTAGATGGAATTCCAAGCAATTTGTGCAGTGCAGAAGGAAATGGGAGTGTTCATGTAACGGGGGCCCTGTTAAAGAGCTCAACCTTAAAATTAAAAAAAACATATAAAATTCATGATCTTCATTGTCTATTGTTTTCAACATATAAGAAATAAAAAAGATGGGTTTGAAATGTTAGTACCGGATGATTTAGTAGAAGTACGAAAGACCCGGTGGGATGTCTCTGAGGATTACACTTCAGCAGCTGAAGGATATAATTTGTTCAAAAGGAACAGAAGCAAATGAAAGGAAGGAGGAGGAGATGAACTAAATATTAAAAGTATTCACATCTGCTCAGAAATTCAAGGAAATGAAGCTGTCAAGAATATCTAATTAAAACAAGTAAAAGAATGTATAAAAATTACATTGTTGTTTATGTCTGCTATTACCTGCCCAAGCAAAAAGACAATATGGATTAAACTTTCCACAAGCAAACTTAAATCTTTCAAACAGGTTTCAAGTAGTGATGCCAAGAAAAATTAATTACTGACATATAATTGTGAGGCAAACTCTGCCAGGCATAGTTATTTCAGGAAATTCCCAGCTTTTCTTTCTATATTTTCCTTCTAAGGGTAGTGTAAGAGATAAAGTATAGATTTCTTGATTTGACATCTACCCTGGCAGGAGGGAGGGATCAAATACGGAGCTAGCTTGGAGTCACTGTGCAACAGCAAAAGGGCTAAGGCCTCCCCCTTCCCCCTCATGTTCCTTGGAGCCTTATCTAATTGTTCCCAGGAGCAGGCTGTCAGACTGGGAAGATTTCTGTAGTATAGGCAGAATATAATAAAGTAGTTAGCTCAAACTCTGCACATGTGAGTCTGGTTGTTTGTACCTGACAAATGGAAATAGCAGGAATACTGGACAAAAGTGATTATATAAAGCTAAATTTCTTTATTTTAATAGAATTAAAGGCTGAGGCGGGTGAAATCTACTTACCTTCCTTACCAGTTCAGAAGTGCATGCGCTGCATGCCCACGTGCATCACGTGCACACGCAGACCTGTGCATGTGCAAAACCTGTGCATGTGCAGAAGGTAAAAAACACTTCTGTTTTGCTTTGCTCCACCATCACTACCACTACCACTTTTGCTTTGCTCCACCATCACTACCAGATTGCCGAAACACCGGCCAAGATCCTACCAGACCAGGCGATCTGGTCCAATCTGGGAGCACTTCACCCCTGGGCTGAGGGTAATTGAAGACTTATCATGAACCAGTAAAGTGGATTTTAACAAATTCAGAGCAATGATAAGTAAAATACCATGGCAGAAGATGGGGAAAGGAAGCCATGATCATGTAGTTGCTAAAAGTTCCAATGAGGTAAAAAATACAAGACATGTTGCTGCACAAAATATCCATGCGGATTTAAAGGGGGGAAAGGGTCTCTGTATCTGAAAGGGCTGATCATGAAGAGAATTGTAGAGATGATTCCAGAAAAAACTTCTAAGAACAGCAAAAGATTCTTATAAGTTTTTTATAAGAGTTAGCATACCCAAATGCTAACAGATGACAAAGTGTTACTTTGTCAGTTTTCTCTGAAGAGAGGATATATATTCAAGCAGTTGTGAAGATGGAAATAAAGATATGGGATTTATTATTTGGGTGTGATGAAACATGGCTACAGTATATTTTCTTCCTTTAAATGAGTTTAAATTCTCAGGGCCAGATTAATTGATATGAAGATTATCTGAATGAATTATATCTATGAGAAAACTTGAAGAGATGAAGTTTCAGATGATTGAAGAGGACAAATATTACTTCTGTCTTGGAGAATCAGAGAAAAACAGGATCCAGGGAACTACAAATAATCTACTATAAACAAACACTCGATCTGACAGTGGTACTTGGGAAGTTTATAGAACAAATTATGTAGTGATTCATTTTAAGCACCTTGAAAAATACGGTAATTATCAGAAAACTGTATTTTTCAGAAACAGTTGCCCAACCAACTTTTTTGATTAGACAATTTCTTTAGTTGGTTGCAGGAACATTATAAAGATAATTACCTTGATTTCAGCAAAATATTTGAAAAAACCCTGTGAAATTCCAAATAACGAACCAGCAAAAGTTGTTCTGGATACATGAGAATTTACTAAGTAGATACCAGGGTCAGAAATTGGATTCCAAGAGTAATGATTTGCTACAAAAACTGCAATTTTAGATATATTGAACCAGTATAATTTCCTAATAAAAAAAACCAATAATTTCATTATCTTTTGCATTTGCCAAACCCTACCTTGTTCACAGTTATATACATCATAATTTAAGGAGATTCAGACAAACTGAAATAAGTTCAGGGAAGGGCAACAAGGATGATCCGTGTTCTATGTAGAATGATTGAAGGAATTAGGCATGGTCAGACTTTTTATTGAAAGACAGGAGGATTATGTAAAATCTTCAAATATTTGAAGGAATGTGACCTAGAAGAAAGCCAAGATCTGTTCTCCTTCATTTCTGATAACAGGATAAGGAATAATGGATTTAAATTATACGAAGGGAGATTCCATCTGAATACTAGGCAAAAATTGACATTAAATCTATAGTGAATTAATTTCCAGAGAGATGGTAGTCTTTATATAACTACAAATTTTCAGGCAGATAGTAGGTAGCCCTATGATACGAATGATTTAGGTTTGATTCTTCTGTTGAGCAAAGTGACTATCATAGCCTCAAAAACCCTGTCATTTTATGATTCTTTGATTTCCCTCAGAAATTTCCTCAAAAATTCAACCTCATCCACTTCAGCATAGAAATGTTCAATAATGATAATTCCAATGCCAGCAGTCTCTACAACTGCCTCTTATGCAGTGAGAATTCCATCCTGAAGGGGAGGAGGCAATCTTTGTAAATAAGGAATATTTCTGAAAAACACCCTACCAAGCATTTAGATCTTTCTTTTTCTTATACATCCTGTTTTATTTCTTTAACAATGTAGAGATTGTAGAAGATTGTGAGAGAAATTCTTTTTTTTTCCAGAAACCAAGTTGAATTTATTCATGAGATATATGTTCAAACATTACTAACTGTTCTTCCTTTTATTGTGGCACTTTATGGTAATAATAGTGTTATTAAAGTAAAAAGAATTGTGATTCACTCTGCCTCAATACAAAGCATTGAAAAGTATTTGATGCCTCGTCATATTTTTCTTGATTTCCTCATTTATGTTCAGTGCTCTATGGCCTTGGATAGAATATAATTATTTTAATGTATTTTAATTACAATCCATTTTTTTCTTGGCACATGCTGACTGTATTATGGATATCTTTAAAATTATTCTTTTCAAAGTGTCTTTTTTAAAAAAAAGAGTTTCTGAAAATAATCTGAAATGGCAGGCTCCTACTGCATTATAACCTAATCCAATTCTTCATCAATGTCAAGTTGCATTTGAATCGTTAATTATTTTCTAAAATGCTGCATGTTTTATATTACATTAAGAAATACTAAATCATTCCACTTTCGGTATAAACGTGATTTTAAAATAAGTCTCTTACTTTTATTATTTGATTGTTTGCCAAATGTATTTGAATGTTAAAAGTAGCTATAGAGAAGCAAACACAACTCTGCCCTTTGTAACCCTCCCTGCCATCTGTTCTTGTCAGTCCTGACTAAACTTATTTTTAATTTGTGTTGTCATCTTCTCCACTTGGGAATAAACAATATTCACCGAGCGTATGTGCTGTTTTATGAGGTAACTTAGTAATATGTGTGATAAAATTAGTAAAAGGGCAAATTTGCAAATAAAGGACTATGAAGATACAGACTCCCTAATTTGAAAAAACTTTCTTTCTTTCTTTCTTTCTTTCTCTCTCTCTCTGTCTGTCTCTCTCTTTCCTTCCTTCCTTCCTTCCTTCCTTCCTTCCTTCCTTCCTTCCTTCTTTCTTTCTCCATTCATCTTACATATGTGACTCTCGGTGGCCTTCAAGGTTAAAACCAAACAATAGCTGGAAACCAAGAAAGAAAGAAAGAAAGAAAGAAAGAAAGAAAGAAAGAAAGAAAGAAAGCAAACATTGCAACAAATAAAACGATATCATATAGTCAACCAAGAGCACAATTAATTCATGTATAATATAACTATTTTAGATTATATATATATTGTATATATTCCTGGAAGGCCAGCAAGGTGGGGACCAGTCTGACCTCTGTGTGGGAATGATGTTTCATAGGGCAGGCAAAGCATTATGTGCTCAGTCTTCTTGATTTGCCCTTACTCTAAGCTTGGCCCTTCTCAACCATGCTAGTTTTCCCTTTCCATATCTCAGAGAAACTAACAATTGTGACTTTTGTCAGAGAAAGAGGTCCAAAGAAAATATTGTTTCTGGGCATGCTCAAAAGCAACATCTAAGGAATATGTCATACATTGCTTCTTCTAATTCCAAATTGAATCTGAGAAGATTATAAAATTTATATTCCCATCTGCATTTTTTCTTGGTCATTCCTTGCTGATGTCTCTTGTGAGGAACATAAGAAGTTGCCTTATTGTAGTTCGGACCATTGCTCTATCTATCATATTGCAGTGTCGAAAGCAGTGTTTTTCAAACTTGGTAATTTTTAACTTGTGTGGACTTCAACTCCCATAATTCCCCAGCCACCATGTTGCCAAGTTTAGAAAATGATGTTCTAGAGCCACTAGAGTGGTTCGTCAATCATAGCATGGTATTTCCAGGCCTTATTGGAGATGCCAGGAGTTGTCTGCAGGATTATGTGCTGGAACTTTTCATCTTTGTGATGGAAACGTATCATTTTCCTTTGGTTGATTTTTATTTTAATTGAGAAGAAAACGGCGCCTTTTTCTGCTTTGCATTTTTTCAGGTTTCTTAGAAAATCTCTAGGGAACATCAAGGGTTTATATAACATTTCTTTGAAAGTTGATAAATAATTTTAAGTATAATTCTCTCTCTGATAATGTATATAGATAATGCATATCTGTTTAAATATGTGATTACATTTTGAAAGATTGCATTATATATCTGGGAGAAAGGGAATGGACCACAACTCACACCGGTGCCTGAATTCTGTACAGAAGACTTCAACTCTCCTAATGGTGTTACCTGTGCCACTACATTCACCAATTTCTTCCCACAATGTGTAAGTACTTCCTGATTGCTTCTCCTGATAGAGAATATAGAGAAAGTATTCTATTCTATCCCATATGTATCTTGTTAGAACTTTCCAAATGGAGAACTTTGCAGGCATAAACAATTTGATAAAATTGAAGGAAAAAGAAATGAAGAAAAAGAAATATGTCTATTTATACTGAATTTTGTCACTGGTTAGATGCAAATAGAGGACTTTTTACTCTTCTGCTGTAAAAGTAAAGGAACCTTACTTTTATAGACAATAAAAGGGACTTTTCCATAGACTTTTCACGCTTTGGGATGAATCTGTTTTTAGCATGCAACTTGCAACTTCTATCCACGCAGCAATTGTGCCTTAACTAAATAGGTAATGTTATCGCTTCCTTTTGCTAATGCCTGGAGCTAGTAAAGTGGATGCTTTTCATTGGCTTTTCAGCATATATCTCTCTATCTATCTATCTCTGTCTTTGTCTTTCTGTCTCCCTCTCTCTCCATTATTTGCTTCGGTACAAAGAAAATGCCTGATAACAAAGGTAACTTTTCAGAAAACATAATTAAAATGGGAGTGGGAAACATTACCAATCTGTTTTTTATAGTCAGTTTCATCATCATTTCTTAATTTCCCTTGTAATCGTGCAAGGAAATCTATCTGATTTATTTTCCGAATCCATTCCAAAGTTGACATTTGCTTTTAAGGGGAGTCATTTTCCCAAATAGGCTAGAAAACTGCAGAATTTGTTTTCTTAGATTCTCGGTACTTTTCTTCCCATATACAAATAGATTGGGGTTTTTTCCCCTCAAGACATTTGAAAGGTTTCCTTGATTCACTATATCTAAATGCCATTTCATGCAAAGAAGGAGAAAAAGCAGTTTGAAATCTGCACTGTTTGTTAATACTGCGACTGCAAATTTGTCTTCTGTATTAAGAAGAACTCTGGTATGTCTTTTATAATCCTAGCATTTTGAGTTAAATAAATAAAGCAAACTTAGAGCCAGATCCTATATGCGCTTACCTACAATGTCATCTACTCCTGTTTTGCATGGAGAAAGAAGAAAAGGGACATTGCAGAGTAGAAACTAGTTCTTCAAGTTGAAATTGAAAAAGTGAGGGGTGGCAGTTCCAAGATGTCACCCATCTCAGGAGTTTGTTTGTTGGTGTATTCAGGTCAGTTTTTTATTCTTGGTATTTGCCTGGTCTAGTCCTTGCAGTTTTCTTGCAAGGGTTTTCTCTTCTACCCAAGGTTGAGAGAGTGACACTCACAAGGTCATTTTACCAAATGTGGGACTAGAATTCACAGTTTCTGGGTTTCTAGCCTGATATTTTAACCACTACATCAAATTGAGTCGCCTCGGATTTAACATCTCCAACACCACATTTTTTGTTCGCAAATTCAGAAAAGAGTGGTTATTGCTGATTTTACCTAGATTGTTGGGGGCAACATGCTGACTCTGTAAACCACCTAGAGAGGGCTGTAAAGCACTATTAAGCGGTATATAAGTGCAAGTGCTATTGCTATTTTAAAATGGGAAAACATAGGATTGGGAAACAACAGGCAAGCAATCCATTTTCTTTAACTCTCATCCATAATCTGTTTGTCGTGATTTGCTATATAGGGCTAATATTACTGGGATCTGCAATTATGGCAATAGGAATGCTGTCATATAGCTGAAAGAATTATAAAATCATTTATATAAAACATTTAAAATGTTCAAATCTGGTATTATAGTAATCACCAGTGAGTTTAGATATTTTTCTTTTTCTTTCAATATGTTTTTCAATTGCTTCTAACTCTTGGTGATTCAGTGATCATTGCTGTACAGGACTAAGGGTCAGTAACTGCTTCTTTGTGTTCTTGTAAGGTCATATTTGTGTCATGTAACCACCTTATTGTCAGTTGGCTTCTTTTCCAGTTCTTTTGATTTGTCCAAACAGTAGAATCTTTTCCGATGATTCTTGCTGTTGCATTATGTGTCCAAAAATACTTAACGGTTAGGCGCATTATTAATGCTTGCTTTTAGCAGCCTGGTTTCACTTCATCTAATTCTGAGTGATTTGTTCTTATTCCAGTCCAAATTATTGCAATTTTCTCCAGCGCCACAACTCAAAGGAATCATTTTCTTTGTTAAGCCTTTCCAGCGGTCATCTATAATAACCAATAGCAACAACTTTGACAACATGTAACTTGGATGTCAGTGGCAAGTGTTTGCATTTTGGTATGTCGTATAGGCTTGTGATAGTCTTTCACCAAATAGTAGTTACCTCCTGTATCAGACCCCAGAATTTCTGACATAATTTCAGTTCTTGTTAATATTGAGCAGCAGTCAGATAAGCGTTTCCCCTTTCTTCATCTTCAACAAGAGATTCCTTAAGTAACCCTGCTTCTACCATCATAATATATCATGAACATACCTAAAGAAACTATTGTTCCAAACAATTTTACAGTAATTCCAAATATTACTTCTTCTATTCCTGCATTTCTCATGATATATTCTGCATATAAGTTAAAGAAAGTGACAATAGATAATCCCGATGCACTTTGTGCCAAAGTTGAATCACTTAGTTCCTCCATATTCCCTTCTCTTATTTTTTGTTATCATACAAATTCTTCAAAAGGCAGATGAGATCTTTTTAAGAGATACCCACAACTTGTTGCGTGGCCTACATAGTCAAAACAAAATTAGACATTTTTAGAATTTCCTTGCCTTTTCCATTATTCATTAGATGCTAATAAAATGATCCCAAGGGCTCCTGACCCTTCTAAACCCAGCTGGTACTTCAGGCAGTTCTCTTTCTGTGGGTTGTTGAAGTTGGATTGTGAAATTCTGGGCACTGTTTTATTTGTGTGTGAGATAACTGCAATGACTAGGTAGTCTGAGCTTTCTTCACTTATTTTGCAAACTTCTTAACTTTCATTTGAGTTTTCACAACAAAGCCATACAGGTAGTCCTTGCTTATTGACCGTTCTTTCAGCAATCATTCAAAGTTACGACTATGCTGAAAAAATAACTTTACAGACCATTTACAATATTTTCAGCATCTCTCAGTCAGTAATCACCTTTGCTGTCCGTAGCGTTATCTTATGTTTGACCTGTGTTTTTTTCTCCCCCCCCCCCCCCCCTTTTTGCAGGGCAAATTTATTGAAGAGAAAGGGATTGCAAGAAAATAAGCTGTTTGCTCTTCTACGCATTTGAGAGCAATGTGATTGCGTTGATAGCAAGAAAGGGTCAGGCAAAGGAGAAGCTGCCTACAGAAATTGCTTGCTGTTTTTTAACCCATCTCCTCTCACATAGAGGAGAGATTAGAGAGGAATCGACTTCAAGAAACTACTGTAAACTGTATGCATAGCATGAATTTGGTTCCAGCCCCAGGCCACAATGCAATCACATAGCTTTTGTTGTGTATAAGACAGTAAGCAGGCAATGGAGCATTCCAAAGGGGAATGGTAGGAATGATTAGGATGCAAACCAAAGCCAAACCTGTGAAACTGGCTAGTCTTGTCTCTTTCCATCCAGAAATCACAGTCACAATCACATGATTTCCCCTTAGTAACCGCTTCATTTAGCAGCAGAGTCACAGACCCCAATTAGGGTTGTTAAATGTGGACTAACTGTATTCCTTTGAAAATAATGTGTTAGCTTTTGGATATTGAAAGTGCATTCATTTTCTTAACTTCAATATTAAAAAGGAAAATACGATTGTTCAGTTAATACACATTTATTCTACTCCCAATTTGGTTTTCTGATTTTATCTTAGCAATATTTTCTGCAACTACTGGTTTGTTTATTTATTTATTTATTTGAGGTGTTTCTCCATTCATGGGTTTGGGTTTTTCCCCCCAAGTTAGTTTCTAACTTTTCTTCATTTACAGTTTTACCAAGTGTCTGATACCCCGGGGGGAGGGGGGGAGGGAGAGAAAAAGAGAGAGAGGAAAAAAAGGGGGGGAGTCCTAGCAGAATCCTAAGAAAATGTGATCTTGCCAAAATTAGTGAGATATGACTTGCTTAACTCCCTCATATTAAAATCAATGGGATTCAACCAACCTTATTTTAGTATAGTATTCATTCACTGCGGTAATTAGACTATTCCTTTTTCTTATTTATCACTAATCATGACTGCAATCTGACTTTCTAGTATAGTTTAAGTGGCAAGTGCTGCCAGGAAACATTTGATTATTTAAATTGTTTACATTTTCAGATATAGAAATGTATTCTTTTAAATATTTTGTGGAGAATGGAATTGCGTTCTTCTATAGTTTTTTTTCTTAAAAATGAATTCATAATTATCAATCTAAATTGAAAAATATATAAATTGAAAAATATATGGAGATGGTAATTTTATTTTTAGGGTGATCCTGTGAAGAAAACGGATATCTTTATTGCTGTAAAAACATGCAGGAAATTCCATGGAGACAGAAGTAAGTTCTGGAGTTAAGAGTATGTTTACATTTTTTTTCTGAAGCTGTTTTTATTAATTTATATAACATCTTGAAAAGTATAGCTAGCCTTTTCATTTAGCATTCCGTTTTTGAATTTTTCACATATAATAAAAAATCACTTGTGAGAAAATTAGTCAGAAAAGAGGTAAGGAAGGAAATTGAAATTTGCATTGAAGGTGCAAATTCACAGTTTTCAAAACAAAACGTATCTTATGCCTTTAGCTTGTCAAGAAAAGATGGGATATAAATCTAACAAATCAATGAAATATTTATTTATTAAATATGTACATATGAGATTTATTTTATTTGTTTATTAAATTTATTCCCATCCATCTCGCTATCACATGACTCTGGGCAGTTTACAATCTATTGGAGAGTTTTCTTTTTTTTGTTAGATACTTTGGATACATAAGACTGAGAATCTAGTATATTCCTAAAAAGAAAGCCATGAATTGACCCACATTTCACTTAAATAATTATGTGATTCTTATTGACATTCTAATGAAAGCCAATAGCATTCTTATTGACATTCTAATGAAAGCCAATAGCAGCCTATCTCTAATGTTGGGTGATAGGAGAAATTATTAACCAGTGATGCTGTATTTTAGTGGAAATATATTTTATATTGTATATATGGAAGTGAATAAAACCTTTGCATAAAATCCCAAAAGTACTTTTCAAAAGGCAACTGGATTTTCTTGGTTTTTTCCTTGAAAATGTTTCACTTCTTATTCAAGAAGCTTCTTTACTTAAGAACTGAAGAAGCTTCTTGGATGAGAAGTGAAATGTTTTCAAGGAAAAAACAAATGAAGTCCAGTTGCCTTTTAAAAAGCACCTTTGGGACAACCATGATATGAGTGATTGAGAATCTCCATAGACACCGTTGCATACAGTATTGTGTTTTATAAACATATACATATTATCTAAATATTAAATATTTACAGTAATTTTAACCAGAGTTTTGTTGAAAGTGAAGATTTTGGCCCACATGAAGCATCGCTTTTTTCTCTTCTAATCACAGCTCTTTGAAGCGTGAAGAGTTTTCCTTTCATCATAACTGTCCTCTTATTTTTTGCATCCCTTCTATGTCAGACAGTGTCTAGTTTAGTAGGCTGTATTGTAAATTAATCTGATGTCCTTCTTTGAAGGAAATTGCCTTCAGCATTTTTCCCTTCAAATCACAACAAAGATGTATTGATCCTATTGTTTCTGTAAACTGTTCTATCAGTGTGATATACACAGATGATAAATGAGTTTCAGACATTACTTTTATCCTTTGATAGTCTTTTTAGGGTGATGAGAGAATTTATTTTCTCGGTACCCAACTATTTCACTCATCACTTGTTTTAATTATAGCAAAGTCTGCTGCTTTTTAAACTCCTTACCTCTTTCTGAAGAAATCCAACCGCAGTTTTACGCTCTTTGCATACCTCACAACCTTTCTCTTTTCCTTCGTGTATTCTCACGCCTGTTTTATTTCCATCACATGCAGCAACCAAACCTCAGCTCCATAATCATGCAAACTATTCCATAATTCGGTTCTATTCATCGTGTCATATGCTTTCTCTAGATCAGTGATGGCTAACCTTTTTGCTATCGCGTGCCAAAAGTGGGGATCATGCGGGGGGGGGGTCATGCATGCATGTGTCCATACCCATAATTCAATGTGCCCCACCCCCTGCATATGCGCGCGTGCCCCCCCGCACTACCTCCACTTTTGGCACGCGATGGCACAGTGGGCCCTGTAGGCCTGTTTTCTGCCCTCCCCAGGCTCCAGAGGCTTTCTTGGAGCCTGGGGAGGGTGAAAAAAGCCTTACCTCCCCCTCCAGAGGCCAGAAACAGCCCATTTCCCAACTTCAGATGGGCCCGGAAGGCCCGAAAATTAGCTGGCCAACATGCTGGAGCTGAGTAGGGCAACGCTCGCGTGCCCACAGATATGGCTCCGCGTGCCACCTGTGGCACCCGTGCCATAGGTTCGCCATCACGGCTCTAGATCAACACACAATGAACTTTTAAAAATAATTTTTGAAAAGCAGAAATGTGGCACACACCTTCCCTGCCCTGACATAAGAGCTTGTTGAATTTTCCAGTTCATGAGCGACCACATCCATGTTTTGATATTTCTACAGCCACCAGCATTTTCATAGTGTTTATTTCTTCCTTTTCGTCCTTTTTTCCCCCTTTGATGCGAACATTTAAAGCATTAATTTCACACTGTCCTGTGCAAACAAGGATTTCTAATCTCAGGATTACTTTGCAAGTCAATATACTGTGGCTGCTATATATCCCACCAACTAGGATAGCGGCTTCACATTCATGTCATTTCGGTGTTGCATAACAACTACTTCATTAGCCCAAGTACTGCAAACACATAAGCTGTCTATGACTAGGACACCATCTAAAAGGATATACTAAATTGAACTTGGTGTGAAGACGTGGCAATGTATTCTAAATGAGTATTATTATTTCCAAATGGTCATTTTGCTTCTCCTGCCTGTGTCTTCATTTCTTTTTAAAATTCAGTACCTATTGTGAAACAAACCTGGGAAGGAGAAGCCACTTTCATTGAATACTACAGTGATTATGCAGAAAGTTCAATACCTACTGTTGACATAGGAGTACCAAATACCGAAAGAGGTGGGTTTTAATATAATATTTCTTCCATGAGTTGTAGCAAGTATTCCACGTGAATGTCTGTAACAATGAAATGCTTACTGCTAATATGGCTTCAAGCTGCAGCCTGAAAAGTGATACTTAAGTGATACCTGCAAACAGTTCCTCTACCTTCTGTCATGTGGGATTGGGCTGAGCAGGAATGGTCAAATATTGGAGTAGAGACCTCCCCTAGCCTAGATGTTTCTCTGCATTACAGCAAGGAAAGGCAATCATATTGAAGCTTCCACGTTACTTTTCATTTATTTTTCTGTCTCTGAGGGCTATAGTAGGCATAGCCATGAAATTAAAATGTTCAGCCCATTTTTGAGAGTTTGGATGCTGGGCTTGGTTGTTTAAAAAGAAAAGAGCTTTACTCTAATTGCATCAAACAAACAAAAACACTGTCCCAAGTCAGCATTTTTATGGGTGAATGATAGCAGAATGATCTGTGCTGCAGAGTAGATGGCCAAGGATTACCCTCTTTTTAAATTGCTATATTAAGGGCAGCCAGCCAAGCAGATTCTGTCTCCAGATTCTAGTTTTGTTTAGATGTTCTAATTATTTGTTACTAAGCTGATTGACCCATACTGTAGCAGGACATACCTTATTTATATATATGTCCAAAGTTTTACTCAATATCTACTTCCCAGTTTCCTTTTTTCTTTTCTTTTGTTACTTTCTAGGTCACTGTGGAAAGACTTTTGCCATTTTGGAAAGATTTTTAAATCATAGTCCTGCTAAAATGCCTTGGTTAGTCATTGTGGATGATGATACCTTGATAAGGTAAGAATTTCAGAATCAAATTAAATTGAATTATACTAGAGTCTGTTATTGTTATTATTATTATTTGCAGGATTGCAGACTCCAGATGAAATGTGAAACATGACAATTCATGATGCAATGAAATTTTGGGGGGATCAGACAACAAATCCAAACAGAACAAATTAAAAAAATCTCCCAAATGATAAATTTATTACTGGACATTTGAGCACGTTATGGCATAAAATTGAATTAGTGTCTAGAAAGATGGCAATTTTGAAATATTACTCTAGCATTGGGATTTCTGAGGATATATGGGGGGAAATGTACACATAATAAGATGGCATTGGTTGCCCAAACAAGAAACTCACTCAAGTAGTGTAGAGTGGAGGATTATGATGTCCAAGATAACAATATTGCTCTTCTGTCTTGGTCATGCAGTAAGCACTCAGCATGTCTGAGCCCATCACTGGAATTGGGGATCTGGCAGCTGCTGTTCTTCACTGAATAGCTATTTTTTTCTGTATGCAGTTTAATCTCCTTGCCACATCATGCTCTGTTTCCATGGGGGAGGGGGGGAGATTGACATAGTTGATTATCGACTATGGCTCATCTTTGGATCACACAGGCTGACAAGCATGAATGTTTACTTGTCACCTAAGGGATTCAGGAGATTTTTAAGAGGCTGTACAATGATTTATATGAAATGGTACAGTTTCCTGCCTGAATGGGGGGTTGGACTAGAACAGTGGTCACCAACCAGTGGTCCGTGAGAAAATTTTGGTGGTCCGCAGAAAAATTATTTGCATTTTTATATTGCATTAAATACTATTTATCTTTTTAAAAAAATCATATTAGTGGTCCACGGGATTTAAAATTATGAATTTAGTGGTCCCTGAGCTCCCAAAAGTTGGTGACCCCTGGACTAGAAGACCTCCAAGGTCTCTTCCGTCTCTGTTATTCTGTTATCATGAGGTACGTTACCAGGTTCTGACATTCTCAAAGTCCAGTTTCCAGGACTCTTTTTGGGCGGGGGAGGGGGGATGGATTGATCCTGGTACACATATCACTTTGCTTAAGAAATTTGTTGCAAAAACACTATTCTCCATTAGCCTAACAGGAAAACATGTTTTAATGTCATATTTTATTTTTCACTAGAAAGGAATACGATTTTCAGGAGAACTAAATCTTTATGAAGGGACGATGCATGACAAATTTTACTAAAAATGATGAAGGCGCTTTCAAGCCTTGTTCCTTTAAAATCTGACCGTAACTATTTGTGCACAGAATGCAATGAACTCTTTTATGCTAGGAGACCATATGATGGGGAGAAAGCCCGGCAGATTTCAAACAGATGGGTTAAGGGAGATTATGCAGAGGAAGAAGCGTCCATAAGGAATGATGGTGTTTATTTCTGGATACAGTAGAGGTGATTTATAGTTTTGACAGTATAGCTGGCTGGTCTTTATCTTAAAATAACTAAGTTTTTAGGAGAGGTCAAGTAGCTCCCAAAGCATTTTCACACAACCGTGTAGAAAAAAAGACTGGATGATACTGAAAGGCTACAAATGACAGAGCTCTTTTTCAATCCCAAAGATTTTTCCAGCTCCCACAGTTCTGTGATTGCAGCAACCAAAGGTGGCCATTGTGATTTAATCACCTACTTACAGTATCTTCCCTCCATCACCTACACTGTCATTATGTCTTATCTAAGTAATAGAAACATCTTGTCCTTTTGGCATACCCACTCATCAGCTTTTCTAAGATATCAGCAGTCTGGTGAAACTAATCAAGACTATTCATGTAAGCCCAGAACAGATGTTTATTCAGATCTGTTTACTATTGTCTGGGTAACAAAAGGAACTCCTGTTCCAAATTACCCTATTCCAGCTTGTCATCTGAGCTTTGACCAAATCTAATGTACAACCCTAGTAAGTATGCGAGTATGTTTGGAAGTTGGGTTCAAAAGTTTTGCAAGCAGATTTTTACAAAAGCAGATTTTTAAAACAACTTTATCCTTCATGCCCCCAAACCTTTCCAAATATTTGGAGGTTTTCCTGAACTTTGGTATTGGAGCCTTGTGGGGTTGAGGGGTACCTCGGACCGCGTACCAGCTCATGGGCAAACGTACTGGAATTGAAATAAAGCTGACAAAGGAGCCTTGAATAAATATATAATTTAATTTAAAATACTTAAAAAGACACTGTGCCTTTAAAAACCACATTAAAAGCAAAGTCTTATCTGGGTATGTGAAGCCAGGCTATCTCCCTAGATTCCTCTCCACAATACCAAAAACAGTTCACAAAAAACAAAGGTTAATACAAAGGTGGACATCTTTGGTGTCGACACATCATCAAGGCAAACGAAGGGCAGCAGCGAAGACTTCACAATAAAAAAGTCACCTGAGAATAAAAGCAGTTCAAGCACCAACGTGGCTTGAGGGTCTGTGTGGAGAAGAATTTCCAGCACAACCTAACCGTTGGCTTGTGTGCTTAAAAACAGCAAAAACACAAGCATCTGTGGGAGTATCTCAGCAGCCGGCGTCTGGAGTCCTTTTCTGCGTCTCCTCCCTTCTACAGCATCGTGCTGGGCTCTGCAGTCTTCTTCCAGCAGTAAACACTAGCTGGATCAGGCCTGACCAGTTGTCAAGGCCCGAGTAGCAAGCCGAAAGGTCCTTGCTTATATTGTGAGCAAACCTGCAATTATCTAGGGCGGGGAAGGCTTGCAGGTAATTGCTTACAGCAGATGGGTTGGTTGAGGCCATACCTCTTTTGTGGCTAATCATGTAGCCGCAGCAACCCTGAAAATACGCGTGACAAGCCTGATGGGCAAAGTCAATGACTTCTATGTTTTTTATTCCAATTGCTTTTTCCATGTATGGATGCTGCTTATTTTGATTCTGGCAAACTGCCTTGAAAAACATTAGCAAGGACCAGGTTTGTAGTTTCCTCAGAAGTCCTGATTGTGAGATTCTTGGGACTCTCTGAGCTTGGTTGTTTCCTTGCAGATATTTCATTACCAAATTAGGTAATATCATCAGTACAACCTCAGAGAACCAAGGACTCCACAGTTCAGTTCAGAACTACAAATATTCCATTCCATTGGTAATGTCCTGATTATAGTATTAAAAATTAAAATCATGGAATACGAGGAATTTAAAACATGGCACATATGATTTAAAATTACATTTTCCAATTAATACAATAGGAAAAAAAATAATCTCTCTTTCCTGTGTTCTTGCATGCTTAATGAATGGAAGGAAATCTGTCATGTTTAAAACCCCATTATATTTGTTAAATTGAAGATTCAGTGCGTCATCCAATAATTGTATTTTATACAAAAAATAAGCATGACTTAAAAACGAGAAATTTACCAAAAGGTATGCCTAATTTTCTGTGAAATTCTACAGTGGCTGTAGGTATAAAATGTAATTCATTTTCAGTACTAAGAATTAATTATTTTTACATAGTCTACACAATATTATTTATTTTTTATTTACTTATTTTATGTGTGTGTGTGTGTGTGTGAGAGAGAGAGAGAGAGAGAGAGAGCATAATACACACACACACACACACTGCCCATCTCACTATCTAAAGCAAATATGGAAATGCCAGCATCACTGTAGTGCATTTTAAAAATTAATGTTCACAATGTTTAAAGAAAAAGAATCTTCACATAATGTGATTATATTCTTTTTGAATAGCTACATTTGGAAAAGTACTAAGGAGCAATTCTTGCATTGGGAACATAGGAAAGATTGTACATAGTATTTTTGGCAACAAAAGAGGTCATATGATGTGAAAAGATCTCACTTTCAGATATTTTGGGGCGGGGGGAGACTAGTGATGAGAGTGGCATGCTCCTCAATCTTTTCCAGCCTCCAGGTCTTGAAGCAATAGTCTAATATTTACTGATGTGTAAACGAATTAACTGATGCCAAACAGATAGGACATTAGAAGAAATCCATTTAGGCGTGCTTTTTTTGGTATTTGGAATATACAGCTTTTGCTGATCTATGATAGCTTATATTTCATGTTCCATATTGGCAACAGAATCACTGGAAAGTTAATCACACAGCCACCACTTCTGCAGAAGTAATTAAAATGTCACCGTTTGATGCCAAATATCCTTATGTACATCACACTTGAATATAAATGTAATTATATCATATAAATTCACCCAAACCTCTTTTCTGCATAATTTAAAAGCTAGTCTATATTACTAGAGCAGAGTGATTAAATTAAAAATAAAACTATACCCACTTGTTATTTATCTTGGTACATATATTATACCTATTGAAAAATGCAATATAGTGTATATTCCCAAAATCAATATCCCACCAACTTCCAAAGACTCCTAAAAATTATCATCATAAATAATAATTCAAACCAATAATTAAACATTTCAGATTTGACATCAAATGCTAAAATTAAAGAGCAATGTTAAAAATGACCTTTACGCAACAAGATATTCAGCCCACAAACACCATAGGGAATGGCAGTGCATTTGCCACTTTCCAAAGCACAAGCAATATGAATTTTTGGCAACAGCCAAAAATTAAAAAGGCCTGCTTCTGTGTCTGTGGAGCTTCTCAGTCATCCAGGTCATAGTTACCTCAAAGATGCTTTTTCAAAAGGCAACTGGGCTGGGTTTTTTTCCTTGAGGAAGAAGAAAACGTTTCGCTTCTCATCCAAGTAGCTTCATCAGTTCTGATGTTGGGGTGCGTGTGGAAGGATAGTACAGACAATTGAGCCTGGATGGTGGGAGGATGGAAGGATAGATTCTGGCCGGAGGGGGCGGGTGGAGGATGGAAATATTATATTCCTGTGCAGTCATCTGATCCTTAGCACTCTCTCTGAAAGCCCATGAGGCCAGTTGGGGGTTTATCTTTGCCCTCAGGGTCACCTGAATCAGAGTGCAATTGATTGTGGAATCTTCTTGGAACTGATGCAAGAGCTGTGTGGTAGACTGGAGATAGGTGTTGTCTTATCCCTCCCCCTCTGTTGAGAGAGTGCTGCTCAATGTTAAAATAAATGGCCTCTTATACCCCTCCTTCTTAAAGGGACGTGATGGCTCAGTGGCTAACACGCTGAGCTTGTTGGTTGAAAGGTCAGCAGTTTGAATCCGTAGTGCCACATAACAGGGTGAGCTCCCATTACTTGTCCCAGCTTCTGCCAACCTAACAGTTCGAAAGCACGTAAAAAATGCAAGTAGAAAAATAGGGACCACCTTTGGTGGGAAGGTAACAGCGTTCCATGCGCCTTTGGCGTTTAGTCATGTCAGCCACATGACCACGGAGACATCTTCGGACAGCGCTGGCTCTTTGGCTTTGAAACAGAGATGAGCACCGCCCCCTAGAGTCGGGAACAACTAGCACATATGTGCGAGGGAAAACTTTTCTTTACCTTACCCCAGGGGTGAAATGCTCCCGGTTTGGATTGGCTCGGCTGATCCGGTAGTGATGATGGCTGGTAGCAATGGCAGCTTGAGGCCTCACCCACCCACCCAACCAGGAAGTAACCTGGTTTTTTGAGCCTCTGCACATGTGCTGGGGCCAAGAGAGGCAGTGGCAGTGGCACTGCATGTGCAGCCTCGGGACATCCGCTCTCTCTCCCAGAGCGCCGCTGCTACCCCAGAGCTTGTCTTCGCCTCTGCAGCCCACTGCCCCTTCTTGCCCTTCTCTTTCTGGGTACAGTGCTTCTTCTTCTTGGGCCACTTCCCCGCAGCGCTTCTGCGCAAGCCTCCCATGAGGAAAAAGAGGGAAAAAGCAAAGCGGCTGGCTGTGGAGCTGCCAGCTTCAGGGAGTGGCCCAAGAGGCAGAAGCGATGCACCCAGAAAGAGACTTCGGTCTTGCCCTGGAGCCACCGCCCGCTTGCCCTTCGCCTTGGGGCCAGGCCCCAGGGATGCGCCACTCCCCAAAGCCCTGGAGATGCCGCCCGCTTGCTGCCCGCTTGCCCTTCACCTTGGGTCAGAGGCCGGGGCCCAGGGATGCGCCATTCCCCAAAGCCCCGGAGCTGCCGCCTGCTCGCCGCCTGCCTCAATCGAGTTGGGGAATGCATCATTCCCCAACTCCGGCCTTGCCCCAGAGCTGCCGCCTGCTCTCCCTTCACCACGCAGCGTGTCCTTACTTTTCTCCCGCAGCTGGCTGCCAGGGAAGGCAAGTCCCCGAAAGTTACCGGAGCCGCTCTCCTTCATGAATATGCCACCGCCATTGCCACCCTGGTCCATGCATCGGCTGTGCAAGCACATACCATTTATTTCATTCATTCATCAGCAGCAGGTTGGGTGTGCGCTTGCGCAACCGGTGCATGAACAGGGCATCAATGGCGGTGGCACATTCAAGAAGGAGAACGGCTCCGGTAACTTTCGGGCACTTGCCTTTCCTGGCAGCCAGCCGCGGCAGAAAGGTAAGGACATGCCGTATGGCGAAGGGAGAGGGGGCAGCGGTTCCAGGGCAAGGCTGGTGTTGGGGAATGGTGCATTCCCCAACCCAGTTGAGGCAGGGGACGAGCAGGCAGCGGCTCCGGGGCCTCGGTGAATCGTGCATCCCTGGGCCCCGGACCCCAACCCAGGGAGAGCGGGTGGTGGCTCCGGGGCAAGGTCAGAGTCGGGGGATGGTGCATTCCGTGAACTGGTCAAAGTGGGTGGCGGCTCCAGGGCCCTGGGGAATGGCGCATCCCTGGGCCCCGGCCCCCAACCCAAAGTGAAGAGAGAGTGCGTGGCGAGCAAGCGGCAGAATAGAAATTTAAAAAGTTTTCCTACTGGGTTCTGTGGGCGTAGCTTAGTGGGGGTCTTGTGACTGAGTGGGCGTGGCTGTGAGTGCTTGTCTTTCAAATGCAGATGGACCACTGAATCTTGTCCTGCAAGGTTTGATCTCCTATGTTGTGCCATGCCCTTGTGAAGTGGTTCTGTGTCTGCTTTTGTGTTTCTCCCCATCCAAGCTCAGGCACTTGTAGCTTCCCTATCCAAGTGGGTGAAACAGGATAGGCAGATTCCTTTTCAAAGGAGACAATCCCATAAAAAATCTGGTACTAAACAATATACAACTTTATTTTATTTATTTATTAATCAAATTTATATAGATACCCATTTCGCCAAAGGCGATTCTGGACAGTGCACAGCAACAAATAAAACAATATAAAGCATAAAAATCTTGTTTTTAAAATCACAGTAATAAAAATAAAGATTCTAACCATGGGAGAAACAGGATAAAAATAACCCCCATTATAAGTTAATATCAGCACCTTGAAACTTGAATTGGAAATAAAACTACTGAAATGTTCCCAAAATGTCAATTTGGTTCATGGCATTTTATAGCAAGTATAGTGTCCAGGTTGTTTTCATAGACAGCCCTGGGTACTCATCACAATAGGGAGATAATAAAACTAGGAGTAACTGTCACTAAAGCCTTCTGCTCTAAGAAGTACTGCATTTGGCAAACCAGCCAAAACTGGCCAGTGACTCCAACCGTTGCTCCAGAAGAATTACATGTTCAGGAGGAACCCGGAGTCCATGGACTTGCCTCTCAGAAGGAGAATGACCACATCCAGAAGTGAATGATAGCTGCCAGCAAAACCAAAGATTACTGAGAAGTTCCATACGGGAAGCTTGTTCCATACATGGCGCTCCCACATAACACCGCTCCTGCGTGAGCTGCACTGGCTTCCGGTGGTCTTCCGGGTGCGCTTCAAGGTGTTGGTGATCACCTTTAAAGCGCTCCATGGCATAGGGCCTAGTTATCTCCGAGACCGCCTGCTGTCACCGATGACCTCCCATTGACCCGTGTGCTCCCACAGAGAGGGCCTCCTCAGGGTGCCATCAGCCAAACAATGTAGGCTGGTGACCCCCAGGGGGAGAGCCTTCTCTGTGGGGCACCTGCCCTCTGGAACCATTTGCCCCCGGAGATTAGGAGAATTCATGACCTCAGTGCCTTCCGCCGTGCCCTCAAAACACATTTTTTCCAACAAGCCGGGCTGCCTTAAGAAGAAATTGTAAATATTTTAATTGGTTTGTTAGTTTTAAATTCTGGAGCCAAATTTATATATATATATTAATTGTTTTAATATTTGCATTTCATTTTTTATTTCTGGCTGTACACCGCTCTGAGTCCTCAGGGAGAAGGGCGGTATATAAATTGGAAATAAATAAATAATAAGCTCCCTAATTTTCTGAGTATAATAGCTTGTGGATGTGGGCGATCAGTGCTGAAAAATCTTTATTCTGTAATTAGATAAGCAAGATTTGGATGTAGTCCTCTGTGAAAGGGGCAAATGTTGAAATGTGTATCCTACATTTACAATGGAAATACTGCAATTCAAGTACTTGCACCAGGTGACAGACCACACAAGGGCTATGATAATGAAATCATTGAAACAGATCTTTATTACAATCACAGATGAGCACGCATCATCAACATCATTATGATTTGCTGCAGACATCAACCCTGAATTTTGTCATTTTTCCCAGTGGGGGTGTAATTGTAGAAATAAGTTTAATGATTCAGCCTGTACAAGAGTTTTATAAAAATAACTTTTGCTTTAGAATATTAAAATTAGGAGAGAACAAGGTTATAGGCCTTTATATTGAAGAAAAGACCCAAAGAGTATGACAGAAAAGCTTATTCTTTTTATATATTTGATGATTATATAGATTTTTTAGAAGCAAAGAGTGGTTTTTTTTTACTGACAATTTTAAATATTCAAAAGACATTCTCTTAAATATTCTGTTTCAGCAACGTACATGTGCTTGCTCAAGCTGATAGCTTCAGGGATTGGGATTTTTTAAAAGTAATTAAATATATTAGATGATATTTCACTATGTGGTTTTTGTTCTAGCATCTCTAGGCTCCAGAAATTACTCAGTTGCTATGACTCAAGTGAGCCAGTGGTTCTCGGGGAACGCTATGGCTATGGTTTAGGATCAGGAGGCTATAGTTACATTACTGGTGGAGGAGGGTAAGTCATTTAAATTATTCAAAGGAGTAAAGATACATAAGAGCAATAACTTAGGTTTTCAGTTGCTTTCATGATGGATAGATTTCTTCTCATACCAGGCTCTGCCACTATGAATGAGATTTTTATAGTCCTGTTGTCATAGAATTTTTACAAGAATATGAAATATAAAAATGTCCTAACTTTGTAAAAAGCAATATGGTAACTTATAGTAGCATTTCAATAGACAAATAAACATAGCCAAAGAAATTCAAAGCACCGTGAGTACAGTTTGAGATCATTTCTGATTTATCAAAGCTGTATATTTGATGGGTCTTTTCCCTGAAAGACTAGAAGATTGTAGCTGTAGAATACCTTCTGTGAAAGGCATGTGGGAGTGAGGCAATTACATGATTTTTCTAAAATATCCATGGTTTAATCCAAATAAGAAAGTTGACAGGTTTTTAAAAATACTGGCTTAATGTCAGTAACCCACAGATAATAAAACAAGAGTTACTGGCTTCTCTTTTTAACCTTGTTGTATTGTGAAAGGTTCCCCCCCCCCCCCCACCTTGAGTTGTATTTGGAAGTGGTATATGATTGAGCATCTAATTTGTCAATAATCCTAAAACAGATTCTACTATCAATAACAACTAATGATATCCATTAGGTTATGTTGACTAGAGACATGGAAGAACATAGAGCATTATGATTTCATTAGGAGACCCAGAGCAGTAATAATCTGTTTGCAATGACTGCTATGAACTCATAATTGCTGTTAGTAGATAAAGCTTTTTATTCAATAATAATGCTTATCTTCTTGATTATTAATTTCTTTTTGGATTTGCCTTAAAGGATGGTCTTCAATAGAGAAGCAATCCAAAAACTGTTTGCTAGTAAGTGCAGGTGCTACAGCAATGATGCCCCTGATGATATGGTAATTGGAATGTGTTTCAGTGGTTTAGGAATTCCAGTTACACACAGCCCTCTCTTCCATCAGGTGAGTGTCATTATATGTAACTAAGTATCTCATGGTTAATATTTGAACTAATATTCCTTCAAACCTAATTAAAATGATACAACAGCTGGGAAATATATTACAAAACCATTCCTGCTTTTTCTTAGAATCTTTACTACTTAGACCTGAGAACAGGGATGCAAGGGCATTTCAAAACTATAAGTGGAAGGCTGTCACTTTGGCAATGAAGTACAGAACGCACATTATTAATAGGATAATAAAAGACTCCTTTTTTGGTCTGCACAAATTAAACCCTTCCAGAATAATAAAGTGGAAACAGGTGAACATCCAATGAATATCCCAGTGCTTCGAATCATGCTTATTTTCATAAATATTATCAATATTTATCAATATCTGGCTTTGTTACAAATTCCACCTAGAGCATCTTCTCACAGCACAGCTGTCAAAATATTACAAGACGTGTTTAGATCATTTTTTTAAAAAAATTCAGGAGAGATTAAATATTTCCTTGTAGTTTTAACCACAGATTTTGTAGTCTTCAATTTCCACATCTAACTACACAATATTCTTCCCTAAGTCGTGTTTTATCATTGTTCGAACAAATATAATTTCCAAAATATATAGTCGTGGCCAAAATTGTGGAAACCTTTTCGGAAAAGTGTATTTTCTAAAACTAGCTAATAACACCACTTTTTTTTTTGGAGTAGTACCATAAAATTATATATCAATGGAAAGATAATTTAATCAAGAATGTAATGCAATAACTTTTATGAAGGATTTGCTATTAGAATATCAGTTACAGTATAAAGAAGAAAAGTGAAACACATAGAAAAATGAGATATACAAAAATTACCACCATAGAAAAAAATGAGATATAGAAAAATTATCACCATGTCAGTTAATATTTAGTTGGGTAACCTTTAGTATGAATTACAGCCTTACAACTTCTTCCCATGGAGTGAACCAAGTCTTTTAGTTCTCCAGCTGTGAAACCAAGTTTGAATGATTGCTTCTATTAACTGGGTTTTATTGCTGGGTTGCTTCTTTAGCAAATTTTTAGCAAGAAACTTTAACAAGTTTCTTTAGTTAGCTCCATAGATTTTCAATTGGATTAAGGTCTGGGCTATGCCCAGGCCATTCCAGCAGTGGAATATGATTATCTTGAAACTCCAAAATGGTGTTATTAGCCATCAAACCTCAAAAATACACTTTTCCCAAAAGGTTTCCACAATTTTGGCCACTACTGTAATGCCTCTTAACTTTTTAACATGTGCTGATTATCACCAAATTTATTTAGAACCCTTTTGTAATGGTAACGTGAAAGCAATAGAAAATGTTGACAAGGGGGATTATATGAAAAATGGACTCCTAAAGTTTCAGTGAAATATGAATATCATTTAAAAACTCATGTAATTAGTATAACTTCTGAAAAATGTTGAAACGTGAGGAAATGATCATATGATTATATTGATATCAGACATATTTAGTGTCTGGGGCAACTTTTTCTGTTTCAAATAAACAATTATTTATTTAAAATATTTATATTCTGCTTTTTTCATAAGTATGCAAACTACATTAAATAATAAATTAACAATTTATACATATTATTAGCATTCTCATATCAACAATTAGCAGCCATTTCATGTTTAGACTATAGAATTGGTTTCTAATAGGAAATGGTCCAATGCTATTTCACTTTATCCTTTTAGAAGATATAGACTCTGGGGAATCCACTTAAATACTCTTAATTTTTGATAAGTATATAATTAATGTCCTGGGATTATCTTGTTACTGTAACTGTTGGCTGAACAATTCAGATTATGAAATTAAAACATTGTTACCTCTTAAGCTTTTCTTTCAATCTGTCTTCTAATTATGCGGCAAGTAAAACAACTTATTATGCCAAAATGCTTAACTGCAAATGAAGAAATGCTCTGGTGCTACCCAAAGTCATCCAGTTTTTCATCTATTCAGCCTTCTGGTACAATATGGCCTCAAGGAAGCATAAATCCTCACAGTAATTTTAACATTCTGCAGAGTCATAAGGCAAAATGTATGAATCTTAATATGAAAGCAGAATAAAAATTGATTAAATAATAAATTAAAATATAAAACAAATTAGGCAGAGGAAATTCTATAATTTCAGGTCGTAACTATCCATTTTGCATATTGATGTTTGATTAGCAGCAACTTTTCAGGGATGCTGTATTTGACTCTTGAAAAAAGAAGTTCCTGGAGATGCCACACACTGAATTGCAAAATAATTTCATTATAAAATAAATATGAAAGTTTAAGGACAGAGCATAAATAACATTTGGTATGTTGAAAATAAGAAGTCAGATTTTCATCATTTTTACAGTGCAAGCACAATTCTTAAAGTATAGCCCATTCATTTATTTATTATTCTCATTTCTTGGGATTTAGTTTAACATTTAAATTTCAAATGGAGAAAACAAAACAGGTGAGGAAGCAAAATGTATATTCAAGTTACCTTCGTATACAAGTAGCTGATCAAAACTCATGCATTCTTGTGTTCTTTAAAAATTCTCTTTATTGTGGAAGCAAAAGGCAACTATCATGTATAAGCTTATTTGCTTCTGTTTAAATATTTCACTAATATGCATTGTAACATTATGAGAAAGTGAAAAAACAAATGCTGTTGTGGTTCTGAGAATGTATTCATGAATAAATGGTTTTGAATTGCCATATTCAATCAGCCATATCCTTAATAGACTTTCCATATTCCCGAGATCTCAATATATATTTATAGTGTTTCTCCAAAAAGAAGGCCGGGTCTTATTTCTTTTGACCCTTGAAAAAACGGCTAGGTCTTCTTTTTGGAGGGTTCTAATTATTGACTCACCTTGTGGCGGTGGCACCAACAGCCATGCCCAGCAGGAGCCCGCTGCTGGCCCCCTTCTTCTGTGGCCACTTGCCACAGCTCCAGATTGACCAGGAGTTCTGTTATCGGCTGCAGATGCCTTCCAGCAGACATCTGAAGGCAAAATGGAGGCCAGGGCAATGCATGCAAGTGGTGGCAAGCAGCCACAGAAGTAGTAGGCGCAGAAGAAGGCAAGACGGGTGTAAGGGTGTGCAATGCCTGGTAAGTAGGGCAGCTCCACCATACCCATCCCCACCCTAGCTTATTTTTTACCTGTGTGCCTCGCCCCACTCCCTCACCCTGGGGTGGGCAGGGTCTTAATTAGGGCTAATTTTGTGGGTGGGGCTTAATCTGATCGCATGCACTCAAAAACATGATAGGGCTTCTTTTCAAGGTGGGTCGTCTTTTTGGAGGAACACAGTATTTATTTATATATACAATATATGGTATAAAGTACAATGTATCTTATAGACTATCCAGTACCACAGTTCTCATGGCAGACAGATTGTAGAATTTGGAGGAAAAAAGAGTGTTTTATATCCTTTTATATCATCTAAGCATGAAGGTAATATTATTCTTAAGTGCATAATTTAGATCCATACTTTAATAAGGAAGACTAATAAAATGCTCATTTTTTAAATTTATATTGCTTCAAAGGCCAGAAGCTATGCTCTTCCCATCATTTCACTATCCTATTTTCTCAGGTCTAAACTACCTTTCTCTTAAATAACAGAATATTTTTAACTTACTGGAAAAAATACACTTAAGCTTTTCTATTTTCTTTCAGGGTAATCTTTTGTTGACAGTAGAACAATTTGTTTTATCCATTATTGGTTATCAGATAATGGGATTTAGTAATGCTTCTCCTAAAAAGAAAAAATACAGCTTTGTTTACCATATATACAGCGGTTACGTTAGCTATTTGCAGCCATTCAAATTGTATATGCAAAGTTTCATTGGAATAATAATAGTCCCCTCTCACTGCCATATTAGATTCATCTTGTCACAAAGACCTACATTTGTAAAGGTCAGGGTGAACAGATTTTCTACAAAGACACCGTACATTCCTACTGTGCTTATCATGTCATCCATTTCACAGGGCTGTATCTGTATCTGATTTAAGAATACATAATCTTTGCTTTTTTATATAATTGAAGAAAATATTTTATAAGCATGGAACTCATTCTCTCTTTTACTCCAATTCTAGGCTCGTCCAATGGATTATCCGAAGGACTTCTTATCCCATCAAGTTCCAATATCATTTCATAAACATTGGAATGTTGATCCAGTAAAGATTTATTTCACATGGTTGGCTCCAAAAGTACAAGATTTGGAATATGGAAGCAAACATGTCAGAGAGGATTTATAATCTGTGAAAGTATTTAAATATTGTTATGGTCTTAATATTTAGAATGTAGATAAAATTTTATTGCTCTATTTATAATTATTTGTTGCCCATATTGTGCAAGACAATATGGACACAATCCAGTACCACTTTTTGGCACAGTATGCTGCTTTCTTCCTTTTGGACCACTATAATTTGTATCCCCTAATTAGAACCACTGTTTAGGGATGTAGTGTCCGTGCACAAGGCATTTAACCTCTCCACTGTCACATTGTGCATTACTTTGTGTAGGTACTAATGAAGGATAGGTTGGAAACAAGTTTATATTAAATCTTGTGAGTGTACGCCGCACAGGATCCACAGTTATTACTAGACCATGCTCTGAATATTGCTGCTCTAAATCAAATGGATGCAAACTTTTATTTGTGCATTTATTCTTTCTTTTTATTGGCCTTAAAGTTTTAAAATTAATGCCTTTGTCCTAGAATTTTGTAATCATTACCACCTTTAAGATGCTTTTGCCAGTTCATCAACAATTTTTTCTTTGTTCTCTCCAATTCTTTTGCTTCCCAAAGAAAAGAATACATTTTGAAGGAAAGAAAATACAATACCTCCTCCACATACATATTTTATCCCATGTAATCATTTTGCAATTACGGTATTTAAAATAGGAACAGCAGAATAGGATAAAATGTTTGCCCAGAATCAGAGTAAAAAGTATTGCCTTCATTTTGTTTGTTCATCTAGCAAGGTTTCAGTGCCTTGTGACAATAACACGGCATTCCATTTCCCATAAGAACTTTAATTGCTTGGAATCAATTCAAGAAGCAGCAGTTACTGGCAAGGATTGCACATGCTTCAAAAATGGTTAGGAAGAAATGTTTCACCTTCACAGCAGCTCAGCATTTTTTATTTTTTGATACTCATTAAAACAGCCCTTTTTTTTCAAGCTTCTGTGCAAGTCTGCGTCTGCTTTAAGAGCCTTTCTGTTGTGCTTGCCCAAACATCCAAAGCACTTCTGTTGAATCATTTTTTAAATGCACACAGCTCTACCGTTTCTTCATTTTTTTCCCTCTTCTAACAGCATTGAAATACTAATGGAACAAACAAACTGAATGCAGTGAATCAAAAGGTAAATTAGGATCATTAGATAAAACATCTGATCTACCCTCATCTCAGACTCCCTTTCTTCTTAAAAAACATACAAGCAAAATTTATTGTAGCCTTAATTTAAAAAATTGTATTTGGTACACTATCCTAACTTTTCTAATACTGTAAAATTTCTTCCATCAAAGGCAGTTAAAGATATAAATCAATCTTTGCTATATTGTAACCAGAAAAATTCTTAAAGCGGTATTGTAGTTTTGTGGGTTTTTTTAATAGTACAAAGCATTGTGGTCCAAAGCACTTTTATTCTTAGACCATTGGTCAATTTGGAAAATTAATTATTTAACCAAAATCAATAAAGCAGTATACACTTACTATGAATGTAGCTTGGATTTTTCTTTAAGTGTACTCAGTGGTCCAACTCAAGATGACTTGAATTGAAGTGTTTGAATTAAACGAGTCACTGTCTTCTATAGTTTCTGTATTTCCTTCTCTCAGTGCCTTAAACAATGGATACATCTGCTGATTCAGATCTACTATGCTTTTTGTACTGAATGGGATGGATTATTATTTATGTTTACTGTGTGAAATAAAACAAAATGGTTTAAAATAGAATAATATATCGTACTGTCACTTTTTGTCAACACAGCAGGAGTTGAGAATTCAAGAAGACCCCCAAAGTGCTAGGAGGAGTGCTACCCCATTCATAACTGAAGATCAAAAGTCAGCAAATCTAGGGGGCCTAAAATCAATAGCTACTCAGTCTTCTCAGGAATAAGCTGAAGTCCATTCTTCCCCAGACTCACACAATCTCCAGGGAAAGAATAGTGAAACAAGCACTTGGTCTGAAATGGAGCAGAACTATACAACACCATTGGGAAGATGCTCCTAACACTCACATGATGAATGAGTGACCAAGCAAGCTAAATAAATAAGAAGAAAAATCTGCTTTTCTGTAATCTAAAACCATATGCCACGCCCTTCACTACCCTTCACTTTTGGCATGGTTTTTTTTATGGCTTCTTCCCCTCCTCCTCTCAATTACTGACACTGGAACATCTGTTCCTTCCAATGTCTTGCTGCCCAAAAAAAAAAGACTTTAACTCACAAAGTTCCACTATCTCCATGGATCTCCATACACAGAACAGGGTGAGATATCATCAATATGCAGATGACACCCAGCTTTATATCGCTACCCCAGGCCCTTTTAACTGATGCTGTGGACATCCTACCCCAGTGTTTGGAAGCTGTTGGGACTGGATGGGCCAAACAGGGTCAGACTCAATGTCTGTAGAGATTCTCTATTATCCAGGTCATAGTTGACCTAAAGGTGATTTTTCCAAAAGGCAACTGGGCTTACTGAAGAAGCTTCTTCGATGGGAAATAGAACCTTTTCAAGGAAAAACCAAGAAAGTCCAGTTGACTTTTGAATAAGCACCTTTGGGACTCTTGACTCAACCATAGCAAGACAGAGTGGCTGTGGATAGGATATTTGTATTTCCAGAGACAAAGTTTGATTCTCTTTCATCTTTGATTCTGAATGGGGTTGCACTACCTCCAAATACCCAGCGTACAATATGGGGGTCCTCTTGAAAGAGCAGGTGGCAGCCATTGCTAGGAGATCCTTTGTGCACCTTTGACTGGTGTGCCAATTGTGCCATTCTTGGACTGGGAGGTGGTGCTCAAAGTAACCCATGTCTTTGTAGCTGCTCATTTCGATTACTGCAACATGCTTTACATGAGGCCCATATCACAAGAATAAGAATCTGCTCACCATTTACAACACAATGAACTTGACAATCAACCACAATGAACTTGACTATCTTTAAAATATTCTCTATGGTACCCACTAAGCAAGAAAAAGAACCTTTTGAATGGTTTGGTTTTAAGGTCATAAAAATATACTTAACTACTATTTAAGAACTTCACAATTAAAGAGTTCTTGCAAATAACATCAATCTTAACAATGCTTTTTAATCGTGTGTGTGTACATAGATACACATACATACACACAACCAAACTATGAACATAGAATCCTCCAAAATACATTCCAATATCAACAGTAAATTGAGAGTTTTAGATGATGTTAAAGCATCTCAAAATTTGAGAACTTTAATATGTGGAGATTTTAACTCCTAGAATTCTCTAGCCTGGGAGAACATGATTGTGAAATTGAGAAGTTTTCAATGAATACTGCCATTTAATTTTTTTTCACTATCTAAATTTCTCTTTTTGTAACTTAGTTTAAAGCATGTTTGACAATATGCTGTTCTACAGTAATAATTAACATAATGATAATGTTCAAGATTGCCAGACAAAAACTATTATACTATGGTTGTGTCATGTGAACTGACTCACTCAAAAAATCAATCATGCTGAGAGTGATCAGTGGAAAAAGAAGCCCTAGTATTCTTTGGCTGGACATTATAAAGGATGACACCGGGATGAGCATAGCATAGAGGATCTGAAGGAGGTGGTGCAAGACAGAGGGGCATAGAGAATGTTGGTCCCTAGAATGGCCAAGAATTGGATATGACTGTGGCTGACAACAACAATGACAATGATAATGTTCAAATTCAAATCAGGATTATTCCAAGGCATACATTTCTTATATTATTATTCTTAGACATTATGCTTTCATACTAACTTCTTCCAATGTGTCTGCAACCTCCTATTTGGATTGATGCAACATGCTGTACATGGAGCTGCCCTTGAAAAGCATTCAGAAGCTGCAGTGCAGAACACAACAGCACGGACAGTTTTCACCATCTGTCGCTATGACCAAATAACACTTTTGCTCCATGAACTACACAGGTTCCCCAGGGGCCGGTGCTGGTGCTGGTTGTCACCTGTAAAACTCTGTACATAGCACAGGACCAGGCTACTAGCAGGACTGCCTTTCTTCCACTCTTCCCCTCACCCCACCAGATCTACTACAGCAGGCAAGCTCCAGGTCCCCTTTTGTAAGGTAAGGCCACACTTGGAAAACTGCATCCAGTTTTGGTCGTCACAATGTTAAAAAATATTGAGACTCTAGAAAGAGTACAAAGAGCAACAAAGGTGATTAGGGGACTGAAAGCTAAAAGGTATAAAGAATGGTTGCTGGAGCTGAGTATGTCTAGTCTGATGAAAAGAAGGACTAGGGGTGACATGATAGCAGTGTTCCAATATCTCAGGGGCTGCCACAAGGAAGATGGAGTCAAGTTAATCTCCAAAGCACCCGCAGACAATGGGTGGAAACTAATCAAGGAGAGAAGCAACCTAGAACTAAGGAGAAATTTTCTGACAGAACAATTACCACCTTTAAAGCGCTCCATGGCATAGGACCTAGTTATCTTCGAGACCGCCTTCTGCCACCGACGACCTCCCATCGACCCGTGTGCTCCCACAGAGAGGGCCTCCTCGGGGTGCCATCAGCCAAGCAATGCAGGCTGGTGACCCCCAGAGGGAGGGCCTTCTCTGTGGGGGCCCCTACCCTCTGGAATCAGTTGCCCCCAGAGATAAGGAGAATCCATGACCTCCGTGCCTTCTGCCGTGCCCTTAAAACGTTTCTTTTCCAACAAGCCGGGCTGGCCTAAGCAAAGCCTTTTAAATGGTTTTAAATTGGGGTGTTCTTTTTAAATTTGGGCCAATTTAGATATTCTTTTTAAACTGTTCTTAATGTTTATATTGTGTGTTTTTTACTTGGCTGTACACCGCCCTGAGTCCCCAGGGCGGTATAGAAATCCAAAAATAAATAAATAAATAAATAAATTAACCAGTGGAACAACTTGCCTCCAGAAGCTGTGAATTCTGCAACACTGGAAGTTTTTAAGAAGAAATTGGATAACCATTTGTCTGAAATGGTATAGGGTTTCCTGCCTAAGCAGGGGGTTGGACTAGAAGATCTCCAAGGTCCCTTCCAACTTTGTTATTTTGTTCTATTCTATTTTGTAAACAGTTTTTATCTTGTTGGGCCTAGAAGCTGTGTCCTCTATGACAGCCCCTCCCTTATGAAACAGCATCTCGTAGAGAGGTCCTGACCCTGTTAGCCGTTCGTAAGGTTCTGAAAACGTAGCTGTTTTTCCCCCCTGGCATTTGAGCCAGAGTCTCTGCTGTTGATTTCATTGTATGATTTTACAGTTGGAAAGAATCATTTACCGCAAGACATCATGGAGTATTTTTCAAAGTATTGGGATTTTAATCTACAGTAAATGCACTATAAGATCTCAATAAACTCACTTTTTTAAAAAAATGAATGAAGGGGCTCCGAATTCCTCCTCCCAAAATCTGGGGGGAAATCAGAAAATAAGTGGCATGAAATTGTGTGCACATTTTCAACCTCTAAATGCACAGTTCTGCTCCAAACAAATACGTCAACAAGCAGTTGCCCATCCTAGCATGATCCCAACCAATTTTATCATGAATTTTCTTGAACGGTGGAATATTTTTCCTTTTGGGGTTTCAAAAATGAAAGGATCTTTGCAAAGGTTCCGCAATGTAACACATTGTTGTTTGGGATTTATGCTTTTGGCTCTGTCAAACATTAAGGCTTGGATTGCAAATGGAAATCAACTTTTGAGATGCAAGCTAACGCTTGCTGCAAATCACTTGATTTCTCAGCCAGCAGCAGGGCATCGTCTGCATATAAAAGTACGTATAGATTCATGTCCCCAGCCAACATACCTTTTCCCCCCAAGCATTCCTATTACATTTATCTGTAAATAAGATTAGACAATCAAAGAGGCACTATACAACTAGTCCCTGCACAGTATTAAGCAATTTGCTAAGCACATAATTTATTCTCATGCACGCTTTACTTCTGTCATATACTGTTCTTATTACATTCAGCAACTAACCGCAACATTCTATTCATAGAAAGCATTTCTTAATTCAAACTATTCATTTACTCGTGTTTAATCAGTGAACATATGATAAAACATCTTTCGTATATTCGTACATTTCTTAATGACTTGATGGAGAATAAAAATATGATCTCCACATACGTTACTTGATATAAAGAAACATATTGCACATCCCAGATTTTGCATAATGTTCTCTTTTGTGTACTTTCAATCAAATTTTTGAATGTGCCTTATTTCATTGAAATGTTGGTTCAAATAGCCATGGGGTTTCTGAAATTTGGATGGTACCACAGACATCTTCAGGGCATGTCAACAGTATCAAGATAATGGGATGCAACCAGATCAATTGAAGCCCCACCCCTTTCTTACATCATTGCAATGCATATAAGGCATGTTAATGGTGGGATTTGGTTGTCCATTGCCCCTACTATTTTGATGAATGAATGCATGACAAAATTGCAGGTAGTCCTCGACTGATGACCACAATTGAGTCCCAAATTTCTGTTGCTAAGTGCAACATTTGTTAAGTGAATTTCCCCCATTTAACAAACATTCTTGTCACAGTTGCTAACTGAATCACTGCAGTTGTTAAATTAGTAACAACTAATTGTTAAGTGAATCTGGCTTCCCCATTGACGTTGCTTGTCAGAAGGTTACAAAAGGAGATTGCATGATCCCAGGACACTGCGACCGTCATATATATAAGTCAGTTGCTAAGCATCTGAATTTTGACCATGGGAATGCTGTAAGAGTCATAAGTATGAAAAACGGTCATAAGTCCCTTTTCTCAGTGCTGTTGTAACTTTGAACGGTCACTAAGTGAACTGTTGTAAGTCGAGGACTTTTCTATTTCTTTTTTTCATTATCCTAATATTACATTGCCAAAGAAAGTGAAGGAACTTAAGGGCATTTGTGCTACAGGCATACCTTTAAAAACAATGTGAATTGGTCTAGAACAGGGATCCTCAACCCACGGCCCATGGCCCATGGCCCACAGCCCACTACCGGGCCATGGCCTATTCAGAATTGGATTGTGCAAGTGGGTGGCTGGAACTCGCATGCACATGCACGCAGCTCAACTTGTGGGAGCGGCGGGCTACTGGACATGTGCATGCCGGCCCGCTGCTCACGCAAGTTGAGCTGTGCTCATGCAGCCCAGTTCCCCTCTCCCCCTTTCCCGCTGGGCCGCCAAGCCTCAAAGATTGAGAACTGCTGGTCTAGAATATTATGAAGGATTCTTGTCAGTCTGCTACATCTGTGGTTTACTAGACCTACCTTTCTACTCTTTTTGAAGACTGGGACCATACTACCTCTCATCTAGTCATTCAGCATTTCATCTGGTCTTCAGGATTTCTTAAATATAGTTTTTGCTCATGCTACTAGCTAATTCCTTCACTATCCTCGAATGTTGATCCTAGACATAAACTTATTCAAAGTAAAAACAAGTATTCCCTGTTATGTTTTTATCAGTCTCATGCTTCAATCCTGCTCTTTTATTTTACTGTTCCCATTTCCTGGTGGAACAGATACTTTTGATGGAAAAGACCGAATCTAAATACTGACTGTTTGCTCTTTATTAGCATTTTGCCTCCTTCACAGAGCAGCTTGTACACTAATGCCTTTCTTTTTATTTTGAACATGGCAAAAAAAAGAAGAAATCCTAATTGGTATTCTTACCATCCTTCGCCAACCTCAGCTCATTCCAAGCTTTCATTTTCTGATATCAGGTCTAGAGTTCCAGGCTATCTGTCTATACTCTGTGTTTATGAGCTGACCCACATTCCATTTTCTACATGCATCTTTTTTATATTTTCAGAACATTACTAAACTTTTTCTGTAGTCACAAGCACATTTCTTCTCTCTCTCTCTCTCTTTATCCCTCTCACTCCCTCTCTCATTAGAATTGTCTGCCGTTGTCCTTTTACATTTTTACATTTCTTTTTCTAGGAATTCCCAGCCATTATAAATATCTTTTCCCATTGTTTTCTTCTGCTGTGGGATCCTATTGACAACTGGTGTGAATGTATCAAAATCTGCTTTAAAAAATTCGGGGTACTCCGCTACATTTGGAGTTAATTACCCTTAAATTCACCTTGCTTTTAAAATTCCTTAAAAGATTGTTTTTATCGTGATGATGACCTGTCTGTAAAAGTTCTTTCTTTGAGACTTTTTAAGTTCATATTTTCCAAAGTTGTGCTCCTCATAGATGTTTACGATGCTTCTGTTACTAGTCAATGGTTTAACATTTTAAAGCTAATTTTGAGACCGTATGGGCCAAAAAAGCAGCGTCTGTGTGTGTTTTCCCTTAAGCCAGCCATTATAATAACTTTATATATTTGATTGATGTTTGAATTTTCTTGGTATTTCTTTTTTTCCATATCTTTTTTCCCATTTGTGTTGTAAACCTAGAGGCAGGAACTATCCTGTTTTTATTGATCTTATATAAACTCTGAAAGCCTTTTTCAGCTGAAAACCATTGTACAAATGAAGGGGCTATATCCATGCATGCAAAAAACTCCCACACAGAATAGCTGACAACAAATCATATTTTAGTACCATATGCACATATGGACATGCACAGAAAGTGAAAAGATATTACTCTTTACATCATTTTTGAGGCTTAGAAATGATTGTTAACAATAGCAAGTCGAACTAAAAGGCCACAATGGCCTATGGGAGACAAATGATGTGTTTGGCTGCAAAAAACAAGCTTGTAAAAGTAATGTGTCAGGTAGCACTTGGTGCGTACAATATAGAGGCAATTAATTGCAAGCCAACTGAGGTGTGAGTAAGAATAACATGTTCATACTGATAATAACAAATGGATGCCAAAAAAACCTATAGTATAGTATAGGAGTCTCAATTATGGGGTGTCCTGGCTGGGAATTCTTTGAGTTGTTAGCCTCAAGACATCTGGAGGACACCATGTTGTAGACGGCTCCAAATGTTAGAATTGTCCTTACCAGGTTGGGTTTCCCACTGAGTTCAAGAGATACCCCTTTATGTATCAACCCCTTAGTATATGTACAGAGCTGCCCTATATCTATTGAAAAGAGCAAGAGTGTTAAGAGATCATTTGATAGAATGTTACCTACAGATATATTCCACAGTATACAGTATTAATCCTCTTTGGTTCCAACAATGTTAGTACACTTAGATCGATCATTCATTGTGATAGACTTCTTCTGATTTATGTGTCTCGCCCCACTATCATCCCCTTTTAAGGGCCTTCCTATCTTACTCATTTCATCAAAACAATGGCATAAATTCAGTCAAGAAAGGGAGGTCAGCCATCTTAAGACCTGCAAGCATAGAGGCAAACCTGTAAGTCTTTATATACGTGTGTATGTTGTTGTTGTTGTTGGAGGGCCAGTGTATTCCACAGTATATATGGAAACAAGTGATAAAAAATGTCTGGCATCGCAAACTCCATAACTTAAACTCTAACGTCAAAATGAACATTCAAAAGGATAGGATTTGCAGTGTGACATTATTGTACATATGTCTCATCATTTTTTCATCACCATGGTTACTTGTAGACACCTATGTAATATTTAATATTGGGAAGAGAGAACCAAATTAAGAGGTGTGCAAAAGAATCCAGAAAGCTCCATTTAAGTGATTACCTGCAGCTAACAAATGCCATACAGCTGTTTAATTCTATACTTAAGCTTAAATATTCTGGGGTATATCACAATGAAATCTGTGGGGAAAAGCGTAAGTTAATGCTACTTTCTCTTCAAGATCTTAGATCAAAATTAGTTTTAATAATTGGCAGCTAGGATTCTTTTCAAAACATTTTGCAACAATAAATTCAGTCAATTGATACAGTACTTAGTGATTATTTTTCACAATATTTATAAACCATCTTTTTACTACTGCATTCAAGGTAATTTAAAATTTACAATTACAATAAATAATATAATAGACATGACATAAGTGGGATAGGGAGCATGGGACAAATGAGCAAATTCAAATAATTCTCTTCACAATGTAAGACTAAAATCTGACATTGTTTTTCTTTATAAACCTGCTTGTTCAATATTTTTCTATCAATTCTGGTGAACGACTTTCCAGAATGAAATTAACTCTCCTTTAAAAATCCTAATATAGCCTCAACAACTCGAGAAATGTAAAATAAGTAATTATTTAAAATAAGCAATTATGAATACAATCCAAGATAACATGACTTTATGGAATATTTACAGAATGGTGTGTATTACAAGGCCATCTTTATCTAAAATAGAATAGAATTCTTTATTGGCCAAGTGTAATTGGATACACAAGGAATTTGTCTTGGTGCATACGCTCTCAGTGTACATAAAAGAAAAGATACATTTGTCAAGAATCATAATGTATAACACTTAATGATAGTCATAGGGAACAAATAAGCAATCAAATCCTATTAGCAAACAGTCAAAATAAATCTTAAGGATTCCAGCAACAAAGTTACAGTCATACAGTCATAAGTGGGAGGAGATGGGTGATAGGAGTGATGAGAAGATTAATAGTAATGCAGACTTAGTAATTAGTTTGACAGTGTTGAGGGAATTATCTGTTTAGCAGAGTGATGGCGTTTGGGAAAAAACCGTTCTTGTGTCTAGTTGTTCTGGTATGCAGTGCTACACCTCTTCATTACAACATCTATGAAGATTTCAAAATTAAATCACCAGTAAAGCTTCTGTATCTTACTGCAATAAGAATCATAACAACAAAAAACAAAACCATAATGAGAGCGTAAATATCTTTTCCCTCTTGGACAATGGGTCTGATCATATACTCATTTTTATTGTGCATGGTAGATTAATGATCATCCATGGTAGGAAAAGCATGGGTTGGCTATTACTTACAATTATGTAGGAGCAGAGAAAGATCAATCTTCTAAAATATAAAAGAAAAATCCTGATGTAACAGCAAGAGGAAGAACAATTAACATGGAATTTGGGGAGTCACATGCAGTTTTCCAGGTCCATTTCTGTGGCCCTTAGGACTTGCAATATTGAGTCTTCGAAACTCAGCAGAAAAAGATACTGGAGTTTGGTGATGCTATTTTTTTGTTTGTAAATAAAATTAGCAATAGTATAGATATACAAGCTCCTTTCCCAAGACTGAAAATTTCAGCATTTTCCCATCACTTCATTTTCATGTCCACTCAGCCCTCAGCAATTAAAACATAACCATATATACGATGGTTAAAATATAGATCTGCAGACATAGCAAATACATTTTTAAAAAGTAGTGAGTATAACAGCTCTGAGTTTTTGAGAACATGCATACTAGATAGACCCTTTGGCCAGCCCCAGATTGGTGCATTATTGCCAATATAGGATATCTTGGGTTCCTGACCACAGGAAAGGAGCTCTGCATTAATATAGGCAACCCATGGAATTCTAGATGTGACTGAACAACTCCCAGAATCCCTCATAATTCATTATGTTTCCTAAGAATGCTGGAAACTGCAGTTCTGCAAACATTTGAAGTGCTACAGATTATCCATCATGAGCTACATATCAAAAGCATTATATGAGCAGTGTACTCTTAGTGCACGTGTTTCCATTAATGCATTTGTCCTTCTCCATTCATGCACTCAAGCTGTACATTCGAAAATGGTTATGCAGCCGCATTTATATCATCACGTCCATGTTTCTGAGGTTTGGAAACCTGAGTCCAAATTATTCTGATTTATTACTAGTGTGCAAAACTAGATAAACTCAAATCCCTCTTAACGTTTTATTTGACTTTTCCATCAATTGATTTTATTCCACAAAATGTAGGACTATTGTTGGATGTTAACTCTTAACATCCTACAATTTTAAGAATGCATGCTCAGGGGGAAAAATACCACTGTTTTCATTATGCCTTTCTCTCAGATAAGTATGCTTAGAATCTCAAACTTAGTGGCCATTGATTAGCATAAGAAATAAGGATGAATAGTTAATTAATCAGAAGCAGACTGACTTGTGCAAGAGCCATTAAAGGGATTTATAAAGCTGATTGATCTGCTATGAAATCTGATCACCTTGGAAACCATTGATGTGGATCTGAAGCTGCAAAGAAAGTGATTCCTTCTGGTTGCTGCCTTGATGAAGGATGGATGACTGAGAAAATGCATATCTCAACACATCTATAAGCAGCATGGAATGGATATAATGGAGTCATGATAAGTTTAGACTGACCTCACCTTGCCCTTGTTTATTTTCAAAGAGCAAGATCTGTCATTCATTCCTTAAAAAACTTCTCTCTCCCTTGAGGGTGGGAGAGGTGGATAAAAACTGATTACAGGAGAAGTGTTATAAGGATTGACCACAAAAGTATTCAGTCTGATGATATGATTTAATTTCTAATATGATTGTATAATATAACAGTGTGAACAAAAATAATAGTTACAATGTCCTGTTAGATTTTAAGTCAATGAATTGTATTTGAATTGCCAACAGAAATAAGATGGAAACCTGTCATTTGATTTTAGCCACACATAATGCATATTTTCCAGCTATTTTTATTTTTATATTTGAGGAGATTGTCTATTAGAAGGATGGTGTCTCAGACAGACAACACACCTACTCTACTGGCTATTAACTCAATAGAATCCAAAGTTCCTATCTTAAAGAGAATGTAACCCACTTATCTAACCCATGCTGGGAAAGCTTTTTTTGGATACCCATCCCCATGCTCTTGTGTTCATTTAACCTTTGAAAGCTCTGAATACTACAAAACAGGGGTGTCAAACTCGATTTCATTGAGGGCTGAATCAGGGTTGTGTTTGACCTTGGGGGGGCAGGGGGTTGGGGGGCCAGGGCTAGCTCAATGTCACTCATGTCGGAGGAGCCTGTGGTGGCCTGAGAGCTCTCACAGCAAAAACGGGCTCCCGAGCTCAGTTTTTGGCTGCAACGGCCTCCTGCAACCCTCTGCCAGTGAAAACTTTTCACCGGCAGAGGATTTCAGGAGGCTGTCACAACCAAAAATGGAGTTCGGGAGCCTGTTTTTGCTTGCAGGGGCACCATGGGCCAATCCTTTGCTGTTTCCAGGGTGGTCCTGCAGGCCAGTTGTAAGCACCCTGCAGGCCGGATCCGGCACTTGGGCTTTGAGTTTGACACCCCGCTACAAGATAAATGTTAATTTAACTGATTACATAAAGTGACGGCCCTGCTTTCTTTTCCTTTTCCTTTTCCTTTCCCTTTCCCTTTTCCTTTCCCTTTCCCTTTTCCTTTTCCTTTTCCTTTCCTTTTTTTCTTTTTCTTTTTCTTTTTCTTTTTCTTTCTTTCTCTTTCTTTCTTTCTTTCTTCTTTCCTTCTTTCTTTTCTTTTTCTTTCTTTCTTTCTTCCTTCCCTTTTTTCTTTCTTTCCTTCTTTCTTTCTTTTTCTCTTTCTTTCTTCCTTCTTTCCTTCCTTCTTTCTTTCTTTCTGTCTGTCTGTCTGGCTGGCTGGCTTGCTTCCTTGCTTTCTTTTCATTGCTTGAAACTAGGCAGACTTTAGCACCTTACCAAGTTTAATATAAAACTATCTTTCACATTTCAAATTCTTATACATTTTTATTTATTTATTTTTGTCAAGAACGTATTTGGTAATAAGTATAAGCATGAATTGGATACATAAAATAGATACAAATAGAAGAAACATTAGGACAGGGACAGTAGGCACGCTGGTGCTCTTATGCACGCCCCTTATAGACCTCTTAGGAATGGGGTGAGGTCAACAGTAGACAGTCTTAAGACTTTGGGGGATGAAACCACAGTGTCAGGTAGTGTATTCTAGGCATTGACCACTTGAATATTGAATATTGAAGTCATATTTTCTGCAATTGAGTTTGGTGCGGTTTACCTTAAGTTTGTATCTCTTGTGTGCTCGTGTATTGTTGTGGTTGAAGCTGAAGTAGTCATTGACAGGTAGGACATTGTAGCAGATAATTTTATGAACTATGCTTAGGTCATACCGAAGGTGGCGTAGTTCTAAGTTTTCTAAGCCCAGAATTTCAAGTCTGGTGGCATAAGGTATTTTGTTGTAAGCAAAGGAGTGGAGGACTCTTCTTGTGAAATATTTCTGGACATGTTCAATTGTATTAATGTCTGATATGCAGTGTGGGTTCCAGACAGATGATCTGTATTCGAGAATTGGTCTAGCAAATGTTTTGTATGCCTTTTTGGCGATGTTGTTACAGTGGGCTTTGGCACTTAGATAATTTGATATGAGTACTCCAAGATCCTTGACAGAGTGAGGGTCATTTACAAGCTCGTGTCCACTCAGCATGTATTTTGTGTTCTGGGTTTTTTTGCCAATGTGTAAGACAGAGCATTTGTCGGTTGAGATTTGGAGTTGCCAATTGTTTGACCATTCTGACACAAAGTCAAGGTCTTTTTGAAGGGTAGCAGCATTGTCGGTGGTATTAAATATTTTTACATCATCAGCGAAGAGAACGCAGTTGCTTATAATATAATCACAAAGGTCATTTATGTATAGTATGAAGAGTGTTGGTCCTAGAACGCTGCCTTGGGGGACACCACTATTAACAGCTGCAGGATTTGATAGGGTGTTCCCTATTTTGAACACTTGTCTGTTTGACAGGAACGCAGCTATCCAATTATGTAGGGGTCCGGAGATGCCATAGGATTTTAGTTTTAGAAGTAGTTTGTCATGTATCACTGAGTCAAAGGCTTTACAGAAGTCTATGTAAATTGCATCTATTGCTTTGCCCTGATCGAGATTTTAGTCCATATGTTCTTGCAGTGTAGAAGTTGTAGTTTACAGGATAATTTTTTTCTGAAACCAAGTTGTTTATTAGAGAGTAGGTTGTTTGTTTCTAGGTGGAGGATAATGGAATGGTTAATGATTGATTCCATGACTTTGCAGGTAATGCAGCATAAAGAGATTGGTCTGTAATTTTCAACTAGGCTAGGGGTCTCCCTTTTTGAAGATAGGGATGACCCTGGCTAGTGACCATAGGTTGGGTAGGGAGCTGGTCTAAGAGGTTGTAGAAAAAATGCTTTTAAAAGCCTCTGACGATCCCAGCTGAGCCACACAATCATCAGAGACTTATTTTTTAACTTTTAAAAACATTTTTTCGGCTGAAGAGGTTGTAGAAAAAAATGCTTCTAAAAGTAAAAAAAAAAAAGCTCTGATGAGGTGGGCGGGGTAAGCAAGCAGCGACCGGGCCGGGGACTGGTTCGGGGGCATGGCCAGCCAATGTTATTACCGGTTCTCTGAACTACTACAAATTTTTACCAGTGCAAACCGGGAGCAACCCACCACTGATGTGGGTTTGTGCAAATAGCATTTTATGCAGGATTTTCAAATGAAAGATGACCCTAGATATAATAAAATCTGATATTCAAAAAGTTGGGTATAGTTTTGGAATTTTTTCCACTTTTGCTTGCATTCAGGACATGACTTTTTTTTTCCAGTAATGACTGACATGTGGAATATGAAGATCAATTGCTTCAGTAGCAGCAGCTATATGTTTTTGCTTATTTTTCTGCAAAGTGACCTCCTTACTTAAAATCATGAAGAACAAAGTAATGTTGATGTTACTCACTAGAGGGAATAAAAGAAACCGCTAGCTTTCATGTGACAGATATTTAGAAATGGAGCATAACAGAACATGTCAGAATGCATGAATAAGATCCAAAATCTTTATATTTTTTTCCTCTCTGAAGTCTTTCTTTTGACATTCCAGTGTAATATATTGGGGCTTCCCACAACATCCATTCCACAGACCAAAAACTATGGATTATTTATTAAACTGCCTTATGTTTTCTGGAAGCTCAAAAATGAATCTAGAATTCATAACCAGTTCATACAAGCTGTTAAAGGATATTTGAAGTGAATAGCAAATATGACAATCAAATAATCACGTGGTATCCAACAGTTATAAATAACAGTTTGTGGGATAACAGAGATGTAAAACAGGTATCAATCCCTGGGAAATATGCTGCATTCAGTTCAGTGAGAGAAGGAGTAAAGAGCATTCAAAGAAATATCCAGGAAGCAGGGAATTTCAAAAAGAGTACAGATAGAGTTCAGCCACAAATGAAGCAAGCAGAATAATAAAAATGGAAATGATACACACCATAGGAATTCTTCCCAAAGCAAGACTGTCAGGCTTCCCCCCCAAGCGAACATGGAACATTGCACATATACAGCTTGGCTTGGGAATAGAGAACAAAGGAAAGGAAGATTGAATGTTTTGGAAAGAAGGCAGAAAAGGGATTTCTGGCTTGAGCAGAAAGAGGGAAAGAATAGACTTTCTTCACAGGGTTGGCCAGTATTAACCTGCATTGCTGTGTTGGTTATGATGGGAAATGACTTAGCTTTTTTTCCATATAACGTGAGAGGGAGGGAGGGAGAGAGAGGGAGAGAGAGAAAGGGAGAGAAAGAGGGAGAGAGTTTTGGTTGGACAGAATTCTTGGTTCTGCACTGGCTCAATGGACAGGTGAGGGCCATTTTTATTCTTTCCTTAAGGAATTTAATAAATTGTGTTATTTACTGTTTACGTAACGCTCAAAAGGATTTGTGATTTGTCGTATTGCCTGGTCAAGTTCCAAAAATAATAATGTGTCTGAGTGGCGCAGCAGACTAATGCTACTGTTAAAAGTAGTATTTAGCTTCCAGCTGCCTGCAATTACTGCGAGTTCAGTTCTCACCAGGCTCAAGGTTGACTCAGCCTTCCATACTTTCTAAGGTAGGTAAAATGAGGACCCAGTTTGTGGGGGCAATAAGCTGACTTTGTATAAAATATACAAAAGTATGAAGGCTGTTGCTTAACATATTGTAAGCCGCCCTGAGTCTCCGGAGAAGGGAGGCATATAATTTTTTTTAAAAAAATGGATAAAGGATATTTTCAATCTTTAGCAATCACAATTTTGCTTGGGAAGGTTGATCTCAGACTATTTTAGTATGTTTGTTGCCTATTCTTGAGGAAATTAGTGAGCAAAGTAAAACATGGATGGAGGGGTGCCCACAGGGGATGATCCTAAAAGTGAAGATGACAGCCGTGGTTGATTAAGGCATGTAAAAAAACAAATGGAGCTTCAATCACATCATTGGACTGCCATTTTTACTTTTTTAGATCCCATCCTACAGACATCCCTGGATGTCAAGATTCTCTGAAAGCATTTCTCTGTCAGGTAAGAATACCTTTGCAAGTCATTCTCTGTCATTTTCCTTCTCAAACACAAGCATGCCATCTTTTACAGTAGTAATTAAATACTTTGTGCAACCAGCATTTTGGGTTTAATGGCCCAATTGGAGTATTGAAAATACACAACAATGAGCCAATTGTGAATACAATTTAGGGAGCAGAGTGGAAAATCAGGTAACACCCATAATGAAAGCATTCCATAGACATCAGATATGCTTTACTTTTAGTGGTAAAGTTATTTATATTCTTTATTATTCTAACTTACATGCAGCCTACATATAAAGTAAAATCACCTTACAAATAACAATGAAAAATTAATACATAGAAAGTAACATTTTTAATTTCCAAAGTAGCCTGCAAATAACAATGAAATGAAAAATTAAGGCAAACAAAGTAATGTTGACATAACACAACCGGAAGGCCCTAATATGCCACCAATCCGGCAATAGAATGTTGGTATTTATACATTTACTTCTAGACAATTTTAAATAGGGTTATAAATTTTATTGTCTCTTAGTGCATGTATTTATTCTGTCTCTATGCACCTCCCCTCCCATATATATTATTGGACAGATCATTGAAACTTTCTCCAACCTTCGGTCCTCCAGACAGTTGAAATGAAATCCTAGGAATTATTGTCACAACAGGGCATCGCATTTTGGAAAGCAATCATTGCACATTATAAAATTCTAACATTCCAAACAGATGGCAATATGAAATGCCATAGAGTTTGTGGTTGGCAACAACTGCCCATTCCAGATTTCAACAGAACCTATACTGAAGGAACACATCATCAAAGTAATGTGTACATCAAATTAGATAGGTTATTGATTGATCCAAGTCCCATAATGAGCTCCCACTTCATCTACCCTACAGAAACTAGCAAAGATAAAACTTGTTTTAGGTTGCACATATATTTTATTTCTACATTTATTTTATTACCCTCTGTCACTGAGACCTCTGTCCACTAAATCATATGGGTATGTTTTTTTTTTAATTTTGATACATCACTAATTCAGAGAGCATTATTATATTGCACAGGAGAAACAAAAGATATCAAGATTTCTTTTTCCCAACCATTCCATTAAATTCTTGATCAGATGGTCGTAGTTTACATTATTTTATTACTGGTCTGTTTTGGTTTGGTTTCGCTCAGCAAAGCATAAACAAATGCATACTTTCTGCAAATGGTGCAAAAAACAAAGTAGCTGTCTAATTACTCTTGGCATAATGTATTAAGAATATCTTTCAAGTATGTTGACCCATTGAACACAAGAGCTAGCAAAAGTAAGCATTTGGTCTCTGTGGGCCTATAAAGGCACCGACCCAATTAAAAAAATGACTAGAATAGTGAAGTCACATATGCTAATTGACCATAAATGTCCTTGTTTCATTCTCATTACCCCAAGTACTATTGATTACTCTTAGGTACATGCAGACACATTAACAGAGAGAGAGAGAGAGAGGGAGAGAGATGTTGTTTGGCATTCTATTCACTTGATATCATAGGTGGGTTTCAGGAGGTTCTGACCCATTCTGGAGAACCGGTAGTGTATATTTTGAGTAGTTCGGAGAACCGGTAGTAAAAATTCTGATTGGCCCTGCCACCATCTATTCTCCCAAGTCCCAGCTGATCAGGAGGAAATGGGGATTTTGCAGTAACCTTCCCCTGGATTGGGGAGGGAATGGAGATTTTACAGTATCCTTCCCCTGCCACGCCCACCAAGCCATGCCCACCAAGCCATGCCATGCCACGCCTACCAAGCCACGCCCACAGTAGTAAAAAAAATTTGAAACCCACCCCTGCTTGATATAAATATAAAAATGATGGCAAATATTAGAGCACAGGTGGGGTAGCTTTCAGAAGAATCACTTGTGGCAGCAACAGCGTTCATTAGCTTTTGCAATTCTCAGGCATCTTCAGGCAAATTCTGGCCCTAAAAATGTTTAGTATTTCAAATACTTACTAAGAGGTCAACTTAGTGAATAACTTAAAGTATGTTCCTCTCCTCCTCAGCCTAATATAATTTTATCAAACCAGACTAAGTATGTCATATATTTTCTAAATGCGGTCTATAAAATTTTCTTTCTGGATTATTAATATTAACATCATGTTTAATGAACATGGCCCTTACTTTCTAAGGCCCAGAGTAAAAATAAGCACATTAAAACTGAAAAGTATTATAACTATACTGAAAAATCAACACTCGTTTCCAGTTGCTTTTTATTTTAAATTGGATGGATTTTAGGGATTTTAAATCCATAAAAATGTTGAGCTCTCCCCTTTGCTGAATATTTCAGCGGTTGCTGGGAGGTTATCAGCCAGAGTTGCTATAACTACATTCTTCATTGAACTATTTCATTATTATCCAACTTTAGATTCTCAAAATACAATATATAGGTAGTCCTTGACGGTTTGTTTAGTGGCCGTTAAAGAGTTCGTTTAGTGACTGTTCAAAGTTACAACAGCACTGAAGAAAGTGGTTTATGACCGTTTTTCACACTTATGACCATTGCAGCATCCCCATGGTCACGTCTTCAAAATTGAGGTGCTTGCCAACTGACTCATATTTATGATGGTTGCAAGGTCCCAGGACCGCATGATCCCCTTTTGCGACCTTAAACTCACTTAACAAATGTCTCATTTGGTAACATAAGGTTTGGACTCATTTGGGGTTGTAAGTCAAGGACTACCTGTATTAAACCCTACGCATGGTCACTCAAGCACTCGTCACTTCCCGCCTGGACTACTGCAATGTTCTCTACATGGGGCTCCCCTTGGGGTGCACCCGGAGGCTCCAGTTAGTCCAGAATGCGGCCGCGCGGAGGATTATGGGAGCGACAGGGTGCTCCCATGTGACACCTCTCCTGCGCGAGCTGCACTGGCTTCCTGTGGTCTTCCAGGTGCGCTTCAAGGTGTTGGTGACCACCTTTAAAGTGCTTCATGGCTTAGGGCCGGGGTATCTACGAGACCGCCTTCTGCCACCAATAGCCTCCCACCAGCCAGTTTCCTCGCACAGAGAGAGCCTCCTCAGGGTGCCGTCGGCCAGACAATGTCAGCTGGTGACCCCCAGGGGGAGAGCCTTCTCTGTGGCAGCACCTGCCCTTTGGAACGTCCTACCCCCAGAGATATACACAATACCAGACCTCCGGACTTTTCGTCGGGCCCTGAAAACGCATCTATTCCACCTAGCCGGGCTGGCTTGATACCATCATCTCAGTTTTAATTGAAATTGGTTTTAATTGGGTTGTTTTAAATTGTTGGGCCGAAATTATTTAATGTCTTTTAAATTGTTTTTAAAAGACATTTTAAAAACACATTTAATTGCCATTTTAAAAGACATTTAATTGCCTTGGATAGTACAGTGGTCTAAAGCCCTGTTATTAACATCAGCTGCCTGCAATTATTGCAGGTTCGAATCTTACCAAGGCTCAAGGTTGACTCAGCCTTCCATCCTTTCTAAGGTAGGTAAATTGAGGACCCAGTTTGTGGGGGCAATAAGCTGACTTTGTATAAATATAGAAAAGTATGAAGGCTATTGCTTAGCGCATTGTAAGCCACCCTGAGTCTCCGGAGAAGGGCGGCATATAAATCAAATTTTAAAAAAAAATTATATGTTATGTTTTATCTCGGCTGTTCACCGCCCTGAGTCCCGCAGGAGAAGGGCGGTATAAAAATCAATTCAAATAAATAAATAAATAAATAAACTTCAGCAATACTAACGGTTATGCTGATCAAAGGAGTCAGTCTATTGCAGTTGCAAAGTGCTGCATTGTCTAAAAAAAAAGGTATTTTCAAAATATTTTCCAATATCAAATTAAGCCTATTAAAGTCCAAAGAAGCCAGTACTGATAAGCCTTTTCAATTTTGTTTTGGGTTAAGACTTTTTGTCTTGGAACTGCCTATAGCGTGTGAATCAGCATATGCTCTTCGGGCTGCAGACCATGGGTTAACAAACCCCAGATTAGCATATTTACATTTATACCTAATGCCACTTGTTATAAAAATGGTTTGAGGAACAAAGTCTTTGTGTGCATGGGTTGATGGAATTTAGAAGTGAACTCACAGAATGAAAAATCCGCTTTCACAAGCCGGAAGCCATTTATGCTCCAGTAGGAGTAGTTCTGAAAATGACAAGTAGTAACTTTTCCCCCCAACATTGCTATCTGTGTTACATTTCATGGTCTATTTCGCAGCACATAATTTCCACACAATTGCCCATCAAATTACAAATCAGTCTCTCCCACTCAGTCTCAGAACATGAGCTCTGTTTAGTACAAAGCAAACTGATGAGGGAACTGATGCATTTTTTAGACTACCTTTTCTGTTGTTTTAAGCAGCAAATGATACAACAGTAAGGTATTTCACTTATATTTCTCAGAGCCAGCCTGCGAATACAGCTTTCTAATAATAGATGAATCAATACATAAGTCAAATTGAATTTTTTTTCTTGGAAGCCAGTTTGGGGCAATGTTTACGGCACCAAGCAAGAAACAGGAGGCTCTAAACTCTATTCTGCACCACAGAGGAAACAATTTGGTGGATGTGAATGATGTAAGTAATATGGATACTCTCTGCCTATCATTATTGGCTAGTGGCGCAGCGAACTAAAGTGCTGTTAAGTAGCACTTAGCTGCCAGCTGCCTGCAATTACTGCAAGTTCAAATCTCACCAGGCTCAAGGTTGACTCAGACTTCCATCCTTTTGAGGTAGGTAAAATGAGGACCCAGTTTGTGGGGGCAATAAGCTGACTTTTTATAAATATACAAAAGTATGAAGGCTATTGCTTAATGCATTGTAAGCCGCCCTGAGTCTCCGGAGAAGGGCGGCATATAAATCGAACCAATTAATTAATTGGCAGATGGATCAATGTTCTGCATGGGAGCTGGTTTTCTCTTTCTCTTATATCCAAGCAGGTAATATTGAGTTTGAGTTTTACCACAGATCCTGTTGAAAATTTCTTCCCCTGCATGCTATTATTATTTGTTGATGATATGAGCCCAAGTGATTCACGTAGCACCTTCACATTCAGGATCTTTTGCAGAGAAAGCTCTGGGAAGACAAAGTTTCTGCCAGAGGCTCCTGCAGGGTTCCCCTCCCCCAATTGACATAGTGGAATTACCTAAATTTAACAATACGAGGGTCTGAGAAAATATGAAACCTCACTCTTATTCAATTATGTATGATTTTTCACAGTGTGAGAGATATTTAAAACTCAATAAATGCGGATGTTTACATTTTTCAGGTTCATCTATTGGAGCCATTGTCCTAACCAAACTTAAGTTTTTTCAGATTATGGAGCTCATAGACATCCATAGAGCAGGAGCGTCTTCTAGTTTTATTTGTTATTTAAGTTATTGTCAGGCGCAAACAATCAAATCCACGCATGCTAGGTACTTTATTGTACTCTGCCTATAATACAAGAATCTCCCCAGCCTGTTTGCCTTCCTTTGGGAACAGATAAAGTTCCATGGAGCTGGGGGTTGAGGGGTCAGTTCAGAATCTCTTGCAGCTGTGCAACAATTCAAGGTTAATTCCTCACTTGATCTCTCCTCCGTGCCTGATTGGGCATTTACCAATAGTTCTAAACAAAGTGTACATATTAAAATGTGTATGTGTGTGATTATTTCCTTATGAAAGTGATTTATATTTTTCTACTTCACATTCAGATACTTCAGAATTTCTTTGCATAATGTTTCCAAGCTTGCCCTTTTGTTGTAATATCATTTTTTCCTTTAGGCCAGGAGTGTCAAATGCAAGGCCCGGGGCCCGGATCCAGCCCGCAGGGTGCTTAGATCTGGCCCAGAGGGCTGCCCTGGAAATAGCAAAGGACTGGCCCATGGTGCCTCTTGCAACAAAAACAGAGTTTGTGAGGGCTACATCCTCCCAAGCTCCATTTTCCCTGACAGAGAGTAGCAGGAAGCCGTTGCAGCTGAAAACAGAGCTTAGGAGCCAGTTTTCGCTGGCAGAGCCCTCGGGCCACCACAGGTGGCCCTGACACAAGTGATGTCGAGCTTGCCACCCCCACCCTGGCCATGCCCATCCTGGCCCCCCCCAAGGTCAAACACAACCCTGATGCGGCCCTCAGTGAAATCAAGTTTGACATCCCTGCTTTAGGCAATCACTCTCAGTCCAGCCCAACTCACAGGAAGCGTAGATACACATTTAACAAAGAAACTAATAAATAAGTAAATCAGCTCTCTCAACGCACATACAGCCCATTTCCTTGCAAGTTTCTTTGGAATCAATTCATCTCGGAACATAAACCCAGAGCGACAGCAATCTGGAAATGGGTATGGAGAAATAACACTGTGTCTCCCAGTGGCCTCCTCCAAGGTTCACACACATTCATTTCAACAGAAACCATCAGGAACTGCCAAGAACAACCCTACTCTCAAACTGTAGAGGGTTGTCAGTGCCAGTCCACATTTATCATAGTTACTTTTTTTTCTAGGTGTTTTAGTCGTAGAGACACTGAGTTTCAGCATTCATATTTATTTTGTGTTATGAGAATCCCTCGTTGGATAGAAAATTGGTTGGATTTATCATTTCCCTCAGATGGATATTCATGATGGCCTTATCTGACACACATGTGAAGGATCCTATATGCATCTTTTCTTTGTGCACAAAAGTTCAAAAGAAGTCACAATTCCCCTGGCGTTGGGAAGACTGACCTTTTCCCCTTCTCCTTTGTAATTTGCACACTGAAAAGAATCAGGGAGAGAGCTGCTTCATCATTCGGATGATACAGGACACCAGAGCTGCTAGCTTCAGGCTAGTTCAGTTTCTTGTGCAGTTTGGCTTAGGCACAGCTGTGTCCTGAAAGGAAACACAGCATGTGGTTTTCATGAGACTTTTGCCAACTAACGAACTCACGTATGTTTCTGTAGCTGTTAATTCCATTTTTCCATGAAGCCTAAAATCTATAAAGCTCTAATTCTCCTCTGCAAACCATTAGCCTGTATGTGGATTTTTAAATCAAGCTTGGCAGGCTTTCATAAAGCCCCATGCCTAAGGCCTTGCTGCCATTTGTGGACAAAAAGCATTCTGGACTTCAATTCATTGCTAAAATTATGAACCATCAAGCTGTGGCGACAGATGTGGCTGTTGCATAGTTGAGTGAACAATTAATTGACAACTATTTCAGCAGGGCTGATTCTCTGCCAAACTATTGGTGGTGATTGAGAGAATTTAATGTCAACTTTGGGGCTTGTTCTTTTCTCTTTATAGAACCATAAACTTGGAAGGGCCATTGAATCTTACTTTCTGCTCAGTGCAGGAATCCTATATAATATACCCTTGACTGGTGTTATTGTAAAGAGCATAAGGAATGGCCTTGAAGGACAGAAGGAAGAAATGCTACAGTTTGGCAACTGTCAGATAAGAGGGACTTGAGCTCCTTGCAAAAAAATAATTTGAGAAAATATTTCAGACAGTCCAAATGATGGGCTGTCTGCTAAAATAAAGCCAGGTCATAATACACACTTGAAAGTAAATCAGGAAGTCTGTAATTTGGAGTCTGTCTGACAAGAACAAAGTCTGCTTATTCACAAGAAATATGCATGTGTAAAGCTTGTAACAATTCTGGATAGTTAGAAAGCTGATAAAAGTAACAAAGAGTTAGGCAACTTGCAGACCTCAGCTAAAATTTAGGAATAGAGATGGCGCGCAGCAAATAAAATGTGTATTAAATAACGCCTGTGGCATTCATTAGCTAAGGCTTAGGAATAGGGACAATGTTACTATGTTATGGATTCAGGCCTTCTTTTAATGCTACCAACATAAAAAAGACAGGGCCATGAGCAATTGAAAGCTTCTTTCCTTTGATCATTCCAGCTGCCCTATTATTTAATTATTGTTGAGTAAAACTAAAATAGTCAATTTTACCATTTTTATTAATTTTGCTGTAGGTTTGATTATATTTATTAATGAGAACATATTCAAATGTTTGTACATAACATTGAAATGATACCTTTGGGTAAAGGTACAATAAACAAACATGCTTAGAGGGGAAATCGTGCACTTTTCAGAATTTTCTGAAGCATTTCAGACGTCAAAATGAATTTGTTATGGATTTATATATGAAAAGTATAGTTTCAAAAAATGTCTACGTACCAAAAGGTGTCCTGTGAGTTAAGAAAAATGGGCATGAAAGAGGCGTGTGTGTGTGTGTTTGTGTGATTATAATTTACCAGACAGATGCAGAAATGGGCTAATGCAAGCATGCAGTACTTATTCTCTTGTATGTTAGCTCACTGTATTCAGCAGAGGTTATTTCTGAGTAAACAGGTATAAAATTACACTGTTAATGTTTAAGAAAGCCCAACTAATAAATCTGCCCACCCTTAATTGCATTTTTGCCTACATCACTTCCATGGCAATTGTTAGGAAGTATTGAGTAATGAACCTTCTGAAATGCCCAGAAGTGCTTGTATGAGTAAAAAATATAATGGTGCTTTAGGAGAAAGCCTCAGCCAAGGGAATTACTGAACATGGTAGATCAGTAGAAGGAGAAATTGAAACATATATTTTTGAAGGATAAATAACATATTGCACAGTATGCATATTTGCAAAATGAATGCTTTTATGGGGTAAAATATCTTTTGTAATGGTAGATTATCAATTGATTAAAGGAAAGATCTGTACTTGTTTTTATTCTTCTTCTACGTTGCATATATTAATGTTAGTATACCATATTCTTTTGGTTGTATAAAATCTGGTGGAACACTGGAATATAGATCCCCCCCTTTTTTCCCCCAATACCAACTTGATCCTCTGCATCATTTCAAATAATTACAGAATTGGCCCAAATACAATAACGATGGGCATTAAATATGCTGACACAAATGGGATTAGTACCAATGCAATGTTGCAGTGTTGCAAGATTTCCCCTTTTCCATTGTTCTCTTTCCATTCTCTTTTATTTCTCTTATTTTTCATTTTCCTTCCCAAAGTGCTCTGTGCTTATTGAGTGAGTTTAGTCAGTAAGGTTTTAAAAGATCCCCCTTTCTCCCCCTTCTGAGTTGCTTAAGGCTTCCTTTTCTTCTCAATGGCTCATTTTAGCAAGAACAAACAATTACCATTCATTTTCCTTTCTTTTTTTCTGTTGTTCTGTTCTGTTTTCTTGTAGCAAGAACATTTATTTAGTTGATGTAGCTATGGTAGTGGAGCAAGAAATAATTAAGAATTCTGTAGGTTGGCAGAGGGTTTTCTTGCAATAATATTTGTTTGACAGCTCTCTGACCCACAACCAGCATAACAGATTGATACACATCTCATCTGTTAAACCCTGATGTTTTCAAATTGTTACCCAAACATATCATAAATCCTACATCTCCATCTGGCATGCATCTAGGTTTATAATAAACTCCTCTAAGGATTCCTTCCTATGTTAGAGTCTCAATTAAATTGATTTTTTTCTTACCCCTATAGTATATAGCTCATACAAGTGAGAGAACAATGTTTGCCTGGCACTAAAAACAAAAACAAAAACAAAAACTGAAAGACCTAGGAGGAATAAGAAATGCATTCTGCATAATTTTACTTGGCAAAAATGTATTACTTTAAATTCTAAGCAACAGGGAATGTTTTGCTGTAACAAATATCTGAATGTTTTTCGTCCAGCATTTGAGCGGAGAGTAGGAATAAATGAAGGCATGTAAACAGTGGGTTGCCCTGGAAGAGCTATATTGGGGTCAACTGTTATTTATTTATTGGATATTTAATATACAATCAAAAAGGAAAAACTGGGGAGAAAATGGTAAAATAAGACCAAAGGTAAGAACACATGTGATTTGCAAACCTAGCAAGACTGAGTAGATTTTTTCAAGGTGACTTTAGTTAAATTCTACCTAATAAAGTGTCCTAAACCAAGAATTTCAGCTTATTTTTAAGATCAAGTTAATATGCTACAATTATCAACAGTGATTAATATCGTACGGTATATAAATCAAAGACATTGTGATAACTGCTGTTTAATCTAAGAGATCTATCCTTATTCAGTGCACCATATCTGAATGAACTACTGCAATGAGCTGTGGTGGTGCAGGCTGACTCTGCTCACAGCCAGGAGTTCGATTCTGATCAGCTCAAGGTTGACTCAGACTTCCTTCCTTCCGAGGTCTGTAAAATGAGGACAATATGGGGGCAATATGCTGACTCTTCAAACCGCTTAGAGAGCGCTATAAAGCACTATGGGGTGCTATAGCTATTGCTATTTTCACGGGGCTGCCCTTGAAGACCATCTGAAAGCAACAGCTGGTGCAAAATGCAGCCGTGTGGGCAGTTATTTGTGCTCCTCGATCAGTGCATTTACTACTGGCTACCGAATAAAGTAAGATTATATATAATTTCCAGAGTGATAGTGAAGTGGCATCAGAAGCAGAAAGAGGCTTATGATACGTATATATTGCATGAACCAAAAAAGCCTAAATGTTTTTAGGTATTATAAAATGCGTAACTATATTGCATACTATAAACACCTTTGAGAAATAACACATATATTATGATATAAGCTTTTATTTCAGGGAAAAAAAAGAATTCCAGTTGTCAAAAAACATGTGGGTGATAACCAATGCCTTTGTCTTTAAGGTGCCAACAACATTTTCTGTTGCCACATCTAAAGCATTTAAAATATCCACAACTTTTAATTGCTTTTTCTGGATAACCCATGCACATTCCTGTAAGGTAAACTGATGTTATTATTACTTCCATGTTTGACAGATGGGTTAAGGCCAAAAGGAACAATGGCTTACCTACAGCAATTTACTGAAATTGTGGCTGATAAATGAATCCAGGATTTCTTGGTTCATGCTGCTAGCTACCCTGTCACATTTGCTCTTAAAGTAAGATGAATGTCAATGTCTTAATAGAGGACATGTCTGGATGCCTTTTGAAATGCATCTTTCATGTTACTTATTACTGACTTATTAATAAAAACCAATTTTGATTTGCTTTTCTATCATCATGAGATTACAGCATGATTAGGCAATATTTGGAGAGGGTTTTTTTCCTCAGGTTTTCGTTGAGTGAAAGAATCTTTCATAGGTGAAAGATTCTAAGTAAGTAAAAACTGTAGCGAGCATAGTACTTTGATGGAGTAGCTGTCAACGTTTGCTTGACAGTTAACCCTCTGGAGATTGTCTTAGCATTTAGAATAAAGGCGCACCCTTTTATGAGGTGTAGCACATGACCTTGATACTCTACATGTAAAATGCATTATTCCAAAATCCACATTAAAGTAATAATTTTCTCAACCCAACTTAATAATCCAATAAAAAGTACATTTGTTATTTTTACATAGCATCACTATTGTTTGCCTTTGAACTGGCTTTTGTTCTGTTATGGATTTTGGCTATTTCTGGATTAGCCAGCTGGCTATTTTGTATGCAGATGACTGAATTTATCATGGGTTAGACACAGGGGTGGGTTCTAATTTTTTTTACTACCGGTTCTGTGGGCATGGCTTATTTTGTGGGCGTGGCTTGATGGTCATGTGACAATTATTTGGGATTTAGCAGAGGTACTAGTCTACCAGGCTTTTAACTGCTTGCAGAGCTGTATAGATCTACCCATTTATTTTTTGCAGGCACTGGTCTACCCATTTATTTTTGCAGGCACTGATCTACTCATGTATTTTTGCAGGCACTGGTCTACCCATTTATTTTTGCAGGCACTGATCTACTCATGTATTTTTGCAGGCACTGGTCTACCCATTTATTTTTGCAGGCACTGGTCTACCCATTTATTTTTGCAGGCACTGATCTACTCATGTATTTTTGCAGACACTAGTCTACCCGTTTATTTTTGCAGGCACTGATCTACTCATGTATTTTTGCAGGCACTGGTCTACTGATTTGTTTCCTTTTAACACTGATCAGCTGTAGGGTGGCCCTTTGAAGCCCTGCAGTAAGAGTTTATGAGTTTTTTTCCCTCTAGCCATCATCTGGGACTCAGGAGGCAGCAATAGATTGGGGTGGGGCCAAATAAAAGGTAATGCAGGGCGGTGCGGGGGAGGCAGAACCGGTTCGGTGATGTCCTATCATCACCGCTACCGGCTCGGGAGAACTGGGAGGAACCCACCACTGGTTAGACACCTCTTCACACTTGAATTTATAATATTGATAGAGAAAATTCTTTAGTTTTCAAACATGTTATCTTTGGCATTTAACAAAGCTATCTTGTCTTCTGAAATAAGTACAGGGAGTCCTTAATTTACAATGATTCATTTAGTGACAGTTCTAAGTTACAACAGTACTGGAAAAAATGACTTATGACTTTTTACACTTACGGCCATTATAGCATCCCGATGTCACGTGATCAAAATTCTGGTGCTTGAAAACGGGCATGTATTTATGACAGTTACAATCCCTGGGATCACGTGATCACCAGTTTTACTCTTCCCAGCCATCTTCCAACAAGCAAAGTCAGATTTGCTTAATGGATACATGGTTCATTTAATGGCTACAATGATTCACATAACAACTGTGGTAAAAAAAGGTCATAAATGGGGGCACAACTCGCTTAATAACTGCCTAGCTTAGCAAAGGAAATTTTGAGCTCAATTGTGGCTTTAAGTTTAGGACTACTTGTAACTTTTTTGCTATATTACTGTAATGGAGGAAATAGCATTTTAAAGATTATGGCTTGGGAGATATGTATTTTTTCCATGAGTATATAGTTGTTTAGATGAAAGTTTATAGTAAACTGGGTTAGATAGGTTGGATAAATGTCACTTCCACAAACTTCAGCAGCTAACGTCTTTTAAAGAATAGTACCAATATATATCTTAAAACACATTATATTTTTTATCATTATAGCAAATGTGGATGACATTTTTAACATTTTATGATTAGAAAGATATGGACATATCAAAAGAAAGAATGTGTAGGATGGGAAACCTTTCCAAATTGTGAAATTTTTATCTTTGTTTAAATAAAAAACCTCTAGGGCTGCGGTCCCTAACCCTTCCGACTCCACAGACCAGTAGCAGGGGGGGGAGAGGGGAGAGAGAAAATGGTTTCATGCATGTGTCGGGGTGAAATCCAGCAGGTTCTGACAGGTTCTGGAGAACTGGTAGCAGAAATTTTGAGTGGTTCGGAGAACCAGCAAATACCACCTCTGGCTCGTCCCAGAGTGAGGTGGAAATGGAGATTTCGCAGTATCCTTCCCCTGCCACGCCCACCAAGCCACGCCTACCAAGCCACACCATGCCCACCAAGCCACGCCCACAGAACTGGTAGTAAAAAAAAATGGATTTCACTACTGGCGTGCCCACACCACTTACACAAATGGAGTTTTGGGTGCTCACCCACCGCTTCCATGGACCAGTTCTCAATGAGCTGAGGACCAGTTCAGGTCCGCAGACCAGGGGTTGGGGACTCTTGCTCTAGGGTACAAAAAGCTCATTCCCTATGCATTGTTTTATAGCCACGACAAGCTTCCTTATTTCCAGCAGGTCCTCCATTGCTTCCTCTATTGCCTTTTGTTCCTTGACTTTCTTACCTTGTTTTTAAAAATCATATCATCAATTCCATCTAACCACATCTTATTTGTTTACTTATTTATTAAACACACTCACACACACTATGACTCCAATTTCCACTCTTCTCCTTCTTCTTGACCCATTCATTTTTCTTTCTTTCTATTTGTTTTGCAATTCAGTCATCATTCATTCTCTTTACATGGCCAAGCTACTAGATATACAGGTGAAACTCGAAAAATTAGAATATCATGCAAAGTTCATTTATTTCAGTAATGCAACTTAAAAGGTGAAACTAATATATGAGATAGACTCATTACATGCAAAGTGAGATAGTTCAAGCCTTGATTTGTCATAATTTTGATGATTATGGCTTACAGCTCATGAAAATCCTTAATTCACAATCTCAGAAAATTAGAATATTACATGAAATCAATAAAACAAGGATTGTACATAGAACAATACCGGACCTCTGAAAACTATAAGCATGCATATGTACTCAGTACTTGGTTTGGGCCCCTTTTGCATCAATTACTGCCTCAATGCGGCGTGGCATGGATGCTATCAGCCTGTGGCACTGCTGAGGTGTTATGGAAGACCAGGATGCTTCAATAGCGGCCTTCAGCTCTTCTGCATTGTTTGGTCTCATGTGTCTCATCTTTCTCTTGGCAATGCCCCATAGATTCTCTATGGGGTTCAGGTCAGGCAAGTTTGCTGGCCAATCAAGTACAGTAATCCCAGGTTTTGGTACTTTTGGCAGTGTGGGCAGGTGCCAAGTCCTGCTGGAAAATGAAGTCAGCATTCCCATAAAGCTTGTCTGCGGAAGGAAGCATGAAGGGCTCCAAAATCTCCTGGTAGACAGTTGCATTGACCCTGGACTTAATGAAGCACGGTGGACCAACACCAGTGGCTCCCCAAATCAACACAGACTGTGGAAACTTCACACTGGACTTCAAGCATCTTGCAGTGTGTGCCTTTCCATTCTTCCTCTAGACTTTGGGTCCTTGGTTTCCAAATGAGATGCAAAAGTTGCTCTCATCAGAAAAGTGGACTTTGGACCACTGAGCAATAGACCAGTTCTTTTTGTCTTTAGCCCAGGTAAGACGCTTCTGACGTTGTTTGTTGTTCAGGAGCGGCTTGACAAGAGGAATACGGCATTTGAAGCCCATGTCCAGGATCCGTCTGTGTGTTGTGGCTCTTGATGCACTGACTCCAGCCTCAGTCCACTCCTTGTGAAAGTCCCCAACACTTTTGAATGGCCTTTTCCTGACAATCCTCTCCAGGCTGCGGTCATCTCTGTTGCTTGTGCACCTTTTTCTTCCACACTTTTCCCTTCCACATTACTTTCTATTAATGTGCTTTGATACAGCACTTTGGGAACATCCAACTTCTTTTGCAATTATCTTTTGAGGCTTTCCCTCCTTATGGAGGGTGTCAATGATGGTTTTCTGAACAACTGTCAGGTCAGCAGTCTTTCCCATGATTGTGATTCCTACTGAACCAGACTGAGAGATCATTTAAAGGCTCAGGAACCCTTTGCAGATGTTATGTCTTAATTAGCTGATTAGAGTGGGACACTTTGAGCCTAGAATATTGAACCTTTTCACAATATTCTAATTTTCTGAGATTGTGAATTTGGGGTTTTCATGAGCTGTAAGCCATAATCATCAAAAGTATGACAAATCAAGGCTTGAACTATCTCGCTTTGCATGTAATGAGTCTATCTCATATATTAGTTTCACCTTTTAAGTTGCATTACTGAAATAAAAGAACTTTTGCACAATATTCTAATTTTTCGAGTTTCACCTGTACTTCACTTTAATGTACGTGTCAGGGGTGGGTTCTAAAATTTTTTACTAACGGTTCTGTGGGCATGGCTTATTTTGTGGGCGTGGCTTGATGGTCATGTGACAATTATTTAGGATTTAGCAGAGGTTTTGGTCTACCAGGCTTTTAACTGCTTGCAGAGCTGTATAGATCTACTCATTTATTTTTTGCAGGCACTGGTCTACTCATTTATTTTTGCAGGCACTGATCTACTCATGTATTTTTGCAGGCACTAGTCTACTCATTTGTTTTCTTTTAACACTGATCAGCTGTAGAGCGGCCCTTTGAAACCCCACGGCAAGAGTTTAAACAGTTGTTTTCCCTCTAGCCATCAGCTGGGACTCAGGAGGCAGCAATAGATTGGGGGTGGGGCGAAATAAAAGGTAAGAATAATGTGGGGGGGTGGGGGGATAGAACCGATTCGGTGACATCATATCATCACCGCTACCAGCTCAGGAGAACCAGGCCGAACCGGGAGGAACCCACCACTGGTACGTGTTCTTTAATTCAATAAATATACAGTAAAGTTTCTTTCACACATTTATACAATTTTCCATGTCTTTCAATGATTAACAAAAACCTGTGCATCCTCTGTTCTGCATATCTATACTTTCCAATTTTGTTAGTTTTCACTTCTTAGAAGCCTTTAAAAAGAGTTCTACCAAACACATTTGAAGATACCTTTGGAGTATTGCATATATTAGGCAACAATGGTTCCAATCACAATTTGTGAAAATCACCTGTTTTGTATTTGCTAATACAGCGGTATCAGTGCAGTCATGTATAATGTTCAGGCCCGGACATGCATTCCTACAGGATTTGCTGGTTACTCCAATCCCTGGGCCCATATTTTGCAAAAAAAGGATATTTAGGATACAATATTGTTTTTGTCTATATCATATTTACATGATATGTCTGTTTCTACACTGGAAAGAGAGAATATTGAAGGCACTTATACCTAAGATGATTCTCTCTTCCACAAACTCCCATCGCTACTACCTGATATATATGAAACTCATCAAACAGCTATCTTCTCATCCATTCTTGGGTCTTCACATAGCCCATCACTTCCTTTGTCACACTTTTTGGCCATTTGCACAGTCAAAGAGCAAATTTAATCCACACATGTAAATCAGATGAAGAAATTAACCAATTCTCATCCCAACATGTTGCACTTCGATTGAATGGAAAACCCGCAACTCAGCATACACAACCCAAAATAAGGTACAGAGAAACATAGGAATGCAGCAGTTTAACAATGTACAGCTTCTAGATATGGGAAAGCAGGGGAGATAAGCAAATGTTGCCCATAGCAGAAGAGAAAATCTGCCATAGAAGCACATCAATTCTTTTTAATGAATTCAACATGTCTCTCATTTTTCTGGGTTGGAGCTGATCATATTTCTAGGTAACCAAGCACATTTTTGCTTATAAAAATCATTGCTTTTCTAATTAAATTTGAACATTATTTTAAACTTCATATTTATATGCAGATTTCACACAAATGTGTGTTGACTTTTCTCCTAACACGATCACTGTTTAAAATAACCCCAAAAGTTTTATTCAGCTGGGATTCATCAACTACATTGTACCATAGTTCCCAAAGCTTTAAGTTGTGCTAGCGCAGGGGTGTGAAACTCAAGGCCCATGGGTCACATCCAGCCCACAGGGTGCTTCAATCTGGCCCGAGGAGCCACCTTGGAAACAGTGAAGGACCGGCCCACGGTGCCTCTGCCAGCGAAAATGGACCTCTGGAAGGCTGTGCGTGCCCCCCAAGTTCTGTTTTCAGTTGCGATGGCCTCCTGAAACCCTCTGCCAGTGAAAACGGAGCTCATTTTCACTGGCAGAGTGGCACTGGCAGAGTGCTCGGACCACTACAGGTGCCCCTGACATGAATGATGTCGAGCTGGGCATGCCCACCCTGGCCATGCCCACCCAGCCCCCCAAGGTCAAACACAACCCTGATGTGGCCCTCAATGAAATTGAGTTTGACACCCCTGTGCTAGCGTATCTGAACTGCAAAAATCGGATGACCACTAGATGGTAGCAAATAGTTACAGCTTTATGGATCTCTTTGCTGCCATATAGTAGAAATCTGATTTTTTTTTTCAGCCCGGATGTATTAATCATATTTTGGAACTATCTGAACTATTCTAAAAACATCAGGTTGTAGAAGGTTGGGGTACAGACTGTAGCCAAAATTACACTGAAATATTCATTTAAATACTGTTTGTTCACTAGCAAATACTTTGAACGTGTAAAATGATTTTGTTTAATTAGAAATGATGTGCTTATTTTACAGTTTTTTTTATTAACTGAAGATATTTCCGTGAACAATGTCTGTCACAAAGTCTGTTTGCCATATGAGCATTGCATAAAATATTTACATCAAACCTTTCAGTCAATATGGTGCAAAATCTAATATTACTGATATAACATGGCCATAATAATATAAGCTGGCTATTGGGTTTTGGTTCAAGTTATAGAGCATACTCAGGTACTGTGGTATGTAAACTATGATTTATAATTTATTTTATATTACAATCAATTATGGGTTATTCAATGAAGCATAGTTTATAACTTAGTGTATTATGTGAGTCAGTCAACTATGCTTCAAAACATGATTAAACGAATTATAACATAGTAAATGTTTGAAACCAACATGGGAACAATGATGAAAGCTCTGGCAATTCGCAATAATCTGGGGAAAAAATCCCACTGACAATTTATGTTATAGTCCAGGGTAATTGGTTTATTTGTGAGCCTAAAAAAGCATGAAATTGGTTGTTATCTAACTAATGGATATAGCTGACGCTTAGGAAGGATGGGGTGGGGTACCAACAGAAAGGAATATACTGTAGTTATTCAGGGTCAAACTATGGAGTCCTTCATGCTCCCTGAGCGGGTTTTTTATTTGCAAATGTTTCATTACCCAACTAGGTAACATCATCTGCGCAAGTAAATTTGAGGTTTGCTCCGTAATCATATACAGTAGCTGCGGATGGGGTGACTTAACATATATTGCAAGAGGTCAATGAATATTTAATATAATATCATTAATGATATTTTTATGCATGCATCAATCTTTCCTCGTGATCATGTCTGGAATTCAGGAACGGTACCTTATAGATGTTTTACCAAATACTTACACAAACAGGGATGAGATTTAGTACTGTGCTGTTTATCTCAGCTACGATAATCTGAAGGAAACTAGAATATTTATCATGATAAAAGACATAGTAGTCCAAAATCCCAAATTATCAAATACAGTAACATTAGCTACCTTAGAAAGAGATCTAATAAATAAGTGGCTGTACTTAATGTATTTTCTTGCTCAGATATTTTCTTGGGCTCAGTTGAAAAATATTGTATCAGTCTCCTTTTCTAAAATTTATGTGCTTGTTTATAACATCATCATAATACAGACAAAATTGTTTTATAGCAACCTGATTTATTCAAGGTTACAGAAATTATTTACATGTAATGCTGAATAAATATCTTATCTCTTTAGGATGGTCTTTTACAAGTCCATCTGTTAATGTGGCCGATGTAATTTGAATAGAAGAAATTACTTATTTTGACCCTTGGTGATTAGCAGACATTCAATTTCCTGTTTCTGTAAATAGTTGTGCTCTTATAACACTTTCATAACAGACATTGCAAAATTGGAATTTTGCAATAGCAAACATATTTACAGGAAAGGTCAGAGCTCAATGATAGGAATATACCTTGCAAAGAATTTCAGTTTTTGGCACCTTCAGATAAGTGGATCCAGGAAGCTACAGCTAGTCAGAGTAGACAATATTAGTCTGATTTCTGATTGACAGGTCCTACCACTGTCAGTCAAAAGTTATTGTATCATCAGTCTTCTTCCATTAAGAAAAAAAGGAACAATGAGAAAATGAAAAGCAGAAAATGAAATCTCAATACAATTTTATGAAAGCCGCTTCATTTATCTTTGTAAGCTGCCTAGAGTCACTGAGAGTGAGCTGGGCGGCTGCGTATTTTTTTTCAAATAAATAAATGTTTGAAAAAATAGAAAAATATTAGTGTCTGAGCATGTACTGCATTATTTGTGGTCGATGACCATACTATATGTTCAAATACTAATCCAAGGATTTTCTCTTCTCACGCACAGCAGCATACATCTATGAATAATGTAGTAGTAACATAACATCCATTCAGATGTTTTTTTAAAAAAATTCGTTTAATTGAATGTTGCTTCTATAGAATGTCAAAGAAATGTAAAATGTGAGACATTGCAAGATATTTACTGGGTGTTCTCTTTGTTATTTTTAGTTGCTTAAAAATATGATAGGCTATTTAAAAACAACAAAGCTAGATAAGAGTATAAAAATAATGATCTTATTTTTAAACAATGGATGTATAAATATCTTTGAAAGGATCCATATAGCCTACTTGAATGGAAATGCAGAAAGCATTGTGTGGTACAAAGAAGTCAGGCAACACTGAGTACAAAAAATCGACACTATAGCGAAATCTAAGCATGATTTTTGTGAATATGAATTTTATTTTAACGGCACTAAATAAATTTATGACACAGTTATGATGGCTTTCAGGCTGAGCTTACCATCTGCTAAGTGGCATGAACATTTTCATTTTACCAACATCACTTCATCCCTCCTTAATTGTATGCAAGTTTTTTTAACTAACCTTTGAAGCTTATCATTTTGTCCATTCTATCCTATAACGTATGCTTATCTGAGCTCAAAAATCCAATATCCAATAAGCAAAAATATATAAAAATGCTTTCTTGCCATCTGATGGTCATACCCAGCTCAGACAGGATAGCTCTACGTATTTATTATTATTATTTATTATTATTATTAGTCATATTTCTATGCCGCCCACTCTCCGAGGACTCTGGGCGACTTACACCAAAGACAGTATACTAAATAGCATATTGCCCCCAACAATTTGGGTCCTCATTTTACCCACCTCAGAAGGATGGAAGGCTGAGTCAACCTTGAGCCGGTGAGATTTGATCCGCTGATCTGCTGAACTAGCAGTCAGCTGAAGTAGCTGCAGTACTGCACTCTAACCACTGCGCCACCTCGGCTCATATTTATATTTATAAATATTTATATAAATAAATATTCATTTATAACAGATATTAATTTGATTATGTTATGCATGTGCTGGAAAGGAACTATACATAGTTAATTTATAATGTTGTGTGAATGCATTTTGTGAATGTCCACAGTCCCTAATGATACTTAGATATTTACAGTGTTTTCTTATGCAGTTTAACTCAGGAGGATATACTTCCAAAAAGCATAGTACTGCTGTCCTTAAATGGAATTCAAAAAATTACTTAGGCCAGGGGTCCCCAATCCCCAGGCAGTGGCCCACTACCAGGCCATGGCCTGTTCAGAATCTGGCTGTGTGAGTGGCAAGTTGGCACACAGGCGCATGTAACTCAACATGCACAAGCAGCAGGACGGCGTGCATGTACGCAGCTCAACTTGTACAAGCGGTGGGCCGGTGCATATGCACACAGCTTGATTTGTACAAGTGGTGGGCCAGTGCACACATACTTGTATGGGCTGGTTCACCTTTTCCTCCCACACCCACTGGGCCACCCAGCCATAAAGCAGAGGTCTTCAAACTTGGCAGCTTTATGACTTGTGGACTTCAACTCCCAGAATTCTGGGAATTGAAGTCCACAAGTCTTAAAGCTTCCAAGTTGGGGACCCCTGCCATAAAGGTTGGGGACCACTGACTGTACAATCCTAAACCAAGTTATATGGAAGTATACCTGACCATGAATGCAATGGGACATATTTCAGAATAGACTATACTGTAAGGAGGCAAGAGGCCATGACTGAGACATGCAAATTTTATAATTCATTAAAAATGTACAGGGGGAATACCTTCCCACTTCCTTAAAACACTACAATTCTACCTTATGTGATGAAACAGAGGCTTTAAATAGATTATAATATGTATTTTATGAAAATACATCATAACACATATAATTAATTTGGAGGATTTTCTATCAAACTTACAGTCGGGGTAAAATCCAGCAGGTTCTGACAGGTTCTGCAGAACCGGTAGCGGAAATTTTGAGTAGTGTGGAGAACTGGCAAATACCACCTCAAGCTGGCCCCAGAGTGGGGTGAGAATGGAGATTTTGCAATATCCTTCCTCCAGGAGTGGGGAGGGAATGGGGATTTTGCAGTATCCTTCCCCTGGAGTGGGGTGGGAATAGAGATTTTGCAGTATCCTTCCCCTGCCATGTCCACCAAGCCACACCCACCAAGCCACACCCACAGAACCGGTAGCAAATAAATTGGATTTCACTACTGCATACAATGCTCTGTATTGATTTAAATGTCTAGAGTTAGACAAATTCATAAATACTGCTCTGTTATGACATATAGATGGAAGAACCAGGATTAGGGAAAGTGAGGAGGTTTTAGAAAGAGTCAACACTGTCTTCATCCTTTATGAGCTTCAAAGGAACTTTTTAGTAGCCATTTTGGAGATGCTGGATTAGATGACATTTGGTCTGTTCAGTAATTTATAATCAATACATCTTTGTTTATTGACTAAGCAGTAGAATATCCATTGAATTCTATTCCCTGTTCAGCATTTGGTTGATATAATTTCTTAACATTCTACTCTGTGGAAACATAACCTTTTCATAGCAAAGCAATTTAGGGAACCTTATATATACCAAGCCAATGAAGAAAGATTATGGAGTACAACTCTCAGCATTTCTAAAAGGAGAGAGTGTGCCAGGCAAATATCAAAGGGGGAAACAGATTTTCAGTAAATATCTCTGAAAGATATATTTCATATACCATGCAGGATGTTTTACAGTAAAGTACAGTTAATAGAATTACATCCCATATATTACCAAGACCCCTTGCAACTCTGATGTTTTATGTTCTATTTAGTAATTTTCACCTTCTGTCCCATTAAACATTATGATAGAGGCCTTAGGATGTACAATCCTGCTTTCCCATATCTGAAGAACTGAAATTGCTGTGCATTAGCATCATGTCATCTGCTCAGATGTTTCATTTCTAAAGGCATACAATAAAATCATATCAACCTGTGTGGAAATATTGACTTCAACAAGTCTACTGCTCTCAAGCCAATACTTGGTATTTGCCAGGTATTTGGCTAATTCACTCTTTTTACCTACAATTGAGTTGACTAATTTGCTGGTTTTTCTTGCAATTGATTTGGAACACAGATTTCGATCAAAGGTTAGATGGTTCAAAGTTTGAAGGTTGGACCCAGCTTGTTAAGAAAGTGAGCTATTTGTGAATTTCATGTCTATATTTGCTTACAGGAAAAATAGACAGGGAAAATGTGCTTCTCTTTGTTCTGCAGCCTCAGTCTCACGTTAGCAAAGCCATCTATCCATATAAGGGGAGATTTCACATGTATCGATTGGATTGTTGGCAAATGTTTTGAAATCTCTCAAGAGCTTCTAGGGCCATTCTGGGTAACATATAGCTCAATACAAATTCCACTCTGATCACAAAGAGAGGAAAAAAATATACAGTTTAGCTGACATCAGGCACAAAGTCAGATGACTAATGAACTAGACTTAGAAATGTATTTAGTTACAACACATTGTACCAACTTAATTGCAGTGGATGCTATGAAGTCTACATAAAAGTATACACTTAATAATATTGATATTCTAAAACATAATGATACTCCTTGTACACAATACTTATAAATCAGGGGTCAGCAACCCACGGCTCTGGAGCCACATGTGGCTCTTTCATTCCTCTGCTGCAGCTCCCTGTCGCCGGTCAGCTCCACAATTGATAGGGCGTTTGGTTAGGACAGGTAGAGGAAAAAGGATGCCATGCTAGGAGGAGACTCTATGGTGGGGGAACCGGATTTCCGGTCAGCTCCAGAATTGAATGGGGGGCTTCTGGTTAGGACCTTTGTGGCTCTTTGAGTGTTGCCGACCCCTGTTATAAATAATGCCATTAGCACATTAGTCAGCATTCCTTTGTGTGGTGTAGTTTTTAAATAATGTGATCCCCAGAGGCTATGGGTACCACCAGGTTTTTATAAGCCTTCAAAATACAAAAGGGAAAAATCTGTTTTTGCCTTCATGAAAAAGCTGTTTCATAGGAATGGAGCTCCACTCACACACACACACACCCCAAAAATGCCTGCTTCTGAATCTTCTCTTGACACACCTCAATAGGCATTCTTTGTTTCTATCACCTGGCAGACTCTACCTGAAATAGACAATCTCAAAAATACAGACGTTCCAAGTTTTCTAGGGCTTTGTACGAGACAAGCAATATCTTTAATTGCAGTCAGAAACAAATGGAAAATCTATTCGGTTCCCAAAACCGTGGTCTCAAGGCAGTCATGTGTATGGCCAACAGGCATACAAACAACCATGCTTTGTGCCAGCTGAAGTCTCCAGGTAGCCGTAAAGAGCAAATTAATGTGAAGCAAATCACAATAACCTATCAAGAGATGATAAGGTCATGAGTGACTATTTTCAAGCCTACATTCCAGAAAAGGCCTCAATTGAAGCACCCGCTGAAGCTAAACCGTGCTCCTCAACCGAAGAGCTGGAACTCCAGAATTGCAAATTTGCTATTTCAAGGGAAGCACAACCCCATCCAGACTCAATGTTGATAAAATCCTGGAGTTAGTGGGTTTTGAAGTAATAGCCACTCTATCTCACTTGGGTTGAGTGGTCTGTTGCATGGATGTTTGGGTGGTTTAGGGGTGGGGAATTGTGGTGGGTGTGAGTGTGTTTGGGGATTGTTATGTGTGTTGGACTGGTCTTTGGGTGTTAAGTGTATGGGTATACTCATTGTAAGGGTATACTGTGTATACACGTACAAAGACAATAAAGTTATTATTGAGTGCACTTGCTGCTCCCCATCCAGACATGACATTCTCGGGGCATTGAGAATTTCCATTATATCTCTTACTTGCCCAGGGTGGAGATATATAACTGTGTATCATTTACTTATTGATACCTTGTCCCAGACTTATCCCTGAGACTTCATGTTAAATAAAATGCAAGAGAGACACAAACCCCAAGGTATCCTGTACTAGAGTGCTTAAGGCTCAACCTAATTTTCTACCGAAATCACTCTAGACATCTCTTTACTCATTTCATCTCTTGGAATGTCTTAATACAATTGGCTGGTGGGCAAGGAAAGGCTGCACTGGAACAGTCCTTTAAAGCATCCTTGTCACTTCTATATTCCAGGAGTTTGCCTCCTGGAATATAGAGGTGATAAGGCTGCTTTAAAGGTCTTGTCATTGTCATGGGGTAGCCCACTGGGCCTATAAGGTACCTGATGCAGTCTGTTCTCCTAGCAGTGGTTAGTGGCTCTAGTCCATCCTGTAAGTGATCTGTCATTGACAAAGGAGAAATGGAAATAATAGGCATCAGTAGATCACAATTCATCTGCTCTTATGTAGACAGCTTATAGGTACATCCCTGTGAGTCAGATTTGATTCCTGGCAACTGCATTGACTAGTCCCTTGGCAAAGTTTTTCGGAAGTGGTTTGCCATTGCTTCCTTCCTAGAGCTGAAAGAGAATTACTGGCTCAAGGTCACCCAGCTGACTTTGTGCCCAAGACGGGACTAGAACTAATGATCTCCTGGTTTCTAATCTGATGCCTTAAGTACTGTACCAATCTGGTTCTCAATGGGGGAGCCTTTATATGGTAATCATATAAGACTCAAAGGTCTTATACAAGGACGATTATTTGAACATTCCTGTTCAGTCCCCTTTAGTTGCATTCTAGAGCCTTGAAGGACAAACTCTCTCCTTGTCTTGACTAGAACTTTTCCTTCGATTGGATTCTACGTTAAAGAAATGCCACATATTTCCTATATTTTGACTAAAACAATATTTTTGGTGCAGAAAAAATTTGGACATTTTTCCTTTGCTAGCTTGTTTACGCTAGCTTCTGTTTCCCTAACACAAAAAGTATTGTTTGTGCATTATTCATAGATGCTTGAGTATATATATTGACATATGAGAAAAAGGGGCCAACCTTCTCAATTTAGTGTTGGCCCTTCTGCCTTATACTTTCTGGGGGGGAAAATCCATAGGTGAGGGCTGAAAAAGCTTCCCAACCATAGAAAACAGAAAGTGGGAGTTTGAGCCCTCCAGAATAAATCATTATCATCATAGCCATAATCATTATTCTCATAATCATCTCTGATAATATACATTATCATACAATGATTATGTATATAAATAATAATTTATATATGCATATAAACAGTGGTGAAATCCGAACCGGTTTGCTATCAGTTCGCTGGCCGCGCATGCGCAGTGCACGCCAAACACTGTGTGTGCATGCGCAGTGCACACCAAAAGGAGCTTGGGAAGAAGTGAGGGGGGATCAGCTGTGGTGCATGATTTAGCTTCGCTAAAAAGCAGGATTTCCTGCTTTCTAGCAAAGCTAAACTGCGCTGGACAGCTGATCCCCCCCCCCCTTGCTGTTCTACTTACCTTCCCAAGCTTCCTTTTGGTGCATGCTGCACTAAATATATAATATAATAATATAATATAATAGGCAACAGGGCTACACTCATTATTTGGATGCTTCCAAGGAATAATGTTGGGAAGTCAGATGACTAGATATCATCTCTATACGTACAAATAAAGGAGGCTGTTTGGAGGCTTGAATTCAGGAAAGCGTACGTATGAGATATCGGACTAATACTATTATTATGCTATAATAGTAAATAAGAAAAGATGCAGAGAAGCTGTAGATGGCTGGAAGAGCTCATGTGATACATACAAAGTAGATTCAATTCTAAATTACAGTTCTAAACTAGGAAAGGTGACAGGTCTATATGCCTAGGATATCTGACTCATCTGACATAAGAGCGTTGCACAGACCAGCAACTTGACTTTTGTGTGTGTGTGTGTGGGGGGGGAAACCCATGTGTATCTGGTCTTCACCACCTTATCTGATCAATCCATAGGTATTTTGATAGGTTGCTCTGTTATGCCAATTCATCATACAGTGAACTGGCTCATAAATGACACTAAGCTATGACTTTTTTGTCATGTTTTGTAACTAAGCTAAAATTGGCTGGGGTCATATATAATGCAAAGTGTATTAGAAAAGCACTCCATATAGGATCCCAACCAAAAATGCCATAGAGCAGGGGTGTCAAACTTGCGTTGGTGGGATGGCGTCACATGACGTATAGTGACTTTTTTCCCCTATCACATGACGCATCTGGCCTGTGGGCCGCGAGTTTGACAGCCCTGCCATAGAGCTTTGTAAAATAAAAGCTCCTTATTATGGGCTAGAATGATCTCTAAACCCAGTTAAGCATATTTGTTTAACTATGATTTACTGAATAAATTTGGGCTCATTAAAAAGTAATTCATAAATTATGAAACATATTAGTTATATTTACTCAAACTACATTATAAGTAATGCAAAATATATCCAATCATAGCATTATGCTGTGGTCAGCAGCGAACACATGTATTCCATTTGCAAAGTAATAGGGGGAATGATACCATCTAAGGGCACAGTATACATTTCAATGGGCCAACACATCCATGTACTTCCCCATATATTTTTTTGCTGTGCTCTTACATCATATATTTCTACAATTTAGTACAGTCTCCATATGGTGGGCTGCCAAATGCGTTAATACAACACATCACTTGGATAGATGGAACCATTCAAGTATAAGAAGGCTTTGCAACCCAGCCAGATTTTATCTTATTTTCTTTCTATTAAATAACAGTTCCCTCCAGCTGAATTCAATTCCAGGTGACTATATGCACACATCAATGTAGTTTCCTTGGCAACAGTAAAAAAAGTGGTTTGAAATGGCCTTCTTCCTGGATGTCTTTTTGATTTCCCAGTTGAGTCTACAGCCTTTGGACTTTCTGACTTGGGCTTCCCATTTACTTACCAAATATGTACCAACTCTGTTTAGTTTCGGGGCCCAGATAAATATTAATCAAGAAATACTAATCCACAACTTTATCAAACGTTAGGGAGGAATATGACTGTTAGCCATTGTTCAGTGGTTGGATTTACAGAACAGGTTAAATCGTAATGTGGTTGCCTAGTTTGCATCCCAGTCTGTTGTGTAATTCAACCTGTGTAATGTATAGTTCAGCATGTTGTCCAAACCTGGGAAGTATGTTTATCAAGTAAACCAGAGCTCAAGTAATCATGGATTGGCATGTTGTGTGAATATAGCTAATATCATTTTGAAAAGGAAAAGTAGATGTTTCATGATTCAACTTTAACTTAGAAATGTAAGATTAAATTTATAGAGTAGCATCTGTGCTAGTCTATCCGTTTAGACCTGCAGGGATTCTTTAACAACACAGAAGATATTAAAGAAAATGCACTTTGAATCCATTATCCCCAGATATCCCATTAAATAGCACAGTAAAGAATAAGAAATGAGAAAAACTGGCATGTATGAGAACTTTTATTTCTGGCAATGAGTTCTTCAAAAATATAACGCTGACAGAGAGGTAGAATTGTGCTAATTGGAGCATTAATGACTGTTTATTTTTCATTGACACTATAAATGTTCATAAACTGATCCTAATTTCCACCGTAGGGGAAAACTTCTACAGGAAGGAGCTGCAATAATTTCCTTCTCTTCCATCCTACAGTGTGTACAGAATTTGTAATCTATTGTAACATCAGAAATATCCTCATTCAAATCAATATTAAGCACACATAATTTGAATGGGATTGAAATATTTCTGTGTAATAAAGCATTGCAGACTATGAATAGTTTTTTTCCTTAGATCGCCCCCTGCTTATAGACTTTATTGTAATCAGAACTGCTTAAACATCACATCAAGTTATGGATTGTTGAATTATAATTTACTGAAAAAAAATATAGTTGGTTGAATTTGTACAACCTACCAAGCCTTAAATCATAACTTAAATATCACATTGCCTACCAACTGCAAACATCTTAAGGTTTAGCAAAATGTGTAAACTATGTTACTATTTTTACCATTTATACAATATAGGCTTAGCCATAAAAGTACATTTTAAAAAGTTAAAAATAAGAGGTAAAAATAAAATTAAGAATTAAAGAATCCTTTGAATTCCTTTGAATAAAGAATATAGTAATGCAAAAAGTTGCCAATTTGTTCAATAAAAATAAAATAGTTGTTTAATTCCATCAAACAGATGAGGATACTATTGAAAACATGAACTTTAAAGGAAGTAAGAAGATGCTCTTCAGATGTTGTTATAGCCCTTCAGAGTTATGTCATTCATAAATAATCCTCACTTGGTTAAATGTGTGGGCAAAGATAAGAGCCACCTCTAATCCTCTATTTGCTACACAAGAATGAATTACTAAGAGGAATTAATGTCTAGGATTGGGAAAATCCTTGGCAGTTAACACTGCCATCCTGTGGATGCTGCTTACATTCCTACCAATATAACTCTCTTAAGGCCTATAAAACTACTAAAATGAGTCAAACTATTGTAGACTGAAGATATAATCTTGGCTGGCAAAAGAATAACTTAAAAACAACAACCACATGAAACAGTGGGGATTATACCACAATAGGAAAGTGATTCAAGCAAAAAATATTATTTGAAATATTACTTGGTGGAAGAGCAAGAACAAGATAAGACTCTTGCTTTCATTGGCTGGATCATTGATAGATGAGTTGGATCGCTTGATCTCTTGTTTTGATGCACCTTTTATATTATTACCGTATGATTTTATCATGAAATTATTCTTATTAGAGTGGATTTTAAATATGACTTCAGTGTATGAGTTTTTAATGTGTGAATAATATTTTGGGCAGTTCTCACCATTTGAATTTGCAGCATACTGATAACTTGACAGCCAATCAGAATGGATTCTTCTTAAGCCGAAAAGTATCAACCAATCATTTCTTACCTGTTGACCAATAAGCAGATGGCTTGCTCTGTTCCCTCATGCTTGCACCAAACCCTAATCTCTTCCCTTCCCAAATGCCCAGTAAACGAAAGTAAACTGAAAGAATTCCAGCAATGTCTCTGGGAATATAAAAATCTGCAAGAGGCTGAGCAGAGTGTTGCAATCTAAGCTTGGTCCCTTTTGTGTGTGTATCACCTCACACAGACATGCACTGTACTATCCAAGAGCCTTGGATAGTACAGTGGTCTAAAGCCCTGTTATTAACATCAGCTGCCTGCAATTATTGCAGGTTCGAATCTCACCAAGGCTCAAGGTTGACTCAGCCTTCCAACCTTTCTAAGGTAGGTAAATTGAGGACCCAGTTTGTGGGGGCAATAAGCTGACTTTGTATAAATATACAAAAGTATGAAGGCTATAAGCCGCCCTGAGTCTCCGGAGAAGGGCGGCATATAAATCAAATTTAAAAAAAAAAAACATGCAAAAGGAGTGAGGTGTAGTCATTACACTGTGCCAACTGCCTTGAAGATTTTGAAACACGCACACAGACACCTCCATGGACTCCAAGGAAACTTCCCATCTGCTTAGGACGGCATAACTCTTAGCATGTTTGGACTCTTTTGCCTAAACTCCATCACATTGCAAATATGGTGAGAAGCAAATTGCAACGCCTCTATATGGGGCTACCCTTGAAAAGTGTTTGGAGACTACAGTTGGTCCAGAATGCAGCCGCGCGAGCTATTGTGTGTGCACCTAGATACACCCACTTTACACCAATTCTCTGCTAGTTGCACTGTCTCCCTATCGGTCTCCGGACGCAATTCAAGGTGTTGGTTATTACCTTTAAAGCCCTACATGGCTCAGGGCCAGGTTATCTTCCAGACCGTCTTCTACCGATAGCTCCCAAGCGACCAGTAAGATCACACAGAGCTGGTCTCCTCCGGGTCCTGTCAGCTAAACAATGTCAGTTGGCAGGCCCGCGGGGGAGGGCCTTCTCTGTGGCTGCCCCGGCTCTCTGGAACCAATTACCTCCTGAGGTCTGGACATCCCCACCCTATTGGCCTTCCAGAAAGCTGTGAAGACCTGGCTTTTCCGGCAGGCCTTGGGCCGTTGATCTCACTATGGCAATCTTGTGAGATCCGGCCATGGAATGGAGTGTATGGGTTTTTAATGTTTTCTTTTAAAAAAAATTTATGGGATATTGTTCGCATTTTTTTTTTTTTGCTGTAAGCCGCCCAGAGTCCCTAAGGAGTTGGGTGGCATAGAAATGAGACTAATAAATAAATTATAAATAATAAATGCCAAATCGTACAGCCAGCACTTCTGCTGCATCTGTTAACTGAATTCTGTAATTGCAAAAAAAAAAAAAAGTCTTACATCTGCAGAAACAGGAGATGCAAAAGAGGAAGCAACAATCTTGATTAATTGTCAGAAGTTTCTATTTCAGTGTTTCTTGGCAACTTTAAGATGTGTGGAGTCCTGGGAGTTGAAGTCCACGATTCTTAAAAGTTGTTAAGCTTGAGAAATACTCTTCTATGCATTTCTACAAGCTGAGCAGAACTGACTCCTGGTAAATGTCCTTAGCTGAAAGATGTAATACACGTGTTTCCCTGAAAATAAGACTGGGTTTATTTTTGGGGGGTGTCTTAGTTTTTTTCCATATAAAGAAAGCCCACTTCTTCTTGCTTACGGTGGAGCATGAGGCCATACCATGCGCCAGTGCCACTGCTGTGAGGTGGGGCTGGTGCTGCCCCACACACCCTGCACCAACTTACCTCAAGGCCCCTGCTTGTGGTCGCAACGGAGCAGGATGCTGAGTGACTCTCTGGTGCCAGGCCATGAGGCGAAGTGGGGCTGGAACTGCCCCACACACCCCGCACTGGATTACCTCAGGGCCCCCACAGCCAGGTCATCCATGCCCCAACACTTGCCTCATCTCTGCAGCACCGTGCCACTCAGCCTCCTGCTCTGTTGCATCCGTGAGCAAGCAGAAGTGGCCGGTGGCATGTGGACTCTTGCTGCACATGGCTGTTGGTGCTGTTGCCGCAAGGCAAGTCTCAGGGCATGGATGGCCTGGCTGCAGGGGCCCTGAAGTAAGCCGGTGTGGGGCGTATAGAGCAGCTCCACTACTTTCCTGCCTTACCTCATGGCTACAGCACTGTGAGCAACCAGACAGAATGAGCTGTGCAAGCTCTTAAGTAGGGCTTATTTTGGGGGTAGGGCTTATAGATGCACATGTAAAAACACGCAAGGGTTTATTTTTGGAATAGGTCTTCTTTTTGGGGAAACAGGGTATATACATCTTTTAAAAATATAAATATTATATAAATAATGTAGTACTCAATCAGAGAGGTTTTCTAAACTCTCTGCTTCAGTTTATAGGGCATGCAGAAGTCCAGGAGATAACAGCATTTACTGAGATAGTTTGAACAGGTTAAACCTTATAGTGCCATCCAACAATGAATCCAAGCTTCCTGTGTGCAATGCACATAAAAAAGGGGGGCAGGACTTTTCTTGCATGATTGTAGCCATCATCATGACTTTTTTGACCTTCCCAAAGACCCTGTGTGGGTTGATTTCTTTATCTTTTTTCTTTCCCCTGAGATGATTAGAGGCAGCAGAGAAAAATTAAGCTGAAAAACAAAGAAAGGGGCTCACAGATGGTATATTAAGCATCTAGTATGTGGCACAAAGACTAATAGTATTTAAGAAGCTCCTTCACCAGTGTGACAGTACTTTTTGCATTTCTATTTTAACTGAATCTCACTTGAGCTATAAATAAAGGCAGGGCAGATGTGTTTAGCTCTTTGCATTATGTGTAAAAGGTTAGACTAGACAGCCCCCTCTGGTGTTAAAATCCATAGATCAATAATGATGGTTAGAGGAAAGTGGTCTGTCTTTCTCAAAATAATAATAAGAAAAAGGTTTGAAGCCAAACCCATTATATGGATAGTCAATTAGTTTGTTATCCTAGCCCTGCAATGAATCTAATTCTCAAAATTTTGCACTTTCTGCCAAGTAATTTCACTTGTTATGCATATTCTTTATTCTCCATTCCTATATCTGAGTAAATGAAAGCAAGTCTCACAAGTAGATTGATTTAGGAGGATTATGATCATAGTTTTCAAACTGTTTCCCCAGTTTTTGTCTTAATTTTTGTTTTGATTGTTCTTGCATTTTGTTCTTTAGTGGTTATGCAGGCAAGGAAATCTGGGAGTTGCAATTGCAAGAAATACCTTTTCTTGTAACTGCACCATACCTGTACCATATTTTTTTTACTTTATCAAAAACCTAAATGTTATCAAAAATCAGTTTAGCTGAATGTGTTTTTTCATGTTGCTTTACATGCTAATTGCTTTTATTATCTGTCTTAAAATAGCCTGGTGGCGCAGTAGACTAATGCACTGCGATTAACATTCAGCTGCCTGCAATTACTGCAAGTTCTAATCTCACCAGGCTCAAGATTGACTCGGCCTTCCATCCTTTCTAAGGTAGGTAAAATGAGGACCCAGATTGTGGGGGCAATAAGCTGACTTTGTATAAATATACAAAAAGTATGAAGGCTTAACGCATTGTAAGCTGCCCTGAGTCTCCGGAGAAGGGCGGCATATAAATCAAATTAAAAAAAAAAAGTTTTCAATCTTAGAAATATCACATAGAATCATTTCAACTGCTATTTTTCAGCAAATTCAATTTTTGTTGTTATGCCAATGCCTTGACTTTTATCTTGTGCTGTATCATTCTATCCAATATGACAAATTAAAAGACGTTTAGTGGAATTATCCACCTCCACACAAAAGGAAGATGTTCTTTTGGTACAAGACGGAAGCCACAGGAAAAGTTTGTCTTTTATTGTAACATTACACAGCTCTATAAAAGATAAAGGTGTTTTATCTTTATGAAGAAAGCACCAAGAACACTATGCGCATGTGTTTAGAGCTAAGTCTATGTGTAGTGAGGCTCTCTCTTAGGAAGTATGTAGAAGGTTGCAATTTAAAAATGTCTCCTGTGGATTAAGTATAGAATCAAAATGGTAAAATGAGATGTACAAATTATTCAGTTTTCAGTTCTGCAGGAGGAGTGATAATCAACACAATCATTTATTTTTATGGGTATAAATTTTGCTCTGTTCAAAACTCCAGACCATACAAAAGGATCAATATTTTTTAAAATATTGTATTTGCCAATCAATTTTTCTGTACAGTAGTCACTGCTGCCATCTGCTGGATTCTTGTCTCCATGACAAAAAAATTTCACTGTTGCACGGGGAAAGTCTAACAAAAATTAAACTGACACCAAAGAATGCAATTTTGTATTGCTTTTATTTGCTTGTGTGTAAATTATTCTACTTCTTCTCATTTCAATTTAAAATTTGTTTCAGAAGGACAAAATAGAGGGGTGCAAATATTGCCCTAGAAAGCCTGGCTCATTCCTCTACTCCCACCTCAGTCAAGCAAGCTTACTGGGAAAAGTTGGGAACGCTCCAGACACATTGAGATCCTGAAGAAAAAGCACAATATACTGTATATTTAATACATAGCTATATACATTCATATCCAATGCTCCACACATGTATGTATTGTCAGCACTCTAGAAATTAATTAAACAGAATAGCCTAATTCCTTCTTTGTATTTGTCTTCATGTAAAAAGAAAAAAATAGTCCAACCTACCAAAAGCAGCACCAAGGGAAGATGAAGCAGGAATGGATGTCAAAATATGAAAGACATTAATAAAAGAACACCAATGCACACTAGAAGAGTTCAAATTGTCAGGACCAGATAGACTGCAGCCCAGGGTCCAAAAGAACTGGCAAATAAGATCTTGGAACCACTAAACAGAATATTTCATAACTTGTGGAGCACAAGAAAATTGCCAGAGGACTGAAAAGAGATCGTGTGATCCCAATCTTCAAAAAAGGGGAAAAGACAGATCCAGGAAACTATAGACCAATCAGTTTGATATCAATAGCCAGGAAAATCCTGGAAAAGATAATCAAGCAGCGGATTTATGAACACCTAGAAATGAATAGGGCAATAACTAGAAGTCAGCATGAGTTTGTTAAGAACAGATCGTGCCAGACAAATCTTAATGCTATCTTTGATAAAGTGACTAAATCAGTGGGTCAGGGAAATGTTCCGGATATCATATTCTTGGACTTTTCATTAAGGAGAGCATCATGAAGCAATAGTACTGCTTTGCCACACTTGGAATACTGTATCCACTTCTGGTCATCAAGATAAAAAAAGGTGCTGAGATCCTAGAAAGGGTGCAGAGAAGAGCAACAAAGATGATAAGGGGACTGGAAGCTAAACTATATGATGAACTAAGCATGTCTAGCCTACTGAAGAGAACTAAGCATGTCTAGCCTTCTGAAGAGAAGGTTTAGGTCTGACATGGTAGCTATCTTCCAGTGTTTGAGGGGCTGTCACAGAAAAGAGAGGATTAACTTATTCTCCAAAGCATCTGAGAGTAGGACAGGAAGCAAAGGGGAGAAATTTGTTAAAGAGAGATTCAACCTGGAATTAAGGAGAGATTCCTGGCAGTGAGGACAATTATTCAATGAAACATCCAGAATGGGTACTCCATCGCTGGATGTTTTCAAGAAAAGATTGGACAATCATTTGTGCAGGATCAGTAGTGGGTTTCTACCAGGGGTGAAATGCTCCCGGTTCGGACCAGATTGCCCGATCCGGTAGCGATGGCGGCAGGTGGTTCAGACAACCGGTAGCAAAAATCCCTGCGCCCCACCACAACCACCACCATGCCCAGCTGAGCCACATGATCATCAGTGGCTTTTTTAAAAAAAACTTTTAAAAGCATTTTTTCTACAACCTCTTCCGCCGAAAAAATGCTTTTAAAAGTAAAAAAAAAAGCCTCTGATGATCGCGCGGCTCAGCTGGGATGTCAGAGGCTTTTCAAAGCATTTTTTTCTGCAACCTCTTGTGGGGAAGAGGTGGTTTAAAAAATGCTTTGAAAAGGCTCTGACGATTAGGCAATTCAGCTGGGATCACTAGAGAGACTTTTAAAGCATTTTTTTCTGCAACCTTTTCAGCGGAAGAGGTGGTTTAAAAAATGCTTTGAAAAGGCTCTGGCGATTCCAGCTGTGTTCCTGATCAGCAGAGGTTTTTCAAAGCATTTTTTTGCATTTGCAGAAAAAATGCTTTGAAAAGTTTTTTTTTTAAAAAAGTTGGCCATGCCCACCCAGTCACATTACCCCCCAACACCAAACCACGCCCACAGAACCGGTAGTAACAAATTTTACATTTCACCCCTGGTGGATATGCATTGACATTGGTTTACCATACAATCCTGCTAAATGAAAATGTATTTCCCTTTGACTTCTTGCTCTACCCTTTGGTCCCACACTCTACCACCAAGTAAACTTACCTATAAAGCCCTACATGGCTTAGGCCCGGGGTATTTGGCGGACCATCTGCAGACAGCGACAGCTCCCCATCGCCCGGTACGCTCTCACAGGGAACTACCAGTTCACCCCCTTTGGGTAAGCCGGTAGTGGCAGTGGCGGGAGGGTCTACCCACCTGCCCAGACATCATGACGGACGCTCTGTGCATGTGCAGAAGGTTCTGTGCATGCGCAGAAGCGCCGCGTGCAAGCGCTCTCAGTTCCAAACTGGTAGCAAAGGTAAGTGGAACCCACTATTGTCCAGGATGGTATAAGATGGGCAGGAGGTTAAACTAGAAAAGCTCCAAGATCCATTCCAGTTCAATGATTTTAGTGTACTCTAGTGTAGTCTTTGTTTTAAGTAGTAATTGGGACACAGCAATTTATGATTCCTTTAGACAAAAGGAAATAGTTTCTCTGACTAATTAAAGGTGTTCTCATAAATACTTCTCAAGTTATATGTGTACTTACATGGAATATAGATTAGTTCTTGCTTCCATGGATGGATGCATAAGAATACGTACTCTCTGTGTCCATCCCCCCCCTTTTTTACATCAATATATATGTATTTATACATCACAAACTCACAGGTGCAAATGAAAGAGTACAATAGCATAAATAAAATAGAGAATAACATTAAAATTAGAGAGTGCCTATAATTCAGTGCCTGTTTGAATTATAATACGGTTCCTAACAACGTCCTATAATTGGATGCCACCATAAATGAAGCAGTGAAGTCTTTTTTTCTTCCTAGTAATCCTACTCAAGAATGGATGTGTAGGTTTTGTGTTCGTTTCTAAACCACTATAGAAAGTTAGCACCCACCCCTCTCCTAGAAGAATGAAATATTTTGAGAAATATTAAAAAAGGCAGAATATTAAAGTTTTTTTAAAAACAATCAAAAACAGATATTTACATCTTCTTTTCAACAATTTCGCATCAGTAATCCATATTTATACATTTTCTTAATATATCTTTTATACATATATTTCTAATATATCATATATATATATATATATATATATATATATATATATACCATTATAATATATTATATTATTCTAATTATTTTATTTACATTTGACATAAACCTGTACCTAATTTCCTTTCCACAATTTTTATTTCTTCCCATTTATTTCTATATTTCTCCACCTAATTTAACCATTATTTAGTCTTCCTTTGTCCTTTTCCCCCCCCTTTTCCTCCAACCATCTCTCCCAGACTAGATAATATTCTGTTTCATCTTTTTCTTGTATCTCCTTCGTGAGCTTATTCATTTCTGCACACTCCATAATTTTTCTAATCACATTGTCTTCTAATGGTATATCATTATTTTTCCAGTTTTGGGCGAAAACTATTAGTTCTGCTGTAATTATGTGAATGCTTAAGTATCTTATTTCTCCCCCCCCCCCATTTTTTAAAAAAAATTTCTACTCTAGAAAATTCAAAGGCATCAACAATTAGTAAAGAAATGCAGCCCCCTAACTATAAAAAAAAAAAAACTATAAGCTGCCCAGAGTCACCTCAAAGTGATTAGATTATTACAAATTAGATTATTACAAATCTAATAATAACAAAAATTAGAAAGGGTGCACATTCTTTCTGATTTTCATGGGTAGGATCACAAATCACAGTGAGCCAAAAGTAGATGAAACATATGCTGACTTTTAGAATAATGTTGGATTTTAGCTAGTATGTCAGCATGAGGGCACACCAGAAATGCTTTTTCCAGCATGTGAATTTGTCAGATAGTTATGTGAAAGACAAGGTAGTAGTTGCTCTATTCTTAAAAATGTCAGGGAACAGAAAAAGGTCCATTTATGCTAAGGCTATGTTTTTAACATGTATTAACGCTTCACAAGTTTTGCATCTGTACAAAGGAAAAAAAAATGTTTGCTTTAACTTTTTCACCTATTTTTTTTGCTCTAGGCATTACCCTATTCTATATAAGAATGTTTTATAACCGTTCCTATTGTCTACAAAACTTGAAACATTTACAGAAAGATTGGAGGTTGGTTCTAAGAACTAACAAATGTTTAACTACTTTAGTAATTACTAATGCAGGCACATATAGCATTATATTGCATTGCTGCATTTGAAACATGGGAGTTTCAAACCAGAATGCCAACCTGGGATTGTTGAACTAAGTTTAGTTGTGAATGAAAAACAATTTTACAACAAAGCCACAATTCAGTTTAATCTAAAATGGATTAAATGGATGCCATTTCCTTATTCCTTTACCTGTCAAGTTGATAGCTTCCACTGTTATCGTTTTAGTTTTGTTTAAGTCACAGCACATTGGTCATGCTGAAACAACGGTGCTTCTCTATTATTTATCTCATTGCCCTGAAGTTCAAAAGTATTAACATATAGACAAGCCATGCTTTCTCTTTAATGATATTGGAAGTTGTCTTGGGCAGTTTTTGCGTCAGAAAAGGGAAAGAACCAAAGCAGTGGGTTCTACTTACCTTTACTACCGGTTCACAATGGGATCGCAACGAGATGTGCAGAAGCTTCTGTGCATGTGCAGATCACCTATGATGACATCCGGGGTGGTGGGCGGGGCCTCTTGCCGGTTTTACCGGTCCAAACCGGGGGCAACACACCACTGAACCAAAGTACATCAACCCCTCTCTTATGTGGCCATAATTTAACACAGCACTTATAAATGTGATGTTCTCTCCAGATTGTTGGTTATCATTTCACAACATTCCAGGCAGCAATTATGATATGTACAATACTGTATGTGTTTTCTTTGATATTCCCTTTTTAAAAGATCATTCAAATGTGTTAATATTCCTGCCCTTTGCAGTTTGCCAGTTGATCTTTGTTTCTTGTGAAAAACCAATGCAGAATGTTCTCATTGTAGAATAATGAGTAAAAGAACTGATTACATTTCTGGTATTTAAACACATCTCCTTCCCGTAACACTTCAGCATTTCTGAAAATCTGGGTAGTCTTGATCTAGCAGTTGAAGACTTTGAGGCTGGAAAGGTTGGTACAGGTTAAGACTCAGCCATCAAACAGAGCTGCTCTTTGGTTCTGATTCCTGAATAATTCCATCCCTAATTCTATGTGGCACTATGCCTGAATGAGCAATTGCACCAGTGGTGGGTTACCCCCGGTTCGAACCGGATTGCAAGAACTGGTAGTAAAACTGGCGGGAGGCTCTGCCCACCGCCCTGGATGTCATCATCGGCGATCTGCATATGTGCAGAAGTAAGGTGTGTGCGTGCGTGAAGCGTGCGCGCGTGATCCCATTGCAAACTGGTAGTAAAGGTAAGTAGAACTCACCCCTGAATTGCACAATATGCCAGTTCTCCTGATTCTCCCAACCCTACATCAACAAGTGGAAATCATGACCAGCAGACTCTTTGCTCAGCATTGTCTGGGACACTAGAGGCAGCCTTTCCTGGATCAGTGGACACTCACTCAATGTTAACTCATCACTGTATTGTCTTCTGTTTAAATTACATGGACTGCCTTTTAAAAGAATTTGGAAGTGAGAAGACTACAACGAAAAACCTCCTTAGTTATAGCCTCCTGACTCTAACATAATCGGTTCCCCAAGGTCAGTTTGGTCCTTCTCTCGTTATTCAAAAAGAGCATAAAATAATGCTCTTCCAAAGTGTTTCAGTGCGAGGGATATAACTTTATAGGCAGGAGCCGATGATAAAAGCTGGTTGTCTAGGATTAAATAAAGTTATTGTGACTGTTTTATTCTGTGATTTGTAAGTCATCTAGAATCTATTGTATAGGACAGTGACATGATAGCAGTGTTCCAATATCTAAGGGGCTGCCACAAGGAAGAGAGTCAACCTATTTTCTACAGTACCAGAAATCACAACATAAAACAATGGATGGAAACTAATCAAGGGGAGAAGCAACCTAGAACTAAGGAGAAATTTCCTGACAGTGAGGACAATGAATCAGTGGAAGAGCTTGTCCCCAGAAGCTGTGGCTGCTCCATCACTGGAAGTTTTTAAGAAGAGATTGGACAACCATTTATCTGAAATGGTATATAGTGTCTCCTACTTGAACAAAGGGTTGGATTAGAAGACCTCCAAATTTACTTCCAACTGTGCTATTCTGTGCTATTCCTCACAATGACTGTTTGAAATTACGATAGATCTCCCCAAAGGTACTTAAATGAATGCATTTCAGGTGCCTGACAAGTGGCTCATGGCTGATTGCAGTATTCCACAGCCACATCACGTGATTTACAATATTTTTTGCTTTTTCAGCTGGTTTCCAGCAAAAAATGTCCATAGGAATGTACTGACTCGCTTAATGACTGCAATATTCACTTAGCAACTACAGCATTTGCCTTAAGACTATGGCATTTTGTTAACTACCATGGCATTCATGTAGCAAGTGCTGCAAAAATGGTCAAAAAATTGGGTTGGTCATGTGGGTGCTTCGACTTATGACCATCATGACTTATGATGAAAATTCTGGACATTATAATCACAGGCTTAGAACTATCTGTCTATAAATTGAATATCAACCTATGTAATATGTGACTCTGTGGGTAATTGCACTTCTGCAAACATTATTCACCAAGGGATCCAAGATTTACATTTTTGCATATAAAATTGCAAGCATATACACTTTAAAGCATTATCCTTTATGATTAATCTTGTTCATATTTTTTTAATCGCACACTAGCACAATGTCTCCTCCCTTTCCTACTGTTCCCTTTTGTATGATAGTGGTGTATTTACACGAATACAAAGCTGTGACATTTACATTATTGTTGATTGTTATTGTTAGATTGTTTTAAAAAAACCTTAACATACAATATGTATGAAGAAAAGAAAAGACAACAGTGTAAAATTGGATGAAAGCATTGCTCTAAACATTGGACAGCTCCTCTTGATAGATATCACACATCCAGTTCTGTATAATGCCAAATTTTGCGGTAGCAGCCTACAGGCATACATTTATGTTTTCTTTTGAATTATGAGTGCTCACTTTTATTTGACAGTGGTGGGAGACATTGCTGCAACATTTCTCTAGTGCTTCTTCTAAGCAGCACCAAAGGAAAGAGCATCAGCCAAAAAGAGTTACCATGACACTATAAAACCAGGGAAATATGGTACTTCTAGCAAATAATGAGATCATCTTTCTAGAGGAAGGAAGAAAGGAAGTGAATATACTGGGCATTGCATATACTGGCAAAACCCAAAGGTTCTGGATGATGGGAGAGAAAGAGTGAGAGTGAGAATGACAGTGAGAGAAAGAGTGAGAGAGAGAAAGTGGTGCATATACACAGAGACATCAGTGGTGGGTTACTCCCAGTTCGCCCCGGTTCAGGCGAACCAGTAGTGGCAGTGGTGGGAAATTCCACTCACCCGCCCAGACATCATCAAAAACGATCTGCACATGCGCCGAAGCTTCTGCACATGCACAGAAGCACCACACGCTTGCGAAGCGAGCGCCCGCGCCCTACCAATAGCGAACTGGTAGCACCGGGATTTGAAACCCACTAGTGACACATATCCCACACACAGAGATACAAAATGGTTTCTAAGAATTCTTTTAGAAATATAACATTCTGAAGATCAGAGTAAACTAAGCTTCTTCTAAACCATAATAAGAATAGGCATTCCTCAATATAAAGTTTTTTCAGGGGATTTAGGTACTGTACTTTCTGGAGTATAAGACGCACTGGAGTATAAGACGCAGCTTAGTTTTGGGGAGGAAAATAGGGGAAAAAATCTGCCTACCAGGTATTCATTCGGCTAGCATCCTTAGTCTGGTCAGCTTCAGCACATTAGTTGGCTGGGGTTTTTTCCCCTGCTTGGGGATAAAAAACAGCTTCTAAGGCACAGCTGAGAGGGAGCAGCAATGAGAAAAGCAGTCAAAGCACATGGAGATTGCTTCACTCGGCTAGCGCCTAGTTAAGGCTGAAAAAAAGCTTCTAAAGAACAGCAGAGAGTCGGAGCGCTTCACTCGCAAGCACCTTGTTAAAGCACAGCGGAGAGTCCAGGGAGCAGGCAAAGCTTCACTGCCAAGCACCTCATTAGGGCTGAAAAAAAGCTTTGAAAAAGCTACATTCAGAGTATAAGATGCACCCAAATTTTCAGCCTCTTTTTTTGGGGGGGGGGGAGAAGGTGTGTCTTATATTCTGAAAAATACGGTATATGCTTTTCCAACTTCATTTCCAGTCCTCACTTTTCAGCATTTCATAATCAATGTCAGAGATGTTTAATAAGAACTCAGTCCTATTCACATCAGCGAAAATAATTTTCTGTATGCCTCGCAGAATGAAAGCTCAGGAAATGCAGCTCAGAGGGAAGGTGATGTTTTTAAAATGGAAGGAGTACATTGAGATACCAACCTTTATCTTCTGGGAAGCAATCCCAATGAGTCAGTTGGCATATTGGAGAGACTGTGTGTGACCAGATAAGCACAGAAATATTTGTACAAAATGCTAAACTTGATAATTATTAAGCTTGATTAGGTATTTTATTGCTTAATAATTTGGGCAGTGGTTCCATATTTCAAAAAGTTGTTAATCCAATAACCACTTAATCCAGTTAATCCAGGTGAAGCATGTGGTATGAATTCAATAGATATATCTATGCAGAGTTTTGTCTGTATATGAGAGATAAAGTGAAGGGATCATATAACCCTGCTTAGGAATCTGCGCATGGGCTCATGGGTAAAAGCAAAATCCTACTTTTATTCAGTGTGTTTTTAAACATTTTAATTACATTTTACCATGATTTCCCCTCTTCTCCTTTGCTTTTCTCCTTGAAATATATTGAATTAGGTTCTTCTCTCCCAACCTTTGCTCTCCAGATGAGGTATAACTACAGTTTTTGGAACATTCCCAACCAACACCGTCATTAGGAATTCTGAAAATTGGAGGCTCAACATATCTGGAAAAGGGATGAACTAAAATTTGTTAATCCTTTATGATTAATGATGTTAAGAAATTAATAATTATTATATACCTTAGGGCCAGGGGTGAAATCCAGCAGGTTCTGGAGAACCGGTAGCAGAAATTTTGAGCAGTTCGGAGAACTGGTAGTGGAAATTTTGAGTAGTTCGGAGAACCGGCAAATATCACCTCTGGCTGGCCCCAGAGTGTGATGGGAATGGAGATTTTGCAATATCCTTCTTCCAGGAGTGGGGAGGGAATGGGGATTTTGCAGTATCCTTCCCCTGGAGTAGGGTGGGAATGGAGATTTGCAGTATCCTTCTCCTGCCATGCCCATCAAGCCACGCCCACCAAGCCACACCACACCCACCAAGCCACGGCCACAGAACAAGTAGTAAAAAAAAATTGGATTTCACCACTGCTTAGGGCTATCATTTAAATAATAATTTGTTCAGAACTACTTAGTCTTCTTGCTTAAAATTATATTCTATTACAACCCTGTTGTAAATAGTAGTAGAAAATGAATTCAGACCATAGATATCCATACAAATAATGAAAAGATATCTAGTAATGAATAGAAGAGAAAGGCTAGTTATCTTCTGTTCATAATTTTATATCTTTGAAAACATTTCGGTGAAATATCCAGTCTAAAATATTGCTTTTAAAATATTCATTCACGGCTCAGATTCTGTTAAATACAGTATATGTTTCAAGAGAATACAAATGCCTCTTCTTCCCCTTTGCTCAAAAAAAGCTGCCAAACAGACATTTGTGCAGAGCAGTAGCAGCAGGAGCTAATGAAAGCTTCAATACACTTTTTCTGAAGTGCAGATGTTGAGTCTGTCTAATTTTGCTGGCAGAGTGGCTTACAATTATCTCCTGAATTTACATGTTTGTGCATGCCTCCTTCGGCGCGTGGCTTAAAAGATGGACATTGATTAACCAAATCCTTGGCCTTCTTTCTAAAGTCATCTCAGTTCTAATTGCTGTCAAAGGCAAATAATTTCTTCCTGGGAAGCCTCTGCATGATGAGGAGAAGGAGAGAATGAGGAAGAGAAAAAGAGAGAGAGAGAGCACGCAATGAGAGTCAGAAAATGAGGACAAGAGCATGGCCCCACATACTATTAGTCAGGAATGCATCTGGATTTATGGGCAAAAAGATAAAGAAGAACTACGCCACAGATGGCAATGAAGGACGGGGCAAAGGTCTTTCATTGGTTCTGGGAATGGATAAGAAGGCAGTAGAAAGATTTAAGGATGACCATCACATGATCAGAGCCATTGGAAACATTAATGATTTTTGCAGCAGAATACTATATAAAGAGACCATAGGGAAATAACTAAGAGCAAGAAAAGTACAATAATCTATTTGGGAAATGAATGGAGTGGGTCATCATGTTTGTTCAGGAGATAGAGATTAAGAATAATAATTTTACTATGATGGAGGGAAGTTTATTTACTTACTTACTTACTTACTTACTTACTATTTAAACTTGTATGCCACCCTATCTCCGAAAGGACTCAGGGCGGTTCACAACAATAAAAACAAGCAAAATCAATGTTAAAAATACCCAATAAGATTATAAAAAGACCATTAAAATCCCCTTTAAAACCCCTTCAGTCCACACCAGCCAGGCGAAATAACCATGTTTTAAAGTCACGGTGGAAAGAGCGAAGGTTGGGGGCCACCCGGAGCTCCAGGGGGAGCTGATTCCCCAGAGTAGGTGCACCCATAGAGAAGGCCCGCTCCCTAGGGGTCGCCAACCGACATTGTCTGGCCGACGGCACCCCAAGGAGGCCCTCCCTGTGAGAGCGCACCGGGCGATGGGGAGCTGTCGCTGTCTGCAGATGGTCCGCCAAATACCCCGGGCCTAAGCCATGTAGGGCTTTATAGGTAAGTTTACTTGGTGGTAGAGTGTGGGACCAAAGGGTAGAGCAAGAAGTCAAAGGGAAATACATTTTCATTTAGCAGGATTGTATGGTAAACCAATGTCAATGCATATCCACCAGGGGTGAAATGTAAAATGTGTTACTACCGGTTCTGTGGGCGTGGCTTGGTGGTGGTGGTGGGTAATGTGACTGGGTGGGTGTGGCCAACTCTTTTTTTTTAACTTTTCAAAGCATTTTTTCTAATGCTTTGAAAAGCCTCTGCCGATCAGGCAACTCAGCTGGGATCATCAGAGAGACATTTTAAAAAATGCTTTGAAAAGCCTCCCTGACAATCAGGCAACTCAGCTGGGATCGTCAGAGACTTTTCAAAGCATTTTTTTAACCACCTCTTCAGCCAAGAGGTTGCAGAAAAAAATGCTTTGAAAAGCCTCTGACAATCCCAGCGCGATCATCAGAGGCTTTTCTTTTTACTTTTAAAAGCATTTTTTCGTCGGAAGAGATTATAGAAAAAATGCTTTTAAAAGTAGAAAAAAAAAGCCTCTGATGATCATGGGACTCAGCTGAGCATGTTGGGGCAGGGATTTTTGCTACTGGTTCTCCGAATCACCACCCGCCATCGCTACCGGATCGGGTGATCCGGTCCGAACCGGGAGCATTTCACCCCTGATATCCACCCTCCATTCCCCAAATCAATGTCCCTTTGGGGTTTTTTAAAAAGTAACATTATTGTTGTTTTTATCTTATTCCAAGTGACAAAGAAACCGAATCCGTTTTTTCTTCTGAAGGTGACTATTTGCTTTTTTATTTGCATTTGTTATTTATGCCCACTTTTCTGTAGCTCTTGTGTTTTATACTCTTCTTTGGAATCTGCTAAGCATGGAGAGGTGGAACATTGAATGTGTTGTGGCTCCGACCCCCGAGGCCATCGCATCGGAGGAAGAAGGCTCCGAACAGGAGGGAGAGGAGCCAGCCAGGCCTCCCTCCCCCGGCCCCTCCTCCCTGGTAATTCATCAGCTGCCGGCCGAAGGAGAGGAGATGAGTCAGGAGCCAAGTGTCTCCGATCAGTCGGAGGATAATGAGGAAGGCCAGAGGTGGCTGGACCCACGCCAGCGCCGGCGTGATAAGAGAGCTCAACAAATGAGGAAGCGTGCCAGGGATTAGCAGGACTGCACCCCACAGGACCACACCCCACAGGTTATTTAAAGGAGTGGGGTAGCAGTTGGAATTCTGTGACGGACAAAGTTTTACCCTGGCTAGTCCTTGGAGCTAGGTGTTGTGTACTGAGCAGGTTCCGGGTGACGCCCCCTGTTGGGGCT